>JANUYF010000001.1:372975989-373594620 GCA_026167975.1 Phrynosoma blainvillii | reverse complement strand
GGTCTTGTCCTCTCGTCAAGGAGCTTCCCTCCCTCCCTCCTTTCCTGCCAGGCCGACCCCTCTGGTCCCAACGAGGCTTGGCCCACCAGCACCGACTTCAGGGTCTGTCCAGGTCACTGCCAAGCCGAGGGAGGAAAAGGAAAAGGAAGAGGTTTGGGGTTTGGGTTTAAAAAGAATGAATGAATGAATGAATGGTCTCTTCCCTATCTGCTCGGAGAAGGATGCTTCGTTTAAAAAGGATATATATACAAACACACACACACACACACACACCTCTATACACATACATACTTACATACATGAAAGCCACCTTGTGACCTTGGGCAAGGCACACCCTCTCAGCCTGAAGGGAAGGCAATGGCAAAACCTCCTCTGAACAAATCTTGGCAACAATAACAACGACAACAACAAATAACAAATAGCTAGGTTTGTCACCACTGACTGGACCGCACACAACGCACAGGATGATGGTTGATAGAATTTGGACTGTGTAGCGGGTAAACAAATAAACAAACAAACATCATCATCATCATCATCATCATTATTATTGAAAAACTCAAATCCATCCATTAGTATTTAGAAACAAACGAATGACTCTGCCTAGGTGAAGCATTGCATGGGTTGAAGGGGACACAGCTGTCCCAAAGGAGGAGGATCTCTTGGGGAGGCCTGGATCCTTTTCGATCCCTTGAAGTAAGGCTTTGGAGGGGGGCATCTTGGTGGGGTCTCCTTCCCTCTTCTCCTGGGGGGGGGCCCTGAAAGGCCCTGGGGAAGAAAGGAAGGAAGGAAGGAAGGAAGGAAGGAAGGAAGGAAGGAAGGAAGGAAGGAGGAGGGGAGGGCGAGGGGCTGGTGGCACCTTCTGGCCTGGAGTGTGTGTGTGTGTGTGTGTGTGTGTGTGTCGGGGGCCATCTGGGTCTCCTTCTCCCCCCCCCACCAGTTCCCCCCTTTGCCCCAGTTCCCCCTGAAAAAAGCAGCTGAATGGTTGGAGGAGGCGCCATTACCCCATTCGTCTTATCTCTTTCCTTCTCTATCTTCTCTCTCTCTCCCCCCCCCCGCAAGGCTGCTTGTCTGGCTGGCTTTTCGGACACTGGGGGGGGGGGCAGTGGGAGTGTGCCACTTCCTAGACAGCTGGGGAAGGCCAGGAGGAAGAGGAAAAGGAGAAAGAAACAAAGAACAGAAAGAAGGAGGAGGAGCAGGAAGGAGAGGAGAAGGAGAAAGAAAGAACAGAAAGAAGAAGAAGAAGGAAGAGGAGGGAGAGCAGGAGGGAGAGGAAAGGAGAAAGAAAGAGCAGAAAGAGGAAGAGGAGGAAAAGGAGGACGAGCAGGAGGGAGAGGAGAAAGAAAGAAAGAACAGCAAGAGGAGGAGGAGGAGGAAGAGGAGAAAGAGCAGGAGGAAGAGGAGAGGGAGAAAAAAAAGAGCAGAAAGAGAGGAGGAGGGAGAGGAGAAAGAAGAGAAAGAGAAAGAGGAGGAAGAGGTGAAAGAGGAGAAAGAGGAGGAGGGTTGCTTGCTGTTCCCTCCCCCTTGGTCCCCGGCATGTGTCCCCGATCGGATCCCGGAGGGCGCGGACCCCTCCTCCTCTCCTCTTCCTCTTCCTCTTCCTCCTCCCGCTGCTCTTCCTCTGAGGGGGGGGGGTTCCTTCCTTCCTTCCTTCCGAGGAGGAGGAGGGAAGGGCTTGGTCCTGCTGGGGGCCATGGGCTCGGCCAACGCCACCGAGGAGAAGCGCTGGGAGCTGGCGGCGACGGTGGCAGGTAAGTTGCCTTCCTCCTCCTCCTCCTCCTCTTCCTCCGCCGGAGCGGAGCCTCCGAGGGACGGGGCTCCGGGGACCCTGCCCTGCCCTGCCCTGCCCTCCCGCCCCCCGCTTTGCCCCAACAGAGCAGAGACCCGGGGGAGCCCCAGCAAAGATGGAGAGAGAAGGACTTGGAGGCCAGCCTTGGCTCCGTCGGACTTCGGGGTCGGTCCCCCGCAGTCTGGGCTGGAAGTCCTGGGGAGCCCCGGAGGGAAGGGAGGGGGGCAAAGAGGGGGGGAAGGAGGAGGAGGAGGAGGAGGAGGAGGAGGAGGGGGCAGAGGAAGGCACGGGGGGGGGGGGGAAGAATGGGCTTCCAGGGGAGACTGCCGAGGGGGGGGTCCCTAAGTCCGACGGAGCCAAGGATCGCCCAGAAGTCCTCTTTCTCTCTCTCTCTTTCTCTCCAAAAAGAGAGGCGGCAGGGAGGGGAGACCGGTTATTGGGCTTTTCTCTGAGTCTGTGGGGCAGGGAAGGGAAGGGAAGGGAAGGGAAGGGGGCAATGCAGAAGTCTGGGTCTGGGGAGAGAGAGAGAGAGAGAGAGAGTCCCTCTGACTGAAGGACCCCCCCCAAATTGTTCCTGAGCCCCCCTTCCCCGAAGGGCCCTGGGGCAGAGCTCCTTCCCGGGGAGCCTTTCTCCTTCCCCCCAATGGTCCACAATCCCCTCCCTCCTTTGGTCCTTGTTCCGGGTTAGCAGCCACACTTTCCCAGAGGAGAGGAGGAGGAGGAGGAGAGCCGGGGCACCAAGAAATGGAGGGCATGGGGGGGGGGGGAAGGAGGACGCGGCCAAAGCAAAGCTGGAAGCGCTCCGAGAGATGCCAATGCAGGCTTCTTTGTCCGGCTCCAAAGGACGGAGGACGCTTGGGCGTCCGGGAAAAGGAGGGCGGGGGGAGCCTGGTTTCGCCCCTCGGTGGAGGACGGCTCCTCTTTGCCGGAGAGCGAGGGAGGGAGAGAGGGAGAGAGTCCGGGCAGCGTCCTCCAGGAGCCTCGGCCCTAAGGCCCAGCGGGAGACAAGGGACCCAGAGCAGGTCCCAAGAGCGGAGGCCCTGAGCCAGGAGAGACCCCCGTCGCCCCCTCCTCCTCTCCTCCTTCTTTAGGGGACCCCAGGCGCCACCTTTGGGGGGACAGGCCTCGCCTCCAGCAGCCCTCTGGGGAAGAAGACCCACAGAAACCCCCTGCACTCAGCTCAGAGGGCGCCTAGGCTGCTGCTGCTGCTGCCTTTTCTCCCTCTTCATCTCTCCAGTTCCCCCAGTTCATTGAGGTTAGGGGCACTTATGCTGCCTTTTCCCTCTCTCTCCCCCCCCCCCCCCCATTCCTTCACATTTTTCTAACCCTGAGGAGAACATGAGAGACAGGAGAGGGAGGGAAGGAGGGAAAGACACGTCTGTTGGGAGCCTCTTGGATAGAAACTGCTCTTGCAACAAAGCACTTGACTATGGAATTGCCTGAAGGATTACAGAGGCTTCAGAACGAGGTCCCTTGATTCTGGGGGCAGAATCTGGGATTATGGAAATGTGGGCCATCCCTCCCTCTGCTCCTCTCTTGCTCTTAGAAGGAACTACCAGCCAGCGAAGGAAGGGACAACACCGGAGCCACAAGGCTTGGGGCCTCTCGCCTTGTAACTCCAGAGGGCTGGAGGGGAGCAGCTGGGGATTGGGGGCCTTGCCGCAGCAAAGGTCGTGGTTGCGTGCCTTCAAGCCCTTTCCGACTTATGACGACCCTAAGCGAACCTATCGTATGGTTGCTTTGGCAAGATTTGTTCAGAAAAGGTTTGCCTTTGCCTTCTGCTGAGGCTGAGAGAGTGTGCCCTAGCCAAGGTCACCCAGTGGGTTTCCATGCCCAGTGGGGATTCAAACTGTACTCTCCAGAATCCAAATTCAGTGCTCAAATCATTTCACCAAGCAGGTTCCCCAACTAAAAGCAGGGGTGACAAAAGGAAGAGCTTATGGGTACGGAATAGAGAGAAGTTCACGAAAGGGGACTCAGTGCAGCGTAGGTAGCCTTTGTTTGTTGTTGTTATTTGCCCTCAAGCCGATCTCGACTCATGGCAACCCTATGAATGAGACATCTCCAAGACCTTCTGTCCTCCACTGCTCTGCTTAATTCCTGCAACCCCTTCATACCCGTGACCTCCTTCATAGAGTCCATCCATCTAGTATGTGGCCTTCCTCTCTTTCTACTTCCCTCCACTTTCTCCAGCATTATTGTTTTATTTCCAAAGAGTACTCTCTTCTTATGATATGTCCAAAGTACAAAATTCTCAGTTTGGTCATCTTGGCTTCCAGGGAGGTTTCTGGCTTGATCTGCTCTAGGACCCATTTGTTTGTCCTTTTGGCTGTCCATGGGATCCTCAGCACTCTTCTCCAGCACCACATTAATCTTGTCTGACCCCTTTGCTTTGTCATTCTTTAAATGTCTTTCACCATTTGGTATACACAATAGGGCTCCAGGAGGTTTGGGATGGAGGGGTGGATCCAGATTTAGGCATGGGAAATTGTGCTGGCAATTCTCTGCTCCCCACAGCAGCCCTCTAGATATGCCTAAAAGGGGCTTTGGCCAAAGGGGGGGGTCTTGCTGAATGGGTAAGTTGTAGCACAGGGGATGGGGATGGGAGGCACTCAAAATGAAAGGAACTTTATGAATCAATCGGGAGCCATTTCTGTCAACAGAAAGCAGATTCTGGATCCAGTCCTGTCACTGTAAATGCAGATAAGATTTTTTTTTTTTTACTTATATTCAGTTGCCATGAGTTTAGGTGGCAGCTTAGGATACCTGCAGAAGCAAACCTTAGACCCTTTTTCATGAAGCTTGCGGCCCAGATTTCAATACAATAAAAAGGAACACAAATAAGGGAGCAGGCAGGAATGAATGTTAGCAAAGTTATTTTCAAACAAAACCCCACCAAATTTTAGCAAATTTGAATTTGCTAAATGGCCAACAAGCTACCCCAGCATTTTTTGTGGGTTTTTTCGGGCTGTGTGGCCATGTTCTAGAAGAGTTTCTTTCTGACGTTTCGCCAGCATCTGTGGCTGGCATCTTCAGAGAAGCAGAGTAGATGTGCTTTCCTGGTCCGGAGTTTTTCTCTGGTCTGGAGTTTTTCTCTGGTCCGGAGTTTTTCTCTGAAGATACTAGCCACAGATGCTGGTGAAACGTCAGAATGAAACTCTTCTAGAACATGGCCACACAGCCCGAAAAACCCACAAAAACTATGGATGCCGGCCATGAAAGCCTACGACTTCACTACCCCAGCATGTTCTCCAAAGTTATTTCAGTTCACTTAAGGACACTTTTAAGGCTTGGCATATGAAATGGCATACTGTGTTCTGTTGGGAGTGATCACCATCTGACAACATGTTATTGATGTTTGTGTGTCATGTATACAGCAACACACACACACACCTATGAACCACATATAGTTTAGGGCAGCAATGGTAATGTTTTATCAGGAGAAAGCGTGGTTTCTGTTTCTAAGGGCCTTAAAACCACTTTTGTCAGATTTGGAACAGTATTTTGTGGGTGGGAGGATGCTCTAGTAAAAGTACTCATGCCAGCACTCTTCATTTCAGAACAAAAAAAGTTGACATCCAAAACTCACCAGATTGGTGCGCAAATGGCAAGATTTACAATAAGTTTATTTACTTAGAAGTAATTCCCACTTTGTTCAATGGGACTTGTCTTAGCAATAAGGAAACACTATACAGCTCTACATAGAACTAGGTCCTACTGAGTTCAGGGGCTAACTCTCAAATAAAGGAGTATAGGTTTGCAGCCTGAAAGAAGGTGGATCATTTCCCCTCTCTTGTTAGGCGCTTTCTGTTATTGTACCCTGCCCTAGCCTCCAAGAGAACTACGGTACTTGCATTTTTTCCCCAAGGATCTCAACATCCCAGCACTAAATCCTCATCTCTGGACTATTTGTTTTATGTGCTTTTTGATCCCACCAATCCCCATAGGGTTGCCCAGAAGCATTTTCCCTCCTGTCACTGTATACACTAAAGGGTGTAAAATGACTCAGAGCAGCCCTGGGTAAATAAGCAAGCAAGACAGAAATATAACATGATGTTCTAACCATCACTGTCCTCTCACTGCGGTCATGTTTAAACAATGGCTTAGTTTTGGTGTAATGCGCACATTGTTCATTTTGATGGCAGCCCTTTAAGAAAGTGTTGGGTTGAGTGACATGGGAGTAGGGGCCTTTTTGGCATCCTGGCATCAGAATAAGCACCTGATTTTCAGTTTCTTCTACCAAAGGGATGTCTTTTTACAGCACCAAAACACCTTGTGTTTTAGTGGTTCCTTTTCAAATAAATATCCCTATTCTCAAATATCACTAAGTAAGTAAACAATGATGGTTATGACATGGGCAGTGAACAGGTTGGTGGAACAAGTCATGTGTTGAAATCTGATTAGTTTAGATAGAATCATCTGCATATATCTAAATTAAAATAAAAACATCTGGTGTTTCTACCCACCATATACTGTTATGGGGGGGGGGCTATTAACCAAATGCCACATGCATGCAAAAATAAGCACTCGCATGATGCTGGAGATATTTGTGCACAGTTGGGCTAATTAAAAATAAATGGAACTTTGACTTACCAAGAATCCAGATTGGGGGATGTTTCAGGTAAATGATTTTTTAAAAATTGTTGCAAGTTGAAGTCAAAATGAACCAGCTATTTCCTCCCAATGGGTATGTATGTGCTGAGCTTTAAAAAAAAATGGCACATAAATTGAGCCAAAATGTGCTGGAGTGAAGACGAACCCAATTTGAGTATATTAGACCTTTGGCAATCTTTGTCCAACTTGTGTTGGTTTTAGCATGCTTAAAAGTGCCACAGTCGAAAGGAGCTCTAGAAAGTTATTTACTCCTGGCTGTCTGGCTTTTGAGTTGTCCCTCTAAACCTGTCACAGTATACATAATAGGTCATGTCTACAATGCACTTATTTGGATTTTATACCAGGTTAGCAGTCACACTTTACGAAAAGGAAGGATGAGGATTATAGTTAGGTGAGATTTTTGAGAGTTTTCTATTAAATATCCATAGACCTTGTCACAAAACTATAGTTCCCAGGGTTCTTTGGCAAGAGACTATTAAATCAGTCTAAATCCTATGTGAATGTGCATGCTCATAATTCATAACAATTACACAGCCCATGGTTATTTCAAGGACAAAAAGCAAGCTCCTATTTCAGAAAAAAACAAAACAAAACACAGTCCCGCTTTGCAAGACAATAGCATCTCTTGGGAGATGGGAAATAGGAATTGTGCTTAAAGAGATGAGGCCCATTGCCAAAGAAAGCCCAGCTGATCAAAACAAGCAAAGCATAACACCAGTTCCATCCTGACAACATAATGCCATGAAGAGCTGCATACCTCACATAAATAGTTACAGATCCACTGAGGAATGGTGTGCTTTTGTTTTAGGTTGCAAGCTTGGAAGTCTAAAATAGAATGTAAAACTCAATTCAGTAGCCAAAGAAGTGCCACTGTTTCCATTCATCCTGAAAGAGAGTGTGAGTGAGCAAGAGAGAAAGAGAGCAAGGCCACACTGCAGAATTAATGCAGTTTGACACTGCTTTAACTGTCATGGCTCCATCCCATGGAATCTTGGGATTTGTAGTTTGTTGTGGCACCAGAGCTCTCTGAAAGAGAAGGCTAAATATATCACAAAATGACAAATCCCAGAATTCCCTAGCATTGAGCCATGGCAGTTAAAGCAGTGTCAAACTGCATTAATTCTGCAGTGTAAATGCAGCCAGAGAGAAAGAATATGAGAAATCAAGAAAGCAATGTTCCCAAATGCTGTCTGGTTTTCTAGAGGAGTAAATATGCTAATCTGCTGCGGCAAAAACAACACAATATATAACTATTCAAAGTGATCTTCTCTGAATCTGTTGAAATGAATCCTTGTTCACAAAATTCATGCTCAATTGTTTTGTTATGCCATAAAATTGTTTATCCAGGGATGCAGTGGCTCAAGTGGTTAAGTCGCTGACTCTGTTGATTGCAAGATCGTCAGGTTGGCAGTTCGAGGCCCGGGTGCTGCATGATGGAGTGAGCTCCTGCCATTAGTCCCAGCTTCTGCCAACTTAGCTGTTCAAAAGCATGCAAATGCAAGTAGATAAATAGGTACCACTTCAGTGGGAAGGCAAACAGCATTCTGTGCGATCCTGCTGGCCACATGATCACAGAGTAGTCTCTGACAACGCTGGCTCTTTGGCTTAGTAACGGAGATGAGCACCACCCCTTATGGTCGGACACGACTGGACAACCTTGTCAATGGGGATACCTTTACCTTTACCTTAAAATTGTTTAAGGAGGGAATTGTTCACTCACTGAAGTTAGGAGAATGTATTCTAAGCAATACATGACAAATTGCAACCGTGGGTGGTCCTGCTGTAAGACTTCAGAGATATCTTGTAGTATGCAATTGAGCTGAAGCATATGTTACATTCAGCCTTAATGATTAAGGAATTAATATTGCTAAGAAAACTCCTCCAGGCATTGACTTTCTTTGTCAGATTTGAGGTGTAGAAAATCTAAATAAACCAACATAGACGGCTGCAGTATGATCTTGAGCGAATATAACATTTAGAGAGTTTGATATATGGGATGCATTTACTTCAGTGGAGACTGACTCTGTGAATGAGGGTTAATACAATACACTTAAATGGGTTATCTTGCTTTAGACATATACTGACCTCAACGGATGAATGTGATTCTCTTTAGTGCAATTTCTTTTTAATCCGAATAAAAATGAATCATTAATGTGATTCTATTACTAGGGGCACTACAGAAAAAGACAATGTTTTCAGGCTAAAAACCTGCTGCCTACTGCATTCTGTCAATTTGGTCAATGACAATAACTGATGAGGGATTTGAAACTTCACATTTCATTGATAACAAGAGGATGGGGTGTTTCTTACCAATTGTTTGTTCCCTTGGAATGTGGGGTTCGCAGCCTAGCAGTGCAATATTTGAGGAAATAAGTAAGCACAAAATGAAACCCATATTTGAAAAAGAATGCTTAATATCGCTACTTTTATTGTGAAGGAAAGGCAGTCAACTGGGTGAGAAAAAGCAATCTTACAGTAAACAGTAAACAGTTGTTCCTCCTTTCCGTTCAGAATAAAGACTACAGTGTCAAGCACCCTTTTCAAATATGTATTTCATTGCATCACATTCAGTTGACCCCTGAATTATTTGCTGCAAATGTGTGTGCAAGGGGAGGAGGTTGTTACAGTGTAATTTCAAATATACCATCACTTTTTGCACACACAGAAGGTGTTCACACAGAGGTCAGTTTATAGATCAGAGGTAGGCAACTGAGGGAGGACTCATGGGTCAATTTTCTGTCTCTGGGACTTTCCAGGGGCCATATAGAGTGCTAAAATAAAGCCAGAAGTGGATGACTTCTGGTTTTAACTGGTTTTTAAAATAGGTATTGTTGATGTGTTGAGAGCCAGCATGGCGTAGTGCAGGGGTAGGCAACCTTTCCCCTTTAAGGGCCTAGGGACTTCAGCTCCCAGAATCCCAGGAACTATTGGCCAACATGGGACTATTGGCCAACATGGCTGAGGCTTCTGGGAGCTGAAGTCCCTCGGCCCTTAAAGGGGAAAGGTTGCCTACCCCTGGCGTAGTGGATTGAGTGTTGGACTAGGACTTCCAAGAGACCAAGCTGTGTTCCCTGCACAGCCATGGAAGCCCACTTGGTGATCTTGACCAAGTCACATTCTCTCAACCTTCGAGGAAGGCAATGGCAAATCTCTGAGAAAATCTTGCCAAAAAAACCCCTAGAATACGGTTGCCTGAAGGCACATAACAACAATTTTTGATGTGGAGGGACCCTCTGCAACCTATCTAAAAGGTGAATTGTCTTACTTGAAGGCTTCCAGGATGGCTAATTTGTCCTTGGGGGGGACAGACAAGGGGCCGTCTGGGGAGCGTGAACTGGCCAAGGGCTACACAAACATTTTTGGGAGCTTCATGTGACCCAAGGGCAGTGTTGTGCCTACTCTGGTTGTAGATCTAGCCCATGTCAAGTTTGATCCTCATCCAATCAGATGTGACATTTTTTTTCTCCTATTTTATTCTAGAATTCATACAGAAATGGACCTGTAAGGTAGAAATTTTATGATGTTGTTTTCTGAAGAATTGTAAAGAATGCACCCATGTTTCAGTCCCGTGCTATGGGCAAGGTTTTTTTTCCCCTCGACAGAAAGTGCATTTTACTTGATACTGGAAACAGACTTAGATCAAATTTGAAAATGGAAATTACTGTCAGGTTTGTAGTTATCTGTGTGATTCCATTGGAGGTTGAGTTTTCCTAGCTTCCTGATCCCCTCATTCTTCCCGTGGCCCCATCTTTAGTGATGGTTGAGGATCCCCAGAGGGACATCAGGGTTTTTGTTTGTTTTAATTATGGTTTTATGTTTTGATATTGTGTTTTTAATTTGTCATATTGTTTAATACTTTCTTAAAAGGGGAGGGATTATAATGTTTTAATGTTATATTTTACTCTTGTTATTTCCTGTTGTCAACCGCCCGGATTGGTTCACCATAGGGCGGAATAATAATAATAATAATAATAATAGCTTGTCTTCCTGAAGCATCTCTTCATTTTTATTGAAATAGTACTGCCAGCAGCTTGGTAGATAGTCAGTGGGGATGAAGAGGTTGTTTGTTGATAACTGTCATCCAGTCGACTTCAACTCATGGTGACCCTGCGGATGAGGCAACTCCAAGACCCCCTGTCCTTAGCCTCTCTGCTCAAGTCCTGCAGGCCCAGGCCCATGTCTTCCCTGATCAAGTCTAGCTATCTGACATGTGACTTTCCTCTCTTTCTGCTGCTCTCCACCTTTCCTGTCATCGCTGTTTTTTTTTAATGTTTCATTTTTCTTCATGTTGTGGCCAAAGTATGACAGCCTCAATTTAGTTATCTTGGCTTCCAGGGGTAGTTCAGGCTTGATCTATTCTAGGACCCATATGTTTGACTTCTTGGCCATCCATGGTATCCTCAGCATTTTCCTCCAACACCACATCTCAAATGAGCTGATTTTCTTACTGTCAGCTTTTTTCACTGTCCATCTCTCACATCTGTACGTGGTGATGGGGAATACAGTGGCTTGGACTATCCTTACTTTAATGTTCAGAGTTACACTTTATGTTCCTGTAAATTTCTTTCAAAGTTGCCCTTCCTAGTCCTAGTCGTCTTCTGATTTCTTGACTGCAGTCTTCTTTCTGATCAATAGCTGGAGGCGTAGTTACTGTGATATAACAGCCAAGCACTTGTAAATGGAGAAGTTTCTAGTTCTTATTCTCGTCTGAGCTACAATCTTTTAAAGTGCCATTAGGATAGGCTCATTCTTATGCCTTGAAGGTATTGCTTAGCCATGCCCCCACCCCACCCCAGAATACAGGAATGATGATATTGACAGCTTGTAAGCTTGTTGTAAGAATCCCTGGAAATAAGACACACATTTAGATCCTGTGAGTGGTTCAGCCAGGCAGCCAATGAGCTTGGTGTAATGGTTAGAGTGTTGGACTTAGATTAGAGATCCAGGTTCAAATCCCCACTTGGCCACCAAGCTCAGCATCAGGCAATCTTTCTCTAAGTCTGACCTACCAGGCAGGGTCATTGTAAGAATAAAGTGTGGAGAAGATGTGACATACCCATTACCTTGACTCTTTTGGAAGAAAGACAGGATATGAATATAATAATACAGGCCTAAGTTAAGCAAAGTGTATGTGTGTACGCGCACGCACGCACACACACACACACACCTGGATAATTTGGGACTGCCCTTTGATAATCAGCTGTTCAATGCATTCTTCTTAAGGGAAGCTGGCATAGAAGTAAAGCCTGTGGCAGGTATGAGATTTGATATTACAGCATCTGTTTAATTTCTTTGCCCAGAATCTTGCAAAGAGCAATTTTTGGATTAATGTAATGTTCTGTTCTGCAGTATGTGCAAATTGGGTAGAACTTTTCTATGGCCATTGGAGGGCTGGGATGTGATGGAAAGATTCGTTTTTGTCATCTAATTACTCCTTATTAGCTATAATTATTTGTTGTTTGGAAGTGAAATCATATGTTTATGAATGAAATAGGCAAGTCTTTTAGACTAGGAAGCAAAATTAGTTGTACCTGAACACTGTTGCAAGCCTGTAGGACTGTGATTTGCCCAGAGCTTGGAAAAGTTACTTTTTTGGAATAACACTCCTAGAACCTCCCCTCCCCCCCCCTTGGAAGCTGTACTCTAAAAAGTAATTTTTTCAAAGCTTTGGTGGTGTGCCATCTTCCGAAGGCACCCCTGGGTGTTGCATGGCCTTAGCTGGCTGAATCAGTATTCCTGCAGTTGCAATAACCAGATGTAGCTTGTCAGCACTGTGCAAGGCAGTTATTCCCTAGAGAGATTAGCAGAGAAGGGGCACAGCAGGATCATGATTCCTGTACATGACATCCCAGTGGTATTTTTCCAAACATGCACACAGCTGCTTCACTACCCCTTGTGCACAAATATTTAGTATTAATTGTGATAGGCACTATAGCAAAACAGACTTGCTTCTCAGATAAGGAAAGAATGTGATGCTGGACTTACATTAGCACAAACTATTCTGTGCAGTCTATGTGTGTGTGTGTGTGTGTGTGAGTGAGTGAGAGAGAGAGAGGGTTGTTGTTTTTTTTAAAGGATTTTCTTTGGGTTGTCCTGAAAACTTTGTCAGCTCATTTTTCAGTTTATAGACAATAGAGTGGTTGTGAACATTTCTATACCAATTCTAAGTACAGCAAAAGATGGCCTATGCCATCTCTTTCACTAACAACAACAACAACAACAACAACAACAACAACATTATTGGGGAATTCTGTTGCTTAGGATTATACAGGTCTAATTGTAATGTTAGCCAACATTTTTATATGCAAGTTGCCACTAGGCCTGCTACTATTTGCCAACCATACATGCCTCCCCCCCCCCCCCCCCGCCATTTGAGAAGTCTTTTGCTTTTGTTAGATAGTATGGTACCATCAAAACAGGGCAGGGCATGGAACACTTAATAGATGGCTGGTGAGCTATGTTTAGCTTGGTGGGTCACAAGTACTATGAACTTAATCTAGAAAGATATTTCCTTACACACCGGGAAGATCTTAAACTGGCAGTTATCACAACCTCCTTTGTATTGCAGTAATAAATACCGTATTTTCCGGCGTATAAGACGGCCCACGTATAAGACGACCCCCCATTTTTCCAGTCAAAATATAGAGTTTTAGCACCCCTATCCTCATTATCCTTATACCCGGCGTATAAGACGACCCCCCCCCACTTTAGCCACAGATTTTGCAGGTAAAAAAGTAGTCTTATACGCAGGAAAATAAGGTAACTAAAACTCTCTTGCTTTCTAAGAGTTTTGTTCCCACAGACATTTTAAAAAACAACCCCAACATTTCTAGGCACATTTCAGCATTTGCTCTGCATAGGTCACATCCTGAAATCTGTTCTGAAATTCCACAGTGTTGTGTAGTTAATTAGTTATTGCATTAATTAGTTGCAAGTCCAGCCACAGCAATTTATTATCCTTGTCCTGTATCGAATGCTTCTTATTGTTAATTATGCATTTAGTTGGATGGCTCCCTGGGCCTTGAATTTACTGGATTTGTTCCTGTTCGCATTGCTTATCTAGCTATGTATTTGTATTTAATCTACATATGTTCAGAGTAGTCTATTGGCTGATCTCGTGAGTGAACCCCTCATTTTTCACTGATCTGTTTGGCTTGTGGCCATTCCTTTGGGCCAGGAAATGCATGACGAGTATCCCTTGCCAATTTCTTAGATGAGCTTTGATGGCAAATGTGAGATACCCTGGAGGGGACATAGGGGGTGAAGCAGTATAAAGAGTGGTGGAAGCACCATATCTGCAAAATTTGCTTTTCCACTGCAAAGTACAATAGCAAACATTTTAGCAAATGGATCCCAGTCTTTGTGTAGATAACACTCGAAGCACCATCTGCACACAGACTTCACATATTAGCTTTACTCCTTCCTTGTCTGCAGGTGATCAGTGTATGAATTTTTTAAATAACTGTGTTTCCTACTGACCTGAAACACTCACTTATTTAATATGGCAACTCTCTAGAAGGGTGATATGTATGAGGAGCTTTCTGTGGATGCCACAGTGTTCTCAGTCACATGTAAGGGGGGGAATCAGAGGGCCATTTATTACATTACTTGAGTTGTGGTGTGGTTCCCCCATGTCTGGATCCCATGTGGACTGCACATACATGATCTTTTGCAATTCTGGTGCTGCCTGAATGGCATGAGGTCTACCCATAGGTGTGTGGAAAATTGAGGAACAAATTTAAATAATAAAATTTAAATATCCATGCCCAGTAACATATGGACTAGTTTTGACATCCACTCTCTGACACAAAATTCACTTGACCATTAAGCAATATGAAGAGATGACTTCTAAATGATGAGGCTGGTGGTCCATGTAGCCCAGGGGTTCCCAACCTTTGGTCCTCCATTTGTTTTGGACTTCAGATCCCAGAAGCCCCAGATACCTTGGACAAGAGTCTAGAATTATGGAAGCTGAAGTTCAAAACATTTGAAGGACCAAAGGTTGAGAACCACTGATTATAAGCAATGATCATAAGCAACAAATGCAGTTACAAGGCTTTTGCTAGTCCTGCTACTAATAATTATCATTTTTATGTGAGCCTATAGGGGAAGTGGACCTTAATAATTATCATTTTTATGTGAGCCTATAGGGGAAGTGGACCTTAAGCTTTACTCCATGTGTCCTACTAGTAAAATATTACTTTAGCCTTGTCATCTCATTCCTTCCCCATGAATATGACATGTATTGAACTTCCTTGAACCTATAGCTCAGTGGTAGAGGACATGCCTTCCTATCAGAAGGTCCTTGGTTCAAATCTTGTTAAAAAGAGGAGGTAGCTAATGTGAAAGTTCTGTGCCTGAAACCATGGAGAGCTATTGCCAGTCATGGAGGGCTAAGCATCTTCCATTCAGTCTGAGTCAGAGAATTATAGAATCATTGAAGGGACCACAAGGGTGAACCTTCCGCCATGCAGGAATGCACAACTAAAGCAATTCTGAAAGATGCCCATCCAAACTCTGTTTAAAGACCTCCAAAGAAGGAGAGTCTACTACCCCCCCCAAAAAAAAAACAGTCCATCCCACTGTTGAACAATATCCATTTAATTGGGAATCTTTATCAGAAGATCATACACCATGGCACTTCAGACAACATGTGGAAATTAATGCTTCTGAGACTGATGGTGTTGACAATGTACTTTTCTCCTTGTTCTTTGTTATCAGCCATATTCTTTCCTATACTGTTCCTGTTCTACTCAGGTCAGACTAGGTTCTTCAAGTGCCACAATCACTGAAATACTGCATTAGCACCACTGTATGTAATATTAGAATGGTCTGGGCTTTCACACGAGAGCATGGAAAATTATTTTCCTGAGCTCTGCTTAAAGTCTGAGACAAGTTAAATTCTTTTGGGGTCCTGAGACTAGATCAATAATCAACTTGGGCCAAAATTAACTTTACACAGGTGGCTTTCAGTTTGAAATAAAATATTTTCTAACTGAATTGCACAGTAGGAGGCCACTGGCTTTATGTGAAAAGCCTGTGAAAATTGGTTCCATTCTAAATTTTGCAGCAATAGTTCCTTTGTTGGGTCAATTGATCATAAAAATATTTTGAAATATTTAGATGTGTTCTGTATTTATCTAATTCAGGCTTCCCCAACATGATGCCACACAGATGTGGTGGTTCTAGTCTAACACATCTGGAGAGCATCAGGTTGCAGAAGTCTGGTTTAGATGTACAGTCAGCCCTCTGTATCCATGAATTTTTTTTAATCCATGGATTCAAGCATCCACGGCTTGAAAATATTTAAATATATATAAACTCCAAAAGGAAAACCCTGGTTGTGCCATTTTATCTTAGGGACATCATTTTACTAGGCCATGATATTAAATGGGACTTGAGCATCCATGGATTTTGATATCTACTGGGGTCTTGGAACCAAACCTTAGCGGATATTAAGAGCCACTGTATGTTTAATGCCCTTGCTGAAATAAAGAGAGACATGGGGCACATTCTTACCCACAAGAGTGTGGATATTTCACTCAATTCTTCTGTATTTCCTTATTGCTCCCATCACTTGTTCTCATGAGTAGGCTTTTTGTGTTGAGGTCCATGTATCATGTGTTCTGCCGTGGATGTAGGGTGCCCAGATGCACACATTGCTAACCCAGAATGGTCAGAGATGTGCATGTTTGAATGTGTATGACAGATGCACATTTAGAAAGAATTACTATAATTTAGAGTGAAAGAAAATGCCTCTCTAAACTGGACAAGACTGTGACAAGATCACCTGTGAATGTTCAGGTACTATCTACTGACAAGCAATGTCAAGGTCCAAGACCTCTCTTCTTATGGTTTGTTACACTGGATAGCCCTTCAAACAGAGTAGGGGTGGAGAAATGATATCCTTGCAGGTGTGAGCGAATTACTATTCCCATCATGCCTCATGATTGGACAAGCTGGAGCATGTCCAGAGGTGGGTGAACAGAATGGTGAAAGGCCTATGAGGAGCAGCTTAGGGAGATGGATATGCTTAGCCTGGAAAAGAGAAGGTTAAGGGATGACATGATAATCATGTTTAAATATTTGAAGGGATGTCGTATTGAGGATGGAGTAAGCTTGTTTTCTGTTGCTCCAGAGATGAGGACATGGAGCAATAGATTCAAGCTACAGGAAGAACTTTCTGATGGTAAGACCTGTTCTACAGTGGAACACGCTGCCTCAGAATGCAGTGTCTCTTTCTTTTTTTTCTTTTTTTAAATAGAGACTGAATGTCCATTTGAGTGGGAGTTGGACTGGATGGCCCTTGTGGTCTCTTTCAGCTCTAGGAGTCTATGATTTTATCTATAGCTGATGGAAAGTGGAATTCAACAACTCTTTCATGCATGGGTTTCCCAAATCTGAAATGTAGCACATAGTGCCTTCAATCAGAGAACTAAAGTTCTTTCTAAAGTAGGGTGAGTATAGCATTGTCTTCAGTTGGGCAAATGGGCACACTACATAGACCACCTTGTGCCAAATCCCAGAAATTATGAAAGGCATCCATTCCCACTCCCACATTAGTCAGGGGCCACTCTATCATGAAGCAGTGGTGTATTCAAATATTTTGGGCCAAGTCTCAAGGCAAGTCTCAAGTCCTTGCAAGATACTTTCAAGTCAAGACTTGAGTCTCAAGTCTAGGAGCTGATTTTTAACAGAAAAAAAGCGGTGATGTGCATTGCTGAAAGGGAACAGCAAGCACATTAGACAATGGGCTTGAGGTGGTGGTTGAGGTCTGCCTGGCAGCCTGTCCCCACCACACATCAGTGGAGCCTTCTCAAACTTTTCAAGAGCTTTAGAAGAATCCTTCTGCCTCATGTCCATTGCCTAACACATTTGCTGTTCCCTTCTGAGAAATGCCCTCCACACTTTGGGGGTGGGTTTTGCTTGGCACTCAAAGTGGATGGCACCAGCAAGTCAGTCACTAAAGATATACAAGTCTTAAGTCAAGTTGAATCAGTGTGTTGTTTTTGCCGAGTCAAGTCACAGCACTGAAGTGACTTGAGTTGAATTTAAGTCCAAGTCAAATGACTCAAGCCTACATCATTGCCATGAGGTACAATAAGGTGGTCACTCCAGAGGGCAGATTTTGGGTGCTAGAAAAGGATAGACAAGTGTTAGTTCCTTTTTAATTTTTTTCTGACAGAAAGGGGGAGAGGTGTTGTGGTACCAAAATAACTGTCTAAGCTTTGGGTATTTATTTGCACCTTGCCTTGTGTGTGTGTGCATGTGCATATGTGCACTTGCTGCTCCACCTCAGACAGAAGAGCATATCTTGAACTGGCTTTGCCATTATATATTCTGCAGCATAACAGTAATGTTAAAAAAACCCAAGCACCCCATAGCATTGAACCTTAGTAATCTTTGGTTCCAGTTAAACCTTTCTTGGTGGGGAAGGAAAAGGTGGTTTGCCTTTTATTTTGACTTCCTGGTTACCAGCTGTGTCGATATTAGCAATAACAGAGCCCTACTCTCTGCCCTAAAATGACACCCTCAGAACTTATGAACATGGGAGTGAGAGAGGGTCTTCTCCCCAGAAGAGTCTCCTGGAATTTCCGAACATGTTGTATTTGCTGGCATCTCCCCGGGCCTTGGCTAGTTGTACTGACAGCTCTGGCTGTGGCATCGCAGCAAAGTCTTTTGTCTCCCAGATTATGTTGATTCTACATTGTGGAAAACATGGGACTGCTGGGGAAATCTTGCCACTTACAACTGCAGCCTAGCAAAAAAGCACTTTTCTAACATGGAAGATAATGCCTCATCTATTCTCTGTATATCTTTTTGCAATGGGTGTTCTTCTAAGTCCTCCAGTCCTAGCCTGAGCCTGTCAGCTGTGTTGCCACAATCAACATAATCAGGAAGCAATTGCAGCTTTAATATTTTGGAGTAAGAACTGACTTTTTGTAAAACATCTCATTAAAGAGTCCAGCTTGAATTTCAATTTTTTTTTTAAAAAGCTGAAATCTAGTAAAGAGTTTATTTATAGGAAACAAAAAGAGAAGCTCTCTCTCCTGAATGACGCAGGCTAGAACTGTATTGGTTGGCAGATATCCCATGGATGAAAGGAATAGATATAGGAAGACCCAGAAAGGATGCAAAGAGGGAGAGCCAGGTTCACTTGAACCAGAAACTTACTGGGTAATGCTTTGCTCAAGCTATTTCACAGTTCCTGTTGTAGATAGAATGAGGCTAGGAAAAGTTACTTTTTTGGGCTATAACTCCCGGAATTCCCAAGCCAGTATGGTCACCGGTAGTGGTCAAAGAAGAGTAAAATTTCCAAGCATTGGAGAAAATGGGAAAATGTATTATAACCCATCCTTAGTCTTTGGACGAATTATTTTGTGCTATAGTTCCCATTAGCTCCAGCCAGCATGGTCAGTTATTATGGGAGTTCTAGTTCAAATTCTCAAGTATGCTTATCCCTGACAGTGACAGAGAAATCTCTATCTGTCTGCCTATCTACCTAATATGCCTGCCTGTCTGTCCAGCTAGTTATCAAGTTCATAATATCACAGCATTAACCTTAAAGCTATTCTAATATTCAATTCCCTAGAAGAACCTGGTCTCTCAAAAATTAACTAGACCTGGGTATCATTCTGCAAGTGAGTTTATATCCACAAAAGCCCATGCTAAAATCAAAAACAATTAGTCTTAAAGGTGTTGTTATATTCTCCCCCCCCCCCGCCCCACAATTCCTTCCTCCTTTTTAGGTCTTGTCTTATTGAATTTCTTATCTTTCCCCAAGATGGTAAAGGAGATGACCAAGACAAATTGCTGGCCTGTTTTAGAGAAAAGACAAACAAAGCATTTAATACTCATGCCTTGACATTAGCCCATTGACTAAACTGTCAAGATGCCCTTTAGCATCTATTGGAAGCTGACAATGTGTGCACAATGTGTACGTTTATGTGGGGAAAGGTGCCATACACCTTTGCTCAAGCAATGACTTCATCTGCTTGGCAGCATGTAAGATAGATCTTTAAAAGCTTGGAGGTTTGAAACAGATGCAATTCTGGACAAATTTACAGAAAAGTAAGCACCATTGCTATTCATGAGACTTACTTCTGAATAAGTATGCAGGGATCATGAGTAAAACCTTTCTATGTGATTAGATTCCTGAAGGGTTACCAATTCTGGTTTGATGGCAGACATTTTTCAGGTGAACAGTTGATGTCAAGAAGCCATACAATTCTGAATCCCTATTCAAGACCAAACTAGATGTGATATTAGTCATATCTTTTGCCCTGTGTGACTGATCCTCTGCCTAATAAATAGCTAGTAGATGGCAATGGAAGATGGATTGTGGGTGTGCTGTATGGGATGGCCTTTAATCTCTTGACCTTGCTATGGTCCAATCCAAATTGGAAGCAAGGAGGAGGCTGAGCCATCTTGCATCTATTATTTGTAATGGTAGGAAAAGTAAAGGAAAAGAGGGGTAGGAAAGTTAAATATATAAATAATGTTATGATTAGTCTGGCCTTTGATTACTTTGGTGGATGGGATGCTCCAAAACAATATGACCAGCTGGCAGTGTGTGCATATACCATCATACTCAGGATAGTAATCATTTGCTATATCGATATATGAATCTGCCTCATCCTCAGTCCACCCCAGTAATGTAGCTCTGACTCTCCAACATCTTTTGAAGTTGGAGGTCTTTGGATCTGAGGAGAATCAAATGAGGGATCTTCTGCATGAAATACATGTATGGCCTATCCTTGTGGCAAATGTTCAGTCAGCTAAGTTTGATCACATGCCAAATAATAATAATAATAATAATAGGAATATTATGCTAGGAAGCATATAACACATTGCCTGCTTGGTTATGGGCTGCAAGATAGCACAAGTTGGATTTTCCGTGCATTGTTTCTGTTACAATTGCAATTTCTTAATATGTGCCAGCTAAGAAACTCTACAACTCTAGTGAATGCAGACCCTATGCTGTTATGTATGTATTAGCTAAACTCAATTCTGTGACTGTGAGATAACTACCGTAATTAGAATCATAGAGTTGAAAGAGACCACAAGGGCCATCCAGTCCAACCCCCTGCCATGCAGGATCCAACTCCCTGCCAGTTAATTAATTAAGAGATCTTTGTTTACCTAAATCAGGCCTGAACAACATACGGCCTGGGGGCCACATGTGGCCCACAAAAGGATTTCAACTGGCCCATGAGGATGTGGAACTTTAAGGCTCCTCCACTGCCCCACTTTCTCCTGAGGAGAAGGCCAGGTGGTGGAGGAGGGGAGGAGGGGCAAACATTCACCCTGCAAGGCTCCTCCGCTGCTTGGCTTTCTCCTGAGGAGAAGGCTGGGTGGAGGAGGAGGAGGGGGGATGAGTGAACACTGCTGTGCAAGGCTCCTCTGATGCTTGACTTTCTCCTGAGGAGAAAGATGGGTGGAGGAGGATGGGCAAACACTTGCCCTACAAGGCTCCTCCACTAGGCTTTCTCCTGAGAAGGCCAAGCAGAGGGGCAAAAGTTCACCCCTCAAGGCTCCTCCATCACTTGGCCTTCTCCTGAGGAGAGGTCCAGGCAGAGGAGGAGGACAGAATTATTAATTAATTAATTAATTAAAACCTATGTGCAGTCCTAAGAAGTTTAGCTTATTTTAATTTTGGCCCCTACCAATGCCAAGTTGTGCAGGCCTGACCTAAATGTACAGGATTGTAAAGCACCTTTTGTTGTTGTTGTGTACCTTCAAGTTGTTTTCGACTTATGGTGACCCTAAGCCAGGGGTAGGCAACCTAAGGCCCGGGGGCCGGATGCAGCCCCCCTGGGGCCGGTCCTACCACCGCCGCCGCCCCCCGCCACAATGATATTGATTATTGTTGTTATTACTTGTTCTTGCGGTTTTCTTGGCAAAATCTCCACAAGGGGTTTGCCATGGCTTTTCTGAGGCTGAGAGAGTGTGCATGCATATTTTTTTAATTTTGGGATTTTTTAAAAAAAATATTTATTTATTTATTTATTTATTTATTTATTATTTTTGGTGCTTTGCCCCCCCAATTGTCTGAGGGACAGCAACCTCGGCTCAAAAAAGTTGCCTACTCCTGCCCTAAGCTATCACAGGGGTTTCCAAGGCTGAAAGTGTGTGATTCATCCAAGGTCAACCAGTGGGTTTTCATGACTAAGCAGGGATCTGAACTCTGATCTTCAGAGTCGTAGTCCAACACTCAAACCACTACATCATGTTGGCTCCTTAGCTGTACATAATTTAAACAAAACCTTCTATAGATGTAGCTGAGGGCCTAAATACCATAGAAGTCACCAGATCATGTCTGATCTTAGAACCTAAGCCTGCTTAGTAGTGGGATGGGAGAGAGCCAAAAATAAAAATCTTTCAGAGGAAGGAACTGTAGAAACCACTTCAGAGTATTCCATGCCAAAGAAGACCCTATGAAAAATTCATGGGAATTCCATAAGTCAGCAGGCAACTTGAAGGCACACACACACACACACACACACACACAGATATAGCTGGTTACAGGAAGCAGATTGGGAAGAGATGGCTAGTTTAAGTAGGTGACAATTGTTTCACATAAAATTTCCTCCCTCTGACCTTGATACTTGAGCACAATAGGTGACAATATTTCCCTTAAAAATGCATGGAAACATGAACCCAATACTTTCCTTTTTCATGGCTTCTATGTATTTTCATGGGAAATGCCACATTTGAAATATATGTGTGTTTCATGCATAACTGATGCAGTGTTTACATTTTGTACTTCAGTTTTGCTACTCAAGTCCAACATTCAGTGTTGGAAACCTTATTAATTTTCACTTCTCCTGCATTTTCTGCTTTGTGCTCTCTATGCAATTTGCAATTATGCAATTACTCTCCCCCCCCCCCCCCCATGTTCATGGGCTAAGGGTGAATCTAGCTGGTCCTATATGTTTCTCATATGTAATAATGGGCTGGCTTTTTAAAGATACATATGGATCAATCAGGTTTTATAATTGTGCCTAAACACAGGAAACATGCACCATTTTGCCTTCTATTTCACTACAAGTAAAAGATTTTTAGTTCACACAGACAAATGTATTTGGGAGAGGCACAGGGTGTATATGTTTTTCCTGTCTCATCACAAAAGGTTTCCAACCTCCTTGCTTTGTTCTTAATCAAGAGTATTATTTAACTATTGTAGAAACTCAAGCAGTGGAAATCTAAGCAGTGTGAGATTAGCACAGAGCTACGAAATTTGAAAGGCAAAATTCAAGCATATGCTTAAACAAGGGTTAATGGAAGAAACAGAAGGAAATAGAAAATGATGCACAGAAGGGAAGAAGCACAACAGCAAGTTAACTAATTATTCTCATGGTTTTATCTGCTTAATGCAACAGATTACATTGTTTCCAAGAGCATATTATCCACTTCAAATAAAGACTTTCTATATCCAAGTTTATACATAACAGCATAAACACATTGTAGATTTTCAATCAATAGGAAAACAGAAGAGTTGAAGAGATTATTTTAGATGACACCCTTAATGTATAAATGTTTCCCTATTATAAACAGAACTTTAAATGGCTGGTTCCCCCCCCCCCCCAAACTAAAGCTCCTAGAGCTCTAGTCTAAAAAGTAATTAATCATTTTCACTTTGCTGATAACTCTTGAATCCACGTTTGAAAATCCCAGTTTGTGAGGAAATATATGGTATAAATAAAGGTATGGTTGAAGGAAAGGATAGAATCTAGAGTTAGATACAATTAGTTATTTTTCTTCTTTTACATTTTGCTTTAGTTTAAGTTCCCCCAACCCACCCCAGCTATTACTCTACGTTAGATGTCTAGGCAGTTGGGTACCATCACACACACACAACCTAAGATAAGTTTAAACAGAGTGTTTAATCAAATCAACAACAACCAAACAGAGAGTAAAATAGGCAAAACCACAACTCCCCAAGTTCAGCACACATTTCCCAAAGTCTAAATGTACCACTTTGGCATTATTCCCAGTTAATCCAAATATATTAATAGGTTTGGTGCTGTGATGTTGCAGAAAAACAGAGTGTCTTGAAACACAGCAAGACAGTTAATAAATGGCTGCAGCACTCCTTGCTATGTCCTACAAAAAAAGGCATCATATTATAATATTTGATCTGACCCTCAAAAATTTCAAAACATCCTACCAGCTGTTGATGCAGATCCTCTTCTCCTGCTTGAGAAGAATTGAGATCTGGAGGCTGTCAAAATAGAAAATACAGGGGTTATACCTTATGTATCTATGCAACTCGGAGATCAATGAAAGCTACTCCCTCAATGGAAATGTATTTGGGCCACTGGAGAAATAAGGTCCACCTCTTCTGTGCTTCAACTCAGGAGCCAATCTAAAATGGACTTAGAACAGGTCCTCTGGATGGTTGAGACCTAAAGTTCGTTTTCCTTCCTTCCTTCCTTCTTATCTTGCCCTCCATGCCCTCCAGGTGACATACAATAAAGTCAACTTGACCCATTTAAATTAGGGTAAACAATAAAAATGATTTTAAAAGTCTAGAACATATTAAATAATTTAACAAGTTAAAAAGGTAGGCTAAGACCAGAAAAAGCAGTTTAAAATGATTTAAAGCCATGCACATGTAAAAGTTTGCATGAAAACAGTTAGACCCCCCCAAAAAAACTTTGGTAAACAACCATGTTTTTACTTGGCACCTGAACAATAGGAATATTGGTGCCAATTGGGCCTCCTAGGGAGGGTTTCCATGACTGGGGAGCCACAGCAAAGAGAGCCCTCTCCTGTGTCCTCCTACAACATATTGCCCAGACTAAAGGGACACAGAGGAGGACTCAGTGAGACAACCTTAAAGCTTGGGCAGTCATACATATATAGAAAGAGGAGCTCCTTACAGCTTTAAATGTCATTACCAGCACTTAGAATTTGGACCAGAAATATATTGACAGAGAGTGCCATTCCTTTAAAGCCATGGTTTTTGTATGATGTTCCAGTTAGCAGCCTAACTGGAAAAAATATATATATATTGAAAGTAATACAACTTTACAAAATTCAAGATAACAAAATAAAGTTTACAGCATGACAACATCCCATGCAGAAGCAAATGTGGAAGAGTGCTGTTGCTTGTGTGGCACATGTGTGGGAAGTAGGATGGTAGACCAGATGGACCAGGGTCACTCTGATCCAGAAGGGCTCCTCTAGTTAGAGCTTGGAAAAATTATTTTTTTGGTCTACCATGCCCAGAATTACTCAGCCAGCATAGCTGGTGAATTCTAGGAATAGTAGTAGTAGTAGTAGTAGTAGTTGTTGTTATTATTACAAGTTTTGTTCCTCTTACTATTACTTTATCTGAGCTTCAGCACAAAGCAATATTCATCTATTTAAAAGAGCTATCATTAGGCTTACAGAAGCTACGAATAAGGAGCATTTAGAATCCCTCAAGTGCTCAGTATAAATGCAAAATTATTCGATTTAAAACCAGCCATATCAAAAGGACTTCAGAAAGATAAGAACAAGTGCGTTTAATGTATAGCATTAAACAAGGACGCCAGTCTGGCTGGAAATGAAATCCTTGGCACCAAAGCACCAAAGCTAAAATGATAGTCAGGTGCTTATGCAGAGAGGAGAAGACACTTGGGACAAGCCCCAGAGAATTTCTGGACTTTGATATTGCTTCATATGATTCAGGGCTGACAGCTGTTAATAAAAACTAGTTTCAGCTTGGAGTGGAGAGGAGCACTGGAACAATTAAAACCCTGACAACAGTCCCATAGTAACAACCTAATAAAACAGCCTAATAAAACCAATGTAAAATGTAATAAGCAACTGAGTAGAACAGAAAATACTTCACTCTTCAAAATATTAGGTTGTCGTTCCAGAATAAGTAGCATTGTCTTCTAGAACTGGCAGAGAATATTAATGTTCCTCCTGTTGCTAAGGCAAATAACTACTAATGCTAACCAAATGGAAGGAGATTTCAAACAGAGACCTTTCTAGTGCTATAAGTAGAAAGGCACTGTGCAGCTATTCAATCTTTTCCTTCTTATCAGTGTTTTTCTTCTAACTGGAAAGATGACAAAAGAAACAGTGGTAAATAAGAGGAGACTTTATAGTTGAAGGTGATGATGTCTGTAATACCCACATACATTCAATTCCAGGAACAAGGCAATGTGACAGTAAGATAAATGCCAGTTTGGAAGCAGCTCTCATCTCACCTAATCCTAATTAAATCCAAGTCGTCGTCCCCCAAATCCAGAAAAAGTCACAATGTGGAGATAACAGAACACTGTGGTAGTGTTAACTTCAGCCCCATCCTAAACAGTACTTCCTGATAAATAAGTAATCTTAAGGGGCATGTGTTGTATTAAAGGAGAAATCACATTTTAAAAAATACTTGTTGCAACCTTGGGAAGGGTATGGCATACTCTCTAGAATTTGTCAGATAAAACCAGGACACATTTGGCCAGGCAACATCAAATTGTGGTCAAGATGGCAAAAGTTATTACTGAGGAACAAGGCTGCAGTAGTTTGCTTTTGTCATAGCCCACTAGGTAGGGCAAGATTTCACTCCCTCCTTTCTCTCCCTTCTGAGTTAACTGAGTATAAAGTACTTTTGCATTTTTAACTTAGTTTTACAAAACTGAATTAAGCTGAGAACAAAGGGAGAATGTGGGAGGAGAAGAGAGAACCTGAAACATTTTAAAAGCAGCTGAAAAAGTGAAAAAGATTAATCAAGACTACCCTTGCCAAATCAGGACATTTGGAAGGTCTGGTACAGTAAGATATTGGAAACTTTTGTGGGCAACAGCTCTCAGAATCCCCCAGCTGGCACAGTCAGTTGTTGTCCAGAAAAGTAACTTTCCGAAAGACTTCAGTTAGGATTGGCAATGTGGCATGCAAGCAAGAAAGGGCTGTAACCTTCCTTCCCAGCCATGGTATATATAGAAAGCATACTTCTAATGCTGCTCTTTGGCCTGGATGGCTTCTGGTCTCAGCAAGAAAGCAACTTTTCTCCTGTACCAAATAGCAATGATCTGTATGAGGATTTTTTTTCCAATTGGGATCATGACCCAGGGAAAAACAATTAAACCTCCCCTTTCACAAACCACCTTCCTGTTCTCCGTTCCCTTTTCCTAATCTGCCCACACACATTTCTTTGGAATACACAACAGCCACTAGGCACGTTGAATACAATTATCCCTTTGACAAAATGGCCTAAATCGCTAGGCCTAATGAGGTAAAGACATTGAATCAATAGGATTTATCTATATATTGATGCAGCATTCCAGAAATGATTCATTGGGTCTACTTTAGTTAGGTTTTTCAAGCCAATGTGGCACTAAAATCAGTGAGACATACTTTGAAGTAAGCATCATGATAAATGAACTGGAACTGTGGTAACACCATGCCAGTGGGACAAAGTTTTGAAACATTTCTCTACTCAGATTCTCTGTGTAGTTGGAGACAAAGGCTTCTGTCAATCAACCTGGTATTGTTTAAACAAATTGTGTCTTTCCAACAGGAGCCCTTAACAATAAAAACTTGATTCCATCTGATTACAGTATCACTTCAAGAGAACTACATTAAATTATAGCAGTACTGGC
Source organism: Phrynosoma blainvillii (assembly GCA_026167975.1). Taxonomy (NCBI): domain Eukaryota; kingdom Metazoa; phylum Chordata; class Lepidosauria; order Squamata; family Phrynosomatidae; genus Phrynosoma; species Phrynosoma blainvillii. The sequence goes on along the minus strand of JANUYF010000001.1, from coordinate 373,567,626 downwards.
AGCTGTGGAATGAGATTAAAAGGCACTGGAAAATAGACACACAAGTCATTTCCCACATTTCACAAGGCCACTAGGGTATTACTCAATCAATTAAGAGATAGGTTACAAAGCTGTCCCCTGGTAGCTAATGTCCTCGAGTTCCAGAAGCAACTTGGAAATATACAAAGACTTCCATTATGACTGCAGTTTTTTAATAGGGAAAAGCTAAATTATGATCATGGTGATGATGTTTATGTTCTTGTTGTTGTTGTTGATGATGATGATAATGATATCACTTTAACTTTCTTAGATCCCATCTTTCAAAGAATTCTGGGAATTGACATTTGTTGGTAGGATTGACAATTATTTGTTAGAGACTTTTGCTGGTAGTTTAGTTCTGTAGGAGGTAAATTGTAATAACTCACAAGTGGCATACTTTTCCCATAAAGCTTCTCTTGAAAGAAAGGGCTTTCTAAGGACACGCAGGAGATAACAAAGAAACATTTTTGAAATATATGCTGAAATGCTTACCTACGAAGTAGACATGCACATTAATTTTCCTGCCACAACAATGGCAATAACAAAACAGGGAAACGAAGCTAGCCTGCGTGTTGCTCTGTCTGTTTGCTAGCCAAAGAAGATCTTTGTTGCTGTAGCAATGGGCAGAAGGCTGAATTGGAAGAAGAGACAGTTCTTGGGGGGGGGGGGCTTCAGTCAGGTAGTAAGTAGCCATTTATGCATCACCCCCCCCCCCCCAAGGAGATATGTTTCTATAAAAAGGGGACAAAAAAGGACATAAGCCTGCATTAAATGTGCATGTTAAATACACATGTAGAGATTCATGATTATTTATTTATTTATTTAATACGCTGTGTTTTCCCCAGAGTGGGACCCAAGGTGTCTTCCAGAAATAATTAATTAAAAATATTTACAATAACATTTTAAAGCAATTAAAATCACCTCATAAAATATATTAAAATCATTTAAAAATTCAAAAGATAAATAAAACAACCCAAATAAAAAGCCCCTCACCTTATGCATTAAAGGCCTGCCTAATCAGAAACACTATGTAAAGAAATGTTGTAGCACCTTTGAAACTAACTGAAAGAAAGAAGTTGGCAGCATGAGCTTTCGTAGACTAAAGTCTATTTCCTCAGATGCACCTTTGTCTAGCACCTCATGGAAGGGAGTTGCAGAAAATGGGAGAAGCCACTGAGAAGGTTAGATGTAAATACTATAATTTAAATAGAAATGCAATGCATCTCACCATGCTGGACAAGAGAACGAAAAGCCGATCTCTGTGGCTGCTCAAGAAGCTTTCCGTGGCTAGAATTCATCTAGTCCAGTCACCTGCCAAGCATGGCTGACAGCTTAAATCCTCCAGCAAAGGAGAATCCACTACTTCCTATGGTGCTATGTTCCTACCTATTTGTGGGCAAAGTTCATCATCTTACCTAGCACCAGCAAAGGAGAGTCCACCATCTCCTATGGCATTGTGTTCTCACCAGAGATGGCTGGTAGCTTCTATATCAGCATCATTTAATCTGAACTGCCTTCAATTCACTGCCCAACTGAACATGGAAGTTACCATATGTCATGGGTTTTGATCTTCTTTATAGAAAAGTAGGTTATACATTTAATACATGCTACACACAGAGAGTTTCTCCTAATTTCAGGCTGCCGTCTACAATGTCTAGTCCTGTCTACTCTTAATCTCTTCTCTTCATGCTAAACATGCTGAACTTTTTGACCTACTCCTCATAAGATTTGGCTTTCAGTGACAGCCTTGCGAAAAATTCCTCAGTGCCATTATAACCTTGCTGACACAACTTCAGTTCATACAGAGAAAGATCTGTCAGTCCTATAAGCCTTATGTGTCCCTGGAGACCTATGGCCAAGCACAGATTGTACCATCCTCCTAGATTTTGCCTTTCTGATGATGCTTGAATTCCTCACATAAAGCCAAAATATCTCTTCATTAGTTCAATGCAACAGATCTTTTAAAGCACACATTGAACTTCCATATTTGCAGTAGGGATGGGTGACAATTTATTCAATTCACATTTCCAAATTCACACTTCTCAAACTTAACTACAAACCAGGAAGCTGTTAGGCATTGAAATTAATGCTTTTTTGAAGGTTGTGCTACAATTTGAGGGGGGAAATGCATAAATTTGGGAAAAGTGTGTACAGAAGTACAGAAAATGAATACACTTGAAACAGCATGTAAGTATTTTATTATTATTATTATTATTATTATTATTATTAGGGGAAATACATGCAAAATGCTTTATTCTTTTGGGAAATGCTTGCAAAAACACATACATTTGAAAAAAAATGAATTGAAAATGTATACATTTGAAAAATGCATACAAAAATGTGTGTATTTCTAAAAATGCACATAGAGAAGTATACAGATTTTTGTGTAGAATGAAAAACTGTTTTTGCAAAATTGAGATGGAACAAGCATAGCAGAGAAAAAACAAGAACCTTCAAGTCACCTGTTGACTTATGGCAACCCCATGAATTTCATAGGGTTTCCTTAGGCAAGGAATATTCAGATATTTTTGCCAGTTCCTTCTTCTGAAATATAGCCTACAGAACCTGGTATTCATTGGTAGCCCCCAGTCCAAGTACTATCCAGAGCTGACTCTGCTTAGCTTCCAAGATCAGATGACATCTGATATCTTCAGAGTATTTAGGCACTCCCACAAAATTTACTTGATAGATTACCCCATCTCTAATTCAGAAGAGATTTTAGACAATGGCCAAGCCAGTTGGGATGCAGTCCAAAAATTGTGGGTTTCCCCCCCCCCCTTTTTCAAATTTTGGATAAAAAAGAGATACAAATGTCACTGAACATTGCTAAATATTGGCTGGTGAGGAGCAACAGTGAAATGAAGTTTTGTTTCTATGCTTTGTTTATGGTACAATTGCCCATCTGGAGGACTACTGTGGGAAACAGGAGATTGGATTAGATAGACCTTTGTGCTAATCCAGAAAGGCTCTTTCTATAGTCTGTATTTAGATACACAGATTGAAACCCACAGGCACATATTGCAACCAATAAAAATACTTCTATGACTAGGAAATCAAAACAGCTGGGCAAAAGGAAAACAAAGCAGTGAATTACAAAATTACTTATAGAATTGTATTGGAAGGGACAAGGGCCACCCCCACCAGTAAGAAATATACAACAGCACTCCTGAAAAATACCCATCCAACCCTCTGTTTAAAGGCCTCCAAAGATGCAGCATCCACCACCATCCAAGACAGTCTATTCCATTTTCAAACAGTTCTTACAGTAAAAAAAGTTCTTCCTAATGTTTAGGTGGGATTTCTTTTCTTGTAATTTGAATACATTGGTTCATGTTTTAGTCTCAGGAGCAGCAGAAAACAAGCTTTTTCCATCTTTTCTATGACATCCCTTCAGATATTTAAAGACACCTTATTGTATCATCTCTTAGCCTACTTTTCTCCAAGCTAAATATATCCAGCTCCCTAAGTTGTTCTCATAAGGCTTGGTTTTCAGACGTTTGGTCATCTTTGTTGCCCTTCTCTGGACACATTCCACCTTGTCAACATCCTTCTTGAACTATAGTGGCCAGAACTGGTCACAGTTTTTCAGCTGAGGTCTTAACAAAACAGAATGATACTTAACTCTACCAGCCTTGATAATTTAGACAAGATGGCCCCCCTTCCCCATTCCATATACAGAAACCAATTGGACAAGCAGTTGAATCTTACTCCAGCATAAGCAATGGGTTAAGTTCCTTCAGCATCCCTGAGGACAGAAGGCTAGATCAATGCACCCAGAAGATGCACTGAGGGAAGGAGCCAAGGAGTTCAGGAACAATGGCTAGGAGGCTTTCCACCATTGCTTTCCCCTAGGATTTGCTGCCTGAGTCAGTCGCCTCACTCTGCCTAATAGTAGGCTGATCCTGTTATTTAGGCTGATGCTCCCTCCCCATAATGCAATGAGGACATGTGGCTTCCACACCAACAGGGGGGTGAATCCACTCTGTGTTGTGGTCTCCAATGAGCTCTTCAAGGCACTGAATCTATTTAGGGGATAGCGCTCAACACCATGGATAACTTCTATATATTTCAAATTAAAATCCAGAGCAGAGCCACTGCTCCCCTGAAATGGAAACCACCAGCCACCTTGGGTTGTATAAGTTCCTGAGCAGCCCCAGCCAGGCAGGTATGAGAGAGAGAGAGAGAGAGAGAGAGAGAGAGAGAGAGAGAAGAGATGAGATGATGATGATGATGATGATGATGATGATGATGATGATGCCCTAATTTTTTAAAAAAACCGAACACCAAATTCTTCCCTTGGTAGCAAACCTATTTTCCACACCTCTCAATCCTTTGACCAATTAGACATGAATTACGTCATGCACCTGCAGCTGAGTAAACACATTTCTGCTTACTAACAAACTTATTAGCATTTAAATCAGGAATTCTAGAATTGAATTTCTGACACAACTCCTAGGAAGGCTGACCAGTTCCTTCCAGTCGTTGCCTAGGTGACTGATACTGTATCATACATACCAACTAAGTCAAATTCATGTTGCTGGCTCCCAAAATTGAACTGGGAGCTTTGAAAACAAAGGCCAATTATATCTAGGAGACATTTTTCAATGTTAATGTTCCCATTTTACAGAAGGTAAACTGGGATCCAATGAGACCATGAAACACACTTGTCAGTCACTTAACTTCTGTCCAATAAGCTGTGAATCTAACATTACAGAGGACAATCCTCTATCTGAAAGGATCTCTAGTCCAAGTCTGGTTTAAAGATAACATTAATGAGGAAGGAATCTTGTAGTTTCCCATCAACAGACAGCCCTTGGACAGCAAGCAGAGCAGACACATCAGTCACCTGATCACAGTCTTCCACATTATAATTAGGTATACTGTATTTATTTCTACATGTGCATTTGTACATATGGGTAGATCCAGATTTATAAACATACATATGGGCTGGCAGAATCGGAGCCCTGGTGGCGCAGTGGTTAAATACCTGTATTGCAGCCACTCACTCATAAACCACAAGGTCGCGAGTTCAGTACTAGCCAGGGCTCAGGCTAGACTCAGGTCTGCATCCTTCTGAGGTCGCTAAAATGAGTACCCAGCTGTTGGGGGGCAATGAGCTTACAGTTGTAAACCACTTAGACACCCCATAACGTGGTATGAAGTGGTATATAAATGAAGCTGCTTTGCTTTCCCTACCCCCATCTCCCATAGCATCTACACTAGCCCCAGAAATATCAGGAGACACCTTCTGTGACTAAAACCATTATGCCCATGGAAGGCAGAAATGGGCCCAATCCTTATGAAATAACCTATGGAATATCATGTGGATCTGTGCCATCTTTGGACCTCTTTTTCTTGATGCATTCCCTTCTCACTAATGACACATGGCTTGCCACCCTATTCACCAGCTACTTGCTTACATATTTCCTCAAGTAAAGTTTAAGCCTGTTGCTCAGGAAATTGTTACTTACCAAAAACAAAAACTCATTCCATTGCCTGAATATATAAACAAGCTTTAGGCCCTGTGGTTTGATTCACTGTTTCATCATTGTCATCATCATCACCACCATCACCACAAAAACTGGGAAAAAACAACCAGTTAACATCCAAAAGTTCCATAAACTTCTACAAGATGGCCACATATTCATTGGACAGTTTATTGCTGAGATCCCATTTGAGGCTAAGAGAGCACAAAGTTCTACCAGAGTACTTACACAGAGGTTTGGCCTTTAAGAAATGGAGTGCAAAGTTAGTAGAGAGTTGCTAGGTGAGCCCCCTTGACCAATCAATGATCGTTTGGGACAGAGAAAATGGAACTTCGCCTTGGTATGATCCAGAAGTCATTGCACAGCATGGTTAAAAATTATTGTAGAAAGAGGTACTGGATACCTCTTTTTGGAACATCAGGAAAAGTAATTATGTCAGCATAAGTTTAGTTTTGCAAGCATAAAGCCCAAGACCTTATGAATCCAACCAAGGATTGTGCACCAGGAATATGAGTTTGGGTCTCATGATTCTCAAGATCCCGCTTTGACCATTGTTTTTCCTGGTCAACACATACTTGAATTCCTCATTGGAAAAAGTTGTTTAGGCTAGGAGAATTTCAACGAGTGCCTGAATTAGGTTCAGCACCTCCTTATCTGCTGCTCCTCTGCTCCAAATCTCCCTTGCTTTTATTCAGGACAATATCACACTACATTGTTATAGCACTATTTTCCCCTTTTAACTCCTATGATTTCCTCCTGTGGAATCTGGGATTCACAGTTTAGAGTGGATCATTTAAAATTCTCAGTCAGAGAGCTCTTAGGCCTCACTAAACTACAAACCCTCCCTCCATCCACCATAATCGAGAGAGAGAAGGCAGGCCATCTCCATTGGGCCTAGCCTGAACAAGAAGAAGGGCCCTCCCTCCAGTCCATCTGCTTTGGTCCAGGCTTTAGATGGAGAGAAGATCTGCTGGACTTATTCCCCTTCTCCATCACCATTTTATTTAGAAATGTGCGAAGGTACATGCAAAACCACAAAACCAATGCAACCTTAAGAACCACAAAAAGCTAACAGAAAAGAAAGATGTGAAAGGTCGGTTAGTAAAAACAGGGAGTTAGAGGGGGTGATAATTACAAGTTCTGAAGAGAGGTTTCCATGCAAAGTGGAGAGTGGCTCAGACAGAGTCTGAGGGAGACACAGTGAGTGAGAGAGACCCTTTGTGTACACACGAGGTTAGAGTTGGGGTTGATATTTATATCTGGTTTCATAGCCTCAAGAGGTATTTGGTGCTATCTTGCAGTATAACAAAGACCTGATAGTTTTCCAATGGAAAGGACAATAGGATTCTCGAATGACTGATAGCTTTAACTTTGGAATAACAAAACATTGTTAGGATTTGTGACATCCCCTAGATCAATGGATAGGATGGGAGAGTAGGAACACAGCCTGAGGTAAGAAGAAAGTTTGGTCTTTAATTGTTCTACGATGGGACTTGCTTAGTCCCTACTGTGACAGTATATGTGGAAAGCATGGGGGAGGATGGAGTAATCAGCAAACCCATTTAGTGTCATCCACATGTCTTTAGGCCAATGTACCTTTCCCATGTGAAAACTTCCTAGTGACTTTTGAGTCTGTGACCACTTAAAAAATGCCTGACACTAGATATGAAAATATGAAACCCCATATTCCAGTGAGAGGAGGTGAAGGATATGCTATGAAGAGTCACTGTGCTTAAAGCTAAGAATACACATCTCTTGTCCTGACTGAGTTTCACATTGTCCTGCACCAGTTAAGCCATTGTACAATAAATAAAAAACAACAAACAGGCTTATGTTTGTACTGTCTGGCTTTTTGAACAAATACAAAAAGCCCTACATTCATTTTAGATACACTTTTATCTTGATGTCAGAGGATCATATGATTCCCTTCCTAATACACCTATTTTGAAATCCTTACACTGGCTGCCTGTTAGCTTCCAGGCACAGTAAAGGTGTTGGTTATTACCTATAAAGCCCTACATGGCTTGGGTCCAGCTTACCTGGAGGAACGCCTCCTCCCGTATAATCCTTCCCACACACTCAGGTCCTCTGGGAAGAACTTACTACTGTCAATGAAAACTAGACTGGTGGTGACTTCCCAGAGGACCTTTTCAGCTGCCACTCCTAAAATTTAGAATGACCTGCCAGAGGAGACTCATCAGATTACATTCCTTGATGTTTTTAAAAAAGCGATAAAAACGATTCTCTTTCATTGGGCCTTCCCAGACTGACCTCTGTCCTGACCTAACTAACTGCCCATTTGATCTAGCTCTTCATGATGTTGCCACTGTTATTAGCTGTTTTTAATTGTTTTTTAGTTAGAGGGATTTTATTGTAATTTTATATCGAAGGGAGGGTGGGTCAAAAGGGTGGGGGTTCGGGGATTATTTTCTTGTTTTATTTCTGTAATTGTTTTAATCTTTGCTGTTACCTGCCTTGATCCTCAACAGGGAGAGGTGGGATACAAATATATTATTATTATTATTATTATTATTATTATTATTATTAATGCTCCCCAGCCTTCATGGGCTTCACTAGTAGAGGCAGAGAAACAGCACAGGTCAATACATTTGCTTAAACAGATGAGGAAAATTTGCATGTGTTTACCAATTTAAGCATCAGCTCCATGTCAATTGTAACATTTAATTTATTCTCCCCAAAGTGATGGGACCACACTGGTTGGGATGATAGGGGCTGTAAGAAAGTTCAGATTCCACATTGAGCCGACTTTATTTACTTTGATACTAAGATACTAGTTACAGAGATGCACACTGTTGGAGTAAATGTGCCTTTAACAACAGAAAAATATTTTGACTGACAGATGACAGGTATTCTGTGTAATTGCCACAGACTGCTGAGTCAGGAGCACGTGGCATGAGGCAAAATTACAGCAAGGTTGCATCATGCTATGTCGTACTGAACAATGACTCAGAGCCAACCTCCTACATAAGTAGACCAAGTGACTGGTCATTTGTGGGTTAGTTGAATTGGTTTGGAGCAGTTGATTGTTGTAGAGTCGGTATGTGTAAAAATTGTATTATATTGTACACATTGCAATGGAAGATAAAGCCTCCAGAAGTTTGGATGACTCAACTACACCTGTGAGTCATCTTCTTGTGTGTGTGAAAAGTGGTTAGTGCATTGCCAATACCAATAGCTGGGTGTTTTTGTTTTTTGAACTCTGTTACGTTCTTGTTTGGCTGCATCTGGATGACTTGTCCCCAGTCTGCACTGGTAGTTGGCTTCCTCCTTGCAAGCACACTTCATACATTTACCCAGTAGTAGACCGATTCTATGAAATGCACTACATACATCTGAGTAAGTAGACAGAGTCTATGAAATCTCATGCTACAACTTCTTTTGCACAAATAGTCTCAAATGTGCTGCAAGAGTTCAGACTACACAAGGTAATACCCCAGAGGAGGAGTGACAGTTGAGTCCTCCTTCTCCTACAGGGTGGGAGGGGTAAACACACACACTTTCCAGCTGCTATGTCACTGGGCAGCCTCCTTGGGAGGGAAGCTCAGTACCAGAGCAAGGGGGGGGGGGCTGAATGTGCATCTTCTGTCCCGTCCCACTGCCTCACTTGCCCAGCCAGAGCGGTGCAATGGCTGAGGAGAAAGAGGAATCAAAGGAGGTCACTGTGGTAACCCTTCCAGGGTCTGATCAGGCAGTGGGCTACTGGGTGACTAGGGAAGGGGAGATAGGCTTCTGAGTTATCACAAGGGGATGAGGTATGCCCTCCTTCACACTGGCAGCCCTCCACACCACGTGATACCCTAGCTAGTGATGCCACTGTCCAGACTAACACAACTATGTCTCTGAGGGCTGCTAATAGAGTTGGATAAATTGACATCCTTCCCTATTAACTGGTGTGTCTGTCTTATCCAACAAATTTCTAATGTGCCTTTTACTGGCATGGAAGAGCTCTATGTTCATACTCTCTATCAGCTAGAACAATTGATTCCTTAATGTAAATCGGTGCCATGAGTCAGTCACTAATTAATGGCTGTTAGATAAAGCCATTATCACCACAAACCATCTTTGACTACATAGGCTTTCTCTGTCAGGCATGTGCTTCATAAACATATATATCCGTTTACCATTCTCTCCTCTTCCCTCTCACTCTTCATGCTGCCATCACTCCATTCCCCTCTGCCTTTCTTCTCCTCTTTCTGTTCCCCTCCCCAACCTCCTCTCCCTGCCATTTCTCGTTCCATCTTTGCTAAATGCTGAAACCTGAATTATAATTGCAGTTTAACATGATAAAACTAATTCCTTTAGATTTCTACCCTTTTTGGTGCTTTTTGGCAATTGGGTTGGAATGATTCTCACTCAGGTCTTTTTGTTTTGTTTTTTGCTTTGGGCAAATTTCTCACTGTCTCTAGCCAAGCTATGTAGCTTGATGTTTTCCTGGCCTCTCAGCAACCCTTGGCCTGGTGTGTTAGTGACAGCTGAAATTAGCAACCTTTGCTCAATGCTCAGTTTAGCTGGAGATCACCAGAACATCAACCACAGATCCTGTTTTTCCCCAAAACCATAGACTCATAGAGCTGTAAGAGCCCACAAGGGCCATCCAATCCAACCCCCTACCATGCAAGAACACACAGTCAAAGCACCTCTGACAGATGGCCATCCAACCTCTATTTAAAAACCTTCAAAGAAGAAGACTTCAACACACTCTGAGGCAGCATATTCCATTGTGGAACAGCTCTAACTGTCAGGAAGTTCTTCCTAATGTTTAGGTGGAATCTCTTATCCTGTAGTTTCCTGTAGAATTTTCATTGCTAGGACTCCAACTAGGAAACAGCATAGAAATATAGAAAGTTGCATACTGTTGAATTAAGGGTTTTGGTCCATCTAGCCTAGGACACATCAACACTGACTCTGCAAAGCTGCAGGCAAAATTAGTACCTAGCCCTACTTTGGAGATGCCAGAGACTGAACCTGAGAATTTCTGTATACAAAATATGACAGCACATACAAAGAGCATTGCCCTCAGCAGTAAATAGCATTAGTTCCCCATAATAACACATACACAATTTTAGGGGGTAGGGTTTCTATATTGGCAGGATCTGCGGTTGATCTCTCCTCTCCTCTTCCTTTAATAGAACTGGTGGAGAGGCTATTTATCATTAGGAAATTCAAAGGTGGTGGGAGAGAGGGAAGAAAGAAAAAGAAAGAAGGAAGGAAAGAGGGAGAAAGAGATTTGGCACATGTGTCCTTTTAAAAGCCTTGAAATCACTGAAAGAACAGAGAACAGAAGCTGAAATAGGGACACACATGAGGGCACTTAGAAGGTCCAAAGGCCAAAGTTCCTACTTCCCTGCTGCACATACAATCCCTGTAAGCATAGCTGTACATTGCCTTAGGTTTCACAATCCATATCAGTTCAATGAAATAATTATTCCTTGAGAGAAAAGGGGGTGGAGAAAGAAAGGAATGGTATTATTTTTGCAGTAAGGATTTTGCTCTCTGATTATCAGTAAAGTGGAGGGCAATAGGAGAGGAGCAAAACCACAGTACAGGTGGGTTGATTCAATCAAGGAAGCTACACCTTCCCCGGGATTACAAGACCTGAGCAGGGCAACTGATGATCAGGGCTCTTGAAAGTCTCTCATTTATAGGGTTGCCATAATTCGAATTTGACTTGATGGCAAATTACAGCAACTGCTGTAGCAGTAGGGGAAGAGGAAACAGAGGCAATTGCACTTCCCCTCCCACAGAAGCCAGTCCTGCCTTTAGGTTAGGAAAAATAAAAGATGGCAATGGGAGCAAAGGGAGCAGAGGAATGCAAATTGCAGAAAGGTGGGACATATTTCGTAAAGCCATCTGATGCTAAACTAGCCTCCCGCCTGCTGTCTCTCCCAAGGGCAAAAAATAGGCACTGTGCAATGGAATAGGTTAATTCATTTAAATGTATGCAAATTTCCAATTGCTCATGGCTCAGCACTGAGGCAGAGCTAAAAGGAAGGGCTGAGTGCTAAAAAAGCACCCAGTCAAGCAGTGTTAAAAAGTGCCTAAGTGGCAACCACATGCCCAGTCCCGAATCTCCAGGTGATTCGCCCAGGGTTTCATGATTACGCTCTCTACGCAATCATGAGCAGCAGTTTGCACAATCATCATAATGGCATGGTGGAGCAACATGTTTCCTGCCAGCCAATCCTCTGTGTCTCAGGTACCAGGAGAGAGGGGCTCATCTGCATGATGGGTTAAATGCAAGGATAATATATGTCACTCTTACTTAGCCAGCAGAAAATGAAAATAGACAGCTCTTGCTGGAAAAGCTGCAAAGAGTCTAGTGGCACTGAAAGACTAACAAATGTGACATAGCATAAACTTTGAGTGGGCAGAAGCCACTTGAGCAAGGCATGAAGGGCTTTATGAAAGGCCCAGCAATGCAAGAAGTCTCTTCATTGAACAACACACAATCCGGGCAAGGTGCTGTGAGGAGCAAAGAAAACCAAGACAGCGCCATTGACAAAGACTTGGCAGAAGATGGTAGCTTACTCCAGGGGTGGCAATTTGGGATTGCCCTGGGGACAGTTTGGCCTCACTGAGACCTGCCCCAGGCTACATTCCCCTGTCACTGGGGTGCACTTACAGCAAACTGGAAAGAGTCCTTTAAAGCAAGCAGGAAATGCAATTTCTAATTGCTAATGGCTTAGTGAGCCAGTGTGGATCCAGGAATGCCACTGGATGACCTTGAGCAAGCCACATTCTCTCAGCCTCAGAGGAAGGCAAAAGTAAAGACAAACCCCTCTTAATAGACCTTGCCAAGAAAACCACATCTTAGGGACACCATAAGTGGGAAACAATTTGAAGGCATACACACCACCACCAAGTTGCCACCACCACCAAGCTTAGTGTTTGGTTTAATTAAATCTCCCCATTTTGATTCTGGATTTCAGTGGGGAAACCACAAAAGAGAGAGTTTTTTAAAAATTATTCAATAGCATTTAGTAATGTGTCATTAAACATTGGGCACATGATTTGCTGTTGAGTTTTGAAAGTAATTTTGGGGGGCACTGGGCTTTGAGTGATTTGGGTTAGCCATCCCTGGTGCATACAAACTTCTACAACAGGACAACTGCTTTCTGTCAGGACCTGCACATTCCCAAGAGCCAATCTTATGTGCATTTATTTGGGAGTAAGCCCCATGGAACACAGTGTAACTGATATTTGAAAACATGAATTTCAGTTCTGCAGCTTCATGACAATCCTGCTTTGATTTTCTAAAAGGGCACCTTTATTTGTTTACTCATTTTTTTTGCAGCATGACAGCTTTCAAGTCTATAAATGAATCTCCAGGGAGACTGAAATAGTTCCATACTGGTTTCTGAGAACAAGTGTGCCTCAGTTAACGAAGTAGATGTGTTCCTGGGTTTTACTTCTATAAAAGAAACCTTGGTACCAGAGGTAGAAATAACATGGAAAGAATAAGAATAGTTTCCTGCACCATGAAAAAGATTAGCAGTTCAACTTGTTTTAGCAATTTTTTAATTCAAAACTAACAAGATGCACATTTGAAATGAAACAATTAGATCGGATATGCCTTGCATTGTTGTTATGTGCCTTCAAGTCATTTCCTACTTATGGTGACCCAAAGACAGACCTATCATGGGTTTTCTTGGCAAAACTGGCTCAGAGGAGGTTTAGTATTGCTTTCCCCTGAGGGTGAGGGAATGTAACTTGTCCAAAGTCACTCAGTGAGTTTCATGGCCAAGCTAAGAGTCAAACCCTGGTCTCCACATTCATAGTCCAACCACTACATCACACTTATAAGTAAATAAAAACATTCTGAAACATTTAGAAACCACTTCAAGGCTTCTTCCAAAATACAATCAGATGTGGGTTTTTTTTTAAATTTTCTTGCACCAGCCTCCACTTTTATTGTGATTTCCATTTTAGTGGCCAGACATCTATATCTATGCTTTAAAAAAAACATGTTGAGAGGAACTGGAGAAACAGACTAATCTGCCTTCCATGTTCTTTTCTGTTTTGCTCTCCATGCATGCTCAGTAAGTAATTCTGGAGGCAGTTACCTACCTTGTCTCTTGTACATAAGCACACGCAGCAATAGTAGGGTCACCTACACTAGAATCCCATTCTTCCCCAGGTCAAGTATTATTGCATTGTTTCCCAGCACAAGCATTATTGCAACCCAACACTGAAGGTCTGTCTTTCTCTGTCCCCATTTCACCATCTTCCCAATGCCAGTGCTGCAAAACAAAACACCTTCCAACTAGACAGCAAACATGAAAAAGGGGAGCTGGACTGGACTCCAGTAAAATGATTTTATAAAAAGGAGCTTCTTTGTTAGAGGCTTTGTTAGATGTATGCTTGTATTACTGTCTTTCCTATCTAATTTGTAACCCTTTACAGGTAGTCAGGTTTAGCCAATGTCAATGAGAGAAGGGCCACAGCTGGCAGCAGATGGCAAATATCCCATTAGTTATTGCTGTGTTTTCCTCAGAGAATAAAGAGAAACAATAGCATCATCTCATTACCCACTGTATTAGTTCATACACAGACGTTATCATCAATTGAGTAATGTTGTTCTCTCTTGGGCTGCAAATTAGGGCTTGGATGGAAGATTGTTGTCTCTCAGAGTGATCCAAAGGTCTTTGTGCCAGGTAATATGAGGCCAAATTCAGCAAATCCTCTGTGATTCTAGAAAAAGGAGGGAACCTATTAGTCATGGGCTTTTCCACAGCTGCCAGGATGATTGCTTCTGGATTATTTGTACTCAGTCAAATTTTCAAGGTACATGTGGACTGAGGCAATAGAGAACTGAGGTTTACAGGTCAAAGTGGTGGGCCTTTTTGATGAGCAGGGGCAATCCACTGCCTCTCCACCACTCCCAAATTCCCTGTTCCCTCTGACTTTAATTGTAGTCCTCACAGAAGTTGCAAGGAGGGTAGAAGAGATTGGAACCCCCCCCCCCCCCCCGTGATAGTAGATTATTGGAAAATACCTGTATTGCAATGCAGAGTGTTTAGGAGTGATTTGGTTTTCAATAAGAATTGAGACATCTGAGTTTTACAAAAGACCCTGGCAGAAAGGAAAAACCTCTAGAATTGGCTTGTTGCCAATCATCAACACATCTGTCTGTGCTTTGGACTCTCAGCTGTCACGATGAATGATTAAACTTTCAAATTTAGCCTCAACACCAGTCCATGTGTGTTCGCATGCATGTTTTATGCCTGATCATCTGGTAGCCAGCTCTCCAGAGCTTTGAAGGTGTGTGTTTGTGTGCACATCCATGTAATGTTGGCCCTGATGACTGTGGAGCAGCAAATCCATTTCAGGATTTACTGGAATTTTAACAGACCTAAACAAGAGGTTTAACCCTATCCTGCACTTGGTTCAGAACTTTGGATAGCTCCTTTAAAGTTTTGTGTTAAAATGTAGTGCTTATTCAACACTCTATTAACACCAGGGCCTCCAGCAGCCACTGTGTGTGTGGTGCATGTGTGTATTTGTGTTTGGTGTGTGTATGGGTCTTCCAGCAGGGCAGAAACCTTTTTTGCCCACTTGAAAACAGCAAGAGGAAATGGGGAACACACTGGAAATAAACACACTAAAACAATTGCTGAATGTCAAGTGAACACTTAGGTAAAGCTCACTGTTTCACTCATAAGTCTGTTCTAGTTGGGACTGGCAATTTGCTTTCAGCATGGGACTGGATGGAGGGACAATGGATTTTCCAAACAAAAACAAATTTTAAAAAACTGTAGAAAAGCCATGGCCGAGGATGTAGCTCTGGGGGTGTGGAATGAGGGCATTGTCCCCCACCCACAAAACAAGTATTCTGTTATCCCCAAGTTTAATATTACTTCAATCCTTCAAAATTCCAGCATTGCAGTAACTCAAAACTTCAGTTGAGCATTTAAGAATACAGTTCAGGCATCCAAAGAAAAGGGCAAGTAAAGTGACCAAAGAGATGTGAACACAGAAATAGAAGAAGTTGTACTAGGTGTGAATGATTTTAAGTGTCTCACTCTGTGCAATGTTGGATATTTAGGGAATGATGGAAAATTTCACAGGGAGTAGAGTGAATGCAACAATTCATATATGCTTACAAAAGGGAGCACTCTCTGCCAAACTGAATGGTAGTTAGAATCACAGATTCCTAGAGTTGGAAGAGATCCCAAGGGCTATCCAGTTCAACCCCCTGCCATGCAGGGACACAGAATCAAAGCATCCCTGACAGATGGCCATCCAGCCTCTGTTTAAAGACCTCCACAGAAGGAAACTCCACCACACTCCGAGGGAGTGTGTTCCACTGTGTAACAGCTCTTATAGTCAGATAGTTCTTCCTAATGTAGTTATTTAAAAAGAATCATAGAGATATACGTATTGACAGAGAACATGGGACAAATTTATTTTCAATAATGCCACAGGCACTACATAGTAGGCCACTGGTAGGTAGGGTTGCCAGCTGTCTTTTAGTACAAGAGATGACCCTTACTTGAGATCTGGAAAGCTTTTCCTTTTATATAGACTGAACAAGATGTCTTATAGGTGTCACTTATTATGAGAGATGTCCCCTATTTGAGGGTTGGAAAGCTTTTACTCTTACATAGACTTAACCAGATGTCATTATATATATCCCCCATATTTTGGGGTGTGACCCTGTCATAAATACAGAAATATGTCCATCATGTAATTTATGAATGTGGACAGTATGCTAATTTTACAGAGAAATGCATAGAAATTCTTTCATTTGGTATTTAGGTAGAACACAAATTTGTTAACAGCTGCTTACTGAATGTTAACCCTCTATGCTGTGAATTTTGACTGTCCCTTATTGCTGTTTTGACAACTGGCAACAGTAGTGGAGATGAAATAATGACCTACAGGCCACATGCAGCCTAAGCCATTTTTGTGACACCCAGAGCCTTGAGAATCCCATTTTGAGAGGGGTGGGATGGAAATTATTGTTTTGCCTGAAAATGCCCTCCATGTCCCCTTGGTGCCAAAAAAAAAAGAAAAACAAAAAATATTACTAAGCAGATTGCTTAATGCAGTCACAAAAGGACAATCATGTACACATATACCTCTCCGTAGAGCCAGTATGGTGTAGTGGTTTGAACGCTGGATTATGGTTCTGGAGAGCCGAGTTCAGTCTCCGCTCAACCATGAAAACCCACTGGGTGGTCTTGGGCACGTCACATTCTCTCAGCCTCAGAGGATGGCAATGACAAAACCCTTCTGAAGAAACTTGCCAAGAAAACCCTAGGATAGATATGCCTTAGGGTTACCATAGGTTAGAAACAACTTGAAGGCCTACAACACACACACAGGTTTTTTTTAAATGTTTAGGAAGTCTGAGATTTAGGATAGTTTAGATTTTAGGAAATACTGATTGTATGCGCACTCATCACAACACAAAACTCTTTTAAAATGCTAACAGAAACTTGAGTCATACACACCAATGGTGGGACATGAATTTTCACATGTATCAAACCCTAGCTGTTAGAATCCTCTTGGTTGCTCCCACCTAGAAAGACCCATTCCATCTACTACTGCAAAGGCACTCACCGTGAGTATAAATCCAACTGATTCAATGACACTACTCTAGTTGGGACTAACAATAGGATTTAGGCCATCACATGTACAAACCTTTAGGAGCCTTTCTCTCTTCTTGAAGAATTCTTTGCTGCTCAGAAATCTAGACCGCATACTCATGAATCACCAGTGTTTGGCTGAATAAAAGACATCCCTTACAACCCTTGTTTTGCACCACATGGGGCCAGCCCTACCATTAGGTTGAGAGAGCAGCAGTTTCTAGATAAGGTAAAAGGGCAGCAAATTATGCTATTTAGATGGTTACCATTGTATTTTTACTGGCAGAGAAGGGGAGTTTCTGGGATTTGGCTGCCTAGATAACTTGACAGCTCTTGGGGAGTATGCACATTGACTGGGGGGAGGGGGATGCTATTTGCTGCTTCATGTCATACAGTTAAATGTGTTGGTCCAGCCCCAGCATCACATGTTTTAAAAGGCAGCCTAGCCTAGCTTTCTTCTCATAGTTAATGACTGGTTCTATTTATAGCTTTGGGATCAACCACCCGCAGAAGCATAGAATAAGAACATTTTAAAATCCTGCCTTTAGCTCCGGGCCAGTTTTCTATCTTGGAGGGCCCATATGTAAGGATGAAAAGGGCTGGAATTGATTATGTCTCAACAAAAAGCTGTTCCTTCAATATGTCTTATTTTATGAAGGGAAGGTGATGAAGTGCTGATGGATGGTGCTTCTACTACTCAGGCGTTGTCAAACAAAAAGAATTTCATGTTCCTTCAGGCTAAAGCAGGATTCTACAACCTAGCACTATCCAGGAGTTGCCGACTGTGACTCCCATCATCCCCAGCCAGATCATCAGGCAATGTGGCCATCCATCTGAACATTTTGGGCAAGGACATCCAGTAGTTTCCATGTCAGTGGTGTGATAAATCCCCTCTGAACCTTAAAGAGGCTATCCAAGGTTTTGAAACTATTTTTAGGATAGGGCTCAGCACTTTAAAGTTCTCACTAAATCCCAGCATGGATTCACTGCCCACTGACATGGAATCCACCAGCTACCACTAATCACAGTTCAGCTACTTGCATACTTGTATTGGACCCATTTCTGATTAGGGACTGGCTTCCCTGCTGCCCCATAGATTAGTTTGATTTCCCCCTGGAAAGGGCAATGTCACCAAAACTCAATTAGATACATATTGTCATTACCTCTCTGCATCACTTTTGCTTGCTGGAGTGACAACATGTAGCCACGAAGCACATCAGCACCATTAGCAAACATCTAGCCCCTCCAGCTGAACTATAATGAGTGCCTTAAAGGCATGCACTGAGCACCCGTTCTGTCTTCAAGGGTCGTTCCCCTGGTATGTCTGTGCCCATACATACAAGCATAATTATCTCAGCCTCTCCCTTTTCTGAGAGGAGATCTGCACTGTACCTGTGGCCATCCTCTTAAACAAGACATTTTTTGCTGTCATTTTCCTTATTCTGACACTCTGCTATGATGGCCCTTCTGCAGCAATTATTTTATTTGCTTAGGCTTGTGTTGTTGTTGCCTTTTAGACATATTTTCAGGCTCAGAATGTTGTAACTGTGAGTTGTGTTATTGTTGCCTTCATGGTACATTGCCTGGGGAGCTATGCGGGCTGAAAAGAAGAATCTGAATAATCTAGTTAATTAATTAATTACTTAATTGGTTAACAGGTGGCTTTAGCAACAGCATGAAGCTGGGTGTGTGTGAAGCAAGGGGCTGATGGAAAATTCTAGCTATTCTGTGATGAGGATGGCCAGACAAAGGCAGAGCATGAAAGAGTTACTCCCAAGATGCTGACTGGAGGATCCTGGGAGTTGTTATCCAAAAGAAGGAACTTCCCTGGTTCTGAGAAAATGCCCCACAAAGAGAACGAGGATCACTTTTCCATAATCTCCAGACACCACCACCTCCCCTGTTTCCAGTGTGATGTTTCTTCTCAGAGGCTCAGGACTTTCTGTGTGCCTTAAGAGCATCTTGTCCATATCAGTTTTTCCAAATAACATATCTGAGACCCAGCTGAGGAGGAACACTCCCTGTTAACAGGATCAAAGCTCTATCAGTAGGATACCATAGTCTTGGCAATGCCATTCTATCAATCAGAGGTAACAGCACTCAGCGATCAACACCACTTACTGTTATCACAGCTAGGGAAGGCTTCCTTCTTTTTTATTTTCCAGAATCAAGTCTGCCCCCTCGTGGCTCTTGGTCTTTAAAGCCCAGGAAAGTCTTACTTAGCCAAAAAGGAACAAGCCTGAACCAGGTTCCTATAGAAACAGGATTCCTTCAAATTCTCTTGGCACATCTTTGGGGAGGGAGAAGGATCAAAAAGGCTATCAAAATTCACAGGCACCTTCCCTTTCCAAAACAGGTCTCTTAGCAGAGGCTTGTTCTAGAGGAAGGGAGGGAAGGAAGTGGGCTCAGGTGTAATTCTCCAAGAGAAATCTACTCGGGCGCTTTCCTTAAGCCCATTTTCCAATGAAACGAGCCTTAGTGTCAAACCTCCTGACCACACAGGCAATTTGGAAAGGCTTAGCAATTAGACATCTACACACAAGTTTCTTTGATACTCAGAGTTATAGTTGGAAGGAGCCTCAGAGGGTATTGTGTCCAGTCCCCTCCCCTGCTCAGTACAGGAACTCTAGCTAGAGTATCTGCAGCAGGTAGCTGTCCAGGCTCTTTTTGAAGATGTCCAGAGAAAGAGACCCCATCACCTCTCTAGGTAACCGGTTCCATTGCTGAACTGCTGAGTAGTTCCTTCTAATGTTCAATTGAAATCTACCCTCCTATAACTTAAAACCATTAGAACCTGGTACTTGGAGGATAGAAAAAGGTGAAGCAGCTGAGATTGAGGACTTGAAGCTTGTTGGGACTCTATCCTGGTAAAAGGGCTGGTGGTGGTGGTGGGGGGGATTGACTAAAGCCTCCTCCACCAACTAACCCCCTTTCTCAGCTACTCTGTGCTCCCCAGCCCATTCCCCAAACCTACCAGAAACTCCCAGATGTGTGGGCCCTAGCAGGAGGAAGAATCAGCAGAACCTTCATGCAGTTATCTGCCCCAACTGCTATAAACATAATAGCCAAGGGATTTTTAGAATAGAAAGAAGGAACTAGTTACATGGCAGAAAGTCAAAATGACAGCCACAGTGGGATCTGTGCCTACTAAATTTGATACAATGGGACTTGCTCCCAGGCAGGGGTTATTCAGGCTTTGTTGTTGTTTTGCTTTCATTCACCAAACAACAGTGTTTTCTTTCTGCCATATTTGGCAATCACATGCATTAAAATTAATTTGGTGAATCATATTTCAGATTTGTTGTTCTTGTTAGCTGCCATCGAGTTGACTTCAACTCATGGTGACCTTGTGAATGAGACATCTCCAAGCCCTCCTGTCCTCTATCTCTCTGCTCAGTTCCTGTAGGCTCAGGCCCATGGTTTCCCTGATTCGGTCTATCCGTCTGGCATGTGGTCTTCCTCTCTTTCTACTGCCCTCTACCTTCCCCAGCATAATTTTCTAATGAGTCGTGACTTCTCATGATGTGGCCAAAGTATGACAGTCTCAGTTTAGTCATCTTGGCTTCCAGGCAGAGTTCAGGCTTGGTTTATTCTAGGACCCACTTGCTTGTCTTTTGACCATCCATGGTATCTTTAGCACTCTTCTCCAGCACAACATCTCAAATGAATTAATTTTCTTCACTGTCCAGCTCTCACATCTCTACCTGGTAATGGGAGATACAATGGCTAGGATGATTCTAATTTTAGTGTTCAGCTGTATGTCTTTACACTTTAGGATTTTGTATAGTTCTTTTATAACTACCCTTCCCATTCCTAATCTTCTGATTTCTTGACTGCAATGTCCATTCTGATCTATGTTTGATCCAAGTTGTGGAAAATCTTTAACTATTTTGGTTTCCTTGTTACCTAGGTTAAATTTATGAAAATCCTCCATGGTCATTATTTTTGTATTCTTTATGTTTAACATTAGGCCTGCCTTTGCACTTTCTTCTTTGACTTGCTTTAGTGATTGTTCCAAGTCTGTGATGCTTTCCTCTAATACATGGTATCATCTGCATATCTTAGACTGTTGATGTTCCTTCTTCCTATCTTCACTCCTCCTTCTTCTGTGTCTATCTGCTCTACTTATAATATTTTCTACATACATGTTTTAAATACCTTTGCTTATGGTTTAGGAAGGATTCTTTTATTTACACACAGTTTATAAACAAGTAACAAAGTCAGCACATAGTTACTACATGCATTATTAAAGTCAACACAGAATAAAATTGCATGTAATTTTTTTCTCACAAAGGTAGGCAATGGTCAGCAACCTATTCAGTAGTTATGACAGTATAAGCTGGACTTACAATATTGTAACTGCAACTCCTGGGGATTCAGATTTACCATTATGAATGACTGAACATGACCTCAAACCCTACCTTTGCAGCCTGGCAGCATCCTGACCAAAGCATTACCAAGGGTCTGGAGATCAGGGCACTGGGAAATGGTGCCCAGCGTGTGCTTTTAGTCATGGGGTGCCATGGGAAAGCAGCTGTGGCAGGACCCCAGAAAGTCCCTCCAGCTGCCTGTTCTCAAGGCACTGTGGACATCATTTCCTAACACCTCAAATTCTAGCACTTTAGGGTGCTGCCTGGTTGTTAAAGTTTGCAAGCAGGGGAGCATTGTCAGTTACAACTATGATGATGAAGCTCTGGCACCATAGTTATGACGACAATGCAGGATCTCAACTAATATCTAGAAATATTCCACACATTTTGATATGAAATACTGCATATATACAAAGACAATTATTTCACACTAAATAAGCCAGCTTCTATATAAAACAACATAGTGGTGTATTCCTTCAGTTAACTGTGGATTCCTAACACTGATAGAAGGATGGACTAAATGACTTGTGGTTTCTTCCAAATCTATGATTCTAATTCTTATAAAATGAGATATGATATCTAGGTTTAATAACAAAACATCTATATAGTTTTATAAGGAATATAAACTACAAAATGAATCCCATTTTGGGAGAAAGGCAGGATATAAATCCAATAAATAAAGAAGGATATTATTGTTTATACACAGTATTGCATTCAGCACATACTTACTATGTGTTAAATAAGTCAGTCCCTTCTAGGCATGTAAAACTTTGTAAATTTAATTTTTGTAGGCAAGAATGATGAATTCTACCACTTTTCTCCTTGCTGCAAGAAAATCACCAAACATTATGTAGTTTTTAAAGACCATTAACAGTTGAGACTTAATCTGTGCCCAAAATGCATGTGGTACATTTTGTTTTCTGTACATAAATCCTGTTTTCTGCATAGGAAATTCTGTTTTCAGTGCATAAAATGTGTTGTCAACTGTATATGGAAAACAGAGCATCTGGCAGACTTGAACAGAAAATCACTTTAAAGTCTAAGGCCTTTTAACCACTAAACCTACAGAAAATCTAAAATTCACTGTGTGGAGCACATCAGTGGGATAGTTCACAATGCATGTACAATATGTGGTTTCTTTATATTTGATTACTGAACACTTGATTTCTCACTGACAGCTAACAATCAAATGACTCTTTAAAAGAGCATGGAAAATTTCACCTTGTGATGCTAAAACAACCAACTCCTCCATGGCTCAGCCATTGCTTTTAAAATACATACAGACAGAGAGAGAGAAAGAGTCCCGAAAACCAATCCTGGCTTTAGAGGCAGAAAAACATACAAAACAGTATAAGCTCAAGCGGGATGGGATCTGTTTGACATTCCTAGAGAGGTAGCTCCACAACCAAGAGAAAGCCCAGTGTCATCTATGCACCAACCTGACCTCCCATGGTGACAGATCATGCAACAAGGCCTCAGTTAAAGATCTTTAAATTTCTACAGAGTTAAAGATAAACCACAAAGTGGTTTCAGAAGCCACTAGCCATTATCATTCATATTTTATTTAGTTGAATAAAATCTGTCCTGGGTGAGTGGGAGTCAGTTCATTAGGTTTTAGGAGTATGATGTATATGAGTGGTTACCCCCCCCCCCATCAGTGAACTGATGTCTGAACAGCTAATCATGCACATGAGCAACACATTTGCATAGAGTCATAACTCTTTTAAATATGGATTGAACAGTGGTGTGAAAATTGCAGGTTGGGCTTGTGATAAATTATTCAGACAAACCCATTTGCCATAAGCATGGTGCATTCTGAGTAGGGGATAATAACCAGTTATCCATAGGAATAGCAGTTATATGAATTACACACATCAGGAAAGCAGCATTTGTTTCCTATAAAATACGGATGATCTCTAGGAAAACTAGAATTCAGCTGAACATGGTTGTTGGTTCTGGAAATCTGAGGAGCTATTTCAAAATTACCATGGTTTTGATTCAAGTATAGGTATGTTTAGAGGAACAAAGACATATTCATATGATGTCTGATTTTTAGCCCCTTATGATAATATTTATTTATTTATTTAGATTGGCCACCAACTTGTTAGGTAGTTACATCACCATAAAGTGATTTAAAATTGTAGAATAATAGAGCTGGAAGAGATCACAAGGACCATCCAGTCTGAGCCCCTGACATGCAGGAGTATACAGTCAAAGCAATTCTGACAAATGACCATCCAGCCTCTGTTTAAACATCTCCAAAGAAGGAAACTCCACCACCTGCCAAGGCAGCATGTTTCACTGTCAAATAGCTCTTACCATCAAGATGTTCTTCCTAATGTTGAGGTGGAATCTCGTTTTCTGTAGCTTGAATCCTTTACTCTGTGTCCTTTTCTTTGGAGCAGCAGAAGACAAGTTCACTCCATTTTCAATATAACATGCTTTCAAATATTTAAACATGGCTATCATGTCACCCTTTAACCTTCTCTTCTCCAAGCTAAACATACCCAGATCCCTAAGCCATTTCTCATAGGGGCATGGATTCCAGACCTTTCACTATTTTGGTTGCCCTCTTCTGGGCACACTCCAGCTTGTCAACATCCTTCTTGAATTGTGGTGACCAGAACTGGACACAATATTCAGGGTGAAATCTGACAAAAGCAGAGTAGAGTGGCACTATCACTTCTCTTGATCTTGACACTATACTCCTATTGATGCAACCTAAAATTTCATTGGCTTTCTTAGGCCCAAAACAGACAGGCAAAAAGTGCTGCCTTCGGGCCAATCCAGGGATATGATGTGATGTGCAGATGACACTTGTCCCCAGATCAGCCAGAAGTCATGCCAAGGCCAGCTAGTATGGCCCAAACCTAGCCATAAAAGGAGCACCCAAAAAAGCCACTTCTTGCTGGCAGTCCATTGTGGACTGTGGCAGTGGCCAACCTTGGGACAACGGCATCCGGTTGCTGTGGTCCTGAGCCACTCACATTTGATTGGTGCTAGAGTGGCCAGATCTGTTTAACCCCTTAGCTGCCACACATTGCTGACTCATTTTCATCCTGTGGTCCATTAAGACTTCTAGACTTGCAATCATGTAAGGTTGAACTGCAATGTTGTACAATGTCCTCTTTTCAAGAGGGGAGCAGAGATGTAGCAACATCTCTGGGACTACTGCGAAAATGGAACCACCATACTGTCATTGGTCCTGTTGTACAATATGTTCCATGTCACAATGGGCATCATCACACTATGAGTCCCATGGTACAATGGGGGCCTGATTGTCTACCAAGTTGTCTTAAATGCTGTCCCGTTGCACAACAGAGCAATAATGTGATTTATTTGTTCAGGTTTATGGCTCACACTGTGCATTCTACCAAGTTTATTGACAGCAAAACTGAGTTTCCTCAGAATGCAAGTTTTTCAGAAGAACTCTGCCCTATTTTCCTGGAAGGAAGAGGTGCAGCTGTGACCTGTGTTGGGTAAGAGATGGGGGTAGAAACTGCAAATTTAAATACTGGCTCTCATGTGTTGCCTTGGATCTCTACCAGGCATCTGGTCTTTTTTCCTGCATCAAAAAGGAAATAAATGATCACATCAAAACATTTTTCTGTCTGGATGGAGACAGCCCCCACTCTATCTTCTCTCTTCCCAAGCTCTGTTTCTCCAAAGGTCCTGATTTAATAAGCACAGATCAGAAGCTGATCTCCTTTGGGAGGAGATTATATTCATATGGTTTAGAGAAATTAATTGGTTTATCTAATTCATGTCATTCCCATATCTACATGTTTCTCCTACAGACTTATTAGTGTTTGTCCTTTTTTATCCCCCTGGTGATTATTCTTGTTGGGCAAAAGCTTCCATTTAGCCTTGTTTTACTTGCTGCCCTTGTCTTTCCAGTCAGAGAAAGCCTAGTTTAGCAAGCCTGCAAATGGGACTTACTTATATACATCTACAATATACCAGCTGTGGGCAAAGTGCAGGCCTTTCACTGTTGTCAAACTGCCATTCTCATCAGCTCTAGCCGGCATAGAC
Source organism: Phrynosoma blainvillii (assembly GCA_026167975.1). NCBI lineage: Eukaryota > Metazoa > Chordata > Lepidosauria > Squamata > Phrynosomatidae > Phrynosoma > Phrynosoma blainvillii. The sequence continues at coordinate 373,542,108 of JANUYF010000001.1, read as the reverse complement.
AGTAGTGAGGAATGCTGGGAGTTGCAGTTCAGCCATACTTTGCCTGTCCTTGGCACACATTTTGGGCAAAAGAACACACATCCCACAAAGAAGGTCACCATCCAGTTCTGCATAGCTGCTTCCCTCCACCCCCAAGACTAGGAAAATTACATTTTGGACTACAGCTACCAGAATCCTCCAGCTTTCAGGAATATCTAGAAAGTAAATAAATAAATAAAGTGATATAGAATGTACTTCCATCATACCTTTTGATCTAATGTCTACCTATTTGTTAGCATGCTGGAAAAATGACATTTTATTTGTTTAAAGTAACAGCACAATAAGAATGCATGCATTCTTGTGACAGTGTGCATTTTTGGTTTTCTTTTCTAAAAAAATCTTTTTTCTTTGTGTTTTTCTAGTTAATCTCTTAGTGGGAAGCCTCCATTTTTTGATCTTGCAAATCTCTGCAAAGTATAGTGTTTAGTGGTGGTGGTGCTGATTCTAATACTAATACTAATATCATACCTTTTCCCCACTTTGGGACTCAAATTGGCTTACAGTAGTTAAAACAAACATAGATGTCGATCATGTTGTTAAATCTTTATATATATATATGTGTGTGTGTGTGTGTGTGTGCGCGCGCGCGCATGCGTGCACACATGCATGTGTGTACACACACACACACATGTTTATGTGTGATATTTTGAAATTTGCTTTTGGCATTCCATGCAAATGCCATTCTCTCTGTGTGTTTTTGAGATGTGGGCTAAAAAGCATCCTGAACTTTGAAAGAGTCCAGAGTAAGTGGGCAGAACTGCTCTGTAGATTGGCTTCCAGATGGCCAACGGGCTCTACATGCTCAAACAGCACAAAGATGTTGGTGTGCAGATACCCTGAGAAGGCGCACTGGCTTCCATCAGAAGCATGCACATATACATACTGGCACTAAATAAGTGCTTTAGCTGGTTTATTCTAGCCTCTGATCAAGTAGACTGGAGTCCATGAAAGCTTACACCAGAATAAATCAATTAATCTCAAATGTGCTATTGGATTCCCTTATGCCTTTTTATTTTAAAACATACATTGTGTGTAAGTTTCTTTTTCCACCTCTTCCTCCTCCACCACCATCACCAGTGAGTTCGTGCCTGCATCCAGACTGCAGTAATAATCCAGTCTGACACCACTTTAACAGCCATGGCTCAGTGCTATGGAATTCTGGGAACTGTAATTTGTTGTGGCATCGGAACTCTCTGACAGAGAAGGGTACAATATCTCACAAAAATACAATTCCCAGAATCTTATATTTTAACACTTCTGTTTTGGAAGCCAAAGTAATGCCTTCTTGGCTACAAGGGATGCAGGCATGAGCATTTTTGCACAAAACAAAACAAATTAGCACTATTGCATCAATTCTTCAACCTTTTAAGTCTAGGAATGTATTCTTCTGACAATATGAGTAAACTCCAATTATGCTAAATATTGCTTTTCCACTGTAGGCTCTTAAGCCTGTGGAAGAAACTGATAAGAGTCTCAGAAACTATTGGTACACAAATTATTGTTACTTTAGAGGAGACTGCTCATTATTCACAGTATGGACTCTGTTTTGTTTTTTACATCTGATGGGCTTTGTGCACTCCCTACATATCATCATAAATTGATTTTAAAGCCTCAGTTTGTGTTTGCTTTTGTTATAGCCTTTGTACATGTTTGCTTTTGTTATACAAATTACATTTTTAAAGTTACAGAGATATATTAACTTTGAATACAAAGTTCAAAGTTATACATGTATATAGTCTTTATGATGTGTGTGCCTTCAAGTGTGTGCCTTATGGTTACCCTGTCCTAGGGTTTTCTTGGCAATATTTATTAAAAAGAGGTCTGTCATTGTTTTCCTCTTAAGCTGAAAGAGGATACCTTTCCAAAGTCACCCAGTGAGTTTCCATGACTGAGTGAGGATTTGAACCCAGGTCTCGTGGAATCCTAGTCCAATACTCAGGACGTTTTCACACGGGGCTTTAGGTGGAGGCAATCCTACCTCTCGCCGGCCCCACTCCAGCTCCTCTTCCAGCTTGTTCAGATGCACGCCGCAGAAAACCCCGCCCCTTCCGGTGCCATCCCTGCGTACGTCCGGCTTCTAGCTCCGTGTGTTCAAACGCACGGAGCCTTAAGTCCGGCGTCCTTCCAGCGTCCCTCCGGCCTCAGCACGTCCAACTCCGGCTTCAGCGGCGAAAAGGTAATTCCGACTTTTAAAAGGAATTAGCCTGCCGCCGCCGGAGCCATTCCAAAGTGGGGCAGGCGGGAGGTAGGATTGCCTCCACCAAAGCCCCATGTGAAAACGTCCTCAGACCTGTAGCCAAATGGAAGTACTTTATTGCTGTGCACCATCAAGTCATTTCTGACTTTTGATAATGCTAAGGCAAGCCTATCATGGAGTTTTCTTGGCATAATTTGTTCAGAAGAAGTTGGCCATTGCCTTCCTATGAGGCTGAGACAGTGTGACTTCCCTGTAGGTTTTCATGGCTGAATGGGGATTCGAACCCTGGTCTCCAGCATCCTAATCCAACACTCAAACTACTACACCATGCTGGTTCTTTTGGATGAATTTTGTCCTTCATTAAATTAAATAAGGCATATGAACAAACTGTTTTTTCGCAGTAGAAATTTTATAACAAATTGTATGATCTCAACTTTAAAAATGGTTACATTCACCTTAATCTAAAAAATAATATGTTACTTTTGGATATCACATTTGTCTTTCTCAGGAGGAAAAAATGAAACTGGGGGGGGGGGGGGAAGCAGACAGGCGGCCCTAGGCCGCCCCAGGAAGCTGCGCCGTGGGGCCGAGGTATCCCCATGTCTCGGTCCCGCGGCACAGCTTCGCCGCCCCTGAAAGGAGCGCTAAATTGGCGCTCCTTTCACAAGTTGCCAAAGGTGCGCCACAAAAGGCTGCGCCGCACCTTCGGCGACTCTTCTGCCGCAGCGCGTGCAAATGCTGCAGCGGGAGGTCCTCCTCGGAGCGCCGGCCGTGCAGAGGGTCGGCTGCTCTGAGGACGACTTTCAAATTTGAAAATCATTTGAAATTTTTAAAATGTGAAAACTCAAACACTTATACTAGGACAATGAAAGAGAAAACTAAAATGGAAACTCAGACAAGAGATTTTGGCAAAAGGCTCCATTTAAAACCTGAGAGAACCACTCTTATGAATTTAATTATGGGCCTTTGCAGACTGCCAGAAATAGTGCAAATTGAGTCCACTTTAAGGGTTAGGGTTAGTGCTAGGGAATCATGGGAATTGTATTTTTTTCTGAGACATTGAGCCTTGTCTGTCAGAGAGCTCTGGTGCCACAATAAACTACAGTTCCCATGATTCCTTAATACTGAGCCAGGGCAGTTAAAGTGGACTCAATTTGCACTATTTCTGGCAGTCTGCAAAGGCCCTTAGTCCAAATCATCCCAGGCCCTAGATCTACTGGCCAACATGAAGGATGATGGACAGCCATCACCAGAGTATTAATGCACAGGCCAATTGGGATATATAGATATTTGTGGAATTAATTCCTCAGGACACATGACAGCATCAAATTAATAGTAGCCACAGGGCAAGGGAACATATATTTCCTATTATCAGAAAGTCATGGGGTATTCTTGTTTGTTTTAAATAAACTGAACTTCTTGGGATAATAAACATTTTGGGGCCTAGTCTCTGAATTATCCTTTGAGTTCTGGTTCAATTTCATGTTCTGACATCTTCTTCCTGGAGAGTTTTGTCTTGAGGTTAATGGTAGTTTTGGGTCCCTTGCCAATGTTGCTATGTTGATCTATTTGTGCCGTGCTCAAACATAAGGCCAGAAGAGGTCTGGAAAGGAGAATGCAGACACACAGCTGGGCCTTATCTTGTAGGAGTGCCAAGGTCAGGATCGTGATGACAATACTTAGAGCAAAACAATCTGTAAATCAAAAAGGGAGAGGGAAGAGGGACAAGGAGAGAAATTGAGTTTGTGCTGGCTTGATGGTCTTCTGTGAGACCATCTGCTGAGATCTCCAGAAGAATGGGAAGGAGCAAATCCAATTGGCAATCTGTGTTTATTATTGGTTGTCATGCCCATGAACCTTTTCAAAATACCATTGTGCCAGACCTGCAGTTTATCTAGGCCTGTTTTGCTAAGGCAGATGGGCAAAGTTACAAGAGGACCAGACAGAAGTAAACAGGGGAAGGAGACACACACAAAAAAAGAGATGGATGACATGATGGGTGAAAGGAAATGGGCTTGGTCAGGAAAATGTCAGAGAAAGAAATAGAAGAAAAGTCTGGAGGGACAGAAAAAGCAGGACTGACTTGTCTACAGTCTGTTTTTGTTCACTCAGATTCCTGTTTTTATATCATAGGGCTATGTATTTTTACTTATAAGCAAGTCCCACTGTGTAAACGTGGACTTACATCATTTTAAGTGTACTCAGGCTTGCAGCCTTAGTGCCTTTGGCTGTAATCTGATTCCCCCCTCTTTAAGTACACAGTAGGTATATAATGCTTCTAGCCTTCCAGGTCATTTTTATGGCTCTCTCATTATACTCTATTTTACACTGCCAAACCATGGGGTGGGAGGTCATATTCTTTCTTTAGCATCTAGAAGAGAAGGAATCAATCTACCCGGTACACTGGGTGAGCTTTATTGTGCAGAAGGGTACTCTGTCACTCTACTGCACTGCAGAAAAATGCTGCAATTTCTGCTGAATGTTGGCAGTACTGTTGGAAGCAGCAGAATTGGTGGCCATGGCTGATTTTTAGTGGTAGCAGTGCGGCCAGCAGTAGGTTCTGAGGGGGAGGGGGGATATGCTTCCATAAACTCCAAATTTCCCACCCTTGGCTTCAGCAAATTGGACAGAATCCTTAAGTAATGCAGTTTGCTGTAGAGAACATGCATTAGTATATGTTGCCTGGTTACACCAAACAGACAATTTCTTGTTGAATCACTCTCAAGGGCTACCATTACATTTCTTAGTAGAATTCAAAGTTCTGGTTATGATCTATAAAGCCCTATAAGGCTTAGGTCCAGACTTTCTGAAAGACTGGATCATTATTTATGAACCTGCCTATCACTGAGCCAGGGAAGTTAAAGCAGTCTCAAACTGGGTTATTTCTGCAGTGTTGCTTGGACCTCAGACTACAATTCTATACACATTTATTGAGGAATAAATCCCACTGAGTTTATTATTGGAGTTTTCTTCTGAGTACGTATGTGTATGTTTGCATTGTTAATGTGAACGCAATACTGCTCTGCAGACGAAGACTCTCTCAGAGTAGATATCCTGTAAATCTCTCTCAATGCTGGACCTCTACAAGATGCACTTTCTCTCCTATGACATTGCGTAGTCCAAGCACACTTACATGTGCATGCACACACACATATACACACAGGATTAGTAAATAAAAAAGGAAGAGATGGAAAGAAAAATACCAGTAAAACTAAGCTTTAAAATGCACGTCCCAAAACAAACATATCTACAGATAAAACTCAAATGGGGAGAAGTATTATTTTCAAATCAGAAATGTTTATCTTCAATATCGATCCTGTTTTAAGGGAATTAGATATGAATTTAAAATTGCCTGGAGAGGAATTGTGGGACAGTGTGAGAAAGTGATTGAAAGAGAGCATAGTGCTCAGTTCTAGGGTTTTGTAATTTAAAGAGGGATCTCTTTAAAGAAACCCCCTCTTAGCTGGTTCTCTACCCCCCCTGTCTGTGTGGTGTTTCTTCTTTTTGCTTAACAGAATAAGCAATTGGAGTTAGGCAGGCTACTGAAGCAGAGCAAACCTCAGAGTGAGTGTAGCACCTCTTCCTTGTCCTTTTGACCAGATCCTACCGACAAGGGCAGGATTCAGCTCTCTCTCTTCCTCTTTGCTAGAGTTTCCTCTTCTCTTCTTTGCTAAAGTTCCTTCCTGCTGAGTACTGAATGCAAAGTACTCAAAGCTGTGACAACTGCAGCAGACTGCAATGGTACTATGCAGGAGTGGATTGAGCTCATCTACATTTGCTAGAATAGTCTATTCAGGGCTGTCCCTGGAGTATTCTGGCCCTGATTCCCAGCTTAACCTTTTGCAGCAAAAAAGCAGTGATGGCAGGTGGCTGCCTTCCCATGCAGTCCATGCAAGAGCCAGAGGTGCTCAGCCAAGCCCTGGCAGGCAAGAGGAGGGGAAAACTGGGGCTCTTCAAGACCAGCTGAGAATCTGGGAAAGCAGAGGACTAGCTGTGACCATCCTTGCTACTGGAAACTAAGGGCCTCTGCAGACAGCGCAAAGTGCTGTCTTAGAGGCACAGAAGGGGAGAGGCACGATGGCTGCCTCAACCCCTCCCTGAGGACATCATCAGGGTGCGCACCGTTACGCATGGCGCACACCCTGAATACGTCCTCCTGGTGCATCATCGTCATGCACTGCACCGGAAGAGGTGCAGAAGAGCCGCGTGGCAGCTCTTAATGCACCCCTTCTGCCGGCTCTGGAAGGACCGGCATATTAGCACTCCTTCCAGGACCAGCAGAAGGGAGGATTGGGGCTGAGGTGTGGGGCAGCCTCGGCCCCAATCCTCTGCTTCCCAGGGTGGCCCATGGCCACCCGTCTGCATCCCCCCTATGTTTCAAGAGTGGAGACTGCCATGGTTGCTCTGACCGATGACCTCCGCCTGGGCATCGACAGGGGCAGTGTGATCCTGCTAGTGCTCTTGGATCTCTCAGTGGCTTTTGACACCATAGATAATGCCATCCTCTTGGATCGCCTGAAAGAGTTAGGAATTGGAGGCACTGCTTTGCAGTGGTTCCGTTCCTTCCTCTCGGGCAGATCCCAGAGGGTGAGGCTCAGGGACAGTTGCTCTTCCAAAATTGAGCTTAATTGTAGCGTCCCCCAGGGCGCCATCCTGTCCCCGATGTTATTCAACATCTACTTGAAGCTGCTGGGTGAGATCATTCGGAGGCATGGAGTGCGGTGTCTTCAGTATGCTGACACCCAGATATACTTCTCCATGACCAGATCATCGTCTCAGACTTCAGATGGCGTCTCTCCTCTTAATGACTGTCTTAGAGCGGTAATGGATTGGATGAGGAAAAACAGACTGAAGCTGAATCCAGACAAAACAGAGGTACTCACAGTTACAGGCCCGAAGCCAGATCTGGGAATACAGTCTCCAGTCCTGGATGGAGTCACACTCTCCTCCAAGGACTGTGTTTGCAGTCTGGGGGTACTCCTAGATTCGTCGCTTCACATGACTAGTCAGGTGAATGCGGCGGTCAGGAGTGCCTGCTATCAGCTTTAGCTGATATGCCAACTGCGCCCTTATATGGACATGAGGGATCTGGAAACTGTGGTACATGCTCTGGTAACCTCACGTCTGGATTACTGCAATGCACTCTACGTGGGGCTACCCTTGTGCCTAACCCAGAAACTACAACTGGTGCAAAACATGGCAGCCAGGTTAATTACAGGAACATCTAGGAGGAAGCACATAACACTGGTGCATAAATCCCTCCACTGCCTGCAAATTGGTTTCCGGGCGCAGTACAAGGTGTTGGTTTTGACCTTTAAAGCCCTACATGGCTTGGGTCCATCTTATCTCAGGAACCACCTCTCCCCGTATGATTTCCAACCCCCCGCACACTTTGGTCCTCTGGGAGGAATCTGCTGCAGCCAATAAAAACCAGGCTGTCTCAGACCTCCCAGAGGGCCTTTTCTGCGACTGCTCCCAGACTTTGGAATGGCCTGCCGGATGAGATCCATCTCATTACTACTCTTGCTGCTTTTAAAAAGGCAGTAAAGACGGATCTCTTCCGTCAGGCCTTCACAGAATAACAGCTGTCTGTTGGGAGATTATTTTTTATCCTGTTGGCATAACTGATTCCTTGTTGTTGTTTTATTGTTTTATGGCATCGTTACATTTTAACTTTTTCTTGGTTTTATTCTGTTTTAAGGGGTTGGGAGGGTGGATTGTGGGATGAGGGAATGTTTTAACTTTGTTTTTAAATGCTGTAACCCGGCCCGATTGCTGCGCAGAGGGGCGGGCTATAAATAAAAATTTATTATTATTATTTATAAGATGATTTACTCAGACTTCCAATGAAAAAGTCCCAAGGATTAGTCCACATAAACATTTTTCACTTACTGATTACACTGAGGACCTGCAGGTTTGAATAAGCCATTGTAGATTTTTCATCACGAGGAGAACCTTCAAGTTTCTTCTTCACCCATTCAGTTGGGAAAGATGTTGACATCAAAGACTAGTGGCACCCTTGGTGGGGGGGACCACTGCTCCTCAAACACTTACCTTTTCTCAGAACCAGGCTGTGGCATTCACCTGATTCCCTTTAAAATGATTTAAGAGATGATGGGACTAGGGTGAAATTCAGTGGCAGGGGAAAGGAGAGGCCCATTTTTAAAAATTAAAATTTGGAATTTGGATTTTTTTTTAAATTAACAATTTTGAAATATTAATTTTTAAAATTCTTTTTACATTTTCTTTAAAAAGATCACATTTTAACAAAATCTTCACTATGTGTATGTGAACACATTTAGGTTGTGCATATGATATTGTAATTTGAAGGTATAATTTTAATTTTGCTAGTTGTTTATGTCACATCTATTAGCATTACACTCAGTGGTATATAGGAATTACGATTTATGAGTAACATTAGTGCAAAAAAGCACTGCTAAGGATTCTCTATGGTGCGAAATGGTAGGAGGTCCATGGGGTGTGTGTGTGATACTATGGGTTACCGCACTGGGTGACACCAACCCTAGTGATGCCACTGCATATGACATATGTCTATGCATGAACAACTGATATGCAGGGCCAGTTCTGCTATTAGGCAGCTAGTAGATGTTGAAGGACAAGGAGTGGTTGTGAGTTATTAGAGAAGGGGCCACCGGCCACTTAAGCTGTTTTCATGTCCTCAGCTGTACTGGCAAATGCTGTCCCATCACCAGTTTGAAATAAAATGGAACAGGAGGAGGTGCCATTATGTTCATCACCCTAAAAAACCAAATATCTTAGGACAGTTCTTAAGATATGCTGGTAGACAAACATTCATGTGAAATTTATCCAGAAAACCTAGGGCTTAATAAAAAAAAAGAGTATGGGTAACATTTCCAAGTGTGGTGGGGTAGTACTGTGGAGCCCATTCTAGGCTGGGTGGATGGGTGGGTGAGGAATTTTCTGTTCTGTGGAGGAACACATTTAGTGTTACATTATGTTTTTTAGATTATGTTTTGCAATGTGTATTTTTATTTATTGTACTGATAATGGATTAAGTTGATTTTTTTCATTAATTATGTATTTCTGTATTTCTGTATTTCTGTTATATGTGTATACCACAAAGTGCTTCAAGGCTGCTTTTTGTAGTGGGAAGCAACAAATAAATGTTTAATAACATCTATATTTAACATTTAAAAGTGTGGAAGGTAATAAATCAAACTAAATATACTGTAAAAATTGTTACAGGGCACTAGCGCATAGATACACATGCTTATGCTCCATTGATTTCAACAGGATTATAGTCTAGTTAAACTGTTTCCTATATCATACCTGTGGATACCCCTGTAGGGTACAACCAAACCCTCATTTTAAAAGGAAAAAGAGAATAAGCTCTGTTTTAACCTGGTCAAAGGACGCCAGTGGCTCTCTCAATGGGGTGATGTATCTATTCTAGCTTTTAGATTGAACGTCAAGGGAGCTAGCTGAAGTGCAACGCAATATGTCAAATATGTTCAGCACTTTGGATCTGTTTCTTTAAAGTTTACAGTAAAGCCTGAAGGTGATTCATGATCCTGGTATCACCATCCTCCACTGACCCTTATAAAGAAGGAACTGTTAAAAAAACAACTGATCTTTTCTCTGATTCTCTCACTATTTCCACTGTTCCTTCATTGCTCTTTGGAAGGGGAAAAAACCTAGCTCCCATTTTGAGCAAAATTAAATTCTCCTGCTAGAAATCATAGTTTGGAAAAATTGCTTTTGGAGACTACAACTCTCAGAATCCCTTAGCCATCATGAATATTGCTGGGAGCTGTAATCTCCCAAAGTAACATTTCCAAGATCATTTTACCATTGTATCAGCCTTATGAGGCTGTTTAAGCCAAGAGAATGGTATCTATTGAGTCATATGGCTGAGTAAGGATTTGAATCCAGAAAATGTGATAATCTGTCATTTGACTAAACTTGTCTTCTCACCAAATAAGAAATTTGCCATTAGGAGCATTTGCCTTGCCTTCCTAAACCAGGAGAGGTCAATGCATGGCTGGCCAGAGGTTTTTAAGCTGAAGTTCCCATCAGCTTTTGGCCAGCTGCATTGACTTCTCCTGGTTTAGGAAGGCAAATGCTTTAGAAGAGGAAGAGGGAAACAGTCTGACTGCCAGAACCAGACTTTAGAAGAAAATAATTACATACAAGAAGCTACTTGTATTTAACACTTCCTTTTTAGTTTAAGAATATAAGGCACCATTGTGATTGTGACGTAACAAGAGATAACTTTATTCCTTCAGCATTGTTAACATACTATTTTTTTTTATATCTGCTAGGGTTGTATAAACTTATGATGTGTTCAGACACAAACCAGAATCATGCAGCATTCCAGTGGATATTTTTGAGGACCCCCAAACTGTGCCTTTTAGTTACTTTAAAACAATGAGAAGGTAGAGTTGCTTTTTGACATTGGCAACTAAGTTGTAAGTGGAAGTTGCAAATGTAATTGTAGATGGAGCTTAGAAATGATGGCAACTCCCAGGATCCAGGAGTCATGCTGGTTGTGGGATGTGGGAGCTGCCATTCCAAAAACTAAACCTTTCAAAACTTAAGACTGTATTTAACTACTTTTTAAAAGTATCTTTCTAAGCTTTGATCAGAACTATGTTTTCCATTATGCTGGGTTTGCATCAGGGATATACCCATACTACATAATAACAACACATTAGCACCAGCCATAGCTCTATACTATCAAATTCTGGGGTCTATATTTTGTTGAAGTACTCAGATTTCTGTGCCAGAGAGCTCTAGTGCTATAGTTCAGAGGAGTGGACTAAAACTCTCTAGCAGAAAATTTCCAGCAATCTACAAAGCCCAGGACTATGTAGGATGGAGTTTAAGTGGTATCTAACTGCTGAAACATGCAGTATGAATACATTTGGAGGCAATATGCTGAAAATGAGGGAATATCATGACAATGGTGTATTGACTTGACCAGGGGTCAGCAACTTTTTTTGCCGGCGGGCCGGGAGGGAGGGGAAGTGGCGCTTGTCAGCCCTGGTGGCGCAGTGGTTAAATGCCTGTACTGCAGTCACTCACTCATAAACCACAAGGTTGTGAGTTCAATACCAGCCAGGGCTGAGGCTCAACTCAGGCCTGCATCCTTCCGAGGTCGCTAAAATGAGTACCCAGCTTATTGGAGGGCAATCAGCTCACAGTTGTAAACCACTTAGACATCCCATAGCGCGATATGAAGCGGTATATAAATGAAGCTGCTTTGCTTTGCGCGTGCATGCCCATGACTCCCACCATCATGTGCATGTGCGCGTGTGTGGGAAGTGCCATTTTGGAAACCAAAATGGCACCCTGCGTCACGTGTGCATGCGCACAATGGTGGGACGCCATTTCGGAACGCCCAACGGTGCCGGCATGTGTGCGCAAGCGTGGGTGCCATTTTGGACAGCAAAATGGCGCCTGCACTCACACACGGTGCAGCAGCGGCGGCGGCGGCAGGACCGGGCAGGGGCCAGTTGGAAGGCCTCGGCAGGCCAGGTGTGGCCCGTGGGCCATAGGTTGCCGACCCCTGGACTTGACTGTTTGGAAAGCAAGGACTCAATTTTCCTATTGAAATATGCACAGCCTGGCTGAGACCAGATTTATTTTATATTCATTTCTAATTATTTCTGTCTGGTTCTTATTGTGAGATCTCAGGGCAGCGTACAATGAAAAGCATATAAACAATGTATAACAAGATAAAAGCATATTAAGTAGATCACCAAGTTAAAACTGTAGAAAAAGCTAAAACAGCTAAAACCATTGACATAGGAGTTTATCATACAGGGGAAAGTGGGAGTTTAAACAATGATTAACCTGTGAAAATTGTGCAATTGACATTAAAACGCGCTTAAAACGACATTAATGCAAGTGCCATTATCTTGTGAAGAACCAGGGAATAGCCAGGCAAGAAACAGCAAAAAGTCATTCATGGGGAAATTTCATGAATGAATTCCTGTTGTTTCTTGTCTGGTTTTAACAGGATAATGGCACTTTAATCACATTTTGTCTCAATGTCATGTGAAAACCATTCATGCATTTGTGCACAAGTGCGGGTTAATCACGGATTCTGCATGGGATAACAACACTTTGTGTGTGAAAACCATTTACTCAATTGTGGGTTAATCACGGGTTAATCACCACTTATGTTTCCAATTTTCCCCTGTGTCATAAACTCCATAAAAGAAAAATTAGACCCTCAAAGGCTTTAACAATAAGCCATGTTTTCACTTGGCACCTAAGAGAAAACAACATTGGCACCAATTGGGCCTTTAAAGAGAGGGCATCCCATAAAGCTGTGAAGGCCTTCTCCCATGTCCCCCAATGACATATCATTCCTACTGAGAACTAAGAGCTGCTGGCATGTCTTGTTCTTCATGTCCCACTCGCTCCAGCAGCTCTTAGTTCTCAGCCATACACACACACACATACTATCAAGGTCTCAAGCTGTTTAGAGCTTTGAATATCATCACCAGCACCTTGAATTCGGTCAAGAAGTGAATTGGTAATCATGTCATTCCAGACTGATACAGAAATCCTAACCACTTCTATGCAGCAAAGTGGCACAGCTTATCTTGTTTCAACAATGGGCCTTTACAGACAGCCAGAAATAATGCAACTTGAGGCCACTTTAACTGTCCTAGCTCAGTGCTAAGGAATCATGGGAACTGTAGTTTATTGTGGCACCAGAGCTCTCTGACAGAGAAGGCTCAATGTCCCAGAAAAAAAATACAATTCCCATGACTCCCTAGCATTGAGCCAGGACAGTTAAAGTGGCCTCAAACTGCATTATTTCTGGCAGTCTGTAAAGGCCCTATGTGTGTGTGTACTCACATTCACATTGATGTGTGTGCAAGCTCTGGTTTGCTCATTGGCTTATCATGTGGTCACTGATGATTCTGGTGTGTTACTGCCACAGGAAACAGCAAAGAATCTGTTCAAGATGGATCTGCCATCTAGCCATTAATGGCATTTTTTGTTTATAAAATTGTATGCTATCTCAATGATCAATGTCTTTAATAAGACAATTACACTGAGACTGCAGTAATGTGGAAATGAGCTTGTTTCATTGATTAATTGATTTGTTAATCTGTGAAAAGACAGATAATTAAGCATCTAAAAGAACTAATTAAACAGCTTTCATCACCTGACAAGCCTTTTTAAAGCAATGTGATGGTGCTCTCATGCACTAACATGTGACCACCTCAAAGGACCAATTTGACTTAAGAGGGAAAGAAAGAGAAAGAGAGGGCAGGAGGGAAAGACTGAGGGGGAAATGACCCGTAGTCAACCTTTATTTCATAAGTATTTTAGTTTGTTTCATTGGATGGCTCCCCATTTGACTCACCAAACTAGATCTCATGCCCACCATAACAGCTGCAGTGGAAGATGGTAACTAGAGTAAGGTTGCCTCTGCTGACTCTTAAGTCTTCATGGGACACTGACACAGTGAGTGAATTTACTCATTTGATTCAATTTATACCTGACTTTTCCTCCAAGCTCAAGGCACTTATTGCATACATACATACATAACTCACCACTTCCCCTTCGATTCTGACAATATCCCGTCCTGCTTGAGTTTCCCTTTTGATTCTGAAGTAGGTCAGGTTGAGAGCATGTGACTGACGCAAGATTGACCAGTGAGCTTCACAGCTCAGTAGGGAATAGAAGCTGGTTCTTCTAAGTCCTAGTACAGCTGTTTTAACTACTACAGAATACTGCAGATTTTGTTGATGAACCATATCACTTCTGGTTTATCTTTAACACTGTAAAATGCAAATTTGGTAACTTTACACTGCACTGTGTGCAAACAAAATTCTCTAACATCCTTCTCCTAGGCTGCAAAGTTCTGGAGATTCTAATTCTCTAGAACATTTCAGAATCAACAAAGTTAAGTACCGTGCATACCTGACTATAAGTCAGCCTCATGTATAAGTCGAAGGCAAGTTTTGGAGTCAAAATTGTGAATTTTAATATGACCCGTGGATAAGCTGAGGGTAAAACCTAGGGGTGTGTAATAGAGGATCTAAAGGATGAAGCAAAGGAAAACAATGTCAAAGAACTTACAAAATCCCAGCAGACATAACTCTTTGTGCTCACTCTTAAGATTGGATGGATGAGAGATTAGAAGGGGTCAGTGCTTCCAGGATAGAATATACTCTTGCCGTTCACCAGGGGATGCTCCCTTCTTTTAAGTAAGGGTTATGATATAGTACTTACATTGACCCATGGATAAGTCAACTCAGGTTTTTGTGGTCAACTTTTTGACGTAAATTTCTAGACTTATACATGAGTATATACAGTACATAAAAAGACTATGAGATAATTTATTCTTTTACAGAGCAACCACCATTACCAGTACCAAGCTTTTAGGCATTCAAGGCACTTCTCACTCAATCTTTAGCTGCAACCCTTACAACAACCCTGTAAAATAAATCAATATCATAGTCCACCATATTTTGCAGATGGGGGGATGAAGGTGATTGAAAGCGATCAAGAGAGAGAGGTTTGCTGAAAATCACTTAGTGAGTTCATCCACATTCAATCCAGGGACCTTCTGATTCATCATAGCCACTAAATGTTAGCTCCTATCAAGCCACATGCAAAAAAAAAAAAAAAGTGATTTTATGTCACGGTGGATTTGTACCATCCTTGCAACATATGTTTAAATCCCATTCTCTGCCTTCTGCTTTTTCCTTTTCATTTCAGTTATCACCTCCTTTTCATTTCTTTGAATTAGACATGAGGGCTGCAATAAAAGAACCCCTCAGCATAGCGTTAATATCTGCATATAGTGATATGCCACATGAGCACTATGCAACCCACTCACTCCCACAGAATAGCAACAATGACTAGGTCCCATTACACAATGTACAATACACGGTGCATAACTGCAGCGCACAGTGTACAATATGCAACAGCAATGCACAATATAGGATGTGTAACTGCAACACACAGTGCATACACAACTACAACACGCAAAGCAAAATGCACAATTAACAAGTTGCAAAGACAAGGCACAGAGGAATATGCTGTCTGTGGAACTCTGCTTTCAACACTACCAGGAGAATATACCTGTTGCACAATGGTGACTTTTTGGCCCCACATGCATAGCCTGACATGCATGCAAATGTTCCTAACCAGGTGTCAGCCCACGTTTGTTATATTATGTTATCTTACCTATCTTATATTCTCACACCCAACACTGGCCAGAGGTGTGCTGATTGGCTCACTTAGCTGATCTGTCTGGATACTTTTACATGCCAAGTTTTTCTTGCCATGCCTCGTATACTTTCAAGGCCTGTCTAGCCTGGAGAAATTCAACAGGTAAAGCTCTTCTTTACGGAATGAATGCTGAGGGGGAAAACACCTTTGTTACTGGGGAAGGGGAGAGGGGGAGAAGAGAAAATGTATATAAAGTTCAAAAAGTGTTTATAGCACATTAAAAACCACCCCAATAAGTGTTAGTGCTACTGTTAGGAAAGTGTTTTTGTAACATGTTGCCTTGCTTATTGTTTTTGTTACTTTAAAAAAATCCAACTAAGATGCAAGGATATTTCTCAACATTTGGGATTTTAAGTAACATGAAAAAGTAACAAGTAAACTTACCTTGACCCAGCATGGTATAGTAATTTAAGTGTTGGGCTAGGATTCTGGGAAACCAGGATTCAAATCTCTGTCCAACCATGGAATTCCTCTGGAGGATCTCAGACAAGTCACACACTCTCAACTTCAGAGCAAGGCAATGGCAAACCCTTTCTGAACAAATATTGCCACGAAAACCTTCAGATAGCATCACCATAATTCAGAACCAACTCAAAGGCACATAACAACAATAACAAAACTTGTTACATGGCAAAATGTTACCAATTGTTTTGTTTCCATTATATTATATGGAAAAGAAATCGTCATTATGATCTCATCACCTCAGACATAATGGTTGGCATCCTGTTAGTGATACTGGCATATGTCTTTTTTTTTGGTTGTGGAAGGAAGAATTCGCCAGCTCCCTTTTGCAACAACCTCCATCCTCACAAATTCATGTGTTGCCTGCACACTCCCAACACAGCCATTTAATGGATCTGGGAAGGGGGAAGTGCAGTAGCATCTAGCTATGTCTCTATTGCAAGAATCACTGCAATGGCGTAATTCTCCAGGACTCTTGGGGAACCCCTGAGAGGTCCTGAAGGAAGCCTGTAGCCAGCATACCTTGCTATAGAGACACAGATGGATGGTCCTCCACTGCCTCTTGCTTGCCACTGATCATTAAATGGCCATTTTGGGAGGGAGCAATACATGAGTCCTCTGCAAGGGAAAGCAGAGTGAAGTTGCACCTGGGCAGAACTTTATACTTCATCTCCTCATGCAGGATCTTAGCCAATGTCAATATGTGTAACATGTTACTTCCAAGTATGTGAAAGAGAGAATGTTTCACTTGTGGGTGGTATTGTTGTTTATTTGAGATCCTGTGTGGCATAGTGGTTTGAGTGTTGGCCTACGACTCTGGAGACCAGGGTTTGCTTTCCAGCTCGACCATGAAACACATTGGGTGACCTTAAGCTCATCACATGCTCTCAGCCTCAGGGGAAGGCAATGGCAAGCCTCCTCTGAATAAATCTTGCCAAGAAAACCCCATGATAGAGTCACCTTAGGGCTGACTTAAAGGCACACAACAACAACAAGATCATTGTTATTTATTGCTGCAATGGGACAGAAAAGAGAAAGAGGGGCTGTAGGACAATGTATCCCTATTAAACCAGGGAAGTTATGGTGCTTTTGACTCTGTGACCTACCATTAAATGAAATCTGTGTATATGGTATTACAAACATGTACAGCCATGTCAAAGATGTAATAATAATAATAATAATAATAATAATAATAATAATAATATCCCAGAGATTCTGAGATTGTATGACCTGACAACTTTGCAATGTTTTCTTCTTGCTGTTATTTGCCTTTGACTTTCAGTGATCCCATAAATGTGAGACTTCCAAGATTCCTAGTCATCAACTGCACTGCTCAACTCTTGCAAACATAGGGCTGTGGCTTCCATGACTAAAGGAATCTGTTACCTGCACAACATCTGGGGAAATTGTCCCACTCAATGAAATGAACAACATAAAAGGTTGAGCTGATGCTAAATGAAGCTATGCATCAAACAGCAAATGGTTTCCTTTCCCCCAAATCAAGGCAAATGTCTGTGGCAGAACCTAAGGCGCTGACTATAGTAGTTCAGTAATGGAAAGGTCCAGCAGAGGGCAGGCTCCCCCAAGCAAACCCCTGGAGCATGAGCCAGCCAGAGGTCTATTAACTAGACTTTTCCTTGGTCCAATCTCATTTATTCTGGAACTCTGAGCATCTGCATAAACTCTTGAAATAATTTTTAAAAGAACTAAGTTCTGAGTGACTTCTGGGGCTTGTTCCACTCTATTATGATACAAATGGATGTCATAAATAGCTCCAGTGGAGAGGGCTGAAAAGATTTAAGGGCTGGTGGGAATAATAAAGACTGTTTCTGATACTTTAGTTAAAGGAAACATTGGCCTGGGAAAATGTTGGGCCTAGAAGCGACAGTGCTGTTTTGAGCTGACAATCCCAGGAGGGATGTTAAGGGACATAGCAGGTTTCTGCTATTTGGAGAGCAGCAGTTGCAAACAGCCTCATCCTGAGAACAGTACAGGCAGCTACGCTGGGTAGGATGGCTAAGCTGAAATTGTTTTCTAAGGTCTCATTCACACCACATAATTATAGTACTCTGATGCTACTTTAATTGCCATGGCTCCATCTTATGGAATTCTTGGGTTTGTAGTTTCGTGAGGCACTAGAGCTCTTGGCATAGAATTATAAAAACCATATGAAACTATAAATTCAGGATTCCATAGGAAAATAAACCTAAGGCTAAAGAGACTGTGCAGCTTGAGACAGTTACCTTTTTCAAACTCTGCTGCCCCCAAAAGTATGGCCATACATAATGGTTTGGAGACTCTGGGAGTTGTAGTCCAAAAATGTTTCAAAAAAGGATTAGCAGTTAGGAGGTGAGACAAGAACATTATTTCACTTCAATAGGAATGGAACAGTAAGAAGGAAACACCCAACTTCACCCAGATACTAGGTTCAGTGCTATCTAATGACTTATTTGGCTGTGCTTTGAAATTTCATGCAAATAAAAAACTGAGAACTGGGAACAAGAAACCAACTGCTGCCTTGTGGGTTGACCTGTAGAAACAACAGGAATGTACTGCATTAGTGCTTTTGCCACTTCCACTGATTCAATGGGATAAGCCTACTATTCACCAATATGAAATCTAGGTTCTTCTGAAATCTGCTCCACAGAGCTAGGAAATGGATTAGTAAAATTGTTCTCAGACTGAAGAATTTCAGAAATTGAAGATGGCCTGAGGGAATCACATGGCTAAATTCTTCCTCTTGAATAAGATCGCCTGCATATCATATCCATCAAGGAGAAGACTAGGCTTCTTACTAGTACAGTCATCCCTCCACATTTGCAGCTTTTACTTTTGCGGCTTTGATTATTTGCAAATTTGATTAATATGTTTTCTCTAAGAATCACTAGGTCCTACAGATATATTATGCAGTAAGTTGACCATAGAATTGTGCTGGAAGACCTAGAGATTCCTTGAGAAAACACTTCTTTAGACATCTGTAGGTCGTCCAGCTTGATTCTATGGTCAAATTCTGGCAGATGTTGACCACAGAATTCTGCTGGAGGACCTAAAGATTCCTAGAGAGGTGTTAAGATTCCTCTTATGCCAGGCAGTACCCCAACCAAAAGGTTTTTGAGGTGGTTCAAATCAAGGTGCTGGAAAATGATGATTGCAGCACTCACCCAACTGCAGAATGCATTGAGA
This sequence comes from Phrynosoma blainvillii, assembly GCA_026167975.1. Taxonomy (NCBI): domain Eukaryota; kingdom Metazoa; phylum Chordata; class Lepidosauria; order Squamata; family Phrynosomatidae; genus Phrynosoma; species Phrynosoma blainvillii. The sequence goes on along the minus strand of JANUYF010000001.1, from coordinate 373,522,982 downwards.
CAGGAGTTGAAAAGGACAGCACTGCAGATGTAATTTCCTAGACCCCAGTCAGCAGCACCACAGAAACTCTTTTGTTTGAGGTACTGCCTGATTTAAGAGGTAAGTTGGGGGAATGGAGGGGGGTCTTGTTTGGTCATTAATGACCATAAACATGAAATCCCAAATGTTATGAAATCTTAAATTCAGCTTGAGATCTTGTAAATATTAAACAGGATGCCATCCATAGCTTTAACTTATGCCTTCTAATAACCGAATCTTGTGAGAAAATTTGCTAATGCACCGTTAGCTGATCTTTACAAAACTTTGATATGGTCTATTCTTCACTAAATATATCATAGCCTGGCATCCTGCCTTTCCCCAAGAAGTTGAAGGTGGTATATGTGTATATCTCACTGTCTTTCTCTTCACAACAGCATGAGTGAAAAAATAGGCAGAGTGAATCTAATAGCAGGCTGGGTACTTGATCCAGTAGAATCCATGAATGAGAGATGAAATAGAACTCTCTAGTTTCCCCAAATACCAGCCTTCCCTTAAATGTTACACTGCTCCTGCATTGTAGGCTTTAAAAACACCCTGAGCCCCCTGAAGAAAGGATTGAATACAAATATTGTGGTCTTGATAATGCAGGACAATTCAGCTAAACAATATAAGCACGGGCAAATTTTATAACCTCAGATATGACCTTTAAGAAGAAATTTCACATCAACTGTTGCTTAAGAATCCTCTGCATTAAAACACTCATGAGTGGTGAAAAGATATTTTTGAACATTTACCTCTGAGACAATGATTTAGTTCATATTTTCATAAACAGACAGACAGAAATCCTACTTTCCCTGCAAGGGAATCTGTTTTCTCTTCCAAACAATCCTGGCAGGCCAGATAGTTATAAAGAAAGAGCTTGGCCCAAGTTTAGCCACTCAGCTTCATGACTGACTGGGCATTTGAACCCTGGCCATCTTAGTCCTGGTTTGACATTCTAACCATTACTCCACAATGGATCTCCAGAATGAGTCCTGCAGATGTGTAATACTTCTTCACTGTCTCCCTCCTTTCCCCTCTCCATTTCTACAGAATCTGCATACAACTTCACTTCTCGATCTGGCCTGATGAAGATGGCTAATTTCACCAATGACAACATCACTGAAGAGAGCACCACCAAATATAAGACTGTGGAGATGGTTTTCATAGCCACAGTAACTGGCTCATTGAGCCTTGTCACTGTGGTGGGGAATATCTTAGTCATGCTGTCTATCAAAGTGAACCGTCAGCTCCAGACTGTCAATAACTACTTCCTCTTTAGTTTGGCCTGTGCTGACTTGATAATTGGAGTCTTCTCCATGAATCTGTACACAGTCTATATTATCAAGGGCTATTGGCCACTTGGGGCTGTGGTATGTGACCTTTGGCTAGCCCTGGACTATGTGGTGAGCAATGCCTCTGTCATGAACTTACTCATCATCAGTTTTGATCGCTACTTCTGTGTCACCAAGCCACTGACCTACCCAGCTAGGCGGACAACCAAAATGGCAGGGCTGATGATTGCAGTTGCTTGGATATTGTCTTTTATCCTCTGGGCACCTGCCATATTATTTTGGCAGTTCATTGTTGGGGAGAGGACAGTTCCAGAAGGGCAGTGTTACATTCAGTTCCTCTCCAACCCAGCAGTAACATTTGGCACCGCCATTGCAGCTTTCTACCTCCCAGTGGTCATCATGACTGTGCTGTACATTCACATCTCACTGGCTAGCCGAAGCCGTGTAAGGAGACACAAACCAGAGAGCAAGAAGGAAAAGAAGTCTAAACCACTAAGTTTTTTGAAGAGCCCTCTAGTTAAGCAGAATAACAACAACTCCCCCAAAAAAGCACTAGAAGTGAAGGAGGAAGTGAAAAATGGGAAGGTAGAAGAGCAGCCACTACAACCCTCAGAGACTACTGGACATCAAGAAGAGAAAGAGACCTCCAATGAATCCAGCACAGTAAGCATCACCCAGACCAATAAAGAAAAGCAGGTACTGGAAATTGTACCAGCAGACCAAGGGCAGAGCCCAGCCTGTCCAAGGATTAATCCTGCCTCTAAGTGGTCAAAAATTAAGATTGTCACTAAGCAAACTGGTACAGAGTGTGTCACAGCCATTGAAATTGTGGCAGAAAAAGAACCCAGTTCTACTGCAATTACCTTGGCAAACAGCCGTCCGGCTAATGTGGCCAGGAAATTTGCTAGCATTGCCAGGAGTCAGGTTCGGAAGAAGCGCCAAATGGCAGCTCGGGAGAAGAAGGTCACCAGAACCATCTTTGCCATCTTGCTTGCCTTCATCCTGACATGGACACCTTATAATGTGATGGTCCTCATTAATACCTTCTGTGATTATTGTGTCCCTGACACAGTCTGGTCCATTGGGTATTGGTTGTGCTACGTCAACAGTACCATCAATCCTGCTTGTTATGCCCTTTGCAATGCCACATTCAAGAAAACCTTTAAGCACCTTCTCATGTGTCAGTACAGGAATATCGGCACAGCGAGATAATCTGGAATTTGGATATTGCTTGGCGGAGTTGCTGCAGAGACTTGGTCTTCTAGACAGGCAACTGTGCAGTTCTAAGTGTGCTATTCAATTCCAGATGCAGCCCTTCAAAAAACCCCAAAACTAGATACAGTGATAAAACACCAACACTTTTCCCCTTTCTTATTTGCTAACCATGAAGCAGCTGCTATATGACCCCTGTGTGTGCTTCTCCAGAAAACAAAGGAGAAAGAAAGCAGGAGTCATGTAAGATTCCCCTCCCTGTCTCACTGGTCTTGAAATACTGGCAAAATTTTCAGTTCCCTTGCTCTCTCTGGAAATAACCAGAGATAGGCAGGATATAACCTGCTGGTGGTTATGCCAGCGTACTGAATGGGACAAAAGGATAGTATGTAACAGAACTTTCCTCTTTTCCCTGAAGGCTTTGCACTCATGTGGATGAGAAGAGTGTGTGCAAGTGTATGGGAAGTTGCCAACAGTGCTAATTAATTCACAAAAAATGAATGTGAAGACAAAAGGGGACTGTCTTGGCACCAAACCCCAAAACTTCTGCAGTTGATTCAGCTTGGAGCCTGAAATGGGCACTCCCAGAAAAGGTGACTGATGTATACTTTTATGACATTTTAGCAGTTTGTCCCAATTGAATTTCCAATGTCCTGAGTTCAAGGGACTTGTTCCCCTCAGGGAGTATTCCTACAACTGGACCAACCTGTCTGCTTAAGAGATTTTCTAAGGAATTTATAGACTGTCTCAATGCCTTCTCAACTGCCCATGACAGGCGGATGGGCCAGACAGGCAGCTGAATGGAGAGACTAATTTCTGCACTGAAACAATTATAACAGAAGTAATTTGGGGGGGGGGGGGGGAACAACCAGAGAGAGAGAGAGAGAGAGTCAGTACTGCAACATTGTTTGACCAAATGCCAAAGGCATGCTTCTGTAAAGATATTTGTGAGGATGGTTAAGAGTGACTGTCCTTGAGACAGCAGGCACATGATAGTGGCTCTGAAGAGAACAGTACACAAAATGTCTGTCATGGTGGAAGATTCCAGCACTGGAGAGTCTTTCAGAGGGCATGTAATCTTTCTAATGTAACCAGGACGCTTCTTTGTTTTTTGTTGCTTTTTTTGGTAGGTGTCCCCTGCGCAATGTTTCCTCCTAGTTCCAATATTAAGGGGAATTTTCTTTACTGACTAGGTATTTTGATTCTGACAGCAGGTTCCTATATGTAGGGGATGGGGAAGGCTCAATAGAGACTTCCCCACTTTGCTTTTGCTCCAAGTGCCTGAGGGCATACCAAGAGAAGATAGCCCCTGAGCTTTGTAAATGGATGTTTACATCCCTTCTAGCCAGTGTTGTCATGGGAGTCCTCAGCATGTGGGCTCCAGTGTAAATGTACGCCTAAACCCCAGAATATTAATGTTCAGCTTTCAATTCAGTCCAACTATTGCTCAGTTTCTCTAGATTTCAGATTGTGCCAACACCCTCTGGGTGCAATCAGTGTGGGATGGAAACCAATGGCCAAATGTTGGCTGGGGTGGTGCAGGGTGACCACTAAAGTATGGAAGAAATGTCCATCTTATGATGAAGGGTTCTCAGCTTGGGAGATGCCATTGTATTTGATAGCTGCTTCATTTTGCTGGGGAAGAGGCAGCCATGTTGCCACTGTCTTTGGAATAATTTGCATAATGTTTCCCAAAAATGCCTTGCAGATTTTTTTTAATTGTTATACCTACAGAGCAGCCCACTTAAACAAATAAAGTAATTGGACTAGATATATCCATGTATTTTTTGGTCAGTCATTTGCACATATACTCATCTTTTGGCAAGCAGAAATGGTCATTTTAGGTATATAACCAGAAAAACCTGAAGATATAAAACCTTTCTCTGTCTTTAAGTCCCATGTCAAAGTCTGCCACTGTGGTTATCTATTTCACGTCTAACATCATAGAATGACACCTTTGTAAATTCCAATACACTATTGACAGACTATAAATCAAGGATGGGGAACTTTCAGCCTTCAAGATATTTCTCATCTCCCAACATGCCTATTCATTGGTTATGCTGACAAGGGCAGATGGGAGCTGAAGTCCAGCAACATTTGGAAAAACAATATGTCAAACAAACCTATAGAATGTAGTTAGGGTGGTTAGGGTGGTTAGGGTGACCTATAGGCAAGTGTACAGATTTGTGACATCGTGAAACATAAAATTGCTGGAGTTAGACATGAAGAATGAGAAACAGAGCGTGTGCAGTTAGTTGGCTAGGCAGATCCTGTAGCTCTTCTATGATGGAGACTGAACATTTTCCCCAACCTACCATAAGATCCTGCCAACTCCCTCATGTTTACTAAGTGTAATGGTCATGGTCATGGTCGTAGTTCTTCCCACAGTGATGGTGGCAGTAGGGAGATGGCCCTACAAAGCTCCTACCTTTGCAGGTGCCTTGGCACACTGCTAAGATAATTTATCAAAACCCAGAGGAAAGTAATTTTCCCAGAGCACCTGAATTATTTGTTTGGAAATAAAGCACTCTGGAAATAGTGATCAGGACCTTACATCAGCCTGGCAGAGCACAGTGCTCCACCAGCATAATTCTGCTCCTTTGTTTTCCTCTTCTGCCCCAGTGCGGCTGACCTTGACCATGCTAGAACACACTGTCATGACCACTCAGGCAGTGTCCACATGTCATGTGCAGCCAGGAGAAGAAAGAATACCTGCATTGACAGCAGATCTCTAGCATGGCCAATGTTGATTGCACTGGGTAGTCGGTGGTGTACAAGGAGGCAGTGAATACCTCCTTGAACAATGATATATATATATATTTAAAAAACCTAGATACCCAGATGTCACAAGCTTATCACCAACAGGCTTTCAGTCAGTTTGTCCAGGGCTGGCCCTACCAGCAACCTCCAAAATAGTGGATCCTTTTTTGAGGGGGATGGCTCCCCAGCTGTTCCTTGTCAGCTTTCCATCAATGGACAAAGTTGTGTATGTGTACCACACAGCCTTTCTAGGGGTTCTAACCTAACCTGTTCATTAGATATGGGAGATGAAGAATGCTATCCCATTGCAAGTGTTGAAGCTTTTGACTCTCAGTGAAGTCAGCTTCTTTCGATATGGTCATAGATGATTTGTTTTGGTCTATTGGATTGCGAATTTTATTTCATGTTGAATTGTTTTAAACTTAAGTTTTGTTGACTGGACCTGTATGCTGTATGTCAGTAAAGGACCTTACAATCATCTTAAAATATAGTGTGTGATGGAAAGAAAGAATGGAACCAAACCAAATAATGCAGTGTAGCATTCTGTTCCTACAATGACTAACTAGGTGCCTGTGGGAGGAGACAGCACCCCCTAATCTGATCTGAAGCAGCTGGCAGACCTTTCACACTATATGATCATGGGACTATGATTATATTTTAACTGCCACAGCAACATTGTACTGAATCCTAGAATGTGTAGGTTGGTGAAGCACTAGTGGTCTCTGGATGAGAATTCTAAATTTCCAAAACTTCAAAACCCAGGATTCCATAGGATGGAATCATTGGCAGTGCAATTAAAGGGTAAAGAATTATCACATTAGAATTGTCTAGTGTGAAAAAGTCCACAGATACTGTAAGACATAATGCCTCTGATACTAGAGTTAACATATAGCCACCAGAGCTAGTAACAATTGATAACTTCTTCTATGAATCTGTCCAGATCAGAGCTTGGAAAACTTATTTTAAAAAGTATTATTACAGTTTTCTGACTCTCCTCCACAGCCATGCTGACAGGGATTTTGGGAGCTGTCATTTTGAAAAAGGTGTTCTTTTAAGCTCCTATTAAAGCTGTTGACCATAATTACATCTTATATGAATTAAATCCTATAGGCTGCATCTGCACTGCAGAAATAATGCAATGTGACACCGTTTTAATTGCCATGGGTCAATGATACGGAATCCTGAGATTTGTAGTTTGTTGTAGCACCTGAGCTCTCTGACAGAGAAGGCTAAATATCTTACAAAACTACAAATTCCAGAATTCCATAGCATTGAGCCATGGCAATTAAAGCAGTATCAAACTGCATTAATTCTGCAATGCAGATGCAGCCATAGTCTAACATCCTTGTGCCCATCTTGAATCCATCATCTGGACTAGTGTGTGTGCACAGTGGACTGGCAAAATATAGGATGTTTAAAACAATAACAAGATGTCAAAGGTACAGCCATATTAGTCTGGAAAATCAATATGCAAAGGATTCTTGTAGCACCTTTGAGACAGAAAGATGTACCAGAGGAAGTATCTGGGGCTTTTTTTTGCCTTAGACAATGCTAGTGTGATGATTCTTTAGCAGAGGAAGTAGGCTGAAGTCTACGAAAGCTCATGCTACTAACTTCTTTCAGTTAGTCTCAAAGGTGCTACAAGATCCCTTTGAATAATGGGAATCACTGCTTCTTTTATTAAGAGAAAAAAAATAAAAACAGTAGTTCCCATAGCCAATGCTGAGGAGGAAAGGGCAGCTGTGCTGAAATAAGCCTTGTTGTGTCCCTACCCATCTTCCTCATAATCTTTTGCTTCACTGGAGCTGATTCTTCTGCTGAATCAAATGAAGAAAACTGGCTGGGCAAGCTCTACTCGATGATTTCTTGTAATTAGGGGGCTCCTGGAGCTGGAGAAAATGGATGCTTCCCTTAGAGGAAACCAAATTTCAAATGAGGCTGGCAGGATAGGGCTCATCATCATCACCATCACCACCCTGACCCTTCTCTGTATTCAGGTCTCCAGGAGAAGCAAGGTTTGTCCTGGCACCTACCCTGGCAGAGAAACCCCCAGAGGAGCTTCCCTGGGAGCCAGACAAGAGCCAACCCTATACTGCTATTCAGGGGAGCTGGATGTTGCCCTCCAAGCTGTCTGCTTGAGAGAGGGTTATCCTGCCCTGGAGTCTGCTTCTAATCATCCCACAGTTTCTTCCAGCCCTCTGCTGTGTCTGGTAGCAATTATACTGCATTAACTGAGGAATTTTAGTGACTGAAAAGCCTGGGGCAGGGATTTGGTTCTTTCAAGGGAAGAGGTGCACTGGAAGGAGGGGGGCAGGAATTCAGCAAAGCTTGGAGAAGCTACTTTTTTGGACTCCAGCTCCCAGCATCCCCCAGACATGCTGGCAGGGGCATGCAGTGCAGCCACTGCATGAACACACAAAGGACATTATCACACGGGGGGAATCTGTAGGTTATCCCACACAAATCCCCAAAAAAACCCGCACTTGTGCCTGACGATTTCACACAACATCACACAGAAACTGGTCAGAAAGTGGACAGAAAGTGGTATTATCTGAGATCTTTTTAATTTCGGGAGTTTAGAGGAAATGCATTTGCGAAATTACAGTAATTGTGCATTTACTTTAATCTGAAAAGCAAATACGCACGGACAATTCTCTTTTAAAACCTGGAGGAGGGCCAAGAGGAGGAGGAGGAGGGGCCTCCAGGGAGGGAGAGTCCTGGGCTCCTTCTCAGTGCCAGGGAAGCGAAGGGAAGGGAAGGGAAGGCAGCCCAGGAGAGGGAAGCTTGGGACGGAGGAGAAGTTTGGCATTTGGGATGGAGGGAAAATGAGGGGAAAGAAGGCTTCCCTCACAGCAGCTGTGGATGGATGTGGGTGCAAGTGTGGGGTGTGCTTGTGGAGCAACTTGGAGATCCATCTTACCATGACGTTCTGCCCTGCAGGTCCTACAAAGGCGAAAGGCTTATGGGGGGTTGGCATGGGAGCTACCTCCAGTTTCCCCCTCTCCTGGGCATCATCCAAGGCTCTGGCTCTCCCCAGGAAACACCCAGCCCTTCCTTCCTTCCTTCCTTCCTTCCTTCCTTCCATCCTTCCCTTTCCTCCTTCTCCTCCTTCCCTGCCAGCTCTGCCTGTGATCCTGCCCTCCTTGCCCATCTCCCCAGCAGCTGACAGCCTCCAATGCCAGAAAAGGAGAGAGAGAAAAGCGAGGCTGAGCCATCCCAATCTTTCCTTTGCCTTGCCTTGCCTTGCCTTTCCAGCCTCCTCCTCCTCCTCCTCTGCTCTCTTGAGAGGTCCTAACCCCAACAGAAGGGGGTTAGGACCTGTGCAGAAGGACATGACCCCAAATGGAGGACAGTCTGACATTTCCTCCTGAGAAATGCAGGACCCGCCCTGGAAAAGGAGGAGTCTGGTCACAAAACACACCCATTTCCAGTCCATGTATGGGTTCTTTTCACTTGTGTATGAAAGTTAAATACGTCTTTTTTTTCGTTTTTACTTAATTCCGTTATTATTGTAATTACGTGTGAATAGCTATTGTGCAATCACGCTCTATTTTCGCTTTCTTTCCGGGATGCTTCATTTCCACTTTATTATTTCTTTAACAACGAAACTGGTCCATGTGTGATAATGTCTAAAGACTTATGGGGGTCCCTTGGTCAACAGGCATTGGCAGTGGAGCACACCTGGTCATGTGGAGAGACAAGATTGTCAAGCCAGCTACTGAGGATGAGGAAAGGGTGGGGATGGTTAAAATGTGCTGTGAATGCAAGGATACCAGGTGAGAGATATGGCCTGGCTTCCTTCCATTGCCCGAGAACTAGCAGCAAACTGCTGTGGGTTGTAACCTATGATGGGAAGCTGCAAAGAAGAGCAGAGAAGAGCAGATGTGTGTGTGGATGGGATATACTAGTGTGTGTCTGTTTGTGTATGGAGTGGATGCTGAGAAGATATTCTAGAATGATGAAAGGGACATATTTGGGGGTAGCCCCATTAAAATGAGCAAAGGTGGAACAAGAACCCAAGATTTCATCAATTTCGTGTGTAATGGAGATCACTATCCCTCAGAGGACTGTGGCAAGGCCAGCTCAAGAGATGAAGGACAAGATGGCACTCTACCACTCAGGTGTAGTTGAATTTGGATTCAATATTGGCAAGAAAACAGCATCATCACACCAGAGGACAGCAGGCAGCACACAGTTTTGTTCTCCCAAACCTCACTGCTGCTTTCCATTGCTCAGCATTTTCCCCTTGAGGTGGCTGCCTTACTGTGTTTAATGGTAGGGCTGGCCCTGGCTGAGAACTAAATTCCAAAGTGAGAATGGAGCATCTCAGTCCTTAGATTCTGATGCTACTGAACAGATGAAGAATATAAGAAGGTAAGTTATATCAAATCGTACCACCATATGAGTTAGCACAGTATTGCTCCCACACACTGATTCTCCAGGATTTCAGAGAGCAGGCTTTACCATTCCTGTTTGGCAATGCCAGGAAGTAAACCTGGGAGAGGACTTTTATATGCCATGCATATGCTCTGCATATCCTAAAGAGTAAAGACATACAACTGAGTACTAAAGTTAGAATTGTCTGAGCCACAATATTCCCCATCACCATATACAGATATGAGAGTTGGACAGTGAAGAAAGCGGATAGGAAAAGAATAAACCCATTTGAGATGGGGTGCTGGATGAGTGGGTCCTTGAGCAGATCAAATAAAAAAAAAATCCCTGAAAGCCAATATGATGAAACTGAGGCTGCCGTACTTTGGCCACATCATGAGAAGGTATGACTCACTCAAAAAGACATTAATGATTGGAAGGGTGGAGGGCAATAGAAAGAGAGGAAGACCACACACCAGATGGATAGACTCAATCAGGGAGTCACAGGCAGGAATCTACAGGACTTGAGCAGAGCAGTGGAGGATAGGAGGGCCTGGAGATGTCTCATTCACATGGTTGTCATGAATTGGGGATGACACAAGGGCAGTTAGCAAACAATATGTGCTGCTATTGAGCCAGTCTTTGTTTTTATGGATCATCAGTGGGGAACTGGGTTAGAAGAATAGCCACATAAGAGAGTAATGCATCAGTTCCAAATGCAGATATCATAACATATGCAACACATATTATGAACATATTATCAGGGCCAGCATGGTGTAGTGGTTTGAGTGTTGGACTAGGACACTGGGAGACCAGGGTTTGAATCCTGGCTCAGCCATGGAAACCCACTGGGTGACCTTGGGCAAGTCACACTCTTTCAGCCTCAGAGGATAGCAATGGCAAACCCCCTCTGAAGAAACCTGCAGAGAAAACCCTATGGATAGGTTCACCTTAGTGTTGCCGTAAGTCAGAAATGACCTGAAGGCATACAACAATTATGTATATATGCAAATTGCCAATTGTTTGTTACCATCAACTTGGTCATGTGTGGAAAAAAATAGGTTTCCTTGTGTGCATTTTAATGTTTTTGCTTATGGTTTTTTTGAGAAACAACAGCAAAATTTCCATTAGTCTGTAACAAGTAGGTTTTACCTATGTAAACATAGCAGTGTTGAGCTCCCATATTCATTATGACAAATTATTATTATTATTATTATATTATTCTCCACTTATGGTGACCCAATGAATGAGAGACCTCCAAGTCACCCTGTTATCAACTGTCCTGCTCTGCTCTTGCAGATTCAGGGCCATGACTTCCAGTATTGAATCTGTCCATCTGGAATGTGGTCTTCCTCTTTTTCTACTGCCTTCTACCTTTCCAAGCATAATGTCATGATACGGCCAAAGTACAACAGTCTCAGTTCAACCATCTTGGCTTCTAGAAAGATTGTCAGCACTGGAAAGCATTTCATATTTTTGTAGATTTTCTTCATTAGAATATTAAGATATTAGGGCTACAATATTAGATACCAAGGCACATTGCCTGTGCTGCCTTGCCATAAATTTACATCCAATGGAAGGAAAGTTCCATTCAACAAAATTAAAGGAAAGAATCTAGCAGCACTTTTAAATATTGTTTCCAGCTGTCATAGATCCCCTGCTTCAATTGCCGCCTTTAGATGCACCAATGAAGTTAATATTAAGAGAACAGATAAATTAGCAGTTAACATGATTTCAGGGGATCAGTGTAATAGGATACAGAAAGATGAAAATTACTGGTTTTCACAACTGCACCAAAAGAACTCAGAAAAGTTTCTGATTTCAAGAGAAGTAGATTGATTGCTTTGACACCTCAGGGACAACAGACCAGATGTTTGACATACCTGTATCATCTTACAAAAAACAGAGTGTTTATGGCTGGAGTCACAATGTGGATCCCTACATTTCCTTACTATGCTATAGCAGTCTAACATGACTATTTCTTTGAAAACATTCGGGAGAATGGAATTTAAGGGGAGCCCGAGAAATTTTGCTGCAAATCTTGCCCCTTTCTTTCAAATCAAGGCACACTGTGTTTAATTCCCGTCAAGTTATTCAGGTATAAGAAGCAGCAAGCCCCACAGGTATCGTTCCCTATCCATCACAGTAAAAATACAGTAACAATAAATGGCTAGTTGCTTTCCTTTCATGACACCCAGTATCAGCAGTCTTGAAAGGCTGCCTTACTTTATAGCAGTCTTCTCCTCCAGATTTTGTGCCTTCCAGATATGCTGCCCAATGGCCATACTGGCTGAAGATGGTGAGAGTTGTTGTCCAACACATTAGGACATCAGCAGGTTGGAGATCCCTGCAGAAAATATCTTATAGGAAGTCAATATAGACTTTATCTAAAGAAAAGCAAATGTGCAGCAACACAGAGATGTGCCAACTATTTCCTTAACGCTGCCAATTAATCAACAATCAATCCTATTTTGACCTGAATCCTGTTGGCCAACCCAATTAGAGTATACCCATTAGAACCATTATTGAATAGTAAGTCAACACATAGGTAAAACCAATTTAATGAGGTTACTTTAGTTGCAATTCTCAATAGAATGTGGGTCTCTGTATCTCAATTATATTGTTTTCCTTTATTCTTCCAGAAAAGTGGTAATATACAGCAAAGAGACAGAGGGACCTGTCTCTTTGTTCTGTTCACTTCCCACAAAAGGTCTCGTTTTATTTAATTGCTTTTATAGTTCTTTGTATTTAATTGGTTGTATGCATTTATATTCATTGGCTTCTACAGTAAAATGAAAGACCAGACTGTAAATTATAGAAATGTGTATTTTTTTTTTTAAAAAAGAGAATCTATTAAGAGAGAAAGTAGGAAAAGTCTCATTAAGCATTTGCCAACTCTCCACTCCCTATTTGAGTGACATAACAATGTGAACTATCTCAGGTCAGAAATGGGCTGAAGGAACCCAGGGAGCAGCTGGTAAAATATTAGTGATATTTTCATCACTTCTTTCTTAAATCTTTGGATTGTGCTACACCAAAGACCATTATAGTTAGCTGAAAGCTTTTAACATCACCATACGACTAGAAACTGGTTCCAACTGTTGTCCTCTTTGTTTTACAGACTATGAATAAGGCAGTGACTACTAAAAACAAGCATAACAAGGAAGGTATGTATGAGGGATCTTATATAAAACCAAATAAAATGGAAGGGTTTTGCTATAAGAGGTCATTTTACTGATATATGCATTTTTAAAAATTACAGTAGTGATACATAGGTTCCTCTGCAGCTGAATAGTCCAGTAGTGGAGCAATAAAACCTCTGGAAAATAATGAATTTAAATAATATTTTTTAAAGTCCACAAAGTGATTCTGTAGATGGGTGAGTGTTGTATTGTTGAATTACAAACACTATAATATTTTCCCAGTGTTAAAATATTGAACTGATAATTGTGGTTTCTGCTGTAAGACTCAAGACCAGCTTTCCCCAACCAGATTCCCTATAGATCTGTTGGAAAATGGCCATTGCCTGTGCTGGCTGCCATAAATTAAAATCTACAAGAGGGCACCATGTTGGAAAAGGCTGCTCAAATTAGGACTACCATGAAAAATGCAAACAAATTACTAATATACACATGCTTCAATATGTTTTTCTTGTTCGCACATACCCCTAAGTCATTTGTGGCACAATCAATCACTTTCCAAAAGAATTGGCTCTCCTCCATTTTACAGCCTACAGCAAACTTTTGCTTGGCTCAGACCACTGACATATCCCTGCCTATTGTGTTGTCTGTCAAATTTTATGTATTTATGTATGGAATTTGTATCTGACTTTTCCCCAAGATGGAATTCAAGGAGGCTTACAATAGTTTTTAAAATATTAAGCTAAAAAAATTAGTTTACAAAAGTTAAAAAAAAATTAAATAACAATATTTAAAATCATATTAAAAACAGTGAAAAACACTTAAAACTTATTTTAAACATACAGGTTAAGAGCAAACAGCTTACAGGATATTGGAATTGGATGAGTCTCTGGGAATGGTTTCAAGCAGACCTATTTGGTTAGTAACTGCAAATACATTGCAGAGAACATTTTATGGTATTCCAACAGTCCTGTTGTCCCTTCTGTTAACCCTAAATCTGTAATTTAGGTCCAAAAAACACTGCAGAAATAATCCCGTTTGAGATCACTTTAACTGCCCTGACTCAATGCTAGTGATTCCTGGGAATTGTAGTTTTGTGAGACATTTAACCTTCTCTGTCAGAGAGCTTTGGTGTCACAATAAACTACAATTCCCAGGATTCCCTAGCACTGAGCCAGGGCAATTAAAATGGTCTCAAACTGGATTATTTCTGTAATGTATTTTGGACTTTAGACTACCTGCATTGCAGAATTAATGCAGTTTGATACCACTTTAACTGCGATAATTCTATACTATGAAATTTTGGGTTTTGTATTTGAGATACTTAGCTTTCTCTGTCAGAGAATTCTGGTGCCACAACAAATTACAAATCCCAGGATTCCATAGGATGGAGCCTTGACAGTTAAAGCAGTGTCAAACTGCATTAATTATACAGTGCAGATGCAGTGTGATATAACAGTTTGAGCACTGGACTACCACTCTGGAGACCAGGGTTTGATTCTCAGGTCAGCCATGAAACCCACTGGGTGACCTTGGGCAAGCCTCAGGGAAAGGCTATGGCAAACCTCCTCTGAACAAATCTTGGCAACAAAATCCCATGATAGGGTCACCTAAATCGGAAGCAATTTGAAGGCACACAACAACAAAAGCAGACGCAGCCCCAGTCTGAGCTTCTTTACATCAGGTGTGGGTGACTTCATGAGCAGCTGGTTTATCTGTGGGCAGCAAACTGGCTTTATTGTTTTACTACTGCTACTTCCCCAGTTGCTCTGAGCTGAACAGGAGCTTTGCTGGTACGGGACCTTAGGCTTAACTGAGCATGTGCATCAGTGGGCCCACCATCTGCTCATGGATGACATTAGCCTCCAGACACTGCTGGACTGCAGCTTCCATCATTCCTCACCATTGCCCATGGTGGCTAGATCTAACAGGGATTGCAGTTAAAATACTGGGAGGGTCACAAGCTGCCCAGCCCTGCTCTACTTGGTGGGACACACAAGGCCTTCAGAGAGAACTTTTCTGTGACACACTTTCTCTGACAAACTATTTGGCTCTGAAAAGTTGACAGGTATCTGCAACTTGACACTGTCTCAGTCTAGATCTTTCTGGCAGACAAATCCTGTATTTAGCCTCACCTTGCCTGAAGCAGTTGTTTTTAAAATCCCAACGTCAACTGTGTCTTACTCTGTTGGCCTAAAAAAATGCACCAGGGAAATCTGAATGGACAGCAAGCTCCATGCTCTCACCCTCCAGTCAGAGTCTGTCAGATTGTTCTTGGCTTACTGAGTGTTACCAAGCTCAAAGTGGTGATATTCCTTTAGTGACACCTCACCGTGATTCTTCGGCTCTTTTCCTCCACCCAGTATCAACTGGATCCAAAGGATCCTTACTAAACATGCTTCCAAAACTTGGAAAAGTTAAGGCTTTCAGGCTACAACTCTCAGAATCTCCCAGGCAGTGTGGGCCAGTGAACTGTAATCCAAAAAAGGAACTTTTCCAGGCTCTGGCTCTGATACAGTCAGCCCTGCTCTAGTTCATAGAGCTTATGGCACACACAAAAAGGACTCAAAAAAGGAAAACAGTTTTTGTAAAAAGACTTTTATTGGAAAATAAAGTGGGGAAATTGTAAAAAGCAGGAGAGGGCTTACCCAGCATCAGAAAAGGAGAGAAAAGCCACAGCATCCCAGCAAGAATATAGACAAGGAGGAATGAGAACATAATGACTGAAAAAGAAACAATGTTCATTTAACTCTGGGGCGGTTCTTTCCTGGATGCTGTAGGGGATGTGATGCATGGCTTATTCGTAAAAGGCCAAACAAACATGAGGATTAGAGACACAAACACACACAGGCACACTTCCTCACATGGAGTCTGCTTATGAAACAGCTTGTATTGGAGAGAGCTGCAGAAGGAAAAAGTTGCACTTGTACACACACATACATGTACACACATATACACACACACCATGGGAAGGAGGGACAGATTTACAATGCAATCCTATGAGTGTCCACTGAGAAGGAAGGCCCACTGAACTCAATGACACTTACTTCCAGATAAGAAAATACAGGATTGCAACCTAAGTCCCTTGTAAAGCTAAGTGGGGCAGGAACAACACCAAAGATGCCAACATCCTGGTCCTGCACACAGTACCCTTATTTAGGAGGTCAAGGTGGGGCTCCTCACCCACTGTTTTCTTCATAACAGTGCATTCCCTCCCCACTGCATTCCCCAAAACAAGCCAGTTTCCTTGGCTATTTTAATGGATGGCTTTGCAACACAAAATTGCCTGGAGTTGTACCAGGAGGCCATCTGGCTCAGACAAGGGACACCAAAGGAGAATAGCATTATTCACATCTCAGCCCAACCTATCTCAAAACACATCAGACTGAATTCTGGGAAATGAACCAGAGCAAAGAACACTGGGGTAAAAATGTCTGGGGTGAGGGTGGTAGAGTCAGGGACATCAGAAGTGAAAGGGAAGGCCAATAGCACCTTCATCAGAAGAGGGTGGGGTTGCTTCTCTATAAAACTAGTGATTAGAAATGGTATCTCAGTTAAGGGCAAAGTTGTGGAGGCAGAAGAGTAAGTGGGATTTGGCAAGACATTGCCGAGTTGGGAGGGACCACGCTGCAGCTCCAAGTGGTGTGTGTCCAAGTGGGTTCAAGCACCATGCCCTGAAGATGGCTGGGCGGTATCCATCCTTCTAGTCCTTTCCCTTTCCTTTTCTGGCTGTTTGAAACAATAAAAAGCATTAGTGTGACACATGATATACAGTCCTCCCTCCATTCTCCTGAGGGAATCTGTTCCAGACCCCCCCACACACACACAGATCACATATATTCAAGCTTGAATGGAGGTGCACTCCTGCCAGGATGTGCAGAGGCGCGTGTCCCATTTTGCCCCTCCCCACGTTTGCCTCCCGCGGATAAGCAAGGGAGGTGGATCCCAAGTCCGCGAGAACAGAGGGAGGACTGCAGTTGATTTGACAAGGTCAGTGTTAGTCTGGAATTCTCCAGCTTTCTTAAAGTTGCCAGTCAACCCTTTGGTCCAAAACACACTGCAGAAATAATCCAGTTTGAGACCGTTTTAACTGCCCTAGCTCAATGCTAGAGAATTCTGGGAACTGTAGTATTGTGAGACATTTAGCCTTTTCTGTCAGAGTGCTCTGGTGCCTAAAGTTCCCAGGATTCCCTAGCACTGAGCCAGGGTAGTTAAAGTGGTCTCAAACTGGATTATTTCTGCAGTCTGTTTTGGACTTTTGTCTCCTAACCTGCATTCTGGCTGCATCACAGCTTGGAAGTAACATATTAAAAGTAAAGATGGCTACTTGTTATGCTTTTGAGTTAGAATGATAACTTTGTTACTTTAAAATGTTTTCATAAGGCCAAAATAAACATTGTAATTTTTGCCCAGTAAGCAAGCTTTGCTGATTATAGCACGATATTGTCCAATGTGGGGGCAGAACCCACCCACCCACCCACCTGGGCAGTGGTGCCTCTCCCTTTTGAAGAAAAAAGAAGCTTGTCAGGCTGGGTAAGCAAAACAAACAAACAAAATATACGGGTGTGATTCAAGATTCAAGGTTCTGACAAACTTCACTAGAATGCAACTCCCACTACTTTGTAGTATATTAATAAAAATATTGGCTAATATTGTAGACTAACTATATAGCTATGTAACCACCTTAGTTATATGGCTAAGTAGCATCTGTGTAGCATCTGCTGTGAACAACAGGGGTCTGTTCTCCAATCCATCAGGCGGCAGCAGACTAACATTCCCACCGTCTCTCACAATCAATTTCCAGTGCAACGGTCAGAAGCAGGATTCCTATAGCAATCCCTCCTCACACTGGAGATCACTTATGGGAATGGATCAATCTGCTTCATCCTGATTGACAGGAGAACACACCCCTATTCCTTTCAAGACTGGGAGACTTTTACAATTACTACATATTCCCTACACTATTGAACATGTAAGGACTGTGAATATGAATCAGTTATGAGTGCATAACTCTAAGTCAGGGGTAGGCAACCTTTCCCCTTTAAGGGCTGAGGGACTTCAGCTCCCAGAAGCCTCAGCCATTTGGCCAATAGCTCCTGGGATTCTGGGAGCTGAAGTCCCTCAGCCCTTAAAGGGGACAGGTTGCCTACCCCTGCTCTAAGTGATACACATGAAAAGTGAGAGAAAGTCAAGAGAAGGAAAGGACACTTCTCTCTTGCCAAACTTAGATGTTTGAAGTTTATTTGAAAGACTGAAACAGGAATTTATTTGGCTAGGAGTCAGAATGTTTCTTATGAGGATCAATCATGTGCAAATAATTACTTGCTTGAGTGCTCTTACGGAGTAAGCTCTGGCATGATACAGCCAGAGAACTACACAGTATCATGGCTCCTCTTCTGTGAATTGGAACAAACTTGAGATTCTTCCAGTTCATGAAAGATGAGCTACAATCTCACAGGTGTTCATTGGCTCCAATATTACACTGTACCCTATGGGTCTTAATGAATGCTGTAGTCCATGATCACAGTTTTGCTTGAATTATTCAGATGAAACACAGGCCTCAAAAAAGTTCCCAGGCCAAAAGTTCTAAAGAAGTACAAATATAGCCAACAAAAGGCAAGATGCATCACAATACTATCCATCCCTACTGTTTGTGTCCTTCTGTGTAAGTAATTATATTTTTTATGTACCACCAAGAGGAACAGAAGTTAAACTCCAACAGCAAAATAAAGGGCATCTAGTTGCTTAGACTGACCTTTGGATTTTGACTTGGTCTTAGGAGAGCAGGGCTTAGTCACTTGAATAGTTTCCTGGCACTCAGCATTGTACAGAGCCTTCTTCAGAGTGCCTGAACGGGCCTTTAGACCTGTTGCAGAATCACAACCACCCCAGCTCTCAAACTTGTACTTGCAATCAGCTAGAAGAGAAATTAAGAACCATTAGATCTATTTAATACAATACATGGTGGTCCTATGTGTGGGACACCTAAGATCCTATATTCACTGTGCTTCTACCATTGATAATTATGTCCTTGCAATCTGATAATTAGCAGTTCCAAATGCCACTGGACCCTCCATAGTTCTGGATATGAGGTGGGCAAAAGATAAATCTGGATCTACCTGTACATCTCTAAGTAGATCAGTAAGTAGTTCACCTAGGATTTGCAATGCATCACATAGGATTTCTGTCTCCCAATAAATTAGCAGCAATAAAATACTTCCCCAACCCTAAATTACACTGCTGAAATGTGAAAATGTGGGATCAAGAGCTTCTCTTTCAGCAAGCCAGAGCCTAAATTTCTTATAGCATTTAAACAGGAAAGCAAAGATGCAGAAAGATGAATGTGGCCTGGAAGTAGGAGTAGCAGAACTATTCTTGTATAGGAAGAAAGAGACAAAGGAAATGGTGGAGGAATATCTTAACATCCAAGCCACCCAATTATTTACAAAATCATGTGTTACTATCTGCAATCTACAGTGCTCTGTACTCCTGCATTCAACTATGATTATTATTGAAAAATGCTGAAATATTCCATGATCTCAAGATGTTGGGCTTTCACTTTTTACTCCTCCTGGTAAATCAGTTTCCCAATCAGATGAAACAAAGTAGAACATGCCAATTCCTTTGTTGCAACGGCTCCACTGGCTGCCAGATTGTTTCCAATTCAGGGTGCAGGCTATGACCTTTGTTATTATTGTTAACTGCCTTTTCCTCAACCTTGCTAATGAGACATCTCCAGGCCGCCCTGTTCTCTACTGCTCTGCCCAGCTCCTGCAAACTCATATTTGTGGTCTCTTTAATAAATTCCATCCATTTAACATGAGACCTTCCTCTCTTTCTACCTTTTCTAACATTATTGTTTTTTCCAACAATTCATGCCTTCTCATATGTCCAAAGTATGACAGTCTAAGGGCATCTACAGACCGGCCCAAAGGGCCAGCCTGGAGACAGAGATGGGGGCGGGCAGCTGCATGCTGGCCACCCCAACCCCACGCCGATGCTCTGCTCCAGAAGGGGTGATGAAGAGCCACGTGTTGCTCTTTCCAGGGTGGCAGAAGGGAGGATCAGGGTTGCGGCGTGGGGTAGCTGTGGCCCCGATCTGCTATTTCCCGGGGTGGCTCTATGCTGCCCGTCTGCAGCCTGACAGGAATTTGTGAATGGGACTTAGAGTCATGAGTGGAAATGTACAGCTGTATGGAGAAATTTTCCTGTGAGAAGGCACTGAGAGAAAAACAGGCCAGGCAAACACCAGGTGTCTTGCAGACATAAACATAGCACCAGAGGAGGATCAACAAGTTGATGTTATGAGAAAAGAGAAGGAACAGATCAAAAACACATTACATCACGACACATCACAGGTCAATGGGTCATGACATAGTCACCAGGGGTTGGACTAAGGAAATGGGTCTGGGAAAAGGAACAAAACCAATGAGCAAAAAGGGTTACGCCCAGATGGGTGGAAGCTTGGGGGTAGACAAAATCCTTTGTCTAACTGGTGGGTGTGCTGAGCTGCTGGTGTTTTTCTGGCTACTGCTGTGTGAGTGTTGCAGGGAACTGTTTTTGTAAACAATATGGACTGTACATAGCTGAATGAAGAACTTATAATTGTAGCAATAAAGCTTCATTTATTAGCATACAACTGGAGTGGTTTTATGACTGCTGAACAGCTGGAGAGCTAAGGCAAGAGCTTCATCAAGTTTCCAGATGGGAGGAAAAGTCTGGAGGTGGTGCAGGAGAAGAGTCAGCTTTTCCTGTCAACTCTGCTGAATGGTAATTCGTCACTGCAACACACATCATCCACACAGCCCCCTTAAGTTTTGTCATCTTGGCTTTTAGGGATATTTCTGGCTTGATCTGCTCTAGGACCCATTGTTTGTCTTTTAGGCTGTCCATGGGAACTCAGCACACTTCTCCAGCACCACATCTCAAATGAGTTGATTTTCCTCCTATCTTCTTTCTTAACTGTCCAGTTCTCACATCCATACATGGTAATAGGGAATACGATGGCCTGTATAATTCTGACTTTTGTGCTGGGTTGTATATCTTTGCATTTTAGGATCTTGTCTAGTTCTTTCATAGCTGCCCTCCCCATTCTTAGTCTTCTCCTGATTTCCTGGCTGCACTCACCATTCCCAACAATGTTTGATCCCAGATATGAGAACTCTTTTACTATTTCTATTTCCTCATTGTCTAGTTTGAATGTGTGTAAGTTCTCTGTGGTCATTATTTTTGTTTTCTTTATGTTCAACAATAAGCTTGCCTTTGCACTTTCTTCTTTGATCTTCCTTAGTAGTTGTGCCAGTTCTGTGAGGTTCTCTGCTAGTATTATGGTGTCGTCAGCATATCTCATATTGTTGATATTTCTTCCTCCTATTTTCACTCCTCCCTCTTCTGTGTCCAAGCCTGCTTTCTTTACAATATGTTTGTGCATATAAATTGAACAGGTAGGGTGATAGGTTGCAGCCCTGTCTGACCCTTTTGCCATTTGGGAACCATTCTGTTTCTCCATTTTCTATCCTGCATATAGCTCAAATCCAAGCTATCTGAAGGGCTATCAGGACCACATAAGCCTGTCCATCCTTTTAGATCTTCTGGGGATGGCCTTCCCTATGTTGCATCACCCTCACAGGTATATCTGGTGGAAACATGAGAGAATGCCTCCTCAGTTATTATTCCCAGACTCTGAAACGCCTTTCCTAGAGAGGTTAGACTGGCATACTCCTTGTTATTCTTCCAGAGACAGATAAAGATGTTTTCATTTTGTCAGGTGTTTAAGGAGTGATTATTCAGAGGAAAAGGCCTTTAATAATTGTTATTTTTCTTTCTAATGTGCATGCTTTTAACTGCTTTTAATTTTATTGATAGTTTAATTATATTATGGCTGGAATCCTGTATCACAGTTATGAATTGTAACATGAAGTTGTGCAGTCGTGATCTTTACGTATTCACAATCCCTACTTTAGGAGCTACAAACGTCCCCCAGTTTCCACTTACTAGAAGCAGATACTGTGATCAACAAAGGTTTGTTCCACTACAGCTGCCATTCCCACCTTCCCCTGTATGAGCAGTCTCCGGCATGAGGGGAAATTGCAATAGGGACAACCTTCTGTCTGGTGCAACCAAATTCAGTCACAAGAGGTGGAAACAACAGTCAGCAGCTTCCCAGTTGATAGAGGAAACAGGCCTCTGTTGGTCCCAGTGGCTGCTGCCTGGTAAGTGGTTTTTTTTTGGGGGGGGGGGCAGTATTTAGTGAATAATACCATAACTACAGTGTGTATGCATATGTAAAGACTGTACAGGATTCTGACCAAATTTTGAATGATGTGAATTTTTAGCTGTATCTGTTTTAATGTTTGTAAACTGCCTTGAGTCCCAAACTGGGGGAAAGGTAGGATATAAATACATGTAACAACAACAACAACAACAATAAAAGAAGGTGCACTTTAGCTCCCAACGAAGGCATTTTCAGTGGGGACCAGATAAGAGGAATTCTTCCCATACTATTTTCTATTGGGGTCTGTATCTGTTTTAGCTGGAAGCCGCCTTGATTGCCACGGCAAAAGGCAGGGTATAAATAAATAAATTATTATTATTATTATTCATTTTATTTATTTATTATGACTGAAATACTGCATTGTCAGATGTAACTATGATGACAGAGTTATATTGTCTTAGTTATATCTTATGATGATGCTTTGCAAACCCCTACTTTTTCAGTATGACAGCATCCCAAGTGAAGGGTTTCTGAGGAGCTTAAGATTGGGACACTGGAAAGTATGTCTGCCATGCTTTCTGGTACCAGTGCACTCTGAGAACAGGCATCTGGAGAAATCTGTTGGGTCTTGGGGCAACTGCTTGTTGCACTGTGCCACATGATTGGGAGGTTGCTAGAGATGTCAGTTCCCATAAACATGAATCCCAAGCAGTTATGAGATCATAAGTCCAGCTTTTGATCTTGTAACTACTTAAATGGGATGCCTGCCAGCCTATATGTTTCTTTCATTTTAGATCCAAGATACAAAAAGCTTTGTAGTTCAGTGGCACAGCACTTGTTTTGCACTGCAATCCTAGGTCCAATTCCCACTATCTCCACTTAGGGCTATCAAACACCCACAGCTGAAAACACTGGAGAATTGCTATTGGTCAGTATCGTAGTTCCGAACTTCTGGAGTGGGGGGAGGGAATGTCAGCTACCAAAAACCACAGTTACCTATCTCTATGGAAAGCCCAGTTATCCTCAGGCATCACAGGACGTGTTCTTAATATGGAAGCACTGGGGAGAGCAGATTACCAGATGCAAATTCACTGTAAACAATGCAAGGCAACACTACAACAAGCAGTGAGTTAATGTATCTACATGGAAGGTTGCCTTATACTGAGTCAGACTGCTGGACCATCTAGGCCAATACTGACAGGGCAGTAACGACTCACCAAAGTTTCCTTCCTAGACCTACCTGGAGATCCCTGGTGTTCTCCCACCTACGTACTAGCCAAGTATTAAGTAGTTAGTACTAACCAAACTTGAAACTGCTTAGCTTGTGAAAGCAGAGGAGGCCAGCTGTCTTCAGGGTGGTACTATTAATACAACAGTAACAGTACACAGACAATCATATGAGGGCCATTCAGGACAAAGTTTATAAACTGTCTGCTTGGCTTCCCAATGCCCTTTCAAACTGAATAGGTCATCTGTGAAGCCTCACTGTTTTCTCTCAAAACCAAATGCACTCACCTCCAAATTCCTTCTTCCAGTTGCAGGGGATCTTGCACTTGAGTTTCTTGGACTCTTCATTACAAGTCCCCTCGCGGAAGCCAACACCACAGTCTTTGCTATTGGGAACACAGGGGCCCCAGCGCCATTCCTCACAATCAGAGCCATTTTTCTTCACCTTGTCTGAGGGCAAAGGGGAGGATGGGGGGAGAGGGGAACAGGCAGTCACTACAAAACACAACAAATACCACCACCACCCCATTTCCCATAACCTTTGACAAGGCATTAGAAACATCCCTTGCTACAACCTGGGGAAATAGGAAGATCATAGGAATTTTAAGAGCTGTTAGATAGTGGAACAGACTGGCTTGGAGGATGGTGAACTGTTCATATTTGCAGGTATTTAAACAAAGGTTGGATAGGCATTTTTCAGGAGCGCTTTAGTTGTGTATTCTTGCATGGTAGAAAGTTGGATTAGATAGCTCTTGTGATCCCTTCCAACTCCATGATTCTAGTAGCAGGGCTTCATCACCCTGAGCAACCAGAGGTCTTTTACCTACCTTTTTTATTCTTGCCAGCCTCTGAAGATGCCACCAGAAGAACCAGAACCAAGAGGAGAAAAAGCCCACGGACCTGCATTCTATACAAAAAGAGACAGACAGAAAGACATTAAATCCTTGCATCAGGGGAGGAGGAGAAAAAAAACCTAACAAGTGGGTTAATAGACAAGGCCAAATTGGTGCCCCAACTAGAGAGTGGAGACACCATGTATTGGAAAATTTGTTCTGAAGTTGGGTAGGTAAGAACTAGTTTGATACTGGAGTACTCTATAGTAGTCTTTCTGCATCCAGAAAGAAACAGGGTCTTTACACACAGTTGCACCACTCTAATACCACTTTTGTTACATCAGCAGACATATGAAAAAAGATTATATCACTCGCGGCATAGACCTGTATTGTAATTTTATTATTGTATTAATTATTGCTGTTATTTTATTGTTTTTACTGTTGGGTTTATTGTTTTTATTATTGTTCTTTTTATTACTGTTGTGATTTTATTGTTATGTTTTTCTTTTTTTTTATTGATTGTACAACTGTACATTTTGTACATTTTATCTTTGTACTCCTGCCTCGATCCATAGAAATATAAATAAATTATATTATTATATTATTATTATGAATTTGTGCCCAGAGACAGGAAAAGGCAAAGCAAGGATGATCCCATCTTGTCTTATCTCAGAAGCTAAGCAGGATCAGGTCTAGTTAGTACTTGGATGGTCAATCACCAAGGAATACCAGGGATCTGCAGGTAGGGCTAGGGAAACAAACCTGTCTGAAGCCTTGGAAAAGCATTTGCCACTGAGAGTTGGCAATACTGGACTTGGGAAACCAATGATCTGATCAGAGGCTTGCATGGGATACCTTGTCAAGGCAAGGAAGAATCAGGCCCTTGAGAAAATGCAATGTTTGTAGTGTATCTTGTAGGAGTGGTCAGCCCCCACATCTGGACCCATTCCAGGTTACAATCCTGCCCAAAAATGTGTGAGTCCCCCGTCCCAGTTTTTACAAAATCAAAAGTAACTGCAGATTCATATCCAGAATGAACTCTCACTCCCTGCAGAGCACATTTTTAATAAAGCAAGATCATGTGTCATACTTTAGAGGAGCTACACCCCCCACAAACAAAACAGGGGAGGGAGATCTGTACACAGCCCTATGGGTCACATGCGCCCCCAGACTGCCCTGCTGGTATGAGTAAAGGGGCTCCATTCAGCTTTGTAATCCAATATAAACATGGCACCACTTTAAAAGTGCATGTAACCCCATGGAATGAGGGACTAATGTGTCTCGTGAGTGGTAGCGTTTCTATTCTTTTAAAGTGACGATTACCAGCTTCTATAGCACTTTCCAGGCTTTACCATTCTTGCATCTCACTGCTGTCCTCAAACCATTCCAGGGAGTCAGGGTGTTGTTTTTAACCTGCCAATTCAGCTGGCAAACTGGGAATCCAGTAGGTGTGGCCCATTGAATTAATTCCACCATGTATTGAGCAAAGAGCTCTTCATTAGAAGACTGTATCTTATCAGATCTTTTTCAATAACTTACTCAAAGGACTCACTAACTTGTTGGCATCTACAACAAGTAACTCATTTTGGGTATGCTATTAAAAAAGACAGAATACTCTACTAAAGAACTACGTGAAAACCATTGGGATTAGCACAACTAGTATCAATGTGTTCTACCACTACTGGATGCTCGTTTTCTTGCTTCTGTTGTGCTTCCTTTTTGGTATGTTTTGCCACTTGGCAACCTCTCGCAAGGCCTCTTGCACTTCCACACAAGGCCCTCCATTCCCATAGTGGTGCTAGTCAACGGGCCAGTCCTTTCACAAAGCGACTTGGCCCACAGGTCCCAAATAAAAGTGCCGCTACTCACATGCAACCTTACCCGCTGCCTCAAGGCCCTGGCAGAAAACTGAACAGGATTCACACCTCCCCTTACAAAACAGCACCCTTGCCCCTGCCCCCAGCCCGCTCCTTAATTTTAAATCTAGAGCAACCATGTGGAAACCAGGAAAAGCAAAAAACCTGCCAAAGGGATTTATGCTGCCTCTCTTTTTGGAAAGCCAGGGAGGCTTCTGTGGAGGGCTGGCAACAGTGAGGCCCTGGGGCAGCTCCCCACTCCGCTCAAATGCTCCCCTCATTTCCCAGTGCCTCTTTTATTCTAGTGCTCAGCAGGCAACCTCCACAATGCCAAAGCTCCCTGAGGTTGGGGGAAATCTCAGCTGCCATGGAACCTTTATGCATCTCAAAAAGAATCCAGGGTGGGAAAAAGAAACCCCGACAGGCACAGTTTTAGAGAACTAAAACAGAAGATTAAAAATAAAAGCCCAACACAATTAAATCCCATGTGGAGCTTTAGAAGGCAGGCTGCTCCCCCTGCTGGCTCTCTTAATGTCAGCCCATTACCATATCCCTACAAAAGGGTCTATGGCAGTGTTTCTCCATTATTTTCTGTCACGCCCCCCCTAGGAAAGAAGAAAACATTTCGCGCCCCCCCGCACAATCACATGGGCGGGTTTGGCCAATCAGGATAGAGCTACTGGGGCTGTGCTGGGATAATCTCCCTCTCTCCAGCTGTAACGGGCCCCCCTTTATGGAGCCTCGCGCCCCCCCTGGGGGGCCCGCCCCACTATTTGAGAACCGCTGGTCTATGGAAACAAGGCTCTCTGAGTGAGAGCTAGCTAGTAACTAAATGTGTGCGTTGGTGTGTGTGTGTACGCGCACATGAGTGCATCCCCCTCACCACACCATCAGGAAGGGGAACTGCAGGTGTAGAGAAGAATCAGGGAAACGTTGCATGGCAATGTTTTGCTTGTTGTGGGGCTTGGGGGAGTCTGTGCCTGAAGGTGCACCTAGGTATTTGAACTGCCACAGCAAATGCCTAGAGTGGCAAAGTGTTCCAAAGACTATTTGCTGATGTACCTTCACTTGGCCATTTTCCTTCTAAAGAATTCTTCTGCTCTTCTGAAAGAGTAGTAATAGGGTTAGTGATGGGAAGAACCCTACAGCAAAAACCAGTCACCCTGATTCTTTTTTCTCCCTGCCCATTGATTTTGCCAGCACACAGAGACCAACAGCTGTGCTCCCATTCATGCAAGAGGGCATGAATGCAATTTCTACTCACCCAGCAGCAAGGGGGAGAGGTCAAGTCATCAAAAATAAAATGCAGAGCCAGGAAAATAATTCCCCTGGTGGTGCGCTACAAAGAGGTGGGGAAGATGTCTGGGGACTGAGCAGAAAACAAAGTTCCTATTTATTCATACCGGATTTGTTAGAATACCCAAAGGGGTCCTTTCCCATATGTGCAAGACTTTTGGTGGCACAATGGTGCAGGGAGGTGACAGAGTATGGATATGACTGTGCCACAAGGGGGAGCCCTTTAGTTTAGCACAGGAATGTGGCCACTAAAACCACATTCATTTTATCAAGCTTATTACTGGAACTTAGAGGATGTTTGCTGCAAACAGGCACCAATTTCACCTTCTGTTCCACAAGGTTTAAAATGGTCACAAAAGGATCCAAAGAGAGAGCAAACAGTACAAGTGGAAAGCAGTAGTTCTCAATCTTTGTCCTACAGGTGTTTTGCACTTCAACACCCAGAAGCCCTATTTCAGTTAGGACTTTATCACACGGGGGAAATCTATAGTTTATCCCATACAAATCCCGAAAAAAAATGCATAATTAGACGCAATGATTTCACACGACGTCGCACAAAAACTGATATTAAAGTGGTCAGAAAGTGGTGTTATCCCAGATCTTTTTACTTTCGGGATTTTGGTGAAAATGCATTTTCGATATTACTGTAATTGCGCATTTACTCTAGTGTGAAAGTCAAATTCAGTTTATTCACACAATAATCCTCCTTTAATTCTTTTTTCCGGTTTTCCCATGGTTCTGTGGGGCTGCTTTTGCTTCCTGTTTTGCTTTGGCGACAAACATGCCAGGCAGACATGAGCCTCTCTGCTTTCTCTTTCTGTGCATGTGCAAGTATACCATTTCTAGTACATTTACGGATTTCTTTCACTTCTGTATGAAATGTAAAAACGCCTTTTTATCACTTTTCACGTCATTTTGCATTTATTCTAATTACGTGTGAAATTCATTTGCGTGATCAAGCTATATTTTCGCTTTATTTTAGGGATGGTTTATTTGCGCTTTATTATCTTTTTAAAGATGAAACTGGCCCCCGTGTGATAAAGTCCTTAGTCAAGTTACTCAAAGGTGCTACAAGATCTCTCTAAACCCAGAAGCCCTGGTCAGCTTGTCAGAGCTTCTGGGATCTGAGGCCCAAAATTTGAAAACTGCTGTTGTTAAGCATATTTTCTTGCTGTCCCCTCTGCATTTTCATTATGAAACATAAATTCTGCAACCTGAAAAGACAAGATGAATGTCTCCCTGCTTTTATTTATTTTGCATAATTTATTTACTTTCACTGAATAGGAGTATGCAGAGTATTTAAGCAATATTCTGTGACCAAATAAAAATCCTGATCAACCACCTTCTGGCTTCTGAGATTTCTTCAGAAACTCTCCACAGGCTCTAAAGAGTCTTTCCTCCCCACCTTAAATTAAAATGTAAGGTTCTTAGTGGTGTGAACATTATAAAATGTCAACCCTGTATGGTGATACTGTGGAGTGCGTGTAGTTTGGTATATACTGAGGGAGTGTTCAAATGCAACTGTCACACCTTATTCGCAGAATTTTACATGGTTTCCAGACATTAAGCCTTTCACACCACACAATTATAGCTTGATTCTACTTTGGAATTCCACTTGATTCCACTCCATGCTTCCACTTTCACTGTCATGGCTGCATGCTATGGAACCCTGGGATTTGTAGTTTCATGAGGCACCAAAGCTCTTTGGCTGAAAATTCTAAATACTCCTTCCTAAACTACAAATGCCAAGATTCCAAAGGATGGAACCATGGCAGTTAAAGAGGAATGATAGTGCTATAGTTGTGTAGTGTGAAAGGGCTCACTGTCATTACTGTTTGCAACCCTCCTGCATTTTCTTACCACCTCCTCCATCTTTTCTTCTCACCAAACAAAAGTAATTAAAGAAGAAAAGATGTCGTGATAGTAGAAATTACCAGTCTAGATGCACCTTAAATGCGAGTAACTTGCAGAAACGCAGAGGTTAAAGCAGGGACCTGGGCATGAGGACATTGTTTGGTTGTGAAAGATGACCTCTCAAGTGTATTTGCATGGGGTTCCGGAACATTGAGGTTGCTAGTATACACCTCCATGATATATCAATAATGTGCTGGAAAATCTAACCAGCACATGTCTTGCATTATATGCACCTGCAGGATATTTAATCTCTTGAGCAGGCATAGGGGGAAGAGATTAAATTAAACATTTTTCAAAGTGTTTGTGTGTGTACTGGGGAGGGGGCAGACCATAAATGGGGTTTTGGATGAGAGAGTTTTGGAAGAACATCAGACACAATGCATTGGGTGAAAGGCTCTTTTGCTTCTGCCCCCACCCTCAGAGCAGCTCAAGGAGGAGGAAGAACTGATTGCATTGCAGATCGGGATGAAACATGCCATGCTCAGTGTAGGGGAAAGAGATGGCCAGGAGGACTGAGGGGAAAGAAGCACTAGGTCAGCATTTTTTGCCCCTTCCCCCACAGTGCCCCCCCCCGGCAGCCCATCCGCAGACAGCAGTTCTTGGTTCATTATTCAGGCTCCACTGGGCTCACCTTTTGTATGTCTGTTGCTGTGAAGCTGCTGGATTCACTCTGAATTGAACTGTCACAGAGAATTACACAGGCTGGGTAACTGAAGGCAGCGCCCCAGGGACAAGAGCCACATCCTTCCCACCCCCCAGCACACACTGCCATGAGCTGGGGGGTTGCAAAGTGGCTACCAAGGCATAGCCCAAGCCTCTTTCCTGCAAAGGTCTCAAAGGGCAGGAGCTGCTTAGATGGTTAAAATATTACTTTCTTTGGAAAACAGTTCCCAGAATCCTGCAGTCAGCACAACCTTTGGCTATAACAGCTAGGTAATTCTGGAATTCATAGTCCAAAAAGTAAAATTTTCATGGTCTGGGAGCTAAGCACTGAGAGTGGTCAATGTTGCTGTGTCTGGATTATCTAGGAACAAAGATGGGTTTCAACAATTTATCAATCAATTAATCAATCAAATCCCCCCCCCCCCCCCAGACTAGGACTCAAGACTACTTTATCCAGCCATGGAAGTTTACAAGCCAAATAAGGGCTGCTGCCAGACTTAAGACCTGGCCTCTAAAAACCAAGAAAGTTTAATGCTATCTTCTTTATCATTTCCTTCTTAATGGGATCATCCTTCTGACACACCATGGTTTGCAAAATTCGGAATTTTAATTCATTTATTTGCTTAGGAGACTAGTAACAAGAGTATGATGTGTATAATGTTTGTGTCATGGTCATTGTTTGATGGGAATGACCATTCACTCTAGCTTGGTTCTTACATTACCTATGCTCCTGTGTAGTTGAATCTAGTGCCACAATGGTAAGTTTTGAAACAGGAGACACAAAAAGGGACAGGCTGGCAATGCTTTTACTTTTTATGGCATGGTGGCACTGTTAGGCAGAGTGAGGCAACTGCCTCAGGCAACAGATGTTGGATGCCCATGAAAGGCAGGTAATTGTTAGTGATTTAATGTGTTGGCATTGTATTTTAACTTCTAGAAATGGGTGAGGTGCTTGAGGAATGTTATGCCTCATGCACCAAAAGAATATGGCTGGCTTTGAGCACTGTGTGCTTTCACTTGGAGGAAAGGGAATGCCATTTGTTACTCTGCCTCAGATAACAATATGCCTTGGGCTGACCCTGAATGATATCAGAGGCCAGAGCGTGCTTGCTTATCCCCACACTGCCATCTTCTTTCTGGTGTTCCTGATGTGGCACAAGCTCTGATCTCAGAGAAGCAGCAAAGAACCAGGAAAGACAATCTAAGAATTTGCTCTGTCCTCTTCTCCAGCTACCAGTCAACATATAACATTCACCTAAGAATACTGAAGGTATATTCATGGTGGAAGACTTAAATACCCTAAAGGCACCAGATCCTCTTGGAAGCTAAGCAGGGTCAGTTCTCATTAGTACATGGATGGGAGACCACCAATGAATACCAGGTGCTGTAGGCTATATTTCATAGGAAGGAACTGGCAAAACCATCTCCTGAGTATTCCTTGCCTGTGAAAACCCTATGAAATTCATGGGGTTGCCCTCAAGGTGGACCAGCTCGTAACACATACTGTGGAATTTCTCATCTTCTTCCCATGCAACAGACAACATAGAAACTAGGATAAGAACTACTCTATTATGGAAGGAAGATAAAAAAATAATTGCATGTCCAGTTTTGCCTCCTTCTCCACACTGGAATTTTAAAGCTAGTGTCTCAGGGTCAAACAAGATGTTACATGGAACAACATGATCTTTTTCTTTGCTTAAACACAAAGCAACCCAAAAGCCTTGGCCAGATGGGCCTGTGTATTTTACTTTTTGGGCTGGTTTTTTAAAAAGAGAAAAAACAATCCAAAGAACTCTATGGCCAGGTTTGGACATTCATGCCTGAATTCCCAAACCATGCCAAGGAATCTTGTAGCACTTTAGAGGCTAACTGGAAGACCCAGTCAGTGGCATCCCTAGAATTGGTGTCACTCAGTGCAGTCACTCATGGGGGAGGGACTTATGGGGTGGAACTTCCTGTGCGTGACTTCCTGTGCACTTCTAGCACACGTGAGAGTGCGTGCAAGCAGCCGGAAATGCCTCACGTGCCCCCAGGCCCTGCATATCCATAGGGAGCAGCCATGGGGGCTGGAGAGGGCCAGGGACCAACTGGGTGTCACCCCCTTCTTCTGGGATGTCACCCCCCTTCTGGGATGTCACCCAGTGCAGTCCGCACCTCCCCACACCCCCGCAGTGATGCTACTGCTCCCAGTTAGTCTCAAAGATGTCACAATATTCCTTTGTATGCTGATGCAGACTACCACAGCTATGTCTTTGAATACTTCCTAAACCACAATTTAGGAAACCAGGCGTGAGCATCATGTCTATATGCTTCTTTATCAACCTTGCCTTCGCACACTCCACAACACAGATGATCATGACCTGAATTAAGTCTAAGTGCCCCAATACAGATAAACCAGACAACTGTGATTTAATGTTAGTAAAGAAGTCAGGATAATAAGCCAGGATCAGTTCAAATCCTGAATTATTACCCTGGTTTCTTAACTCACATTAAACCAGAATTTCCCAATTCAGGCAGAACAGGGAACTTTGCCTTAATGCAAGTCAGAATCAACACACTGAAAGCTGACATATAAGATGAAGGAAGAGAGAGATTGTGTGGTTAGGGCACTTGCTTCATAGACCATGGTTTAGGAAGGCAAGGAACAGCCTTTAACCTAGCCTGTAGATTAGTGCTGCTAAGTTCAACATCATCACTGTTGTAACCAGTTTCTCTCTTTGCCTTGATTTTATCATATTTTCAAGTCACCTTCCACAGTCCACGGTCTATTAAAAGTTCCATTTCCTCTGGCCTGGAGCTACTGAACATCTTTTTCTCCACAAACAAGAGTACAGCTAATTTATTATTCATACACTGAATCTCCACTTTTCAACCAAAACACAGCAGAGAACTGTTGCTCCTGGTATGACATCCTATTGTGATCAATGTAATGGGTCTCCTGCTCTTACTGGATTTGGCCTGCTGTCTGCCATTCTCTTTCGATTCAACTATCTGACCCTTCTGCAGTGACTGTTCTCAAAAAGATGCCTGATCTGTGAGATCTGTGGAGGCAGAATTTATCACCCTAACTAAAACTCCTCACAGTCCCCCATTCTGTGCGATCACTGGTCATACTGGCTTGCAGAGTCAAGAAATCCAAAAAAGTAACCTTTCCTAAGTTCTGGTAACACATGTATTCATTAAATTAAGAGCATGCCTAAGATACATGTTCAGCATGCAAACTGGGTTACAAATGAAATCAAGAGAGGAAGAAAAACAAATGGCTAAACCAATCTTTCTTGTACTCAAATATATTTGTCTGTGAAATGGATGCTGTCCAACAGGTCAATAAAGAACTAAGATAGATAGCATAAGAATCTGTTCACCATGTTGTAGGTGGTGCTTTTGAAACAGCATATAAAACAGTATATAAATGCAGACTCTGGGGAAAATATTTTACATAGGAAGGAAAAGTCCGTGCAAGAGATCATCATAGGTGTAATTTTTTACACAAAGATGTTGACATTCCAGAATTTTGTAGTGTATGAAGAGTCAGGAGTTTGATTTATGCTCCATCATCCAGTTGAAGGCTTATTTCAGGAGGTCATCTTCAGCTCTCCATTCCACATCATGGTTACCATCCTGATTGGTTACATGAGGATGGGTTATTTTCCTGCTCCTCAGGAGAGTGAGAATTCAAGTAAGGTTGAGAGATCAGCTCAGGGCTTTTGTGAACTCTTCTAAAATGGGCACAACTCACCATAACATGGACCCATCAGAAATTAGTGTAGGTTAGTCATAAGTCAGAAATGACTTGAAGGCACACCACCACCATGACTACAGCAGCAACAACAATGTTCTTTCAATTTTTATTTTCTTTCCTCCTTCATCCCCCTTTTTAATTAATGCAATTAAATTATCTCTTTATTTGTGAGATAAAGTTTCACATGTTGCACATGAAAGAGAAATTAATAAGAAAACAAAGAATTGGCTATCAAGGTTTGTACTGCATTCAGAAGAAAAAAATAGGGAAAAGAAGTAAAGCGTGGAGACTGGCACAGTTAAACAATCCCAAATGAGAAATTTATTAAGATGAATCTAACATATGGGGCATTTTGCCACCTCTGCCCCTTGCAAAGCTGTAATATTTTCAGCAAGCAGTTCTCCCTGGATCCCTTGATGACTCATTATACTCTCCTGTCACATTTAACTTAAAGCGTATTCAGGTCTTGAAGCATACCTCATTTCTGCTAGCTCTTTTGCCTCACAGGCTACACATGCTGAGCTGTAGCTGAAAGTTAAGACATATTTTGGCAACAGTTAGGATTGCCAGGGATTTGAGTAACCTTGGAACAAGTCCACGGAAAACCTCTGGGTGATGTTGGAATGGGACTGTAGGTGCCAAACACAATAATGAGGGGCCTTTTAATTTTCCCTTGACTCTCTTCTTTGCCAAGAGAGATCTACTCCAGGTGTCACTTCTAAACCAGTTGTCTGCACTAGGAGATTAAGATACTGTACTGCCTCTTCTGGACCACATATGTCATTTTGCACACAAAAACAGTACATGCTGACAGTACAATTTTTGTGGCTGTGAGCTTATGCCTGCCTTCCTGGGAGTGCTATTAAAATTCAGAGGGAGTAAAGCTGCCTATGATTTGGTTGCCAGTCTAAGACAATAGTGTTTGGCTAAATATACTTGCCTCCTTGCCTTGATCTACTTCTCCCTGCAAGTGATGAGAAATCATCCTACCTTACCCACCCACCCCTCCAAAATTTAGTCCTTGCAGGAATCAAACAACCTAAATATAACTTCGAATAGACAGAAAAATGGCACTACACATATTGTGAGATGGTCCTACATTGCTGGAGGAAAAAACAGATCTCTCAAAATATTTCTTCTACTATTATCAATATATTCCTGCTTTTCTTTGTCTTGTAAGCAAGCTGTATGAGCTGCAGGTTATGACTGCAGTATTGTTAACTCGTCTTTCAAACTCTTTTAGGATGGCAAGCTCTTCCTGGCAAGCTGATCCTTGTCCTCCATTATTACACTTCCCCTCTTCTGATACCAGCTTATTATGCCGACTAATTTGAATCACTCCTAGTTCTACTGCTGCATAGGGGCTGGAGAATGGAAGATAGAGAAAAAGAACAGAAAGCAGAGGTACTGTATGCAGCCCTGGATCACCAAGTGAATCCTAAAGAGCTTTTTTCAAACCTCCACACAGATGGTTATCTTCATTTACTATGCCTGCCTTCTCCAACCTATACATCTAACACATATAGGGAGTGCCAAGCTAGAGGAAACCAACCACTTATCCTCTTATAGGCAAGTTAACAATCCACATGAAATTTATGAGTATAAAACTTTTGCCTCAGTCATCTCCACTAGAACCATCTAAGCCAAGTACAGTGATTTTCATAGCCAAGAAGGAATTTGAATCAATGCCTCTATTAATCCAAAGTACAGTCAGCCCTTCATATCCACAGATTCTTTAGCCACAGATTCAGCCATCCTCAACTTGAAAATATTCTCTGTGTGTGTGTATTCCAAGAAAAAGACCTTGATGGCATTTTATATAAGGGACACCATTTTACTATGCCATTACATATAATGGGCCTTGAGCATCCATGGATTTTGATATCCATGGGAGGTCCTGGAATGAAACCCCAGCAGATACCAAAGGCCCACTGAAGTTGGTATCCACAACATTAGAAGTTAATCAAAGGCAAGTTTTCCCTACGACTCCAAATCTCCACAATACTGAACTGAGGGGTTCACACATTCAACTCACAAGAAGAATCCCAATTTTCACATGATGGATTTCAGCTGTCATTTGTTTAGGAGGCATCTGTGGCAATATATTTGTTTCTTACTTCATCAGCTCTTCATCTAATGAGATGAAGAAGGTTGGAATACTGTGAGAAAATAGTTGTCAGTTGCACACAAATGACCATAGGATTGCCTGCATCAGTTGGACACAGGTCTGATTTATCAAGTCATGTGAAATTCAAGAATGTAAGTGGATGGGAATGGAAACACTTGGGATGCTTACAAAATATTTCAGCAACAATTGTCCGTGAGTGCAGAATACCAGACAAGGCCTGATAAGAGTATACAAAAGACATGAAGCTCATTTTCATGTCCACACAGAACACATCCTTACATAACTGGCTAAGTGGAGCAACACAGAAATGTTTTCAGAACATCATTTCGGAAGCAAAGAGCACTTCAATATCCTTAAGAATCCTTTACACAAAAAGAGTAAAACGAGTACAATATCTTTTATCTCCAACATCTTTGAATAAAATGACAATTTCAAGTAAAAGGCATCACGTAGGTAGAGTATTTGGAACCTACACTGATTCTGAATAAGATATCCAGGGGTAGCAGAATGTGCATTACCTTATTGCACCAGCCTCCCTTTCTGGCATTTATTTCCTGCCCCTTTTCAAGAAAACCCACATGCCTTCCTCTCTTACCTATTTTCCTTTTGGCTCTCCTTTTTACCCCCTCATCTTTGCACCACCCTTTCCCTTCCTTACTAAAAGACATGGAAACTGGCCACCTCTCCACACTTTACCCTGAAGTTATCAGCCTCCTTAGGTTTCATGCATCAAATGCATGAATCTTCCACCTCCCTCCTCCACCCAGTCTTTACACCTCTCTTCCTTCAGGCTGTCTCCTGGCACGTCTGGGATTCTGCCTTCTATGTCTTCTGTGTCTCCTGACACCCTCTATTCTCAGCCCTCTCTGCCACCACTGCCTCCAGTTTCCAGTCACTAGGTTATATCTTTTCCAAACAGATTCTACAAGGGCACCTCCTGATAGATTACCCCCCTCCCCATACCTCATTTAGCACTGGAAACATTGATCTAGAAAAGGAGCAAAAGGTAACTCAATCTGCACTCCTAAACAGACTTACCTGGGAGTTAATCCCACTGAATGCACTGAACTTGGAAAAGTTACATTTTTGGTCCACAACTCCCAGAATAGCCAGAATGGGAGCTGCTGCTCAAAAACAGTAACTTTCCCAAACTTTGGTTCTACGGAATCAGCATGCCTGACCCTTTACAAGAAAAGGGTGAACTCCATGAAACTCTCACAATTCTAGACAGGACACAAAAAGAGTAAAATTTTATCTCTACCCAAGCAGTAGAGCCAATTAAAGAGGAATATAGTGATGAAGGGTGATCAGTTAAAAGGATTCGGGGTGCAAAAAGAAATTTTTGATCTTTGTAAGGTGGACTGAACACTTGGTGGATTATTTGTAATTAGTTGCAGAATGCCTGAAGAATTTAAGTAGATATCATAGCTCTTGACATACCCCTTTGGTCAGTAAGCATTGACCTAACACAGCCTGGATTAAAACAAATTCTTAAGAGTGCTTTCCCAAGTGCAACTGATCAGGGAACAGAGGAATGCAAACACCTCCCTTACAAGCAAATTTTGACATACCCCAGCACAGGAAAGCACAAGGAATAGACAGATATTATCATAGAAAAGCTTGCATGTGGGACTAGAGAGACAACAGACACAGAGATAAAGGATACAAACATATTGCCAGTGCCTCAGAACACCAAAGATTCTTGGTTTGCATTTTAAAGTCATCACATTTCAACTTCTTATGAGCACAATTCAATCAATGGTGACCCAAGTACAGCACCACAAGAACAGAGCTGTGTTGACTAGCCCCAATGTCGCATGTATTTATTAGCACCTGTCCTGGAGTGTGCACCTATACTGCAAACATCTACAGGGATGTGGAGTGTGCACCTATACTACAAACATCTACTGCAGGGGTCGGCAACCTACGGCCCACGGGCTGGCCCCCCAAGGCCTTTGGACCGGCCCCCGCTGATGCCGACGCCCGATGCCGCCGTGCGCATCGCGGCCACCATTTTGTTTTCCAAAATGGTGGCCGCGATTTGTTGGCGCATGCACAATACTCCTGCGCATGTGCAAACGAGCCTTGTCCACCATTTTGTTTTCCAAAATGGCAGCCGTGACTCGTTCGCGCATGCGCAGTACTCGGCGCATGCACAAACGAGCCACAGCTGCCATTTTGGAAAACAAAATGGCGGCTGCGGCTCGTTCACGCATGCACAGTACTCCTGCACATGCACAAACGAGTTGTGGCTGCCATTTTGAAAAACAAAATGGCGGCCGCACCGTGCACAGCGGCAGTGGCAGGGGCTGTGCACGCGTTAGCGTGCGCACCGCCATTTCCCCACCACCATCGGCCCGCAGAAGACCCAGGGATCCCCAGCCCGGCCCCAGGTAAGGGGAACTTGCCGACCCCTGATCTACTGTGTGTGGACATGACCTGTCTCAGCAGAGGTTTGCACTGCATTTAGACATGCCAGGAACAAGGACTACCTGATATATAGATTCCATGGTCAGGTTCTGTTGACATGGCTATACATCCTGCTCTTATGCTGTGCTACTATCAGAGCTATAGAGTAGTGTAGTGTAATGGTTCGAGTGCTGGACTATGACTCTGGAGACCCGGGTTCAAATCGCTGTTCAACTATGGAAACCCACTGGCTGTCATGGGGCAAATCACATTCTCTCAGCCTCAGAGGAGACAAAGGAAAACTCCCTCTAAGCAAATCTTGCCAAGAAAAACCCAGATAGCTTCACCTTAGGGCTTAGGGTCACCATAAGTAAGAAATTACTTGAAGGCCCACAACAAAAAGAATATCAAAGTTAGAAAGAGCAGTTGCCAGCGAGTAGCCTCAAATTAAGTAGCCTGAATTGCAAAATGGTTGCAGGTTGAAAAGTATCTGCTAAGAGAAAGACATAAAGGCAAAACAGGAGTCATGCAGCCCTCCAGATACTTTTGTACTGCAAGTCCCAGTAGACCCAGATAACATTAGCAATGGGGAAGAATGCTGAGAGCTGAATCCAGAGGGCTGCGCAATTCCCACTCTATCTTAAAGGGTCTTAAATAACCCTCCTGAACACCTAATACTATATCAATTTGTAATGACGTAATTTTTTAAAACCCTAGGAGGAAAAAAGGAGAAGCATATTACAAAAAAGACAACACATTTAAAGTTGCTAAATGCATGTCAATTGTCTTAAATGTAGCGATGTTAAGACCTGGGGATGAGGAATACAAAACAAAAACAAAAAAAAAAAACAACTTTTTTTAGGGGGGAGAAATAGTTTCCTCCCCATCGCCCAACCTTATTTTTAGGGGTAAAAAATGAAAAAAGGGATTGTGGAATATTTTTAGAAAGATAAATTAAATGTTTAAGACAAGATATTCATATTTCCCCTCTTCATTATTTCTAAAACTTACGCAAGCAGATAGACTTTTATGTTAGATAATGTACAGCTGAACGACTCAAAATGGCTTTCCATAGACAAGTGCCACTGTGCCAGCTATCACCTGCCAGCTCATAGCAAGTTTTCAGGAAAGACAGAAACAATGGATGCAACTATGGTACTGGACCCAGGCACCCTAGGTAGGACAGGGGAGGCCATCCCTCCATAAGATAGCCTAAAGCACTGATATACAGTAACAGATCACTTCAATTCCTAGTTATAGCTCTCAGTATGTTTGATGAGAATTAGTGCTTTGTGTCTGCTTGACTATAGAGGACTAGAGGAGAGAAAATAAGTTTCTTTGTTTTACTGAGTTGATTATTTCCTCTCTTCTTTTTTTTTAAATTTATTTTCATAAACTAGCAAAATCCCTTACGGTTCAGATATTCATTATAATTCAGGATTTTGTCGCTCTATTTGTAAAAAAATAAACAAAATTTTAAAATAAAATATTAAACATTTTAAGAAGTAAATTCATTTTAATTATTTTCTGAATAAACTGTAGTTTTAACATACTAAGCATGATAATTTTTTGTCAAATCAAGTTATGTGTTAAGACATTTTTAATGCTCGCAAAGGAAGAACATTGCTTTTAATCTGTAAAGGATGCTAATATTGTATTTCAAAAATATTTCCAACATTTTCGGGGGGGGGGGTCCCCCATGGCCTCCTAATTTCTAGACATTTTACAGCTTTACTGAAATGTACAATTTATTCCCATTTCAGACTTTAGATGTTTTGAGATGTACTCTGGGTACAGACCAAGACCTTTAATTGTGTGGGGGCTGGGTGTGTGTGAGGTGGCTTTTGAGAGAAAGACTTGCCAAGAGCTTTCATTTGAGGCTATAAATGTGGAGACCATCACAGAAGAGGAGTTTTCATTCCGCAGGAAGCAGCTACGCATCGTCCTTATTAAAGTAACAGAAGTTTGGATAAAGACTCAGCATTAAACAAACTGGGGTCAAGGCTTGGTAGAGAAAACCTGCTGGGCTCTGGAGGGGGGGAAAGACCTTGTTAAGAAGGCTTCTGAGTCCTGTCTGTAATAAATTAATGAAAAGAGGTTACAAAGACCAACCAACCACTTCCCCTCATAATAAGAACACCCAGTTTGTATATGCATTTGTGTCTATGTGTGTGTATTGCAAGACAAAGTGTTCTAGTTTCCTGGGGACATTTCCTTCCTGGAACCAGCCATGGTGAGAAATATCTCCCTGCTCCCATTCTTCTCCAGGCTGGAACATATCCAAAAGCAGCAGCTTTTGACCACAGCAAAGCTCCTCATTTTGCACTGTATGCATTCTCAAGTTCTAAAATGCCCAGCTTGGAGAGTCCCAGGCTGAGAGAGGGTCCCTTTGCTCTCCAGCTACGCTTCAAGTAACAGGAAAACAGATGAGGGCTGCTGCACTACCGCTACTAAAACAATTGAGCTTTTTCTTCTTTGCACATACCACTTCAGGCACTACTCTGCCTGAAAATCTATATGTTAAATTGCCTTAGAATTGCAAGGTCCGGAAGCAATTTGAAGGTCATCCACTGTAAACTCCTACAATGATCAGAAATTTACACAATATCGACACATAAATCCAGTTTAAAAACTGCTAAAAACCTTAGCCAGAACAATCCAGATTACGGTTCAGCAGAAGCGATCGTTGTTTCAGAGCAGCATGTTAGACCAAAGAAAGTTTGCTAAAAGACACTTAAGCTGTGTACTGAAGTACGCTTGACAAAGATTAACTCGCTCAATGCTCTTTAATCCATTTTGTAGCACTCACAGTGTGATTAAGCAGTGGATTTCTCACTAACCCTTTTCGTTGCATGCATGCCCACGCACTATGTGTGTCTCTACAGGTCTCCGGGAAGTGCCATGTGGATGCTTTTCTATAGATGTATGCAAAGGGATCTTGCAGCACCTTTGAGACACAAACTGAAAGATAGAAGCTTGTAGACTTGAGGCTACTTCCTCAGATGTTATGAATATGGTACCAGATGGTGCAAGCAAGCTGGCACTCAGGACAGAGAAGCAACAGGTCCTTGCAGCTGCAGGTGGGAAACATAAGCTCTGGAGCCTATGGGATCAGCACATGGTAGCAGAAAGGGACCCAAAGAAAGAACCTCTTCCCAGGGTGACCAGCTGTCCTAACCACAAAGGAGGACTAGGCACCATAAAATGCAGGACATTCAAGAAAAAG
Source organism: Phrynosoma blainvillii (assembly GCA_026167975.1). Taxonomy (NCBI): domain Eukaryota; kingdom Metazoa; phylum Chordata; class Lepidosauria; order Squamata; family Phrynosomatidae; genus Phrynosoma; species Phrynosoma blainvillii. Next base: position 373,481,675 of record JANUYF010000001.1, on the reverse strand, counting down.
GTAGGACATGACCGAAGAAAAACTCAAAACACTCACAGAAATGTAAACTCGTGCTTCTTAGCCATGCTCCATTACATTTCTATGCGTGTTTTGAACTCTTCTTTGGTCATGTCCTAACTTTTTGGAATTGTTCCTTTTTGGACAGAAATTTTGGAAATTCCTCCTGGGGAGAAGAAAGTTGAAACGCAGGCCATGCCCTGGAAAATGAGGACCAAGTCTGGTCACCCTGCCTCTTCCTTCAGCCCCTTTCTCTTCCCCACCACCAGCTTTTCCTGGAGAGGCAGCATTCAGTGTTAGTCTGTAGAATCAGTCTGTAGAGAGATCCTGTAGCACCTTTGAGACTTAACTGAAAGAAAGAAATTGGCAGCATGAGCATTCATAGACTTCAGTCTACTTCCTCAGGTGCATTTGGAGAGGCAGGATTAAGGGTCCTTCAAGCAGAAGCATCTTGGGATTTCCAAGGCACTTCCAAAGCAAAGAGGGCAGGGGAAGGTTTTAAAAGTGGAGAGAGGGAGAAAAAGACTTGCACAGACAATGGATCCGATGCCTTCCTTCCTTCCTTCCTTCCTTCCTTCCTTCCTTCCTTCCTTCCTTCCTTCCTTCCTTCCTTCCTAGGGCTGGGAGGAAAGCAACCCAGGGAGGCCAGGAGGAGAAAGGCAGGCCAAAGGGCTCGCTTTGCAAATGCCACCGAGTCGCTTCTCTGGCGGGGACGGGACTTTTGAGCCCCCATCCTTCCTCCCTCCCTGCAAATCCGGAGAGGCTCCGGTTCTTTGCTCCTCTTGCCTCAGGCGGATCGGATTTGCCCCGGAGCCTCTCAAGGATGGAAAGGATGCCCACTGCCCAGCCGGGATTGGGGCGGGGCCCCTACTCCATCATTGTCTCCGGGGTCCCCAATTGCGGGCCCTTTTGGGGAGGGGGCTGAGGAAGCAAGGCACACTCTCTCAGCCTCAGGGGAAGGCAAGGGCGAGCCTCCCCCGAACAAACCTTGCCAAGAAAACCCCGCAGAACCGCCATCAGTAGGCATACATCACACATCACACACAGACTAAACAGACACGACTCTGGAGACCAGGGTCTGAATCCCGGCTCGGGCATGGAACCCTTGGTGGCCTTGGGCAAGTCACACACTCTCAGCCTCAGGGGAAGGCCAGGGCAAACCTCCCCTGCGCAAATCTTGCCGAGAAAAACCCATGATAAAGAAGGTCGCCAAAAGTCGGAAAAGACTTGGAAGGCCCACAACCTTCCCTCCCTCCCTCCCTCCCTCCCTCTTTCCCTTCCCAGGAAGCTCTTCCCAGGGCAAAGGCACGCTGGGGGCCCTACTAATGCAGGGTGACCACTAGACTTGACCCTCCTTTTCCCGGACACGTCCTCCTTGTCAACCCCCCTCTCCAGGAGGAGTTCCCAAAAGGTCCTCCATCACTTTGAGCCTGCCTCAGAGGCATGGCCATACATTGCTAGGAGGGTGTCCCTCTTTGCCTTTGGCCGCGTCCTCAGTCTTTCTCCGTTTTGGGGGTGCCTGGTCCTCCTGGGCGGTGAGGAGCCACCTGGTCCCCTTGCTCCTTGTGGGGAGGAATAGGACCTGGGGCTCGCCTTTCCTCCTAGCCTCCCGATAAATCCCCTAAAGAAAGACCCGACAGTTTCGCGGCCCCTGGGGGCTTGCCTGGCTAGATGCTGTGGGTTCAAGTCCGGACGCCCCGCTCAGTGCCCTGGCGCAGGCTGCTCTCCTTGCTCCTCCTTCTCCTTCTCCTTCTCCTTCTTCTTCTCCTTCGCTTGGCTCTGTCTCCTTATCTCCCTCGCCTCCTCCTCCTCCTCCTCCTTCTTCCCTTTGTGTCTTCAGAACTAGTTTCAACTGGTCACATGTGGACCCACAACCTTCCACGGCGAGGCGGACCCTGACGTCACACGCCCAGCTGGCAAGACCCCCACAGACCCAGACCTAGACCCACAGCCAGACCTCCCTCCTCCTCTTTCCCGCCTTCTTCCCCTCATGGAGCAGCGGAGGACAAAAGGAGCCAGCAGAAGCCAGCCCTGCCTCCCCAAGTTGGCCAGGCCCAGGGTGCCCAGGGGTCCCCACCGCAAAAGGGAGGACATTCCAAGAAAAATGGAGGACCTGACTCAGGAAAAGCTCAACATTCCCCTAGAGATAATCCATTCGAGCTTCTTAGTCAAGCTCCAAAGGATGGAGGACCTTGAGGAAATTCCTTAGACAAAGGATGGAGGACCTTAAGGAAATTCCTCCAGGGCAGAAGGTGGAAATGTTGTAGAACATGGCCTGGAAAAGGAGGAGGACTGGTCACCCTGCATTAAATCCATGGTTGACTAGTGAGTCCACGCTTAGGTCAACCCAGGGTATGGAGGGCATTCCAAGAAAAATGGAGGACCTGACCCAGGAAAATCTCAAAATTCCCCTAGAGAGCTTCCCCATCGGAGCTTCTTAGTCAAGCTCCAAAGGATGGAGGACCTTGAGGAAATTCCTCCAGGGCAGAAGGTGGGAAATGTTGTAGGACATGTCTTGAGAAAGGAGAAGGACTGGTCACCCTGCATTAAATCCACGGTTGACTAGTGAATCCACACTTAGGTCAACCCAGGGTGACCAGATGTCCTAACTGCAAAATGGAGGGCATTCCAAGAAAAATGGAAGACCTGCCCCAATAAAAGTTCAAAACACTCCTAGAAATATCAATTTGTGCTTCTTAGTCAAGCTCCAAAGGTTGGAGGACCTTTAGGAAATTCCTCCTGGGCAGAGGGTGGAAATGTTGTAGGACATGGCCTGGAAAGGAGGAGGTTTGGTCACTCCCTGATGACAGATGTCCTAACAGCAGACAGTGACCAAATGTCTTGGTCAAAGAAAAGCTAAAAACTAAATTCATGCTTCATAGTCATGCTCAAAGTGATGGAGGACATTTGGGAATTCATTCTGGACAGAAGGGGGAAAGGGAGGACAGGTCCTGGAAAAGGAGGATGCCTGGTCACCCTGTGACAACAGGATGACTAGCTGTCCTAACCACAAAGGCACCACAAAATGGAGGGCATTCAAGGAAAAATGAAGGACATGACCAAAAAAAAAGCTAAAAATACTCATAGAAATATGAATGCATGCTTCTTAGTCATGCTCAAAATGATGGAGGACATTTTGGAATTCCTCCTGGGCAGAAGGTTGAATCATAGAATCATAGAGTTGGAAGAGACCACAATGGCCATCCAGTCCAACCCCCTGCCATGCAGGAACTCAAAATCAAAGCATCCCTGACAGATGGCCATCCAGCCTCTGTTTAAAGACCTCCAAAGAAGGAGAAATGTAAGATGTTTCCTGGAAAAGGAGGATGTCTGGTCACCCTATGACAGATGTCCTAACCACAGACAGTTACCACATGTCCTAACTACAAATGAGGACAAAGCACCAAAAATGGAGGATATTCCAATAAAAATGGAGGACATGACCAAAGAAATGCTGAAAACACTCATAGAAATATAAATCCATGCTTCTTAGTCCTGCTCAAAATGGAGGACCTTTTGGAATTCCTCTTGGAGAGAAGGCTGAAATGTAGGATGTGTCCTGGGAAAGGAGGACATCTGGTCACCCTGGTCCAACCCCATTCTCCTGCTCCCCGCCTCCTCTTTCCTTCCCTCCATGGGGATGGAAGGGTGCTTCCAAGAATTTGAAACTACCCTTCTGGCCTCTGTCCCTTCTGATGCTGTTAGACTGCAGCTCCCATCAGCTCTAACTGGCTTACCTAAATGAGGGATCTTGGAAATGGTCCGACAACATCTGGATGACATTATCCACTACTGCAGTTACATTAGTGCTAGGGATGGATTCAAATTATCTATAGGCACATATATTCACATAAGGAGTGTGGTATTAATTATTTGTTTCTGTGTACCAGAGATGGGAATTTTGCAGCCCTCCAGATGCTGTTGAATGTCAGCTCCCAGCAGGAGAATCATAGAGTTGGAAGAAACCACAAGGGCCATCCAGTAGCCAGTAGGAGTGCTGGACATTGCAGTTAATATCATCAAGAGGGACGCACAAATCTCCCCTTCTCTGCTCTGTACTTTGGCCAATATTATAACCTCTTCACTGATCACATTCAAACTTAACTGGTCTGGACAGAACTTTATCAATTATCATCTTAACATTACAGACCAGGCTTCAAATATGGATTGGCATCTTGTTCATGACTTATGCAGGAATAAATCCAACTTATGTTTTTCAATGGTCAATGGTTTTTCAAGGAAGGAACGACCCCAGCCATCAAGACTCATCTTCCTGCTGCACTTCTCAACAGTATTTAGAGCAGGGGTAGGCAACCTTTTTGAGCCAGGGGCCGGGTTGCTGTCCCTCAGACAATTGGGGGGCCAAAGCACCATAAATAAATAAATAAATAAATAAATAAATAAATATAAAAATGAAAAAATTTAAAAAAATTAAAAATGCATGCACACTCTCCCAGCCCCAGAAAAGCAATGGCAAACCCCCTGTGGAGATTTTGCCAAGAAAACCCCAAGAACAAGTAATAACAACAATAATCAATATCATCATGGCGGGGGGGCAGCGGCGGGGGGCGGCGGCTGCAGGCCCCCGGGCCTTAGGTTGCCTACCCCTGATTTACAGGTTGGTGGATAGTTGGAAGTGTTCAGGTGTGTGGCTATGTCCTTATAGCCAGATACACAATGAGGAGCTCCCACATGTTTTTTGGAGGTCCCACAGGATTTGTCATTGCGCATCTGGCTTTAGGCACTGAGCTAAATTCTCCAGCACACAAACTCCATCCTGCTGTCCCAACATCCTCTAAATGCCTTTGGAGGAAGGATCATGCAGGAGGAAGGTGGATTCTGCAAGAGGGGAGACATGGCATAATTTTGCCTGAGTGGAACTTCTTCATGCTGCATCTCCCAATGCAGGATTTAAGCCATGGTCTTATGCCAGCCATTCCTAAACTTTGGTCCTCCAGGTGTTTTGGACTTCAACTCCCAGAGGCCCTAGCCAGCTTGGCCAGCAGTCAGGAATTATGGGAGCCAAAACATATGGAGGACCAAAATTTGGGAACCCGTGGTCTACCTTCATGGATGCTTACTAGTGGTATCCTTTCCCTCAACCCATTAATTCCTTGCATATGCCATGTTGGAATTTCGAGAGTTCTCTGGGATTCAAAAGCTAGCTAGTTGCTTCATGATTTTTATTTTGTTCCAATAAGAGGGATTATGTTACTGCTCTCATGTTAGTAATGAACTCTCCCAGAACCTCTGTCTCCAGCCTCTTGCTAATCACAGTAAAATCTTGGGAAATGACCCATTTGCTTTTTTTCAGTCCAGTGGGAACTAATGGGACTGGCTCCCCTGCTGAGCTGCCAATAGTCTGTGGGAGCTCATGTCATACCTAAAGAATTGGTTTGTGGTGAGGAATGAGACCATTTTTCCACCATCCTGTCTGGAAGGTAGTGCAGAGAGGGCTAAAGCTGTCAAGGAGTTTATGAGCTGCTGCAACACTGAAATTTCTTGCCAAGCCATCCCTAATTATAATCCATATATTATTGCCTGTCCCTGAAATTCATCTCAGCAATTGTCTGGTGTGTGTGTGTGTGTGTGTGTGTGTGTGTGTATGTCTGTGAGTGAGTGAGTGAGTGAGTGAGAGGAAGAAGAAAGTGTGAACATGAGTAGCCTGGCACACAAGCTGTGCCTGCCTAAGCAACATAAAAAGCTGGAGAGGTCTGCTGTATGGAAAGTCTCACAACAATTGCTTTGCTTCTCTGTGGTTTCTGTTTGCTCTTCAGTGATTATTATTATTATTATTATTATTATTATTATTATTATTATTTATACCCTGCCCCTCTGTCAACAATCGGGGCGGCTAACAACAGTTAAAATTCCATACAATATGTATGAGACACAACCCGAATCCCGCCCACCCCATAAAAAATATTAAACTGAAAATATATTAAATCATAATTAAAACAATATAAATAAATTATAATCCTAAATTAACAATAAACTAAAGACAGACAAATATAAATTACACAAGCAGAAAAGCAGCTACATCCAAGGAGGGAGGAGGCAGAATGGGGGAGTTCCTGAGGCCGGGAAATCAATCAGGAAAGACCTGCTGGAAGAGATCCGTCTTAACGTTTTTTAAAAAGCTGCTCAAGGTCTTAATTTGACGGATCTTGTCCGGCAGGCCATTCCAAAGTCTGGGAGCGGATGCCGAGAAGGCCCTCTGGGAGGTTGCAGACAGCCTAGTTTTTATAGGCTGCAGCAAATTCCTCCCAGAGGACCTGAGTGCGCGGGGCAGATTATATGGGATGAGGTGGTCCCGAAGATAAGTTGGACCCAAGTCATTTAGGGCTTTAAAGGTCATAACCAACAACTTGTACTGGGCCTGGAAACTAATAGGCAGCCAGTGAAGAGACTTCAATACCGGTGTTATATGGTCTCTCCTTGATGTTCCCGAGACCACTCTGGCTGCCATGTTTTGTACTAACTGCAGTTTCCAGACCAAGCACAAGGGAAGCTCCATGTAGAGCACATTACAGTAATTCAGACGGGAGGTTACCAGTGCATGCACCACAGTCTCAAGGTCCTTTACTTCCAGGAAAAGGCGCAGCTGGCATATCAGCCGAAGCTGATAACAGGCACTCCTGACTGTCGCATTTACCTGATTTGTCATCAGGAGCGACGAATCTAAGAGCACCCCCAGACTGCAAACACAGTCCTTCAAGGAGAGTGTGACCCCGTCCAGGACTGGCGGTTTCGGGGCTGCTACTGTGAGTACCTCCATTTTGTCTGGATTTAATCTCAATCTGTTTTTCCTCATCCAGCCCATTACTGCCTTAAAACAGTCATTGAGAGGAGAGACGCCATCGGAATTCAAGGCTGATGATCGAGACATGGAGAAATAGATCTGGGTGTCGTCAGCGTACTGATAATATCCAGCCCCATAACTCTGAATGATCTCACCCAGCAGCTTCATATAGATGTTAAACAGCATTGGGGACAGGATGGCACCCTGAGGGATGCCACATGTGAGATCCTTTTTTGCCGAACAACTGTCCCCGAGCAGCACCCTCTGGGACCTGCCCGAGAGGAAGGAATGGAACCACTGCAATGCAGTGCCTTCAATTCCTAGACCATTCAGGCAGTCCAAGAGAATGCTATCTATGGTTTATCATATCAAAAGCCACTGAGAGGTCTAAAAGCACCAACAGGGTTACACTACCCCTGCTGATACTCAGACACAGGTCATCGGTAAAGGCAGCCATGGCAGTCTCAACTCCAAATCCTGTCCTAAAGCCAGTTTGAAATGGATCTAGATAATCGGTTACATCCAAGACCGCTTGGAGTTGAAGAGCAACTGCCCTCTCGATCACTTTGCTCAAGAATGGTAACATAGACACTGGCCTATAATTGTTCATATCCAGGGGGTCCAGGAAAGGTTTATTCAGAAGCGGCCTAACTGCTGCTTAAACAAGATGGAACGTATCCTTCCCTGAGGAATGCATTGATGATGTCCTTAAGGAACATCATCAAGGTATCCCCCCCCTCCCCCGGATGGCCAGCCATGATGGGCAAGGATCGAGAGGGCAGATTGTCTTCCTCAATCTACCAAGTAGCTTGTCCACATCCTCGGTACTCACAGATTGAAAATGATCCAGTAAAATTACATCAACAGAGCTGCTGGACACCTTGTCTATTGATTCTGTTATTATACTGGCGTCCAAGTCAGCTCTTATCTGAGAAATTTTATCCACAAAGAAGTTGTTAAATGCATCACAGCAGGCCGTTGTAGGGTTACGTAATGGGTTCTGCACAGATGGAATCTGCGTCAGTTCCCTTACCACCCTAAACAGCTCTGCTGGACGAGACTTCGCAGACGCAATATGTGCAGAAGAGAAAGATTTCTGCGCTGCACGTATTGCCTCTCTATAGGACCAAAGAAAGTTCCTATGACGAGTCCTGTCAGATAAGAGTTGAGTTTTCCACCAGGTGCGCGCTAGTCGCTGTCCAACCCGCTTCATTCTCCTAAGCTCTTCTGTATACCACGGCTTACGATTTAAAGTGGGTTGGAAAGGACACTTGGGAGTGATCGTGTTGATAGCCCTGGTGAGATCAGTGTTGCAAGTGCTAACCAAAGCTTCGACAGGATCACCGGTGTTACCAATCATTAAACCCTCTAAGGCTTTCTGGAATCCAAGTGGTTCCATTAGCCCTCAAGGGCGGACCATTCTAATAGGTCCACCACCCCCGGTGGGGCAGACAGAGGTTCTTAGCTCATCCTTGACCAGGAAATGATCCATCCATGACAAAGTGGTGGTTTTTATAACCTCCACCCATGGAGATTCCTGTTCCGTACTAAAGACTGCATCAAGTGTATGACCCGCACAATGAGTGGGCCCAATGACTAATTGGGATAGGCCCATGTTTGTCATGGATTCCATGAGCTCCCGAGCTGCACCTGTTAGATTTGTCAATCTGGTCTCAAGAGGGATGTTAAAGTTGCCCAGAACTAAAAGCCTGGGCGACTCCAGCAACAACTTTGAGACCAGCTGCGTCAGCTCAGTTAGGGAGTCTGCGAGACAACAGGGTGGTCAGTATACTAGCAGAATCCCCAAACTATCCTTGGTCCTCAGGCTCAGGTACATACACTCGAAGTGGACTGTGTTCCGGACAGGTATCCTGGTCAAGATCAAGTTGTTCGTATGAACCAGAGCCACTCTGCCTCCCCCCCGCCCACTTCCCCTTACCTGCTCACGAACAGAGTACCCAGCTGGGAGGGCCTGTGTCCATGTTATGGCTCTATTCACTCCTAGTCAGGTTTCTGTGAAGCAAGCCAGGTTGGCAAAATATCTTCTCAAGAGATTGGCATGAAATACTGCCTTGACTGAGGTACCGTACCAAGGTTTGGACTAGGACTTCAGGAAACCAGGGTTCAAATCCCAACTCAGCCATGATAGCCCAATGAGTGACCTTGGGCAACTGGCAAACTTCCTCTGAGAAAATATTACCAAGAAAACCCTACCATAGGGTTGTCATAAGAGTCAACTTGAAGATACATAACAAAAAATAAAATAAAATAAAAATAACAAAAACCTGGATGGCCATCTGTCTAGAGTGCTTTGATTGTATGTTCCTGCATGGCAGCGGGTTGGGTTTATGGCACTTGCGTCTCTTTCAACTGTATGATTCTATGATTCTATGATAAAGCAAAAGCAAATCAGCTTCATTTATATACCGCTTCATATCACACTACGGGATGTCTAAGCGGTTTACAATTGTAAGCTCATTGCCCCCCAACAGTTGGGTACTCATTTTAGCGACCTCGGAAGGATGCAGGCCTGAGTCTAGCCTGAGCCCTGGCTAGTATTGAACTCACAACCTTGTGGTCTATGAGTGAGTGGCTGCAGTACAGGCATTTAACCACTGCACCATCAGTGATAACTGTGATGTCTCGGCACCATGTATAGGAGCCTATGGTTGCTTCTAAATGGTGGACCTCTAGTGCTGGCAATCAAAAAACACAGTGGACATCTCACTTCTTAGTGAATGTTTGTAATAGAAGAAAATACAAGATGCAGCAGTGGTAAAGCACAAGGTACAAATGCAGGCAAGATCACATGGATCTCCTTGTAAAATTCAGCAAATGTGGCATGATGATTGCATAATAAAGGTTTCATTTAGAGCTAAATTTAAGATGTACCCTATTGCTAGAATGGGACAAATATCTTTAGAAGCAGAGAATATGTATTGACAGTAATTATTTCTGAATCAAAATACCATAAGTTCCCCACGATATTCTTGCAAACAAGATAGTAAAATGTGGGCTAGACAATACAACTGTTAGGTGAATTAGTAACTGGTTGACTGACCGAACCCAAAGGGTGTTCAGCAATGGTTCCTCTTCATCCTGGAGAGAAGTGACCAGTGGGGTGCCACAGGGTTCTGTCCTGGGGCCAGTGCTATTCAACATCTTTATCAATGACATGGATGAAAGAACAGGGGGCATGCTTCTTAAATTTGCAGATGACACCAAATTAGGAGGAATAGCTAATACCTCAGAAGACAGGATGAAAATTCAAAATGACCTTAATAGATTAGAAACCTGGGCCAAAGCTAACAAAATGAATTTCAACACAAAGAAATGTAAGGTACTGTACATAGGACAAAAAAAAAAAAAAATGAAATGCATAGATATAAGATGGGAAATACCTCGTTTAACGAGACTATGTGTGAAAGGGATCTAGGAGTCCTAGTAGACCACAAGTTGAACATGAGTCAACAGTGTGATGCCGCAGCTAAAAAGGCCAATGCAATTTTAGGCTGCATTAATAGAAGTATAGTATCTAGATCAAGGGAAGTAATAGTGCCGTTGTATTCTGCTTTGGTCAGGCCCCACCTGGAATACTGTGTCCAGTTCTGGGTACCACAATTCAAAAAGGGTGCCCAGAAACTGGAGTGTGTCCAGATGAGGGCAACTAAAATGGTGAAGGGTCTGGAAATCATGCCCTACAAGGAACAACTTAGGGAACTGGGTATGTTTAGCCTGGAGAAGAGACAGTTTAGAGGGGATATGATAGCCCTTTTTAAATATTTGAAGGGATGTCATATTGAGGATGGAGTGAGCTTGTTTTCTGCTGCTCCAGAGAATAGGACTTGGAACAATGGATGCAAGCTACAGGAAAAGAGATTCCACCTCAACATTAGGAGGAACCTCCTGACAGTGAGAGCTGTTTGACAGTGGAGTACACTCCCTCAGAGAGTGCTGGAGTCTCCTTCTTTGGAGGTCCTTAAACAGAGGGTGGGTTGCCATCTGTCAGGGATGCTTTGATTTTGAGTTTCTGCATGGCAGGGGTCGGACTGGATGGTACTTGTGGTCTCTTCCAACTCTATGATTCTAAGCGATGATGTGGGTCTTTGATGTACTCAGCTTAATTTGTCTCCCATGTTGCTGTCTTCTACAGATTTTGAGGAACTCCTCTCATCTTCAAGGGATATAATCATTCGTTTACTTACCATGGCCAACAATGCTATAAATATATTCTCTGAAAGACTCCAATGTGGTAAGGGGAAAAGTGCATTTTCTTTCTGAAACAGCAACACTGTGAAATTGTCTGGGACTTAGAAAGCACATTTTTATATTTCTAATGGAAAAGTGAAGGAGCGTTCATGAGAGTATTTGGATTTTGGAAAATGGAGGCTTTTGGCTCTGATGGAAAAGAGGAGGTGTAGGACTACAGTTAGGATTGCAGAGGCAAAAGCTTTTGTTTCTTTGAAGGAAACAACCAGGACAAGGTTCCTGTAAAGCTGAATTGAGAGCAATATTGTGGAGATACAGATGCAGTGACATGCACTTGGGTTTCCTCTGTCTTGAATAACATTTCCAAAAGTGTGCCACTGCCTTGGCCATGTGTTCTGTGTGTAAAGTGCCTTGGCCTTTGTCTGTTCTCCTGGATGGGAAGAAAATGGTAGGTCTGGTCATTAGGACTCTTGGGGATATTGTCAAGCATTTGTGGCAAGTTTCCTTAGGTTAATTTAGATGCTGGCAGGGAATATTTATAGGAATGTCCTTGTGCTTTTGATTTGCTTGGCTTGTTGTCGCTATCCTTCTATCACTTACTCACCACCTCTCCTCAGCTTCTCTACAAACCTCAGGAGCTTGTCTTTTTGGCAAAGTTCCCTACCCTCCTAGAGGCTGTGGGAAGCCTTAGAAACCCAACACCTTTTTTGAAGAACTATATCATTTTCCCTAGAGAGTTGTGACTACAGTCCTGTGAGAACAAAGAACTCTATCTAGAATTCACCTCCACTACCAACAATTTGACCACGGAGCAAACAGAAATCTTGATGGTTTCTTGGAAATGTCTGCCGATGAGACAGTAAGAATTGCTTCATGCTGTATACAGCAGCAATGCTCCGGTGTGGTTCCTGCTGCTAAACGTATTAAGTGGGAATGAGAAGCATGGCCACCCAGCACTTGCCAGATATGTAGACACACATTTTTCTTTCACCATTTACCTGTTTCTTGAAGAAAACATAGAACCTAGTGGCTACAAAATGCAAAGTGTTTCTGACTAAGGGCTTCCTTAGAAGAAACGTGAGCAGATGAAAAGTAGTGTTCTAGATGGTAAAAATATTCAGTGCTCTTTTTCCAGATTTTAGTTTTTAAGAGGGAGATCTCTGAGTAGCAACACATTCTCTCTCAGCATAATTGTTGGTATGGGGGAATTTCTAACTTCTTACTAAGAATAAAACTGACAGACAGAGGAAATGAGATATTCACAAACATATGACCCAGCAAACTAAACTAGGACCAAAATTACAAGCAGACCTTGGCCTTAACTTTCAAACCACATATCCTTTCAGGAGATATGACCAGGCAGTTTATGGACAGGGTGGAGTGGATGCCAAAGAGTTCTTTTGAGGAGCTCCAAACTAAACATTGCTGATTAAAAATTCCAAGCTATATTATGAACAAGTAAATCTATTACAAATGAAAAGGAAAGTCTGATTCATATGTTCAAGCTTACTCTTGGGAGCCTGCAACCCCTTGCCAGGATAAAATTGATGTTAAAGCCTTCAGGGAGTCTCTGCCCTATACTTCAGGCACAAAGCTGATCACCTCAGTTAAATAGGGAATAGTCTTCCCTGCATGTTAGATTGCAGCGGCAATCTAAAGTGCATTTACTTGGAAGTAAATCCTTGCTAAAATAAACATGCCTTACTTGAGAGTAAAGATTGTTAGGATTATTTTGTGTAAAATTCAAGCACTAGTCACAAGTAAGGGGAAGGGATGCTGGCAAGTAAAGCAAAAACTGGAATTCAAGAATGAGGATTTTGATCTTAGGAAAGTTTGGAGGAGGAGGATTTTGCCTGCTTGTCATATTGCCAGTTTTAGATTTATCAAAGACCACATCCAAGAATGTGTATTCTCTCCTCACTCACACCCCCATTTTGGTAAGACCAGCTTAATACCACTACATATGCCAAGGAATACCAAGGAGGGTACCCATTAATGAAATGAGAAATGAGGGCAGATGGTTTACTCCTATAACAGCCTCCATGGGTTTTCTCTGTTGGCATCCCAAATAAGTTGCTGGTGCCAGATGAAAGAGGAAGGAGAGATGTATGTATGAAGGGATATATATATTTAGATGTAGTGTTACTTACATCTGAAAAGGATCTCCACTCATGGACAAAACTGTTCTTCAAATCCATTTCATTACACCTTGTTGGAAGGATGTACTCTTCTCAATGTTCAGGTTTGCTTTTTTCCAGAGAAGAGTGTCTTGGATGAAATGCACTCTATAATAGTTTAGTTCAGGAGTAGGCAACTTTTTTGAGCTGGGGGCCGGGTTGCTGTCCCTCAGACAATTGGGGGGCCAAAACACCAAACACAAACAAACAAACAAACAAATAAATAAATAAATATGCATGCACACTCTCTCAGCCCCAGAAAAGCCATGATGGCAAAACCCCTGTGGAGATTTTGCCAAGAAAACCCCAAGAACAAGTAATAACAACAATAATCAATATAATCTTGGTGGGTGGTGGCGGTGGCGGCAGGTCCAGCCTGGGGCCGGTCCAAAGGCCTCGGGGGGCCGCATCAGGCCCCTGGGCCTTAGGTTGCCTACTCCTGGTTTAGTTATTATAAAGTGCAAGACTGGCAAGATGACTCTCCCAAGAATATTTGTGGCCATCATCACATCATACTGTCTATGCTTTTTGTCTCTTAACACAATGTATTTGTTGCAAAATCTGGGAATCTGACAGGTACCCCATACTCATATGAGTGTGTTGGAATATACTAACAGTCTATTTTCTCTTGCATTTTGTTCATACACTGGCCATGGGAAGCCTACAAGAAGGACATGAATGAGATAGTATCTTCCTATTCATATTTCCCAGTAACTGATATTCAGAAACATAATACTTCTGTTACTGGAAATATACCTGACTTGACTAGCAGCCACTGATAGTCCCACTTTCTACAAATTTGTTCAGCCCTTTTAAAAGCTGCTGCAGGTTGTCAGCCATCATTTCTGGGGGCAGCAAATTCCATCATTTTAATTATGCATTGTGTGAAAAAGTTATTTCTTTTATTCGTCCTAAATCTCTCACCATTCTGTTTCAGTGGATGATTTCTGATTCTAGGATTAAGGTTTTTCCCCTATATACTTTCTCCGCACTATGTATAATTTTGGCTTGTTCCTCTTTGCTGTTTTTGTGTGCTTTCAAGTCATTTCCAACTTATGGTGACCCCTAGGTGAACCTATCAAGGGATTTTCTGGGGCTGAATGTGTGTGACTCACCCAAGGTTACCCAGTGGGTTTCCATGACCAAGTAGGGAATTGAACCCTGATCTCAAGAGTTGTAGTCCTATGCTCAAACCACTACACTACACTGGCTCACTTCACCTCTCCCTTTTCTAAGCTAACACACCCAATATTTTAACCTTAGTGGAGTTGTTCCAGTCCCCTTTGGTTGTCCTATATTGTCATGGTCTTTACCTTTTGCAGCTCTTTGACATACATACTTTTTTTTAAGGCATGGGGACCAGAGCTGTTCACAATATTCAAACACAGTTGCAACCACAGATTTGTCTTGGAGTGGTATGACATACATTGTACTCTTGGTATCTGCTGGGGTTTGGTTCCAGGATACCAAAATCCATGGATGCTCAAGTCACATTATTTACAATAGAGTAGTAAAATGGTGTCCCTTATATAAAATGGCAAAATCAAGATTTGCTTTTTGGATTTTTTTGTAGGAGGAGGGAATATTTGAAAGTAGTGAATGGTTGAATCTGTGGATGCAGAATCTGTGGATATCGAAGGACAAATGTAGACAGTTTTATTCCTGATTTTTAAAATATGCTCAGCATGTAGTTCCCCAGCTACCTTTGAACAGCAGATACACCCTGGGTCAACATTTTCAATGAGCTGCTCACCACACCCAACGTTCCTTTTCTAGTCAGTTATTGCAAGCTCAAATGTATGTTTTTGATTTATTATTATTTTTGTCTCAGTAAATATTTTACACTTTCTTACACTGAGCCTCTTTTGTTATTTAATACCCATTAAGGAGAGTTGCTTTTGTAGTTCCTTAGACCAGGGGTAGGCAACCTTTCCCCTTTAAGGGCCGAGGGACTTCAGCTCCCAGAATCCCAGGAGCTATTGGCCAACATGGGACTATTGGCCAACATGGCTGAGGCTTCTGGGAACTGAAATCCCTCGGCCCTTAAAGGGGAAAGGTTGCCTATTCCTGCCTTAGACCATTACTGATCTAAGTACTTTAAATTTTGCCACCAACAAGTTTGACCACCTTACTACTCACCCATTAAACTGAAGTCCTTTATCAACAGGTTAAAGAGCATTCATACTGATAGTGTCTACAAATACTGAATTTGGGATTAACAGTACCACTGAAAGAAACTCCCCAATAAGTTGAATCCCAACAATTTATGAATCCAGTCACATGATAAGTTCTTGTCCAAACATACAGCAGCAGCTGGATTTACTTGATGCACAATCTTTTTCTGTTATGAACATCATCTTCACAGAGAGAAAGACAGAGAGGAAGTAAAATGTCCATCTGTATATTTTAATGGCAAAATCCAACAAAACATTTAAACTGTCCAAGAGGAAAGCCAATGGAAGAACAAGCTCCCAACACAGTTACAAAAAATAAATTCAATCAAAAAGTCTTAATGGTTTGAATCTAGGGGAGAGGAAGTATGTATTGCACAGGAAGGGGGGGGGGGGGAATTCACCCTCAAACATACTCCTCCCCCTTGGAGTAAAACAAGCCAAGGTTTGAATTGCACAGCAACTCAGCTTAGGACACGCACGCGTGCACAAACACACATACATAGGAAGTGGGGGAAACAGTGTGCTTTTGAACTACCTGTACAAAGTTTAAGACAACATATAAAAGGAGAGAAGAGACAGCAGGCTCATGGGGTATAAAAGCTTCCAGGAGGCTGGTCTATACATCCAGCTATAGAAGAGCAATTTTGCACTAATTAAAAAGACCAAAACAGGAGCAGTTTGGGCCCCATGGGACTATCTAAAACAAGGCTGGGCAACTTGCAACCCTCTAGATGTTGTTAGCCTGCCACTCGCATCAGCCCTAGCCAGTGTAGTAAGGGAACTGGCATAGCAAGAGTAATAAGGGCATTAACAGTTTGACAACACCTGAAGGGCTACAAGTTTCCCATCCTTGGTCTAAATTACAGGACATGCTCTTCCACATGATCTGCAGTGCCCACCCTTCAGGTTGGGAAGTTGCCTTTACTGGTCATGGAAGCTTTCTGAAAACAAAGACTTCCTGATTCAGTCTGCAAGGTGGATGAAAACTTGCACCAACCTTTAATTGCCTAAAGAGCTTTGTATGTTTTTTCTACACATCTTGAGAGGAAAGCAAAGAAAACTTGCTTTCCTCTCTCCCACGACCTGCAACCATAATTATACTTCTTTTGTGCCTTTGTTATATGATGTAACGTGTAATGTACACATGGAGTAGGACAAAGCTGGATGGGAAAAGTAAAATCCCAAATGGTTATATGGATATGCACTAGGTCTTGGCTTCTCAAAACCTCTACAAATCGTGAGAGTGTTAGGTACAAAAAGTAAAGTCAGTCTCAAAGAACTACAAACTTCCAGGCAGGTTCGAATTATTCCCTAATGGAGAATGGGATTTGGCTAGATAAAATGCATTCCTGACCCTAATCTTGATGAGTGTTCCAAAATGTGAAAAACCAGGACAAGTCTTTGCAGTTCATCCCCACAAATTCAAAATTTCCCATCTACAATAAACAAACATTGGTTAGTCTTGTGTGCAGACTATCTTTCTCCATCAGCTTGTCCAAGACTCTTATGACAAATACTCCTTTGACAGACCCCTCAATACTCTCTTCTTCTTTGCACTCTGGTGTTGACCACATCCCACAGAAAGGCAATCATTTCCCAATTGTTTGAGAATAGTTTGCAGACTGTTTGAAGTTTAAGTGTTCTTGCCTCAAATTGTCCACTGTCAGTCTGTTCTTACTAAGCAGAGCTCTTAGCCTCTTAACCTTCTGGTAAAATTGTATGCCAACAAACTACAGGTCTGCTGGGCCCCCATATGAGCACTAACCCCATTTCGAGCCAACACCAGGGCAGTTGGTACCTGCTCAACATCTTTTGAGGATAACTGAAACCAGCTTTGCAGCCACTTGATATCCAAATGCAACTGATTCAGGATACCTCAAAGCAAACATAGCCTTCCCTGTTGAGAACATGACTCCCATTACATGTGCCTAGCCATGTGAAGACACAGGTTCCTCTAACAGTAGGGTTTTTGTTTTTAGCACAATGGGAAGGGGAAGAAAAAAAGAAAAGGGACAAAGAGCTAAAGCTGAGAGACCATAGTAAGCAAAGAGTTTAGGATAAAATGAATGACTACTTGGGTAACTGGCATAGTATAAAGGATAAGCATTCTGACATAATAATTCAGTTGGAAAATGGATGAGATTGACTGTATGTAAGTATAGACAGTATTTAGGAATAAACTGCAAAGTTCATTCCTCTTGAGGCAAGGAATTAGGGGACTATGCAGAAAAATTTCTCTTTTACTGCTAGCATTGGCAGCTTACTGGTCCCTGGATAAAAGGATATAGTGTATGCCATTAATACTGGTTGATGAGTTGATTCCCTTTATCTGAATATATGAAATAGTCAGTCCTACCACCCTAAAACTTACAAGGGAATGGCCCAGCAAGAGCCCTTCATTCCTAGCTATGATAAGAGGTGGCAGCTATTCAGAGTGAGATTTGAAACCATATCTTCTGAGCAAACAGTGCTACTTAAACACATTTTTACACATTCACAACAGGCTATTTGCTAAATCAGTGTCAGTGAAAGGAAGAGGAAAAGCAGTATATGAGAATGGAGGGAGAGGGGAATTTGGGAAGAAGGAAAGATGGGGAAGAGGCACTTTGCTTGAAATGTCTAGTGCAGCAGGCTCAAAGTCAGATTGGAACAGCTTGCTCTAAAGAGGGTGTGATGTTCCCTGGACATACCAGGCACTTTCATCCTGTTACATAAGCACCCCTCACAGTAAGGAACACACAGCATGGAATCAACAGGGCAAAAAGAATGAACCAAAGGGAAAAGCAGAGGATATGCTGTTCTGGAAAGCATGCTAGAATGGCCTATGACCTGCTTTGTGTTCTTGCGATGCTTGACTGTCATTCAAGGTTTGTCTGATTCCCTCAGAGGCAGGGTTGTAGTATATCATCAGCACACCCACCCCTGCTATGTCCCCAGAATTGTGCTAGTATTCTTCCAGTAACAGGACATACCAGGACAATGGACACTGCTACTGGTGAAACTGTTGAGAAAGGCAGCACCCACTGCTAGGAACCAGATGAAGTGAAAATGAGCAGCCGAAGACCTGAAAGGGCTGCAGACTCTGTGTTTTGATGACATCACACACACTAGGTATAGGGCATCACAACTGAGGCTCCAGCAGTGGTTGAAAGAGAACAAGCACGTCCTTCCTTGTGTTTTGATGAAAGCAACCGTGACCCTCAACAGGACCTGGAAGCAGGTAGGAAGGGAATATTAGGTGGCAAGAGTCCATCCCTGGAATGTGGTGGTGGGAACAAATGGAGTCAGCACTGTTCAAAATCCATTACACAAATAAATAACAGTGTGGTGGCTTAGCCCAAACCAAGCTTTTGATCCTCTTCTTGTTGGATATTAAAGGAAAGGCTGGCCAGGTTCTTGTGCCACTCTGCTCCAGCTCCCCTAGGCAGGGATAAGGCACACTGCTGAGCATTACACAGCTGTCTCCTGATCCTCTCTTTGGATCATCTGGTAGTGCTGTCGATTTTCGAGGTAGGCAGCCAGGTCAGGGTCATTTGCCTTCTCAGCTCTGTGCTTAGGTGTGTCTCCCTAAAGAAAGGAGAAACAAATATGGATTTATTTGTCTCTAACATCCTCACTTTCTCCCAATATTAGGATGCAATATGGTCCAAAATGTAATTAAAAAACAGATACATCTGGACTGGGATTGGACTGGATAGCTCTTGTGGTCTCTTCAAACTCTATGATTCTATGAAAACACAGTGAGGGATTGTATTACATAGTCAGTTAAAAAATTATCACATTAAGAACAGCAGCTGAATATAAAATAAATTTAAAACAAATCAGGGGACAGTCCCCTCTTCCTGCCCCAATTATAGCCCCCAACTTTAGCTGCTAGTCAGTTGCCAAAATTTACCAGAATAAAACAGGTGTTTGTCTACCAGCACAGGACAACAAAGAGGGGGCCATTATAGCTTTCATGGGAAAGGTGTTCCATAACCTGGGAGCAGCCATCAAGAAAGCCCTCTCTCATGTCCTCAACAAATGTGTCTGTGATAGTGCTGAAAACACAAAAAGAGCTCCCCACAAAGATCTTAAAACCCAGAAACCCATAAAGGGAAAATACAGTCCTTCAGATAGCCTTGGTCCTTCAAACAGATCCAAGTCACTGATGATGACAAGAACCCAATTTGTCCTGGCTACAATGAGGACTTCATCTCATCTTCCTTTTCACAGTAACCACTGCATCAGCTCTGCTACGATTTGTTACATATGTGATTTTAGTCTGAATATTAGCCACCCTAAGATTTGGGTGTGAGTTTGAAAAGTAAATTATAAACTGTTATATGGAGTACTTGTGATGCTAGTCCCTTTTCCTTAGATTACGGAGGTATTCAAGAAATGGAAGATATTGCTTTTATCTCCATATAATTTCCAAGGGAGAGACAGGTTGTTGTTGTCACTTTTGGGTGTCCCTTCAGTCCCACTTTCTCTCATGAACATACCAAAAGTGAGCAAAAACAGTGGGCTGACTTTTCCTCTTTTGTGTGTGAATATGTGCCTTCAAGTCGCCTGTAGACTTCTGGCAAGGGATACCTAAGGTAATTTTGCCATTGTCTTCCTCTGAAATATAGCATACAGCCGCTGGTATTCCTTGGTATTCCTCCATATAAGTACTAACCAGGACTGGCCCCCTGCTTAGCTTCTAAGATCAGGCAGAATCAGGTGCCTCTAGGGTATCTGAGCCCCTCTTTAAACAACCCCACTGATTTCTCCAGTCCTTACATTAACATTTTCCAAGATCGCTTGGCAATAAATTGGTAGTAAAGAGACCAAAGGAGAGTCAGCATGGTGTAGTGGTTTGAGCATCAGACTAGGGCTCTGGAGAAAAGGGTTCAAATCCCTGCTCAGCCATGAAACCTACCGAGTGACTCTGAGCAAGTCACTCTCTCTCACCCTCAGAGAATGGCAATGGCAAATCTCCTTTGAAGAAACTTGCCAAGAAAAACCTAGTCACCAAAACTTGGAAATGACTTGATGGCACACAACAACAACAACAACAACAACAACAACAACATGTAGCACCTTTGAGACTAACTGTGAAGAAAGAAATTGGCCAATTTCTTTCTTTCAGTTAGTCTCAAAGGTGCTACAAGATCTCTCTACGTACTATTTTACAGACTAACAAGGCTATATCTTTGAATTCTTCCAATAAAGAGACCAGAAACCTACATTCTACCAAACTTTGGAATTATCCAAATTCTCACATCAGCCCTGTGTCCTATATCCAAATGTTGTGACAAATACAGCAATAATGGTTTTTTATATCTGGTTAAAATCCCAGCCATCCTTTGTGTTACTTTCTATAAACAGAAGTGGGGTGGGGAGAGATAGGATCCTGCAGATGTAGATAGCTCTTGTATTTGGACAGAGGGGCAAGAGAGGGCCTCTCTAGGCAGAAGAGATGCATAGTTGAAGGGAAGTACAGCTTAGCCTGGAACGTCTATGCGCACTCACATAGCTTTGAGCAGAAAGAGGCTCCCTATAAGTGTCTGTGATTAGGATCTATGGAGCCAAGTGCTGCCTCAAGGGTGAGGGAGGAGGGGCAAGACAGGAAGCCAGAAGAGCATGCTGGGAAGGAGTGCCTAGGGATTGCTGGGAGATTAGCAGTTGACAGCTAGATAAATCCTCAAGGAACTGTTTGTATGTGCTCCTGCCCTCCTCCACAATTTACTAGTCAGTGGGAAAATAAAGGCCAGTGTGTGTATATGTGCATGCATATGTGTGCACAACCGCCCCCTTCCACATATGATTGTGGAAATAGGAAAAGGTGAGAGCTTTGCTCAGTTGTGCAATAAAAGCTTGCCTTAAAAGCTTATTTTCCTGGTCTGCAGCAGCCAGGCCAATGTAAGCAAAAGGAATTGGGGGGGGGGGGGGAGAGGACGGTTAGGTGTGTGCTTGGGGAGTGCCCTGAAATACCATCTCTCCACCCTTCCACCCCCATAGCCTCGCTAGCGCTCCTGATCCCTAAGGAGTCTCACATTTCATTAACGTATTGCAGCCATCTGGACTGCGTCCACTAATGAACTCCTGCACTCCATAAAAAGCAAATCTGTTAACAGCTTTCAGCCATGTCTCTCCCCCCCCATTCCACACAAAACTCTCACTCTCCCTCATTAACTAACCCCCACCCTCCCCTGCACTCCACCAGGACTGAACAAACTCACTACTGAGAGAGGCCAAGGAAAACTGGCTCTCTGCCATCTCCATTGAAAGCTGGAGAGGACAATCCTCTCACACTGGCCCTCTCATCCCAGCAGGGAGAAGGCGGCAGTCATAGCAAGGAAGAAGGAAGAGACCCAAGCCCCCAAGGACAATTGCCAGCAATATTTCACTGGACAGCACAATGGGTCAGACATTCAGGGACTCTGTTGTTACAGACATACAGCTGTAGAAACACGAAGTTCCACTGCTGATCCGTCTCAAGCTACAGACAGACAAAGGCAGAAGCAAAGGGCATGCAATTAATGCATGAACCCACCCACAAAATACAACGTACAGGTTCAAATTCAAAAGAGCAAGCACATACGCACACTTGTGCATGTGCACACGCACAAACTTCACCACTGCACAGAACCTCATCAACATCACCACTGGCTTCAGCAACCTTTTTCTCTGGCACCAAGGATAGCAGCAGAGCACTTGCCTCCTTGAATCTACACCTGGGTCAGAACTCCATGCAAGCTCCCTTCATATGGGAATTGTAATGTGCCTGTGCCATGTGTAAAGCATGAAGCAAACTGTGTTTCAGTCATGCTACAAAGCCATGCTTGTATGCTCCCCAGATTATTCTGCTCCCACCACATGTATATTAGGCAGCAAATTGTGTTTGAGTCATGTTACAAACCCTACTAATTATAAAAAACAGGCTTAAATCTTCCCCAAATTATTTTGTTTGAACAAGCAAAAACAAACCATGTTACACAGCACGCGCCATGTGGTGATGCGGTGTGGTGAAGTTTCTGACACACTAGCACCTGAGCTTTAGTGTAGAACATAATGCAAAAACAGGAGTCCATATTAGGAATCAATAACACACTAACACAGCCACCTTGTAAACTGGGGAGCTAGGGCTACTTTCATACAGCAAGTCAGTTTCTTATTGGCATTGACTAAGATAAGAAGAGATAACAATGAGCAGAGAATAGTCCATTCTTTCTTTGTAGTTTGCAAGCTGCCTATATTCATCAATCCTCAATTCACCTGGGCCAGCCATTTTCTAGTTCCAGGGCTACTCACTCCATTTGCAGCTATACCCACTTTTGCTTTGGTCATGTGACAGTGCCAGAGGCATTGGTAACAGGGTTAGAGGAGCAAAGGAGCAGCCAAGACTTGGCTATGAAACTTGTCCAAGCAGTTGGAAAATGATTTTGTTACTTGTCTGAAATGCTCCAATGCTTTTATAGCTCCATTAGCATCAGTATTGGTCAGGTGAAATCACAGGCCCCAGCACTCTTTGGCAATATGACATGATGCATCCCCATTTGATAATCCTACAGCTCAGCATCAGGTCACAACAAACAGCAGGCAGCAAGGCTGGATTATTTTCATTTCACCTGGATGAAGAATACATGTTTCTTTCTCTTCTGTGCTGACTAGGATCTAGGAACCTTGTTATTAAAGTGTAACCTCAATTTCTCCTCCAAACCTCTATCGGTGCACAAGCCTAATTGCATCTCAACCATCATATGCCAAAATGCTGTGACATTCTGATATTAAAGGGAACACCATTCACATAAGGTGACAGGAGACCATTCTACTGAGTCCTGATTTTGATGTTTTCCCTTGAGTAGTATAGCATACAGAACACATGAAAGTCTGCAGTTAGGAGATGGAAAAGTCTTCACTGAGACTGTCCTTATAGTCACCTTGGAGAGTGGGGATGAGACATCCCGACTGCTGGAGAAAACAAACAAAAAAATAAAAACAGCAGCATGAGGTACATTTAACTCATTGAATAGCTCTTGGGTTAAATGCTGCAGACAACTCCAGAAGACCTAGCTACAACAGCTTGTGTGTCTTTCTTTTCTCATCATACAGGTAAGTGTCCTAACTTAACATCTACAAGTTTTTTCTTGACCCTTTCATTATATAAATAAGCCAAGCCATGTTCCCCTACCCTGACCCCCTCCATTAGATTGCAGCATTTTGTTTGCAAATTACAGTGAATGTTCCTATTCACATTCCCAGCCAGATAAAAACCCTTCCTATACAAAGAAATCTAACAGTGGTCAGTAAGAGTCAAACTTTTCTCTGATACTGTATGTATTATTCTCTGATACAGGGGTCGTTTGTCTTGAATTCAGGAATGGGACAACTTTTTTGGCCTATGAGTCAAATTTCAATTTGGGAATATCCTAGGAAGCCACAGTCCATCAGTGGGTGGGGCTACATGTCAATTTAGCAATAAGCTACAGTCCAATAGTTTCCTTCAATACATACCAGAGTGAAATTCCATGCAGCATGTTCCCAAGTTACAGACCAGAGTTTAATTCTGCAGAACAGCTTCCTGGGCTGTAAATTAGAACTCAGTTCCATTGAACAGCTCCCCAAGCTGCAAACCAATGTTCATGTCTATGGAACAGTAAGCTGCAAATCAGAGGTCAATTCCATGGAAGAACCTCTTGAGCTACAAAAAACCCCTCAGTTCCATGAAACAACTTCCTTGTCTGCCTCATATTCTGAGTACTGAGGGAAATAACAGCAGAAGAAGCTTTTTACTAGATTAAGAATCTCCACATGCTGTCTTTGCTTGGGACTGAAGATTCCTCATCCCTGCTGGAAGAACTAAGAAACACAATCTACTGCTCATAGAAACTGACTCCTAAAATGACCATTCTCAGCATCCCCTTCCAACAGACAAGGTTCTTACCTGCAGGTCAGTTTTCATAAGTGATGCTCCAGCTTCCACAATGTAATGGCAGATGGTGCGCTGGCGAAGGGCTGCAGCCAGGTGCAAACTGGTCTCACCACTAGTAGCAAGATTACAAAGAAGGAACACAGTGAACACCATATGAACCATCTTCTTGCAAAGGTATACAAAGCTCCAGCAGGGGGCCTGGAGCCACTTTACAGCACAGACATTAATGTGTACATTTATGGGTTCAATAAGACAGAAAAGTATAGGGAGCTATGCATATAACTGGAAAAAAGGCTGAGTGGAAAGACTTTCCTCTGATATCCCAGGCAAAGCCATTGTCTTTCAGATGTTTAGGGAGCTTTGTGAGGAAGGAAACAGAAACTTGGGCTACCTCCTTGAGGTGAGGAAGACAAACAGGAACATGTGAGTTAGAAGATTTTAAAACTTTTATATCAGTGGTTCTGCCAGTGGCACCCAGAATGCTACAAAGAACTACAGGATGGTTACTTTCCTTAGGAGTGTAACTGTAGCTAGGAATATATGATGTTCACTTTACCCTGCAAGCAGATATGCTTATGAGGGACACACTCCACTTCTACAAATCCTGTTTCATATGGAATGGGTGTTTGGAAAGCTGTGGGTGATCATAGGTGATCTTTGGTCCATTATTGTGCCCCTGGACCCATCTGAACCAGCTGGGGTGGGGAGGAATTAGCTTGAAAATGGAAAACTATAACTCTGGAAGCATCCAGGAACAATAATTTCACTTATTTTCACCTTTCTCCCAAAATGGAACTCAATTCTCCATTAAAGCGTGGAATGTGGTCTTATTTTAGCACAGGTGTAAGCCACATATATTCTACACTGAGCCTGACAGGACTACACCTCCATCCATGTCCCCTCTGGCATTTTTTTAACTTGAAAAGGCCTTCCCCTCCTTGTGTCTTCCAAGGTCCATGGTTTTACGATGTTTTGAGGCAGATCTGGCTTATTTTAAGCTGAGACATTGCATTCCCCCCAAGAAGTGATCAGGACTCACTTTTGGTTCTGAAATCACTTCTGGTTTGGTAAAACAAGGGCCCCAGCCTATAAAAGCTTTGGTGTGGTTGCAAAACGTGATGAAATTGACCATCTTGTGGCCATTAGAGTATGGGGGCTCTTTAGCAAAAACAAAAACAAAAACAAAAAAGTCAACATTTTTCTCAAGCTCAAAAATTAATTTCGGATCTGTGAAGTCAAAGGCTTTCATGGCCAGCATCCATAGGTTTTTGTCGGTTTTTCAGGCTGTGAGGCTGTGTTCTAGAAGAATGTATTCCTGACATTTCCCCTGCATCTGTGGCTGGCATCTTCATCTTTCTGATGCAGGTGAAACGGACAGGTTGCTTACCTGTAACAGAATTTCTTTGAGTGGTCATCTGCGAATTCACACAAATGGGTTTTGTCTGCACATGCGCAGCTAGCTTGGAACCTTCTGGAATCACTAGGCAGAAGTTGGATTGCAACTTTTTGGTGGTAGCCCCGCCCACCTCTATATAGGCCCTTGCGTTCCCGCTCGCTCCTCAGTTCCGAGTACGCTGCTTATAGAAGTGACAGCAAGATTATCAAATAGAGCAGGACACGACTGAGGAGAGGTAGGGCGGGATTTGTGTGAATTTGCAGATGACCACTTGAAGAAATACTGTTACAGGTAAGCAACCTGTCTTTCTTCGTGGTCTCTGCGAATCACACAAATGGGTTATTCAGATCAGCAAGCTAAAGTCAGTGGAGGAGGGAGTGTCCTGAGACAAGCTTGCAGGTTCAAACAAAAATGTTTATTGTAACAAAATTATCAAACAATCCAAGTGATAAGCATTCACATTTGGAAAATTCAAGTGCACCAGGAATTGTAATGTAACCCATCAATCGTACATTTAGTGCTTAACGGAATGAAGCAATGTCAATAAATTCAAGTTTCAACTGAGAAATAATGCAATATACTTGTAGTTATTTCAAGTAAACATTGTATTATCATCAAAATAGAAAAAAACATACTTGTATTCTAATTCAAGTATTCAATGCAATAACTCTTATAGAGATACATTTAGAAGTCATCAATGGAAAAACAACTGTATAAAGTGCAATTAATGTAGTCCTGATAACAATACTGCTCTCCCAAAGGAAGCATCTTGTCTGGCTCGTGTATCCAACCTGTAATGTTTGATAAAAGTCATTGGTTGGGACCAGACAGCTGCCTTACAAACATCTTCCAAAGGAATGCCAAATAGGAAAGCAGAGGATGATGCTACTCCCCTGGTGGAGTGCGCACGTACCCGGCCCGGTGGAGTCTTGCCTGCCAGTTTGTAGCACAGATGGATGGTCGATGTCACCCATTTAGATAGTCTCTGAGGGTTGACAGGCAGTCCTTTCTTGTGTTCAGAATAACACACAAAAAGTCTCTCAGAGCGCCTCGAACCTGAGGTGCGTTCCAAGTAGAAAGCCAAAGCTCTGCGAATGTCCAGTGTGTGCAGTCTTTGCTTGACCTCAGTGGTCGGGTTAGGGGCCAGGGTGGGCAACACAATGTCCTGGTTGATGTGGAAGGCAGACACCACCTTCAGCAAAAAGATGATGTCAATACGGAGCACCACCTTATCCCTGTAGAACCGGAGATAAGGTTGATCCATCCTTAAGGCACGAAGCTTACCAGCCCGGCGAGCTGAAGTTAAGGCAACCAGGAACGCTGTCTTCCACGTCAACAGTCTCAAATCAGTAGTAGCCATTGGTTCAAAGGGCTTGGTGGACAGAAAAGACAACACAAGATCCAGGGGTCGGTACCAAGGATGGTGGATGTAGATTATTAAGTCCCTTAAGAAATCTCTTAACCAAAGGGTCAGAGAAAAAGAAGGGTTGACCCTCAAGTTGGTAATGTGAACAGATGGCGGAAAGGTAACATTTGATAGAAGTGAGACATAGTCCTGAATTGGAGAGGGACAAGAGGAATTCAAGTACTGTCAGTACGGTGACACGGGATGGAGGGATCTCTTTAGCTGATAAAAAAGTCCATGAACTTTTTTCCACTTGAATGAGTACGACCTCCTCGTGGATGGTTTCTGGGCTGCCTCGATTATCGTCTGCAGAGATGCAGGAAGAGATGTCAAGGTAGGATTCTTCACACTGTCATGGGTACAGTATCCAGGTACGGATGACGTATTCTGCCCTGGTGCATGGTCAGGAGGTCTGGACGAAGTTCCAGGCGACAGTAAGCTTCTCAGGACAGTTGCAAGAGTGGAGCGAACCAAGGTTGTCTTGGTCACCACGGTGTGATCAGAATGGCATCCATCCTGTCCATTCTCATCTTGGCGAGCATTTCCACCATTATGAGTGGAAACAGAGGGAAGGCATAGAACTTCTTTCCACACCACACGAACTGGAAGGCATCGCCTCGAGAGGCGTGTGCTGGCACTCTGGAACAGAACTCTGTACAGTGAGTGTTCTCCTCTGTGGCAAACAGATCGATGTCCCTGGTCCCCCACATGGAGAACAGGTGTGCCACCACCTCAGGATGGAGACGCCACTCGTGACAGGGACTGTTTGTCCTGCTGAGGCTGTCGGCCAGCTCATTTTGTTGTCCCGGAAGATGGATGGATTGGAGCAGAATTCTATGGTCAATGCACCAATCCCAGATGCGTAGGGTGATGTTGAGAAGAATCGAGATTTGGTCCCGCCTGGTTTGTTTAGGTAGTACATGACAGTGGTGTTGTCTGTCATGAGGAGGACTACCTTGCCTGACAAGTCCATCTCAAATGCCTTGAGAACCTTCTCCATGGCGAGCATCTCCAAGGCATTGATGTGAAAGGTCTTTTCCTCTCTGGACCATGAGCCCCTCACAGTCAGTCCTCGGGAGTGAGCTCCCCAGCCTTCCATTGACGCATCTGTAGTCAAGGTGATGTCCAGCTGTGGGGGAAGGAATGGCATCCCCGTGCAAACGTTGTCGGGATGGAACCACCATTGTAGAGACGTCGCGACTTGTGTCAGGATGATGAGCCACTTCGAGGGGGAGTTGCATGTAGCATCGAATGACGACAGGAACCAAGACTGTATGGGTCTTAGATGTAGTCTTGCCCACGGTGTCACAAAGGTTGTTGATGCCAAATGTCCCATTGCTGTCTGTACCTGATGAGCTCTGACTCTGCTGTGCTCGAGGCAAGCTCTGATGGAGGCGGTCAGCGCCGTGAATCTGTCTTCCGGGAGGAAGGCCTTTCCCATTTTGGAGTCCAATATCGCCCCAATGAACTTGACCCGTCTGGACGGAGTGAGGTTTGATTTCTCTTCGTTGACTTTCAGTCCAAGAGAATGTAACAGTCCGAGGGCAAACTGGATGTCGTCCAGGAGCTTTTCTTGGGACAGTGCAGTGAAGAGCCAGTCGTCTAGATATGGGAAGAATGTGATCCCTTTTCGATGTAGATAGGCGGCGACTGAGGCCATGCATTTGGTGAATACCCTCGGTGCCGATGACAGTCCGAATGGAAGAACTTTGTACTGATAGTAGTCGGTTCCGACTGCGAAGGCTAGAAACCTCCGGGGGTCCTCTTGGATGCTGATGTGGAAATAAGCGTCCTTGAGATCGACCATGGTGAACCAATGGTCCCTCTATAGAAGGGGCAAAATAGAAGACAAAGTTGTCATACAAAAACGTCAGTATTTAACAAAGTTTAATGCTCTTAAGTCTAGGATGGGCCTAAGGCCTGAGTCTTTCTTTGGGACAATAAAGTAACGGGAAAAGAAGCAATATCAAGGTAGGGACAGGTTCGATGGCTCCCTTGTCAATCAAGGCGTGCACTTCATTGAGTAAGGTGTTAGAAGGGGTTGTGATGACAATAGCTCCAGTTGGTGGGAACTCTTCGAATTCCAGGGCATAGCCCCTGCTAACAATGTCAAGCACCCAAGAATCGGAAGTGATGTTGGCCCAGGTGTCAAAAAAGGGCCCTAGTCTGTCATCAAAGCATGAATTGACAGAGTGTGTGGCTTCACATCACTGCGGTCTCTTGTTGGGATCAAATGACTTTTTACGGTAGTTCTGCTGGGACTGATGTTGCTGTTGCCGGTGGCCAGAAGATGAGGAGGAATGGGAGGGTGGTCGTCTGCGCGGCTGACTTTGCGCTTGAGATGGGTCTTGTTGATAAGAACGCTGATTCGGGGTGGGGTGGGTACCAGGATCTTTGTTGGAAGAACCCGAAACGGTGTCTGGAGGGGTGCATACGCGTGGCTGCTTTCATTTTGTATTTGAGATTGAGTTTTTCATCGGTCTCTTTGTGAAAAAGACCGGATTGGTCAAAAGGGAGATCTTCAATGGTCACTTTGGCCTGAGGCATGAGATCGGCTGCACACAGCCATGCATGTCGACGCAAACACACTGAAGTGAGCAGAGTGTTAGCTGCACAGTCAGTGAAATTCCTTGCGGAAACGATTTGTTGTGCCCCAACTGAACGAACCTCCTGTTCCAGAGCAATAGCGTAGGGTTTGTGTTGGTTGGGTAGCTCATCTAGAATCGGGCCAAGTTTTTCCATCAGATATTGGAGGTATGCCCCCATACACCCAACATAGTTGGCAACCTTGAGTCCCAAAAGTGAGGTGGAATAGGCTTTTTTAGACAACATATCAATCTTTTTGCCTTCTTTATCTGCTGGGGATGTGGAGGATTTAGGGGTGGAGATAAACTGTGCACCCTCAACAATGTTAAGAGTTTTCCTGGGGGTGGTCCATCGTCCATGGTGGTGTCGGTTTGGCAATCTGGTACAGGTTGTCGATACGTCTTGATGTAGTGGAGGTTGAAGTTGGAACATCCCAGGATCTTTTGAGAATCTTGACCAGTGATGGCATGTATGGAATGGCCGGTCTGGTTATGACTCTGTTCTGTACTCGCTTTTCAAGCTGATCAGAAGCCTCTTCTTCAGGTTGAGTGACATCAAGTTCGAGGGCACGTGCCATTTGGAGAACTTGATCCACGAAGGCCCGCACGTCGTCGGTCGGAGAAGAAGTTTGAGTATCGAGTGGTGGTCGAGTCTGACTAGGGGACCAATCAAAATCTCTGTCGGATTCATCCTCTGGAGTTAGTGAGACGGAAAGGTAAATTGAAAAACTGGACTCAAAAGACTAGGGGCGATGGGGCCTTTTATGCTCACCTCTTGAAGAATGTTGGTGTCTAGTTGAGGATTTAGGCGACGGGGAACGGTGACGTTTAGGCGAAGGGGAACATTGGCGTCTAGTAGAAGATTGCCTTTGAGGCATTGAGAGAGAAGACGATGTATCCCCACATTTCCGTTGAGTTCGAGAGTGGTCACAGAGTCGAGAAGGTCAAGGCAACGGAGAAGGCGATGGAGATTCGGAGTGGTGCGACGGAACCTGAGAGGGAAGGGGCTGCTGTGTAGCAGGAAGGACTTGACGGCTCTGAATCGGAGAGGGAAGGGGCTGTTGTGTAGCAGGAAGGAGTTGACGCCTCTGTTCCTCCATGTGGTGCAGGTGCTCGGGCTGAACCGGAAGGAGGTAGCTATTGGAGGCCTCATCGAAGATGAGTTGTGGGTATTTGACAATCCACGGTTCAGAGCTCTGTTCTGTCGTGGAATGGTGTTGTCTCCGTTCCGTATCAGAGTGAGGAGACAGTCTGCCATCGGACCCAGAACTTCTGTGGGCCAGAGATGAAGGTGCGGCAGGAGAGGGTGAAGAATGCGGCGTCAAGGCCGGAGGTTGTTGAATCTCTGTCTCCAATTCGGAGTCGATACAGACCATTGGCGTCGTGGGTTTCGAAACCGACGGGATGGTGGGAGGCAGAACAGGCACTACAGATGGTGGAGGAGCAGAGAGAGACGACATAGGTGGGGTTTTAGTATTTCCCCCAGTTTTTGAGCGCCTCCTCGCCGGTGTAGAATGCTCCCCTTCGAGGAAATGAGCAGGGGATGCAGAACGGGCTCTTTTCAAAGAAAAGGAGGTCTCCTTGATAGTCCCCAAGTGCTTTCTCTTGGAAGATTTTTTCCTGCTCTTTTCTAAGTCCTCAGCACTCACGCTCTCTTCGTGCCTGGAAGATTTTCTGCGAGACCTCTCCCTGGATCTTCCCCTTTCCCTAGGTGGATCCGAGGAAGGAATAGAAGTGGCCACTGAAGCCAAGGTCTTGGCTGGCATCTCCGCTTGAAGGGACTTTTCCCATAAGGCCGCTTTAAGCTTCAGAATTCTATTTTTTAGAGCCTGTGGCATCATTTTCTAGCACATCTTGCAGGTTTTTGGATTGTGAGACTCCTCAATACAAAAAACACATTCGTCGTGCTGGTCTGAAGTTGGAAATTTGGAATTGCACGAGATGCATTGCTTGAAGGAAGCCATGGTCGTCGTATCCAAAACGCTAGTAGATTTTCAAAGTTGTAAAATGGTCCAAATTCAATTTTCCAAAGCTGTGAAAGAGTCCAAATCAAACAACACAGTAGAAGTCGCAATCCAAGAATAGTCAGAAGCCAAAAATGTGGTCAAAAAGCCGTTAGATCAAGAGAGTAAACTGCCAGTAGCGAGGTTCCTTGCTAGCTGCAAAAGCGGCGGACGAAAGGAACTGAGGAGCGAGCAGGAACGCGAGGGCCTATATAGAAGTGGGTGGGGTCTATATAGAACACGAGGGCCTATATAGAAGTTGCAATCCAACTTCTGCCTAGTGATTCCAGAAGGTTCCGAACTAGCTGCGCATGCGCAGACAAAACCCATTTGTGTGATTCGCAGAGACCATGAAGAAATCAGGAATACATTCTTCTACAACACGGCCTCACAGCTCGAAAAACCCACAAAACCCTAATTTCTGATCTCTTCTGGCTTTGAAAAATTCATTTAATTTCATTAAAGATGACTGCCAACAAAGGCAACTGAATACATACAGAACAGTGATGAAGAGAACAAGCCTGCCTTCTGCCTACTTCAGGACACTTATGCTCAGAATAAATAGTACTGAACAGGATGGAACTTACTTCTCTTCTTCAGCCATGTCCAGAATCTCTGCAGGAGCTGGAGACAGAAAGTCAAACATGGAGTAGTAAGATGAAACCACATGACATAGGCCATGCCACTTTTTATACATTCTACTACAGATGGAAAGCATAGCGTCATCCCTATACCTCCTGCATACTACTATGGAAGAGTTCTGCATTTTCCAGGAGTATCAAACACTTCTATAAAATTTAACCCCATGGCTCTTTTTCTTTGTCAAGAAACAGTCTTTATTTCCTTAGCTATAAATTATGTAGCACCCTGTTTTTATATTCACTCCACCACAACTGTTGCCAACTTTCTGGTCTCAGAAGAACAAAATGAGCTTTTAAAAATATTTTTATTTATAAATGTTTAGAGAAGGGAGAACCTAGGTTAGAGATGTGGTGTGGAACCCAGGCCTACCTATGGTAGGGTGGCCACTGAACAAGTGGCTGGAGGATTCTGGGAGTTATAGTAAAAACAAATCTTTTCCAGACTTTTGATAAGACACTTTTACAATATGTAAAAGAATTCTCATGACATGGCACAGGAGAAGACAACTGCTTGTTAGCAAGAATGAAACCTGGCAGGCAGAAAAACTGATGTGTATGAGAGGTTGTCTGTGTTAGCTCTTCTGAGTACAACCCATCTAATAAGAAAATAAGGACTCTAATACCACCTCCCCCATCCTGCTATGTGGAGCTTTTTTTGCATGCATGAATGCACAAGCATGCAGAAACTAGGATGAATCAATGTGGTAAAGTATTTTTTACATAGCTCAGTTCCCCCATTTAGCCAGTGATAGGAAGGCAAAGCATAATCAATCCCATTTTACAGATAGAAGATTCAGGCTGAAGTAGTATCAATTTTATTCAAGTCTATGCAGTATTTTCAGAGTCCATTGTGTGAATTCTTCCTTAACATTTGCTTGATGGACTTCATGAATATTTAATTTAAATCCTTCACTGGACCCTCATTAGGTCATCGTTGTCCCATGAATCCAACATAATAGGAAAGAACGCTGTACCTTTTCTTAATTAAAACTTACCATTTTCAATTATGTATTTGACGATTTCCTTGTTTCCTGATTTGATTGCATGATGCAGGACAGTTTGGCCTGTGTGATCGCGCACCATCAAGTCCTTTCCAGCCTTATGCAGTTCTTTGAACTACAACATGATAGGAAAGCTGGAGCTATAATGCAGACTTTCTAGAGGATTGTATTTACAATGTGTTTACAGAAAAGTTTATAGAAATGTTCAAAGCAAAGCCAGAACAAGAGCAGTCCAATAAAGAAACCAGCTATTTATCAACCACTCAGAATGTTGTGTCAAATAGAAACAGTTAACAATGTTTTTCCAGAGAGGAAACATTTTAATATTCCCACATAGAGAAGATAGTGGTGTCAGGTACAACTCACCTCCTCCACAAAGGGAATCCCACCCACAGAACCAGACTTCTAAAATGTCTGATCCCTCTTATCAGCAAAAGCTTCTTCTCATCATATGGGGATATGGAAAAAGCCCAGTTCCATAAACAAAGAGAGATGCAGAGATAACACTGCATAATTGCACACTAACCAATTTGTAAGAATGGGGGGTGATTGCATTACCAAATGAAAAGTCACTGAAATCTTTCCTCCATTATTTCGTCTTATAAATGTACCACATGGGACTAAAACAGACACATTACCATTAAACAAGGCATTATTAAAGAAATCTAATGGTTCTCTCTCTCCCTCTCTCTCTTGCAATAGTTATTATCAAAGCTATTGACTTAAACTTGGGGTAGGAACCTTTCTGCATTCCAGGTACAGTTGAAATGCTATTTTCATCATGACATGACTACTGTTGATAAGAATCAGTGTTCGCCAGCAATATTACTATCTCCCCAGCCCTGTCTTAAACAATACATTCAAAATCTGAATCAGTTATAGTAAACTATATAAATCTCCTTGACATATTGTTAAATTATCTTGACTTCTATCAGAGCAAGAAATAAGGAGGCACCTCCACACGTTTCTAGTTGTGGGTGGATGGGTGGGAAATCACTATTGCTGTATGTCTAGATCATGAGATTGCCATGCTTCTGATTTCATTACATTAAGTAACCTTATGCCAATACCACTCTTAACTGCAATGCATATGGTGTAGTATGGGTGCATGGTACAATGCAGATTTTACAAGTAAGAATATTCTAAACAGTACTGACCAATAAAAAATTCAAACAAGGAAAAAAAAATCCTTAACATCTCATCTAGATAGCCTGATTGGAGAACTAAGCATAGTTCTGGTGAAGCTGCAGGGTGTCCTTGTACTCTCTTATTACAATATAAGGTCCTCTCAATGAACTTGCTAGAAAGTCCATTGGAGGGTAATCACTAAAAGGGAGCCTCAACTACTGGGGGCACAGTGTGTATGTGTCAATCTATGGTGAACACTAAAAAGCAGGCTAAGCCAGCTGGCATCACCAAGAGGTTGCAGAAGGAAAGCCAGTTAACAGCACCATATACAACACGAAGGGAAGGGAAGGGAAGGGGAGTGACAACACTGTGGCAAAGGTAATTGCACCCTCTCCAGTTTTGCAGCTAGGGTTTTTAACATGCAGTAGCTGTTACCTTTTGGAAATCATTATTCTTGGCAGCATCTATCAAAGCATCATCTGCAAGGAGGAGAGATAGGTCAGGGTTACAAAATCAAGCAGGAGATAGGGAGAAAATGTGGTGGGAGAATAGGGTGGACAGAGGCTAAAAGGACAGCAACTGGAGTCATTAACTATTAGCTAAAAAGAGGGTAGGGATTAGCTAATAAACACAGGCGACCACTTGTAATCTAGAGACCTCTAGGGAGAGTCCCTGTGAATTTATTTGCCCAGTAATGTGTTGAGAGCATTTTTACCTATAAGGGCACTTTTTCCTGCTGTAGAGCATTCTCTAGCATGGTTCTCCTTACGTTTTCTAAGGATCAAAAGTAAGTGTTACTTTTAATCCACAGTATGCAGCTATCCCTGTCCAATTTTTCTTACTTGAATGTAAAGGCACAGGAGTTGATTTTGTAAGAAGGACTTGAACCTGGGGAATTACTCAAGTCCAAGTCTTCAATGGGATCTTTTATCTTATGTTTACGGAGGTGGCTAGGGAATAGACTGATAGAGACAAAAATTTCCAATGAACTGTAATTTATTTGGGGATTCAGCCATATAAAGACACTCTACCATTGACTCATACCCACATGAACTCAGGAATAAAGTAGTCATCTTGGAGAGGAAACAGAAGGCTTTCTAATGGTGATAATTACCTGAAAGAGGCTGTTCCAATGATGAATGAAGATGGATAGACTCAACTGTTACAAAAGGGAAAGGACAATGGAAAGAGTTGGGACCCAAGTCAGAGTTCACAGTGGTGTAGTGTCACCGTGAAATCTAACCAGACCCAATGTGCCTGAGATTTTAGGGATCTTTTATACCCTTAAACCTAGCCTGAGGTGAAGAGTTGCAATTGTATATCAAAGGAGTCTGGATTACTCTTTGAAGTAAACAATTATCAAGGACAGGAGATAGGATGTTAATGTTATCTTGTCTTCAGCCAGACACATCCTGACTGATACCCATAAATCTCCTAGGTGCGAATATCCTGCTTTGCAGCTCCTAGGCCTGGCCCTTTTGATCTGCAAATTGCTGTAGGTGCAGATCTGACCTTTCAGGTGCCTACGTGATGTGCTCGCCTTGAATCCATGGCGGCTGGGCTCCTCCAGTCCAGGGCCATGGCAGGGACCAACAAAAAGGGATTTTTATATTAAATCAGTTATTTTAACAATTTAGATTGGAACCCAAGGGCACAGGGGTACAGAGTATTAATCTTTGGTCCCATACTGTGGTCCCAATCCAAACTCCTTCTCCCAACACACAATTCACATTAAAAAAATAATTTGCTCCTATGAAAATGGTAGTAATGGGATCCCACATACAGATCAGAAACACAAGGGGAAAAGTGTTAAAGCCCATGCTGGAGTCCTGTTCCAGAACAGTTCCCCCATACTTACTTTTCAGGAAGAACTCCTCACCCTCACCCCAGATACAGTGGTACTATATATTAAAGGTAAAAGTACTTTAGCCCTTGGCATCTCGGTTTTTCTAAATTGCACCTCACATTTCGTATGCCTAGAGTCTGAGAGGATGAAGACTGAGAATGGGACATTTGAGTCCAGAACATTTTTAAAATTCTTAGTGTGATGACAGCACAATTAATATTATTCCAGTATTTGCTGAACATGCTGCGGCTCTGTTTTGCTGTTTGGATTCTTTCCTGTATGCACTCTCCTATTATTGACAAACTGTGTATTATGGGCACTGGGAGCATATGTATACTGCACATACTGTTGTCATTGTGTGCCTTCAAGTTGTTTTCTACTTATGATGACCCTAAGGCAAACCTACCATGGGTTTTTCTTGGCAAATTTCTTAGAGGGGTGTTGCCATTGCCATTCTCTGAGGCTGAGAGAGTGTGAGTTGCCCAAGGTCACCCAGTATGTTTACATAGCTGAGCCAATGCTCAAACCACTGCACCAGGAGTAGGCAACCTTTCCCCTTTAAGGGCCGAGGGACTTCAGCTCCCAGAAGCCCACCATGCTAGCTCTCATGCTTATACTACACACATATAATAGGTATTATTTTGGTGAAATTTCAGGCAGTTAGGTATTATGCTTTCTTTTCCCTTTGTTTCCATGCCTTAGTTGATGAGTTGTTGCTATGGGGGCCTGGAAAGGATGAAAAACTCTTAAGGAGGGTTCATAGCTTCATAAGACTAACTGAGGGAGGCTGTAGGGAATTAAAGAAATAAACTAAAGGGTAATAAGGAGGAATCAAAAGCACTAGGTGAAAGAAGGCAAGAGAGCAAAGTTGAAGCAGAAATAAGAACTCTGACAGGATCATTTCAAACCAAATCAAATCTTTGGATTACAACTTCCAGAATCTTCTGCCCTGCATGGACAGTGGTCGTCTTGAAAATTCTAGAATCTGCAGTCTAAAACTTCTCCAAGCTCTGTTGGGCACAGGGCAATGAATGGTCAACACGGAGAGGTAAAGCAGAAGGGGTGAGCAGAAGAGGCATAAAGCAGGTGTCCCCATGGAAACAGTGGTTGGGAATGCCTCTTGTCAGTGAGTCACTCACACTTCCAGGAATTCAGCTCTGTTCAAGCTCCAGAAAACACTTCCCATTTGTTCAACCAAGGGAGGCCCCTGACCTTGTGTGCATACCTTTGGGAAACTTCACTGGTGCCTGGCAGAGTCTAGCTCTGCTCCCTATCCATGCACCCTACAGGTGGGAGATTAACCCTTCACCACTATGGTATTTCCTGCCAGGTTTTATAAATGAGCTGAAGAAGACAGCTTGTTAAGCCAATGGATGTCATATTTCACCCAGCTAGTAATTTCTGCAGCTGCTCCCTGGAAGGAATTGCCTGATTGGTGCATTTACAACACTCAGTTCCTCCAATAATGGGGTGGGAAACCTTTGGCCCCAGATGTTTTGGACTACAATTTTTGTAACCCTTTACAATTTTTGTAAACCTGTATCACTGGCTCTGCTGTATTGAGCCAATGTAAGTTGTTAGCCAAAACGTGTGTGTGTGAGTATCAGACAATTTCCCATCTCCGTGACTACACAGCATGGAGAAAGGCACAAAGTTACAAAGCTCCTTCATGCCAGCACACTGTGCAGCTCTCCACTCTGCCTTGTTCCTTCTCCCTGGAGCCTCTGCAGCTGAAATACATCCAGATGTAATCCACTCAAGGCTAAATATCAATTCCATCTCACACTGTACTAAAACTCTCCTGTTTTCAAACCTGGTCTAACTCCAATGTAACTTTTTGAGGCCTCATGGTCATAAGCAGTAGTAATAAAACCACAATTGTAATAGGCCTACTTTCCATTTATTTGCATATTAAACTGTGCTTTACTATAAATACTGGCTGACATTTTCTACCTCCAACAATAATATCAGCAAATTTTGATGTCAGTTCTCTGAATCATCCAGTGAGAACCCCAAATACTGTGTGGGCTGGAAAATGTAAAATTATCTGGGCTGGGTTAAAAAAATGGCCACTATAGCCCCAAAAGTTACTCTGTCCAGCAGAAAGTGATTGCCCTGATCAACTCTGGATCTGGATCTATTCCATCAGTAATTAAATTATAGCATAGCACATTTCACTTTCTTCAGGCATTACATAAATGTCCCAGATCAGTGTAAAGATGTATATGTCAGGTTGACTATCTTAAATCTGCACACACACATGAAAATACATCATGCAAAATAAAAAATAAAAAAACAAACAAGTTCTTAGATTTTACAGACCATAAAATGGCATTACACTGAGGGACTGAAGGACATAAAAATGAAACATAAACAAAAACAGAGAACTAGTTAACAACCATGACCTGAACAGGAGTTAGAGAAATTATTTTGGAAGCCCATTGTGTGAGTTACAAGCCTCACCTTTGAGTGAATGGTTGCTCCCCATTTCTGACCTGGAAAAACAAAATAAAGAGAGATTCAAGCTAAGAGATTAGGTACTTGCTCAAGTATT
This sequence comes from Phrynosoma blainvillii, assembly GCA_026167975.1. Lineage (NCBI taxonomy): Eukaryota > Metazoa > Chordata > Lepidosauria > Squamata > Phrynosomatidae > Phrynosoma > Phrynosoma blainvillii. The sequence continues at coordinate 373,442,858 of JANUYF010000001.1, read as the reverse complement.
TCTTTCCATCTTCTCAGTGCCGCCCCCAATCCTTGCCATTAACTCATTTCTCTATATGCCTAGCTTCATGGGATCAGTGATAGACTTAGGAGGAGCTCTAGATTTTTGCTCTAGAGGAAAAGTAGAACAGAATCCAGATCCTAATCTGGTTTAGTTCCATTAGTCACTTTGTTCTGCCATACTAGCTCTGTGTACTTCTGCCTCCCTTTCCTGTGTCTGTATGTTACTCACTTTGCAGTCCTGGCTTGGTACATGATCAGATTTGATGGTAATAATAATAATAATAATAATAATAATAATAATAATAATAATAATAATACCCCGCCTTTAGCCGAAGCTATCAAGACAGCTTACATTAATCTCATATGTCTGAGTCTACCTCCATCCCATGAAGATTAAAATAGATGAACTAATCTTTAACATCTATCAGACAAAGACTAAGGGTGAAAATCTTCTCATACCCCAAATATCTCCCTTGTGTCTCCCAGAGATCAAACATGACAGAAATAGTCAAAATCTGCAGATTTAACTCTCATTCTCCATCCTGCACTCATTCTTAAACTATTCTTCCTTGGGGTCCTTTCCTCAACCTTGCCTGGTCTTTCTTACCTCAAGGACCCAAGCAGACAGCCTCACCTGGAGACTGGCGTAGTGGATGGTGAAGCTGGGAGAATAATGTGTTGCCTTGTGGGTGCTGAAGGCACATCAACAAGGTCAGGCATGGCAGGTGATGTGCCCACTGTCTGGGTGCGCACCAGTTCTGGGTCCAACACAAAGAGTTCATCCTGGGAGATCTCAGTCACATAATTAAGATGTTCCTGAAATGGTATAAGACAATTAATTTAAGGATGAAATTTCTTTATACTAAACTGGTGCCCTCCATTCCCAGGTTGGAGAAGGATACACTAATGGTTACTAAATTAGGTAAAGTTTGAACCCGCAGAGTCAGAATGCTATGTAGACTGCAACACAAACCCTGTCACTTGAACAAAATCCTAAGAAGACTTGGTTTTTCTTTTTAAGAAAGCAACATCCCAATTCCAGTGGTGGTAATAGTGGAAGACTGAAGGTATGGGGATCCTCTATAAATTCAGAAAGAAAACAAAAAGAGGAAATCTGATTGAATACTCTAAACAGAGGATTATGCTACTTTTCAAAGGTATCAGTTTTAGCCTTTCTCCTTAGATGACATCTTGTATATTGTACTCTCAAGAGAATCATTCCCAGTAAAAAACAAAAGCAAAAACAAACAGACTATTAGAAATTCTACATTGAAATCCCAAAAAGTAATAATGTAGAATTATGTATCTGTTCACTTAATTTTTTTCATATTGCACAATTTGAACTCTGTTTTTTAAAAACGTACCAGACTCCAGATGTCTTGTTTACAACTGTAAGAAGCTTGAATCATTGGATTATTACAAGTGCAGTATACTATACTGCTACCCAAAAAAAAAAAAAAAAAAGTGATTTCACTGGAGACAATAAACAATTACTTTTACTGCAGGACTAAAATGTACACATGTAAACCTCCCAGTTTCCATGGCATTTTTCTCTAGACCTACAGTGACAAGTTGTCCTAAATATTTCTTCCACCCATAAGGATCAAGTGTAAAAGGAAAATGATTATCAAAAAAGGTCTAAGAGTTTTTGATTGCAGGAAACAAATATCCCTGACCTCAGGATTGAATCCCTTTATTCAATAAATATAATCACAGGGCTTGAGACATTTTAAAGAAAATGAAAACCAAGATAGTGGCAGCATGCACAGTCATTTCCACAGGAAACATACAGACAAACAACCACAGACTATGCAGAAGAAACTGGATCTCACCTGGGCACGATCTATTCTATAAAAGCGATCTGCTGTTGTTGCTGCAAGAGAAAGACAACAGGGCGCTTAGTATTTATATAGTATATTAGAATTCAAAACACCTCACATACATTATCTCAGTAATTCTTACATTACTGTGACAAAGGCCTGCATCTTCTACATATTGCAAAGGCAGGGCTGAAGCACAGAATGTAGAGTCAGGCCTGAAGATATCTAGGAATATGGCTGAAGGAAGATTTCAAGTACAGAAATTCCTAGGTTCAGAGCACCATATTGTAATTATCTTTTATTACTACTAGTGACATTTGTTAGAAAGTGTTCAAAGATTTAAAAAATGATACAAGCCCTGCCTTCCATCTTATAATTTCAAGGGCAGAAAGTCAAATATATTCTGGAAGAGAAATGAAAGAGGAAGTGCTACCAAAAAAAAAAAGTGCTACACCAGTGCAAATACACAATACCCTGGTTTTACTTCTAGCCTAACATACAGAAGAGCAAGCAGCTATGTAGTATTGGACGGGCTAGCCAGGAATGAAGTTTCATGCCACAGCCAAATCTACAGACCCCCCATTTTCTTCTACCTGTAGCACCTATACTGCAAGTTGGCTAACCATGACTTAACACATGCAATCTTCATACAAACTGCATTCCAAAAATCCCTGGCAAGAGCAGTGAACACAATATAGCTAGGGAGGAGGCAATCTTCCTAAATGCAACTGATTTATTTTAGAACAAAAAATGTTACAGAGAGAGAGAGAGAGAGAAACAAATGAATGAGTACTAAGCTATAAACTGTTCATCTGGCAAGGCTCTCCTTTTAAATAGCTCAAAGGTTAGGTCTCAAGTAAAGGGGAAAAAAGTATATTTATAAAGAGAAGCCAGCAGGCAGGCAGGCAGGCAGGCATACAAGTGAGAGCGAACAATAAAAAGAAAGGCAAACAACAAATGGAAAGACCAGAGTTTCCTACCCCCACAGCATCTCTTTGTGACATCAGAAATGAAGACTTATTTGTTGGGGATGCTGTAGCAGAGAGGATCTTTCCAAAGCTACTTTGCAGCTGTTCTGAGGCTTCCTGTTCATTTGGATGATCTGCTTGCAAAAATGCAGGTGTATAAACCCCCTTGCCTCTTTGCAGTGCAATAATCCAAGTTTTGAAAGCCACCATGAGGGTGTTCCACATGGTTACAATTGAAGCCACTTAATATAAATGATATTGATTTAGTAAATATGTAAGTTTGCCACCACTGACAAAATATATTTTCTAAGTAATAATGGCAAAACCACCTCTGAATATTCCTTGCCTGGAAACCACTGGTGACCTTCAGCAAGTCACACTCTCAGGCTCAGAGGATGGCAAAGGCAAACCTCCTCTGAAGAAACTTGCCAAGAAAACCCCCTTAGGGTCACCATAAGTCCCAAACAACATGAAGGCAAACAACAACAACAGTCCTCAGAAACCATAAATCAGAGATTTTACAAATAAGACAACCCACAAACATAAAACAGCAGTATAAAGACTGTGCAGGTTCACTGGGCCCAGCATACAAAGTATTTGTTGGGAGGAAAAACAAGCTAAAGGTGAGGAGGAATGAAATAAATTATCACTGAAGAAGCTAATGCTGATTTTGCACCCCACGCTGCAAAACTTTATTGCATGTCCTGCTTGTACATCTGACAATCTATTGCTTCTGGATGAGTAGGGTGGGGAGTGAAACACTTCCCTGAGCACTTTCCTTTGAATCCAATTCACATTTGTCAAAAAGTTTATACTAGGGAACCCTTAAAACTCTTGCTATACCCATAAGCTGCTAAACTCAGATTCAAGATATATGAACATTTCCAGGCATAACACCCTAGACCAGGGGTAGGCAACCTTTCCCCTTTAAGGGCCGAGGGACTTCAGCTCCCAGAAGCCTCAGCCATGTTGGCCAATAGTCCCATGTTGGCCAATAGCTCCTGGGATTCTGGGAGCTGAAGTCCCTCGGCCCTTAAAGGGGAAAGGTTGCCTACCCCTGCCCTAGACTTTAGATATGCATGTAAAGCAAGTGAGAGTCACATATCTAAATAGACTGTTGAAAAGTGTATTCAAAAGTCACCTCTCTATATTCATCTGAAGATAAAGAAGAATTCCACTCTGATTTCAAAATGTATTTGACAGATACTCAAGGCAAGCAGCACCCAGCCTGCTTTCTACAAGCATTTCCACTGTCCACTAGTGGAGCCTATAATCTTTTCCAAGAGGAATGCCAGTCTAGACACATCTGAGTTCCAACAATCCTTGGCAGCACTGCATTCCCTTCATAGAAATCACAGACACCCCATAACAGTATGGAGAGAGTCCACTAGGCTTTGCAACTGAAACTTCCAAAAAGTGCTACTGATACGGCAGGAAATAACTGCTCTCAGTCTGCTGTAGCATTTATTAATTGTAGAGGCTTTTAGGGCAAATTCTCCAGTGGCTGCATGCAACAAAATTTAAAACCACAAATAAAAGAATAAGAATAAAAAATCTGTATGTATGTGTATATTTCTGAATCACATAGGATTATCTGCACACAATCACAAGTATACCTGTGCCTAATCATGGTTTCATGAAGGAAATCTAGCACAGCCACCACAGAATGGGTGTACTTGCATGTCAGTGTACCTGTGGGGATAACCTTGTGCTCCTGTCCAGCTGGAGCAGTCTAAGGGTGCTCTGACTCCCCACTGTTTTGGAAAACTCCAACTTGAAGTCACCCAAGGCAATGGCAGATGGAGTATGAAAATAGAATACCAGCCATGGTGGTGGCCATCCTTTTCCTGACAGAGCTTCTTTGTGATCTGAGGAATCACGCTAAGTCACCTGTTGCTTTGGTTCTCCATCTAACAATGATGGACTGCACTCTCCTACTTTACAGAAAAACACTCTTAAGATACATGAAAAGTTTTGAGTTGCATAACTTTATAGAGGCAAACATAAAGCTGTATCAATCAAGACAAACTCATTAACACTTTTATTGCATACACAGGGACTGTGTGGCTATGACCTAAATGCTAATGATGTCATAATTTGGGAGTGGGGTAAAGGACTAAGGCTTGTGTCCAAGGATCTTTTTGGATCATGGTGGCTTTCCTTATCAATTTTGATTTCCACAAGGCTAAGGGGTGCTTTGGTAAATCTGAGGTTGCTATGGCTGGGGCCTACAACTCTGTGGAGAATTTTCCTTGGGAATAGAACAGAAATAGTGGGGGGGGGGAGAGGGAGGGGTGTCCATGACACAAGCCAGAGCAGATTAGAGGACTGAAAGAGCCTCGTTTATCCTGTCCTGGGGAGAGATTTACAGCCACAGAACTGTTGATGAAGGCCAGTAATTCAACCATTTTAATGAGCCTGCGTTGCCCTTGAATGCCACTCCAGCCTTTTCCATTGACACATTTTCCTCAATTTGGAACATGCTGCTGGGAAACTGGCAAAAAAGAAGAAAATAATCTGCAACAGCCATATCTGGGAACACTCTTCTCATATGTGGGCACAGAAGAGACTCTCCTCCTCTCAGTGGGATCCCATAACCAAACATTCACTCTTTCTCTGTATTGAGAATTACACATCCTTTGGATCAGAGATCACAGATAATGATGTGCATTTGGAAGAACAACTTCCTCTTATTCTGGAGCCTGAGGGATGAGATGAAGTGAAAGTTAACCGTTTAGTAGCTGACAGTGATGCAATGTCAGCACCACACGATTTCTAGAGAACTGGGCTGAAAAGAAGAAAGGTGGTCTTCTTTAAAAAAACTAGTTGGGACCAGGATACTGTTGGAGACTAGAGTCTGTGAAAGGAAGAGCTATCTGGAAGAAGTAGGCAGAACTCTCAAACTGGGGAGGCAAGACCCCCAGGGAGGGCCGAGAGTTGCTCAAGGGGGGACAAGAGACTTATAGGCCCTGATTCCCCCCTCCTCATCCCAACCCTTTCTGTCCTGGAGGGGAAGAGAAAGGCAAGGAGGGTGTTCATACATATGAATGTGTGAACAAAAATATGCACACTAAACAAAGTATTTTTACTCATATACCACATCAAGCAGAGGGGGACAACATACGCATGTAGATGTAAAGGGGGTCGTAAGGATAAAATGTTTGAGAACTACTGCTTCAGACCATATCAAAAGTAGAGGTGGCCATTTTGGCAGTACAAAAATTTTCCCAATTCCATGTTGTGGTAGTATCTTTATAAGACTAATCAAGTCAACTTTTTTTTGGTGTCTTCTTTGGGTAATAAATGTATTACCATAATAAAGATTTTGGAATTCTCCAGCCTCTTAAATACCATAGAGGTTTAAGGTAAAATCACTCCATACCACAACTAAGTTAATCCCTGGCTTGACTTTGGCCTATCTGCTTTAGTTTTCTGCTCTCTTCACCACTACACAATTGTATTGTTATGGTTCCACTTTTACTGCCATGGTTTCAACCTATGGAATCGTGGGATTTGCAGTTTAGGGAGAGGCATTTGGAATTCATCAGCCAGCCAGTTCTAGGGACTCACCAAACTACAAATCCCAGGATTCCAGAGGATCCAGCCAGGACAGTTAAAGTGGAATTATAGTGCTATAACTGTGTAAAGTGAAAGGGCTCCAGGATTTTCCTGTGCTACTATTAAATCTAACTGCGACAGGTGTACTTCCCATCTATTAAGCCTCAAAGGTCTTCTTGTTGAGACTTGCAATAACCATAGTGGATGGAGGCTTGTTGCTGTCTTTGAGGCTCAAGTGCAGCAAACAGGCCTAGTGGGCCATACAAGCTGCTCCCTGTGTGTTTGGGAACTCATTCCAACATTGCTACAGGGGCACAAAAGCCCCTATTGTCCCAGCCTGTGGGAGAGTTTCAGAGTTTTGATCAAACCAAAACTGAGAAACTGCAGGGGGAAAAATGTGCTAGTAAAAGTAAAATGTGTGGATTGGAAGGTTTTAGGAACACAGCATCAGCCCTTCAGGTGGGGGGCAGAGAGAGGGAAAATAGGGGCTGAGAAAGGGGTTGGAACAAAGCCATGTTTGTAAACAAGCCTCTGCTGCCCTGCAGAGCACTTGGGGAGTTCTTGCAAAAACACAGCTGGTTGGATCAAAGGCCCAGCAAAGGAAAAGTCCAAAACAAAACCAGTCACTCTTCCTTCTCCTTGTCTCATTACTCCCCCAGGGCCAAAGTGGTAATTGAATTTGATGTACAAAGGTAACACTGAATGCAAGCTTATTCACTGATCCAAGGAACTAATGCTGGATCATCTGGTTTTTCCTCACACCTTTTCCTACATCGCCATCTGCTGAAGAATAAATAGCAGGACTGCTAAGGCTGAATGAGGACTCGGTCCAGAACAAAGAAATGGCAAGAGATGGCACAGATCTTTACTGACTCAAAATATATACTGTTCACAGGCCTAGTATCTCCCCTCCAGACCAATTATTAGTGTTCAGTGCCAATTATGAATGACATACAAACACAGAAATTAAGAGAAAATTCAAAAGCCTTTTGAACAATGCATGTTTTATGCAAAAGAAAAAATAAACCAGACAAAGCAGCCAGACCATTACAACTAAAATCTGACTGGTGGTTTTTGGTTTTTTTTTGAAGGAGAGGATTTTCTGTCCCCAATACCACGAGCTACACCCCCTCCAAAGTATGTCAAAATATATTGTTTGCCTTCTCTTTGAAAATGGCTACCAGAAGTGATATCACATCACTATCTATTGCCATTTTGAAAGAGAACAGGGAGGAAAGAAAGAATTTGAGAGGGGGTGGGAAGTTCTGCGGGGATTTTGGAACGTTTCTTTGTCTGCATGCACACACTGGGGGATTTGGGTATGATTTCTGGGTATTTTCACGTGAGATTCACACTTTAAAAAAATATTGTGAGTTCAAGGGGTTTTGGGGAACTTGGGAGAGATGCTTCAGGGCTTCAAAAACTGGGTTCAGAGGTTAAATGTGACCTGCAGACGGCACCTTCTTCACTCCTACTTTAGCTGTACTTCCAACATAAGGCATTTCAGTGATGTAAGGGGCCCATTTTATAACCAACTAGAATTCAAATAGGCCAGATATAAGCAAGCATACTTGACGCACAGGTACTGAGCATAACAGCTGGATGAGATCTGTCCCTCCCATCGATCAGCCACAGTTGGGGATGGTTCTGTAAGTTCAGTGGCCGTGCTAGCTGAAAAATCTGAAAGCTAAAGCCCCAAAATGTAACATTTCTAATCTCTAAAAGTTAGTGTATATTTACACAGCCATCATACATGCACATTTATATACACAAATGTACTCACAGTCCAAGAAACACCACTTGGGGGACAGCTTCTGGCATGACAGTGTCTTTGGCTTGGCCCCATCCCCTTCCTGCATCAAAATAAGTAAAAAGGAATCAAGTCTACCAAGTTCTTTTCCATGGAGGCCCCATTTGCAAAACCCTCTTCTGGCTTATTCCTGTACAAGTAGCTCAGCTGAAGCTAATGTATGAATGTTGACAGAAATAGGTAGACACAGAGCTATAGCACATGAATAAAACTCAAAACAGATGTACTGAATGTCACCAGACAGAAACTGATGCAAGCTTATCATGCAAGACAGAATCAGGAGAAATGGGGGGAGAATCCCGACATAGGAGAAAGGCAGAAGATACACACCTGAGGAAATAGGCTGTGAATACTAGAAGGACATGGAGGGAAATCCTGTTGAAAGGGAGGAGTTGGGTTAGTTGAGTTATGATGCAGCTGCATCTCTCCCATAGGTATCTGCTGCCAGCTCCAAATGCACCCATTGAAAGCAAATAGTCCCAAGTGCAATAAAGGGGTTTTAAAGAAGGGACAAGAAACACTGAAACCATGTGCTAAAAACCCATGAGCTATTGCAGTCCAATCCCCACCTCACCCAGTGTGCCAGTCTAGGCCAGCCATCCCAGCTGGAACAAATTAATCATGGTCATTTCCAATAATTGACCTATGGCTAAAATAAACCTTGTGAAGTTCAGGGCTCTTCCACTCCAAATATTATTGCTTTGTTCCCTGGCTGACAGTGAAGGGGTGAATCAGAAATGTAGATAAGACGGAAAAATGGGACGCTTATAGAAAACTGCACAACTATCTCATTGCCTTTGTAGCTGAGCTCTAGAGCCAGGGTGGGGGGATTCTAGATTTTGATGAGAAACACTGCTCCCCTGTGGTTCACACCACCTGTTTTCTTCCATGCACACTACACTCCCAATTGTTTTCACAATTTTTCAAAAAACCCAGAATAGTCTCTAGCGCACCTTCAACTGGGGAATTAGTCATTTTAACCCATTTTTAGTCTCCCCTTATCTGATTTAGATGCACATGATTCACCCCCCCCCCCGACATAATTGGTCACATTCTGTCTTGAAATAAGGTAGATATAGGGTCAAAACATACAGAGGCGGATTGAAGCAAAGTGGCCAGCTGTGAACTCTGGAGGCTTTGGGAAGCACCATTGATCTTTTGTTGTTAAAAACAAAGTTTGGAGAAATCTGGGGGTAGGGTTGGGTTTCATGGGAATCTTTAGGGCTCAATAAAAAACAGTAGCACATAGGCTGCACTTTGCCCACCCTTACTCTAGAGAGTGGCTCTATCCATGCATTAATTCTGATGAGGCAAAGGAAGAAGCCAGCAGGATTCCCAGCTAAAAGGAACTTTGTGTATTATTTACAGTACAATATAGGATTATGGATTCTAACGGAATAAAAATCTATGTAAATAAAACAGTAGACAAAGTTTTTATCCATTAAAATTTTCTCCAGATTTGTGGAATGAATCTTTTGTTACAAATGTGACAGTATCTTTATATTTGGATGAATTCTTTGAGGCATATAAAGCAATGTAGGAATGAATTTGAGCTTATTTTCCTTTCCAAGATTCCTCCTGAGATTAAACCTTCAGAAACAACTCATTATGGATATCCATATTCCTCCTTTCAATCAGTTTCCTTTAATGAGTTCCAGCCAGGTTTGTTTACAAAGAACACTGTACTGTATTTCCCTTTCTCCTAATCTATAGTGCATACAATGTCTGGCTTTCTTACTCTTTGTTTCTTTTGTATTCCCATTTTGAAAATGTATTAGGTTAACAGCTATTCTGTTCTACTCTATTTATGGCTTATCAACTCAAAAGGCTAGGCTATTTTCCCCAACCTGATATCTTTGCAGTGTGCTGAACTGTAACTCCCATTATCTAAAGGATGCTGGCTGGACATGATGGGCATTATAATCCAATATATCTATGCAAACAGATGGGGAAGGGGGAATAATCTGGGCACACTCACAACCTAAACAAAGAGAAATGACTAAACAATTGTTCTGTTTGCTTTGAGTTGGGAGCAGAGAAAAGTATTGCTGTTCAATCAAACATTAACATTCCCACATGAGTCCATCAGTGATACCTTTATCGGCCAACCAAAATGCACAATGGTTGGCCAATGAAGGTATCACTGATGGATTTTTGTTTGAATTTGCTAAATGGCCAGCACAGCTGCCCCTGGATTCCCACGTGAGGTGATAGTTATATAAGTAAGAGTGTTTTAGCAATCTGCCAATTCAAGAGTAGTAAAATTGTGCCAAGGCTGCACCCCCTTTTTCAGCCAGAAGTTTTCGTAGTATCTTACCTCTTGAAGCCTTTCAATGTGTGTCCGACACAGTTCCAGGTCACTGTCTCCTGGCACAACAATGATTCCCAAAGGCACAGCTGAAAAAATGAAATCAGGAAACATCATTTAGCCTGCTAACTAAATTCACAAAAACCCACCCTCCCAAATATTCACTGAGCAGACAGACATTAGGAGGTAATTCATGTGTGCAGGTCATATATACAATACAGTGCTGTTAAGGACTGCACCACTTAACAATGCACATGAGAAACAGGCTGTTTGAAAGCACTCCCTGGAGAAGCTCTCTGTACATATGGAAATCTAACACACCAGGGATAAATGGCTAGAGTAGACAGCTTTTCCCATATATGTATTAGTTTCTTATGTACAGGCAATTCTGATAAGGCCTCTTTCGAACAAGGCACCGCTTCACAGGATACTACCATTTATCAAATCATCAAATAAATTAGGTTAAGCAAATCTGAATAGGCAGAATAAGGTGGCAGAAGGTCAAAAGATATCTTGTTTCTAACTGTGCAACATTGCCTTGTTCTAACCAAATGAGCATGACTATACATTGGTAGCTCCAAGTTCCAGAAAGTTCCTTCAGACTGCTTTACCCCTTAAAGGCCTCAACAGTCTGGCTTTAAATGCCAGCTACTTACAGGCCTCCTTGAGCTTCTCCTTGTCATAATGAAGTGCCTCATAGTCATGCATGCCAATTCGGCTTACGCGGATTCTTAGCCGTTCTGGAACTGGCTGCTGACTGCAAGTAGGAAGGAAATATTGTGGAATAATTAAGACTGAACCACTGAAAGGGAGAAGATGACAATGCTGTAGATGGGAAAGAGGGGGAAAGGGAGCTATGAACTGACAGAAAATCCAAAAATGCTCCCTAATAACAACAACTATTAATAGTATTAAACTGATATCTTGCTTGTGGACAAGAATCACTCCCACAGAGGAATATGTGCAATTTTTGTCAAATCTACAGAAAGTTTCCTTTGCTCTGGCATGCATTCTTTAGCAGTGAAGTTAGCATGCTGCAAACAGCCCTTGAAGAAGCAGAGGGAAACAGACACAGAGAAGACATCAATATGCCCACTTCACTTCTCTGGCTTTCCAGGCTGCTTTCTTAGCACCAGTCTCATTACCATTCTATGCTTAAAATGCACAGAGACCAAAGGAAAGAGAGTTATGACTCCTGGCTGTTTTGAAAATTCCCCTTTTTCATGTAACAATGGCATGAAGTCCTATGGACAATACAGTTAGGAAAAAGACTCCATAACTGAGTACAGCTGAGGATGGAGGGAAATGTTGCCATTTCTGTACCACAACATAAGATAGAAGCATAACACCCAGAGTGGATGTACTCTGGGCAGAAGGAGGAGTATCAGTGTTGGAGAGGACACAAACATCTCTCAGACCTTCCCCTTTCAATATGCCATGTATATGCTAAACCATCTTATCACCTTTCCCAAATCATACAGTGTAGGAAGACTTGCATCCAAGATCCTGTTACAATCCTCCATGTCTGGGACTCAGTGAAATAATGCCCCATACACCCTAAAAGAGCAGTGAAGAATATTTTCCCCTTCTCAGAATCCTCTTTTGAGAGCTCAGTTGAACATCTTTCTTCATTCTACACTTATCTGCTTGCCTCCAGATGAATCCATTTTAAGAAAGGATAGTGAATTCGGGATAAAGGGTTTGTACTTAACAAGGAACAGGAAGCTGACAAGATAGCAGGGGAGACGCTCTCTTTTAAGTTGTGAGACTACCACCATCCCTTGCATCACAACCTCATGGATGCCCTTCCCCAACAGTCAGTATCACATAGAACATACTCATTAAGAAGAGGCATAGAGTTGCGCCTCTTGGTCTTCTGCACCATGTTGGCTTGGTTGCGTAGGGAAATGCGGATACAAGAAGCCCCCAGTTTACAAGGCTCTCCATCCACTTGCATGGGGATGGCCTTGGATGTAGTGAGCAGCACCTCCCGGCACTGGTGCAAGCGCTCTCCGTGGCCACCCACCTGCAGTGCTGCCTGCAAAAGAAAGAAACGCATGAATGGGAAGGAACATACACACTCAACCTCAGCTAGAGATCATAGGTGAGCAGAATCTGGGCAGTAAAATGGTTGCACATCTGTTTGCTAAGAAGCAGCAGCCCAGAGGCAGACAGGACATATTCCTGACTTATGTATCAAAGAAATATGCTTCCCAAACAGTGTATGATAGTTGTTGGCCGAGATTCCGAGTAATGGAATCTTATGGCCACAGGGATAGAGGGACTCATTTAATAGCCAAGACTGCCACCATAATGCACATACATCCTTCCCCCACATACTATCTCTCAGGATCATGCCCTGCCTCTTCAAAACAAAAACCCTCCCACAAAGGGCAAAATGGCCAATTTGGGACACCCTTCATTGTCTCAGCTGTGAATGTAATGGCCCACATATACATAGGGGTCATCCCAAACTAAATCATGCTCTGTAAATTGTCAAATTGCATTGCAAAAAGAGATCCTACTGGAAAAATGGAACATATTCATGCTGATGTGAAATCTAGGGTCTGGAATCCTGATATGGATCAAGGCCCTGCCAGTTCTTGCTTACTCCCCCTTCAGCAGTCTTCCATTTTGATTTTCAAAGAATGCCACTCTGTTCTCCAGTAAAAGAAACAAAAACCAAATGATGCATTCCCTCCCCCCACCCCCCCAAAAAAGCAGGTGGTCCAGGAGTATTGGTGGAATCCATGAGCAATCTGCAGTTCAAGCTCCATGGAGCCAGTTTGAAATAGAGATTCTAGGCAATAAACCTAGGACTTTATTCATGAGAAGCATGTGTTCTAGACAGACGATATATAAAGTTCCCTAAGGATTTGAACATGTAAGTGCAGAAGACCAATGCACAAACCTCATGCCATATAGCTCCTCCAGGCAAGTTTGAAGTTGCATAACAGAGAAAGCTGCCATTGCCCTTATCAATGAATTGGACTTATTGACTCCTTTCTAACGGTTGAGTCTCCCTTATTCAAAATGCTTGGGACTAGAAGTGTTTTAGATTTTTGAGTTTTTTGGATTTTGGAATTATTTGCATATACATAGTTAGGTATCTTGGAGATGGGACCCAAGTCTAAACATGAAATTCATTTATGTTTTGTATACACCTTATACACATAGCCTAAAGGTAATTTTATACATAATATTTTAAATAATTTTGCATGTGAAACAAAGTTTGTGTACACTGAACCATCAGACAAAGGAGTCACTATCTCAGCCAATGCACATGTGGACAATTTTGGAATGTTTTGGAATTCTGGATAAGGGAGATTCAATTAGTATTTTGTTTATTCAAGTTATATCTGTAAATGCTATAAAGGACAGAAGCTTGTTTTTTCCTAGAGAGCTGCTTCTTTGTCAGCAAGCACAAATGAAAAGTAGTTAAGGAGTCCTGATGGGTAACATAGGTGATTTCTTGCCACCGGATTCACCAGCCATTAGTGATTGGATTGACTTACCAGGGAAGTCATAGTGAAGCCAATGACTTCAAGGCAACCATCATCATGGCGCTGAGGCTCAAAATCATGGTGCTCTCCCGGATTGCCCCAAGGCATGGTGCCTGCACAGTACCTGCACACAGATGAGACAGAGTGGGGATGGAGAAGAGTTATTAGGGATAAACAGTGCCATGCCTTGAATCTAGGCCATTGCATATAAGTAAAAGGAAGAAATGGGGCTTAGAATGTGCAGTGGCCCTCTGAGAGAGAGAAGAAGAGCTCACCTTGGAATGTTTAGAAAGACGAGACACTGAGGCTTCAGATCTTGAATCTTAGGAGTCAGGTCTGTTCCATCACACTAATATAAGTGAAGGGAAAGCAGAAAAGACAACTGCAAATCTGGCTGCAAAAGGGATGTAATCCAGATATTTCTTTCTAATGTGTGTGGGGGGGGGGAGTCAACTTTTGACAGCCTGTCAAGGCATGGGGCCATCCCTGAGGACCCTTCCAATACTGTCTATGGAGACCATCTTTTAACATGGGAGCAAAATGACTTTTTCAGCCCAGCCAACAACGTTTGTCTGTTTGCCCAATGCCCTTAAGAAACCCACTAGCCCCACAACACACACTTACCACCACTTTGATGTGTTTTGCTAAGTCTTTAGAACTCCCCATGAGGAAATCAGAGAATGCCGTCTGCCAACAGAAGAGAAAGCTAGTTAGTTCACGGAAAATGAGGCTGCATTAGTTCAGCTTAGACTTTAGAAGCAGTTGAGAAGACAGATGGATTTCAGGCAATTTCTCAGCTTCCACTAGAGCTGTATTACATGCTGTTATCTTCATGTCTCAGGTATAACAAACAAAACAGCAGGAAAAGGCAGACGTTTAAACATCAACAAAAGTCTCAGGAGGAACCCTACATGAACACACTGCTCCCTACTTCGCCAGTGTTTCATCATAACAACAAAGCTACCTTTTACTGAGTTAGGCCAATGGTCTATCTAGCCCAGTATTATCAACAGTGACTGAAAGCTGCTCTCCAGAATTTTAGGCAGGATCATTGGTACTTCCTAGTAATTTCCCATCAAAGCACTAAACAGACCTGACCCTACTTAGCATCCATAAGAACAGAATAGCAGTGTCCATAAGAAAATAACAGAGGCCCTTTCACACTACAGTTATAGTAGTATGATTCCACTTTAACTGACATGACAACATCCTATAAAATCTTGAAGTTTGCATTTCAGTAAGGGACTAGAACTCTCTGGATGATAATTATAAATGTCTCTCCATAAACTGTAAATCCCAGGATTCCATAGTGTGGAATCATGGCAACTAAACTAGAAACATATTGCTGTAACGGTTTCAGGCGAAAGGGACTCCGCTGTGTTCAAAATGCTATGGCTTCTCCCTATTACACTGGAGATGTATGCACAGTAGAATACAGAACCTAATGTGCACTATCTTGAGGCAAGTTGATAGTGTTTATGGGCCTTTGCAGACTACCAGAAATAGTGCAAATTGAGTGCACTTTAACTGCCCTGACTCAGTGCTAGGGAATCATGGGAACTGTAGTGTATTGTGGCACCAGAGCTCTCTGACAGAGAAGGCTCAATGTCTCAGAAAAACAACAACACACAACAATTCCCATGATTCCCTAGCACTGAGCCAGGGCAGTTAAAGTGGACTCAATTTGCACTATTTCTAGCAGTCTGCAAAGGCCCTATGTCACTTTGCATATCAAGAGACACAACATCTAGCATCATGTAGTGCAGAGCTAAAGATGTTCCCCATTTGCAGATATTGAGTTACATTCCCCCCACCACCACCTCGCCCTACAACTGACCATACTAACTCAGATATTCTGGGACTTGTAATCCAAAGTGTAACTTTTACAGACCGTAGCTCACAAAAGTTAGGATGGGGCATTCCAGCCAAGGAAAACTAAATTAAAAGCAAGCGGGAAAAGTTGTTACCATTTTCCACAATAAGCCCCAGATTTCCAGATATTTTTCCTACTTTCACCACATCCTCTGCTCCCAAAAATTTTGTAGAAAAGGTTCTATGTGAAACTTTTGTATTTGAACTTTTAAAATTCCTTTTCTTGGCAAAATCCTCACTTGTTTGGTTCATTTGTAGATTTTCAAGTGAGGCAGAACACGTGTATTCCTCCCAAAGGCATAATTCTGAAAACATGCCTGTACCCCCAGATACTATATATGTTTTAGTGCAGGTGATGGACAAAGTACAATCCACAAGGTTGTGCTTGCAGCCCCATCATCTTAGACCCCTCTGTTTCTGGTGGGAAAAAAGAGAGTGAATTGCTAGTCCTGGAAGGTTCTAAGAACAACAATTCACATGTTAACTAAGTTGTGGGCAGGAGAAACAGGGCTTCATTGTTTAACATTTAAAAAAGTAAAGCTATAGCTGTGTTAATCTGGAAAATCAGTATGCAAAGAGATTTTGTAGCACCTTTGAGACACAGGACGTTATCACACGTGGGCCAGAAAGCGAAAATAAAAGTGGAAATGAGGCATTACGAAAATAAACTGAAAATAAACTTGTTTCCACAAACATCATTACCTTAATTGTGAATTTACAGCAAGTGCAAAGAACGTCCACACACAAGTGAAAATATCCCGTAAATGTAGTAGAAATGAGCTTCTTGCACATGCGCAGATAGAGGAATGCTCACGGGAACCATGGGTAATGATGGGGAAATGCTCCCCAATACGTATTTGGCGATCACATTTGCGGTAAATGCGGAATCACCCTCATCGCGCAATTGCATTTCCTGAAGAAACCGAAATTCAAAAGATCTCGGATCTTTCCACTTTCTATCGGGGTTCTGTGCAACGTCGTGTGAAAACACAGGCCAATAATCTGGTATCGTTCAGGATTTCGTGTGGATTTTGTTTGGATTGGGCCCCGTGTGATAGCGTCCTAACTGAAGGAAAGAGGTTTTGGTAGCATGCATGTGTGTAAGGGAGTAGGCTCAAATCTATGAAAGCTCATGCTATCATCTTCTTTCTTTCAGTTAGTCTCAAAGGTGCTACAAGACCCCTTTGCATATTAAAAATCAGTTTTTCAAAATGAGAAGTAGATATCCAGCCCTTTCTGACATCATTCCACATCTTGGGGCATTTTTGGTAGTCTGTACAGCCCCCAGAGAGACTCGGGATCCATTTAAGTTACCCATCTCTATTCAAGGAAAGCAACTTATAGTTGTACTGAAAACAAGGCACTGATTCTTGAATGGTGCATGACAGAACATTTCAGTGGACTCACCCCAGCATAGAACATTTTATTCCGAAATCGGCTGTTGAATTTCTCTGGATTTGCCTCTAGAAAAAGAGGTTAGTTATCAGTTATTTGCTGGAAGGAGAGCCCACCCCTCCATCCCCAGTCTTGTGGTTGTAGTTCATTTACAGCGCCTTCTGTGCAAGGGCAGCATTGGCATTATGGGGGGACGGGACGGGACAGTAATCAGCAAAAAGGTTACCTGGAAACCTCCCTTTTAGAACTACATAGCCTACAAACCTGTATCTAGTACAACCACTATACATGCCAGTGAGGAGATTTTGGGAACTGCTGTCCAAAAAGTAGTGTTTTGAAGCTTTGCTTATAATGGACATCACAATGCTGACAATCATTTGTGCCAACACATCCACACATATTGCTTCACAGGGTTTTTGCTGGTTCAGCATTATCCCCTTATGCTAAAGCAGGGGTAGGCAACCTTTCCCCTTTAAGGGCCAAGGGACTTCAGCTCCCAGAATCCCAGGAGCTATTGGCCAACATGGGACTATTGACCAACATGGCTGAGGCTTCTGGGAGCTGAAGTCCCTCGGCCCTTAAAGGGGAAAGGTTGCCTACCCCTGTGCTAAACTATGGCTCACTAGCTTCAGAAATTGAAGGTAAATCCCCCCCCCCCCGCAGGATCTTCCCTCCCTCACCAAATTCTGGTGCTGTGAAAGTACCAGCCATTTCACATTTTTTTTGCCATTTACCTCGGGATTCATGGAATTCCAGTGTCACACGAGCATCAAAACCAAGGCTGAAATAATTGTTGAAGACATCAAGAGGGAGCTAGAATAGAGAAAAAAAAGAAACACTAAGCCTGGTGACTTTCCAGGTAGCCTTATAGATACTTGTACGTAACTAACCAAACCAAAGCAGAATTAATTCTCCTTACGAGGTGACAGATTGGTAGAAATGACAGCTATATAGTAATTTCCTGTATAATCAATTAAAAGAAGAAGATACAAACTAGATTTCCTAGTTTAACTTATGCTACAAGTTTTATGGAGGATAAAGTGAAGAGGAAAAAAATCATATATATCTGCTTGAGCTCACTGGAAGAAAGGTGAAATAAACTTTCACAAATATATAAATAAACAGGAAAAAGAAACCTTCCAAGCAGACTGTTTTACATTCATTTTGGGTTATGTTAAAAGTTGCTACTTGAGCAGAAAGCGATACTGGATAGGATTAATTCAGTTTCTATGAACAGAAATTCAAATAAGGTTTCTTCCTAAATATCTAGGAAAACCCTCTCTTGGTCTATTAACTATATAAAAATAATGTTTTGAAAGTTAAAAAAAATTGATGTGAATGCCCTACTACTCCAAGACTTATGTCTTATTTGACATTTTCAAGGCGATCTATGACACAAAAGCAGTCTTAGATTAGACTCTGCCTAGCTATAACTCCAAGAATGCATTTGCACTGCAGGAACAATTCAGTTTGACACCACTTTAACTGCCATTGTTCAGTGCTATGGAATTCTGGGAACTGTAGTTTGTTTTGTCCCACAAAACTACAATTCCCAGAATTCTATAGCATCGAGTAATGACAGAGTGGTGTCAAACTGGATTATTTCTGCATTGGAGCTATTTAGGAAGATCAAAGATCTATATGCTATTAGAATCATTCAGCACCCATTTTTCTTATCTCTGAGCACACAATAATTCATACAAGCAAAGGCCACAGATTCTCTAGAACAGGGGTAGGCAACCTTTCCCCTTTACGGGCCGAGGGACTTCAGCTCCCAGAAGCCTCAGCCATGTTGGCCAATAGTCCCATGTTGGCCAATAGCTCCTGGGATTCTGGGAGCTGAATATACTACAAAAATGAACTATTTTTCCTCCTCTGTTTCCCATCTTCATTTTCAGAATTTCTATTTTCACAGTTACTCATTTATTTGTTTACCCATATGGAAATATACATTAAGGTTAGCAAGAAAGAAATGTGCAAACCTATTTGTTTTCTACTGTAACACAGTGTACCTATCATTACATTTCAGTGAACTGTTTCGTACGCTTGGTTCATGATGTGAGAAACTGTAGAGGAATGCAATGAGTAAACTTTTACTTATCTGTTTATTTATTTAATTGAATATATATCCTGCCTTTCTCTCAAGATGGGATTCAAGGCAGCTTACAATAATTTAATAAGATCAAGCTAAAATATTAATTTACAAAAGTTAAAAAATAATTAAACAATATTATTAAAATATTATTAAAACAATTAAAAACATTTAAAACATATTTAAAGCATAATGTCCAATGAAGATTAAAAAATATATATAGTACAACACTTTACACACACAATTACACTCTTCACATTTGCGCCTTTGACTTTTGCAGCTTTAATTATTCACGGATTTTATTAATATATTCTCTCTAGGAATCTCTAGGTCCTCCACTGCAACTCTATGGTCAACTTTAACCAAAAGTCGTACTGAAGAACCTAGAGATTCCTAGAGAGAACACTCCACTAGACCAGGGGTAGGCAACCTTTCCCCTTTAAGGGCCGAGGGACTTCAGCTCCCAGAAGCCTCAGCCATGTTGGCCAATAGTCCCATGTTGGCCAATAGCTCCTGGGATTCTGGGAGCTGAAGTCCCTCAGCCCTTAAAGGGGAAAGGTTGCCTACCCCTGCACTAGACATTTGTAACTCCTCCAGCAGAATCCTATGGTCAGTATCTGGCAGATGCTGACCACAAAGTTGCACTGGAGGACCTAGAGCAGGGGTAGGCAACCTTTCCCCTTTAAGGGCTGAGGGACTTCAGCTCCCAGAATCCCAGGAGCTATTGGCCAACATGGGACTATTGGCCAACATGGCTGAGGCTGCTGGGATCTGAAGTCCCTCGACCCTTAAAGGGGAAAGGTTGCCGACCCCTGACCTAGAGATTCCTAGAGAGGTGTTCTCTCAGATAAAAACATAGTATTTTTGTTATTTGTGGTTTTTCCACATTCAGGGGGGTCCTGTGCCTGACCCCAGCAAATGTGGAGGGATGAGTGTAAAATTCAAAAGGCCTGTTTGAATAAAAATGTCTTCACCAGCTGGCACAAAGAAAGCAGGGAGGGGGCCAACCAGATCTCCTGTGGAAGGGAGTTCTACAGCTTGGAAACAGCCACGGAGAAGGCTCTGTCCTGAGTCTTCATTAACTGCACCTGTGAAGATGGTAGGACTGGGAGAAAGCCCTCCCCTGCAGATCCTAAAGCTGCGCTGGCTTGTATAAAGAGATACTGTTTTTCAGATAGTCTGGACACAAGCCGTATACGGCTTTAAAGGTCAAAACAGGTATTTTGAATTCTGCCTGGAAATGAACCAGTAGCCAATGGAGGTGTTTCAAAAGAGAAGTCACATGATCCCTGTAATCAACCCTGGTCAACAGCTTGGCTGTAGCATTTTACATTTGATGAAGTTTCCAAACAGTTTCCAAAGGCAACCTCACGTACAGCATGTTACAGCAGTCCAAATGGGATGTAATCAAGGTTTTAACTGTGTAAATGCACTCCTGGCCACAGCCAAAACTTGGGCATCCAGGCTCAGATTTGAGTGCAGGAGATTTCAGGGGGATTGTGACCCCATCCAGCAAAGGATGAACCCCATTCCTTGATCTGCTTTCCAACTGACCAGGAGCAACTCTGTCTTGTCTGGATTAAATTTCAGTTAGTTCAACCTCATCTATTCCATTATCGAAAGCAGACACTGGTTTAGTACAGAAACAGCTTCCTTGAAATTGTATGGAAAGGAGGGATAAAGCTGTGTGTCATCAGTGCATATCATGTTTGGAATTGGTCATCGATCCAAAAGGGCAGAATACAGTATTAATATTTTAGATGGTACTGTGGGTCTTACCTTGTCTGTAGCGGTCTCATCTTTCTCTTCAGGGTTTGCCTCAAGGTTTGGCTCCACTTGTAGATTCCAGCGGTCAAGTTGCACAATCTCTCCCTCTTCTACATGTGACAGGATCTTTGACAAGGGCTCATCTGTGTATCCCTGTGGGTTGAGATGTTCTCAGTGAATGTCTGAGTTACTGAGAAGACTGTGAAACGAAACTCTGTTTAACCTTAATTTAGACTTACTCACTGTGCTGATCTGTAACATACTGAAGTATTGAGTTAATAATGACAAAATCTTACCCCACCCCAGTTCAGTGTTCTTGCTAGATCATTTCCTGTCCCTAAAGGAAGAATGGCCACAGGAGGTGAAGGATTCAGGCGTAACTGGTCCAAGATAGAGAGGATCCATCCCACCTATTTAGCCAGGAAAGACATAGGAGTTTTAGACAGAAATTCTGTTGGAAATTTTTCATATTTTTGCTTCAGACACTCCCTGTATTCCTTAATATCAACACAGTCCAACTCCCCCCCCCAAAAAAAAAGATAAAAAGGAAGGAGTGAAAACTTTGGGAACACCACAGAAACGTTTAGCCATCATCCACATGGTCCAAATTATTTTAGTTTGGAAGCGATCTGACAAAATGAAGCAAATATATTTCAATTAAGTATGAGAACTGGTGGCACAAACTACTCACCACTTAAATATGAGTGACATACTGCAGAATGGCAGTGAAAAACGAGATAGAGATCATGACTAAGTCCCACAAGTTATTCTAACAAACCATTAACAAGGGATGATACTCAAAGACACCACTGTCTTGCAGGAGGCTGCTTTAGAGAGGCACTTAAGAGTGAAGGTATGAAATATATAAAATTATGCAAGATGTGGAGAAAGTACATATAGAGTTTTCTCTCTCTCTCTTTCATTGTATTACAATGATGATTACATGGTACATTGTAAGGGATTTATTACCACAAGATTCAATGATGGTCACAAACCTGGATGGCTATAAAGTAGATTAAACAAATTCATGGAGAATCATACTACCAGGGCTACCTGTCATTATAGCCATATGTACTGTGAATTGTGATTGACTACAGAACTGGATGTAGTACTCTAAATACCATATGGTAGGGAACATGAGATGGAAAGTGCTATTGCATTCATGTCTTGCTATGGATGTCTCACAGGTATTGGTTGGTCACTGTGGGAACAGAATGCTAAACTAGATAGGGCTTTGACATGGTCCTTGAGGACTCTCTTATTTAGCTGAAGACACTGCAGCCTGAAAATGTAGTCTTTCATAATTAAGCTGCATTATATAACCTGATAGAACCATTATGAGTCAAAGCAATGATGCACTCTGTCCCGTGATAGAACAGAGATCTATTGCTAAAGTCTGCTGCTAATGCTTAGCTCCAGCCCTTTATAGCTCATTAAGTACACAAGAGATCAACTGTCATTTACCGTGCCATCTCCCCCACATGCCAGAATCCGTAGGTTATGTACTTTACGATACATCTCCAACCTGCATAAAACCCAAAGAGTAACAGTGAAGAGAGGGAAAGTGGAATGAATACTATGAATCACAACCATGCACACTGGGCAAAAATCAATAATGAGGCTTCTTTTATTTCCACAGAACTGTTTGGAAAACCAGATGGCCAACAAGATGAATATAAGGTCAACAAGATGAATCAGAACCTAGGAGGGCACATTTATCTTCAGAACACAACACAACTGGCACAACAATCCATGTCTTCATCTTGTTGCAGGGAGTTGTTGCTGCTGTTGTGTGCCTTCAAGTTGTTTTCGACTTATGGCAACCCTAAGGTGACCCTATCGAGGGATTTTTTTGCCTCCCTCTGATGCAAGGAGTGATATACCCAAATTACAAAGACTAGGTTTCAGATTATGTTCCATAAATCTCTAGGCAAATACTCTGGAATTTTGATGTGACACTACTAGATCCTACCTCCTTCAAGAAGCAGAAGTGAGCCTGGTAAGAATATGGAACTGAAGCAGTCAATTTTAGTGCAGTACTTGCTGACCAGGGCTCTTGGAGGAAGTCTCTGACTCATAGAGTAACCATAAATTAAATCTGACTTAATGGCAAATAACAATGAGCAACAATGTAAGGTCCAACAGAAAGCTAGTATCATGATAGAATCGTATGTTGAGTCTGGCTAAACCTGTACAATATACAAAGCTTGCTGGTCCAACAACATTTGGACGGCGACAGATTTCCCCTCCCGACATATATCGGATCTTCAGTGGTACACCATCCAGATCCTTTTAGGTTCAAAAACTGCATAGCATCAGATAGTTTCAGGCCATTCACTGTTGTGACTGTAGAGTGCCATGTAAGAACTAAATATAGTCTACATGGCCACTTTTCTAGGAATTACAGTCATGTCTCTACTTGAAATGAAGCAATTCTGCTGGGATGGAACTAAGATTCCTACAAAGTGCTACTCACGCTTCCTTGGGGCCTCCTTGGCAAAGATCAAAAACTTGTCGCGGGTTGAGGTACCACATAAATGATTGGATTATTTTTGTACCCTAAAAGTTACAAGGAAAGAAAAGAGTCAAGAAAACATGGGAAAAACTGCAGTACAATTGAGGCTAAAAGATGAACAGATCAGCACACAACATGCAACCAAAAGGCAGGAATGCTAGGAGGTTAAACCTACCTGATTCCCACCACTCTTGGGATTCACAAAAACTAGCAGTGGCTTCATGAGAGGAGCTGGAATAGGCTTGATAACAAAGGGCTTCCATCGCCCTTCCTGTAAAGTGAGGCCAGAAAAATTACAGATACCATCTGAACAAATAATTTTTTGACCAGTAGTTTAGGGTAAGGTGTTGTTGTTTTGTCTTTTGATGCTACAGCCACTAAATCCCACATTACATTGTAAAGTATAAAGCTATTTTAAGGTCTTCTCCTTTGGGCTTCAGTCCACATTATCTTACAAAGCAGTTTTCACTGGGGCTACTGTAAACCTTGCCACTGTTTTGCAAACTAAAGCAGCAAAAACTCCAAGGCCTTAACTGACTCAATTCTATTCTGTATTTATTTACACTGTAGTATCAAGATGCCATTAATTGGGTCCTCCCACCTGTAAAGAACATACATTTAAACTGCAGAACTAATTTTTCATAATGATAGATATTAAATTTTCACAGTCATTAGGTTACTGCAGTGTCCCTCTAGCAAAAGGTAGTTGCTGTTAGTTTACTTGCAAGAAGTACACGACTGAACCCACAAAAGATTAAGACATGGTAATCATGGAACTATTGGTGTAATTTTAGTATTAAAAGTAACTAAATGGGTTAGTTAACCAGGATCCTTTAAGAATTATTCTGGAATTCAATTATACCATGGCTTAATTAGCTGAGACATGGACAAATGTTTTGCCTATACAGTAGTTCCCCATCTCTCTCATTCCCAGCAGGCTTCAGTGAAATGAGGAATCTTCCAATTAACCAAAGTCTTCTGTTTAGTCCAAATGGTGACATTATAGATACCACCTTCAAAATAAACCATACTTTTTATTTTTTTGGTTTAAGGTACTAGCCTGTTGCGAAGCTGGTAAATTACATTTCTTGGTTTGGACAACATACAAGATTATGGTTGACTAGGAGCTCTGAATGAAGACAAAGTGGAATCAAATGCACAAAATACCAAGATTGACTTTATATCTTAATACTGTTTAAATTATTAAAACTACCAATAAAAATGTAAAACAAAATAGCCACAAAACAGTATATATACAGTAGCCTATAACAATGTAAAATATGAATGTTTTATGTACAATAAAGATACAGTACATATACAATAAAGACACAGATATAATAAAGAAACAAAGATAACAATAATTACATATTATTAACAGACAACAAGATGGACACTCAAGATTAAATATTTTGGCCTTCCTCAGTACTCATTCTTAAGCTGTAGTCTTGTAGCATAACTTCACTGGCATAGGTGATGATAGAATAGAGAGTGACATAGCAGCCGATGTAAAAGGGCTGTGCACACTAACATAACCAGGGATGGTGGATGAGAACAGCAGTGTAAACTATCTTTGCCAGAAGAGACAGCTGCCCTGCCAGCTCCTGAGCTTCTCCAGAGGCAAAAGGGCACGTTCTCTAGTAACAAAACTATTTGCTGTCACCCTGCTGATGTTACACTTGTTGTTGTGTGCCTTCAAGTCATTTCCGACTTATGGAGACCTGAAGGAGAACCTATCATGGAGTTTTCTTGGCAAGATTTTTTCAGAGGTTTGCCCTTGCCTTCTTCTGAGGCTGAGAGTGTGTGACTTGCCTAAGTGGATTTCATGGCCAAGCTGGGAATCAAACCCTGGTCTCCAGAGTCATAGTCCAACACTCAAACCACCATGCCATGCTGGCTCTCCGATGTTACACACCGCTTCCCAAAAGCGTCTTATACTAGTGCAACAGTCTGTTTCAGCAGCATTTGTCACCAGAAGGATTCTGGCCTAATTTAGAAAAAGTACTGCAATTGAAAACCTGTTGCTGAATTACAGTATAACACAATTGAAATCTTGAAGGTCAAAATTTACCAAGTTATCTCTTTGCTCTCTGTGCAGGACTTTCTGACATCTGAGAACAGAGAAAAGCAGTGGAGTGCAATTCAAGAACAGGTTGTGAAGGATGATATACATGAGCTGCATTTGTTTTGTTTTTTGCCAACAGGCCACACCTTGCATCCACTTTAGCATCCTGGAAAAAACCTTCCCAGAGTTCAAAAAAACCCCACAGTGCTTCTTTTTCAGCCATTATGGGGGTTGCAGACTGCCAGAAATAGTGCAAATTGAGTCCACTTTAAGGGTTAGGGTTAGGGTTAGGGTTAGGGAATCATGGGAACTGTATTTTATTGTGGCACCAGAGCTCTCTGACAGAGAAGGCTCAATGTCTCAGAAAAAAAACAATTCCCATGATTCCCTAGCACTAACCCTAACCCTAAAAGTGGACTCAATTTGCACTATTTCTGGCAGTCTGCAACCCCTCTATGTCCTCCTTCCTCCTTGTCTATATCCTTGCTGGGATGCTGTGACTTTTTCTTTATTTTCTGGAACTGGGTAAGCTCTCTCTTGCTTTTTATAATTCTTCTCATCTGCCTTCAGTAAAAGCCTTTCTACAAATAAGACCCCTTGAGGTCCTAGTTCTGTGACACTGGCTGCATCTGCATTGCAGAAGCTCTGGAAGCACAACAAACTACAATTCCCAGAATTCCATAGCATTAAGCCATGCAGTTAAAGTTATGTCAAACCAGATTATTTCTGCAGTGCAGACGCAGCCCTAGTATTCTGTGAACTAAACAAGTGTTGGATATTTCTGAGGCAAAATTTTTTGGACTGCAATCCCCAGAATGCCCCAGTCAGCACTACCATTGTGAAGAGTGGTATTTTCCAAAATCAATATATCCAAATTCTGGTATATTTTATTTCTATCTGTTCTGCAAGTTATATTCTGCCAAAACAACTTTTACAAGTTCTCATAATTTCTCTATCCTCTCTATGCCAACTTTTTGCTTTGTACCCGAGCCCCTCCTAGATCTCAGCCCACCTCCAACCCCGATGCAGTTTCTGACCTCTGGCCCCTTCTTGCTGGACTTTCGCTTGAATGATGTCCTCTTTTTCTTCTTACTTGACTTTAGTGGGTTCTGGGGTGGAGGGGAGGAAAAGAAACAAATGAGGATATATTTACAGATTTGTTTATTCATTGATATCCTATCTTTTTCCTGGCACATGATCCAGGGAGGCTTACAACAAATGACAACAAAGTATGGCTAAAATCTTTATACAAAAGTTTAGAAAAACAAATAATTCTATTAAAAGCACACAGTAAAAACAATTTAAAATACATTTGAAACTTAATTTAAAAGATAAGAGCACATGAAAACAACATTCTGCCACATGAGTTATGAGTGAAAGTCCTGCCTAAATACAAAGCTATATGCCTACTGGCAGAAAGAAAGCACTCTGGACAACTGACACTTTATATGTAATACATTTGTGGAGAAATCATGGGAAATTTAATTATAAATTATTGATAAATTACTGATTAACTGATTAGTGATTAATTGATTAATTAAAAGTGTACTGACTGATCCACAAATTTCAAGAAGCTACTGTAGAACTGTCTCTCTTTCACACTGCACTTTACATATTGACATGGAATAAAACAAAACAGTAGGGCTAAACCTCTATCTAATATTTAGAGTATTATTTATAATTGGAAATTGTGTCTGGAAACTACTGTATCAATTGAAAAATGAATGTTATAGTACCGGTACTTCTTTTCTAATCTGCATGAACTTGTTATTGCTATTCTGAAGGAATTTAGATTGTAAAGATATTAGAAACTAGAAAGACCCGGTTAAACTAGTGACAGAATTTTGCAATTTAAAATATCATAGCAAACAAGAAGGCTCAAGACAAGGAATACAGTAATACTTGTGGTAAACCCAGGATAATTAAATCATGTATTGAAATGCTTAGATGAACTCATGGGGAAACCAATTATTGATTGCTTATTTCGTGTCTAATGTAACTAAGTAGCTACTGATTAATCTATAATTTCTGGCAAGTTGAACTGAATTCAACCGTTATTTGCATTCTGTATTCTGCACTTTATATGCTGAGTTGGAGAAAGATAGAATAGTGGGGATTCAATCCTTGTAAAACATACAACGTCTAATTAATGTTTGAAAAGGTGTCCAGCTAAAATTACCTCAACAATTGAAATAGTGAATGATTGATGTATTTTTTTCTATTTTCCTATTTGTGGGTGTTTAATATTACTGCTTTAAAGAAATTTAGATTGGAAAATAACTAGAAAGAGATCTATGTCCAATTAATAACCATAGTTAAAGTCAGACCTTTCTCTATACAAAGAACGAAGTTAAATACAATGGCCACAGCTAAGAGAGCACTGACACAGTCCCAAGTCCAAACAAGACCTTCCTTAGAGGTGAATAAATTAGCAGATACCAATCTCTGGATTTTGGATGAAATTTCGAAAATAAAGGACGAGATAAGGGCTGAAGTAAGACATGAAATCAGAACCGAATTAAAAGGCTTTAAGAAGAAATATGTGCTGAAATAAGAGAAGAAATGAATGAATTTAGGCAAAAATTAAACTATGCAACAGAAGAAATCAAAATAATGAATTCCTAGAGAAATAAACTTCAAGAGAAATCAACAAAATCAGAGAAAAGAACTAAGATTCTAGAAAAAACAAAACAGCAAGAAGAAACCCAGAAAATATTAGATGAGATAAAAGCTAGGGAAAAATGTATAAAAATCAGGGAAGTAGAAGAACAAGAGAACAAAGATCTAGATTAAGAACGAATAATTTCCCCATTAGCTGACTTTATAGGATGGTAAGCAGAACAACTGAACTTAGAAACAGACAAATTATACAGAAATAATTCATGGGTAGCGAAAAATAAAAATAAACCAAGGGACATAGTGATCATAGAGAAAAGCCAGACAAAAAGAAAGATACAGAAGATAGGGACGATGGGGAGAGTGATACAGAAGAAGAAGAGGAAGATACAAACAAAACTTAGGAAAAGATCAAAGGAGGTTATTAAATTTGATACATATCTACGCTCACCCCTTTACCCTTTCTGTCTCCGCTTTGACATTACCCTCATGCTAATAAATTGTCAATTGTTGTGTGAAAATGATTAACAATACATTTTTCTCTTGGGACATTAATGGTCTTAACTCAATATATAAAAAACAAAAAATATTTCACTATTTGGAGAAATTAAATTTAGACCTTATTTGCCTACAAGAAATGCACATACGATCCAAAGATGTAAAATAGATGAAATACAACAAACTGGGAGAAATGTTTGTCTCATTTAATAATATAAAAAAAAAAAAAAACCACAAGAAAAATGGAGTGGTATTCTATGTGAATAGGAAACTCCCAGTAAAAGAAATTTTCAAAGACAACGACGGACATTACTTAGCCATAGAGACAAAATTACAAGAGATAACCTTGATTGTGGGAATATATGTCCCCATAAACAACAAATCCAAATTTCATAAAGCTCTAGAACAGGGGTAGGCAACCTAAGACCTGGAGGCTGGATGCAGCCCCCTGAGGCCTTTGGACCGGCCCCAGGCCGGTCCTGCTGCCACCGCCCCCCATGATGATATTGATTATTGTTGTTATTACTTGTTCTTGGGGTTTTCTTGGCAAAATCTCCACAAGGGTTTTGCCATGGCTTTTCTGGGGCTGAGAGAGTGCGCATGCATATTTAAAAAACATTTTAATTAGTTTTTTTAAATTTTATTTTTATATTTATTTATTTATTTTTGGTGCTTCGGCCCCCCCAATTGTCTGAGGGACAGCAACCTGGCCCCCAGCTCAAATAGGTTGCCTACCCCTGCTCTAGAACAAGAACTCCATAAATGTGATCATGAGAGGATTATAATCATGGGAGACCGGAATGGGGTAGTAGAACCCAACATTGATATAACAACAAAAATAAAGAAGAAAAAGAATCAAGGTAAACTTCCAACCACAGCATTAGAATTGATAGATCATCTGAATTTAATTGATATTTGGAGAATTAAAAATGGAGAAGAGAGCGATTATACTTTCTACTTGGACAGACACCAGTCTTGGTCAAGAATTGACCTGGTGTCCTTATGCAAATCAATGAGTAAAGAAATCCAAAAGGCAGTGATTTTACCAACCTTCTCAGACCACAGCCCCATACTAGTTGAACTGAATTAAAAAAAATGTGAATTATCTTGGAGATTAAAGGACTCCTTATTACAGGATGAAGATGTAATTTAAAAGATCAAAAGAGAAATAAAACATTATTTCCAAGAAAATAAGGAGAACAAAACATTGACAGAAATAGTATGGGGCACTTGGAAAGCGGTAACCAGAGGGTTACTTATACAACAAGAGGCGTGGGAAAAGAGGAAAGAAAAAGAAGAGATAGAGCAAATACAAAAAACATTAAGGGAAAAAGAACAGGAATTAAAGAAATGACCAAGCAACATGAAACTCAGAAACAAACTACAAAAGATAAAAAATAAACTACACCAGGCAACATCATAAGAGATTGTGGAGAAACTTGTGAGAGCAAAGCAAAGATATTTTGAGCAGGGGAACAAACTGGGGAAATGGCTCTTACAAACTAAGAAAGGAAAAGGGGAAAAAAGACAATATTAGAAATCCAAGACAAAAGTATCTCCTATACAAACCAGAACAAAATAAAGGGAACTTTTCATAATTATTAGTCTAAATCAAGGGTCGGCAAACACCCCCCGCTGTGGTGCGCATGCGTATGTGAGCGCGGGGCGCCATTTTGCTTTCCAAAATGGCGCCCACACACGCATGTGCACGACACCGGTGCCATTTTGCCTTCCAAAATGGTGCCTGCCATCATGCACGAGCGCCATTTTGGAAAACAAAATGGCACCCCCATGCTCGCGTATGCATGCGCACCACAGCGGGCGCCCTTTTTGGAATTTTGGAAATGCAAAAAACAACAGGCACATTCTTCCACATGTGGGGGCAATGCCCTAAAGCAAAGAAATTCTGGAAAGAAATACGTGGAAAAATAACCACAACTTTGAATGTTAATGTAAATTTGTCACCCAAACTTTTCTTACTGAATATGCTAACAGAGATAGATGAACAAACAGAAAATATATTTATGGAAAACTTCTCCTATATATGGTGATAGTAGCTCGTATAATATAGGCCAGAAAATGGAAAGAACAAAAGATCCCAACCACTGAAGAATGGATTATTAAACTAATGGAATTATCAATAGTGGACAAGATCACAAGTCATCTTAACAACAACTCTATACAGAAATATGAGGGAGAATGGAAAGAAGTAGCTAAATTATGGGAGAATAAATAACCTGATTCCCACATTAAGCAAGGGAAACTAACATGAACGTGATTATTGACTGTAAGTGAAAACCGAATCTATTATAATTTACAAAAAAAGCCAAAAACTTAATAAAACAATACACATTATTGGATCGTTATACAAAAAAACTGGTGAGGGACAGGTATATAACTATATTATCTTTATATAGAGAAAAAGCAAGACTAGACAATCTAACAGAAACAAAATTCATTTAAGGTGGCTGATGAGAGGAAGTTTAGAATGATAGAAGGATGAATGATAAGAGTGGAAGAAAGAAAGAATGAAGACAAGAAAAAGAGTTAATATAAGAATAAAAAGGTAAAGATGGAAGATAAATCCCCCAAATACAAGGTTGATTATGTTTTGTTGTAAAACTTTGTTAAAATTTATCGGATATGGATATTTGGCATGTATGGTTGTATATGTATAATTTCAATGAAAAAATAGCAACATTCTGCCACATGGGTTATGAGTGAAAGTCCTCCCTAAATAAAAAGGTATTTGGCTGGGGGCAGAAAGAAAGCAGAGAGGGGGGCAACGAAATCTCTTGCAGGAGAGAGTTCCACAGCCTGGGAACAGCCACTGAGAAGGTTCTTTCCCATGCCCTCACCTAATGTACCTGTGATGCTGACAGGACCAAGAGAAAGCCTTCCCTCTTAGAATGCAGGTGGGCTTGTATCAGTAGATACAGTCTTTCAGATAGTCTGGAGCTTTAAAAGTCATAAACTGCATTTTGAATTTTTCCTGGAAACAGATTGACAGCCAGTGAAGTGTTTCAATAAGGGAGTCAGATGTTTTCTGTTACTAGTTCAGGTCAGCATCCTGCTCATAGCATTTTGGATCTGCTGAAGTGTCCGAACAGTTTTCAAAGGCAGTCCTTTGTAGAATGTGTTAATAGTAATCCCAACAAGGTATAATCTGGATTAAATACAAGTAAATTTAGTTTGAAAGGAAAGAAGCCTGAGGAAGTAACATACTTGGGGATGCCGGACTCGCAGAATCCAGGTGGGAGGGATGACCACAGCAGCATGTGCCCCAAGTGAGCAGGGCTCC
Organism: Phrynosoma blainvillii; assembly: GCA_026167975.1. Lineage (NCBI taxonomy): Eukaryota > Metazoa > Chordata > Lepidosauria > Squamata > Phrynosomatidae > Phrynosoma > Phrynosoma blainvillii. Next base: position 373,410,771 of record JANUYF010000001.1, on the reverse strand, counting down.
TCAATGTGCTGCAGCATGAAGCATGAAACTTTACTGTGATACTGAAAGGGAGAGAAAACAACGTAGCCAGTTAGTGTTACAGAACAACCAAGGAGAAACACAGTGCTTTCTAAGCCTGTTTAAAGAACTGGGCTGGGCTAGACACACAGCAGAATCAGAGCTTGGATTTTTTTAAAGTACATGGGTGCTGTGGGAGTTCTTGACACTTATGTACCAGAAAGTACCTTTCACAAAGTTGTGAGCAGAATAAGGTTAGAATCAAGTGGTGGAGGTGATAATGCCATTTCAAGCATGTGATTGTATAGTATAGTAGTTCTGTGTATCAAATTATACTATATTTATCTACTCTGGTGTTTAGGTCTACCATTTGGCTGCTTATAGCCACCTTATAGCCATGCCATGACTGTTGGAGAGCAAAGGGCAGTGATTCCCAAAGTGGGGGCTACCATCCCTTGGGGGGTGGCGGAAGGATCCAGGGGGATGGTGAAGGAAAAGGGGATGGCAGTGGGGTGGGGAGGAAAAAAGAGGTGGGGAGGCTTCAGTCAACGTACTGGCATGCAAGAGAGAAAAGGGGAACCAGCAGCCTTCAGGACCATGGCAGGCAATGGGGGAGAAGTGACAGCAAAAAGGAGCTTTCACATTTGGGACCATGCTTACGTTTTGTAAGCCTTGCTTGGGCTTGGCTGGCAGGTTGGAAACAATGTTTGTGGGGTGGGGGGACAACTTGAAGCTAAGTGGGGAAGTCATGTCTCTGAGGAAAGAACAGTAGTAGTAATCTGATTCTTCACCCTTCTCACCTCTCTCCTATTGAGAGTCCTTCTTTGCTGGGGAGAAAAGTGGAAAGCTGGCTGCACCCCTCTGCCCTGGCAAAGAAGGATCAAGAGTCCTTCCTTACTGGGGAAAAGACTTTGCACCCGGTCATCTTGGGAGCAGCAACCGAGTAGCCAGCCATGCAGTGACCAAGAAGCCCCGCATCCATGCCAGCCTTGTGGCAAAGGCTGGTGTGGCCAAGAGACTTCTCAGTTGCTGCTTGACCACCTGCTCTTTTGTTGGTCCCTGGGACCAGCAACCAAGAAGCCAGTCAGCTGGCCTTCCTTTTGCTGTCAGACTGGCACAGGAGATCAGAGAAGCATCTGGCCATGTCTCCAGTCAGATGCAGAATGATTACATCACATTCTGACGTACAGTGGAGGTTTCTGGAGGTCTCAATGATAATCATTCCACATCTGATTACAGGTACATACCCAGAAACAGCTCTGACACACACACAGATACTCTGCACCACCAGCAGTAGGGGGCTAGAGAGGCTAAATGGAGGAGTGGGGTTGGTTACTGTGGATGGTGGAAGAGAATATCAATCTCTGTAACAACCAAAACTGACATATGCAGCTTTAAGATGCAATTATGCCTGCTTATGCCTCTAACAAGATGTCAACCTCTGTGCAGGATAAAGGAGAGTTGAGATAGGAGGGAAGGAAAGAGAAAATTACATTTTTAATGCTGCCATGTATTTAAAAATATGTGAAGTATTTTTTTAAAGTACAGCAGAGAGCAGCCTAGGCAGGCCAAGCAAAGTGTGTACCCTGTGCTATGGCAGCTTTCTGCATAAAGAAGCATTAATCATCCTCCATTATGCCCACAATGAACCTGAAGATACTGCTATCTCCAGACCTCACTTACTCAATGTCAGCTGCTGTTACTGGGCTGTTCATGAAGATTAATGACATGATATCAGAAAGCACTTCTAAGCACACAGAAATCATGATTCAAACACTAGTAGTCAAGAACAGCAGGAGTAGAGGCTTCAGTAAGTATATTTCTGTATACTTCAGGGAAGGGAGGCAAAAGTACATGACCAGAGAAAGGAAGGTGATGTAGCAAACAGGTACATGCTGCACTCACTGCTTGCTTACACCAGGAACAGCTGATGGCTACAATCTCCTTGCTGTGAAAGGCAAATTTTTGCTGGAAACCCTGCAAAAGAGAAAGAAAGAGAGAGAGAACTCATAAGGGAAAATATGTGTTATTTGTGGGGTTTTGTGTGACTTTTTGTTTTTTGCTTTTACTCCACGAAGAAGCTAATGATCCATGAAGGCTGTAACTCTCTTTCCAATCACAAGTCCATGGACCACAAGGACTGGCTGATGCACTGCCAGGATCACACAGAACAGGAACCATAAGAGCCATCTAGTCTAACCCCCTGCCATACAAGAATACATAAAACGCTCCCGACAGATGGTCATCCAGCCTCTGCTTTAAAATTTCCGAAGGAGGAGACTCCACCACATTCTGAGGTAGCCTGTTCCACTCTCAAACAGTTCTTACCACCAGGAAGTTCTTCCTCATATTTAGGTGGAATCTCTTTGACTGTAGCTTGAATCCATTGCTCCATGTTCTAGTCTCTGGAGCAGCAGAAAACAGGCTTGCTTCATCCTCAATATGACATACCTTCAAATATTTAAACAGAACTATCACATCACCTCTAAACTTCTCTTCTCCAGGCTAAACATACCCATCTCCCTAAGCCACTCCTCATAAGGCATGGTTTCCAGATTTTTCACCATTTTGGTCACCTTCCCCTGGACACACGTCAGCTTTTCAATATCCCACTTGAATTGTGATCCCCAGAACTGGACACAGTATTCCAGGTGAGGTCTAACCAAAGCAGAATAGTGGTAGTATTACTTCCCTCGATCTAAACATTACACTGTACTGATGCAGCCTCGGATCATACAGGCTTTTTTAGTTGCTGCATCACACTATTGACTTACGTTCAGCTTATGGTCTAAGACCACAACTACAGGAAAAGAGATTCCACTTCAACATTAGGAACAATTTCCTGACAGTAAGAGCTTTTTGACAGTGAAAGACACCCCCTCAGAATGTGATGGAGTCTCCTTCTTTGAAGGTTTTTAAACAGAGGCTGGATGGCCATCTGTCAGGTGTGCTTTGATTGAGAGTTCCTGCATGGCAGGGAGGTTGGACTGGATGGCCCTTGTGGTCTCTTCCAACTCCATGATTCTATGATTCTAAGACTCCTAGATCCCTTTCGCATGTACTGTTGTCAAGCCAGGTATCATCCATCCTCTATCTGAGCTTTTCATTTTTTTATGCCTATAGTACTTTAATCAAAAATACATTTGTCCCTGTTGAAATTCATTTTGTTATGTATAGCACGCTCATGCCATATGCAGTCTTGCCGTACACCGATTTGAGTTTACGGCAAGCCTGGAAGGACAAAATGGTGCATGTGCTGCAGGCATGCGGACAGGAGTGTGGCGCCATAAAAATTAATGGGATTTGAGCTTACACATTTTTTCCCATACATGGGGGGGGGGGGGTCGGAATGGATCCCCTGCGTATAGGAAGGGCCCACTGTAAAACTATTAGTTAGTCTAAGCTCTTATGAGGAAAATCTTAAGAAGATAAATCAAATCAACACAAAATAAAATAAAAGCATTATTGCAGCTGCAAGCTATGTACGTACATTTGGACAAACACATCAATTTTCCTCTCACCTTTCCACATTGTCGGCATTTCCCTTCTTGGCGTCTCCGGTGTACCCAATGATGACGCACAATAGTAGGCTACAGAGAAATACAGGGAAAGGATCATGAAGAGTTAGAGCAAGGGAAACAGAAACAATACATATACACTCCCTTAAGACCACATCCTCACTGCAGCTTTGATGACTCCACTGTTGGCCAGCACCTGTGACAATCCCTTTAAATTCCTATACACTCTATATTGCTGCCACCATGATCCCAAATGGCTCCACATCTACTGATTTAAATATTATAGTTGTTCTTTTTGACTTGTCTATAGTACAGATTTTCAGGACTGCTAACAAATGGAATGATTACACATTATTTAGCAGATAAATGTTTATCTCACCCACCATACAAAGAAACCCTGCCCATTCCATACAAGTAGATGAGAAGCCAGAAAGAAAGCATATGTTGAATTATTGTGGGAGCTTAAAGCTGACTGACAGGAAGGGTGATCTGCCCAACACTAACATCCTTGGAAAACATATTGCTTAGAACACCCATGATGACTGAGATTAATAAGGAAGAGGAAAAAAAGTGAGTTCCTTCTGTTTGGACTTGTTCCCACCATTCTGTTCATAAAAGCCCACTTTACTAACTTTGTCTTCATCTTCCAAAAATTAATTAAGACCTTTTTACTTCAGCTGACATATAGAGGGAAAAACAGATAGTATTTTATGGTAACTTGACACTTCTCTCCTCTATGATGTTTAATTGTTTATAGGTCTTTATGGCTATGTTTAAATTAATTGTAAATGTTTTATTGCCAATTATTGTTTTAGTCTTAACTGTTAGTTGCCCCAAAGGCCTCTTCATACAAATCATGCAATGGCATATAAATGCACTAAATAAATACAGTTGTGAAAGTATTAAACCAGTAAACCTGTTTTTGAGATTAGACTGGATCAGTTCAAGCTGGTGAGTACCGATGCCGTGGACAAGATCCTTGGAAAAGTGAAGACAACATGCTCCCTCGATCCCTGCCCATCTTGGCTGGTCGTCCAGGGGAGCGATGCCTTGATGGCCTTTCTTAAAAGGGATATCAATGCATCCCTTAGGGAAGGAATTGTTCCATCAAGCTTAAAGGAGGCGGTTGTTAGATCGCTCCTGAAGAAACCTTCCCTGGACCCCCTGGACCTGAAAAATTATAGACCAGTTTCTCATTTACCATTTCTGAGCAAGGTGATCGAGCGAGCCGTCACCTTCCAACTCTGAGTGATCTTGGATGAAACCGATTTTCTAGATCCATTTCAAACTGGCTTCAGACCTGGATATGGGGTGGAGACTCCCATGGTCGCTCTGGTAGATGACCTGCGCCTTAGCATCGGCAGGGGAAGCATGACCCAGTTGGGCTTTTGGACCTCTCAGAGGCTTTTGATATGACAGATCATGACATCCTCTTGGAACGCCTGAGAGAGTTAGGAATGGGAGGCACTGTACTCCAGTGGTTCCGTTCCTTCCTCTCGGGCAGGTTCCAGAGGGTGCTGCTCGGGGACAATTGCTCCTTAAAAACAGAGCTTAAATGTGGCGTTCCACAGAGTGCCATCCTGTCCCCGATGTTGTTCAATGTTTATATGAAGCAGCTGGGAAAGATCATCAGGAGACATGGGGCGGGGCGTTATCAATATGTTGATGACACTCAAATATATTTCTCCATGTCTTGGTCAGCTGCCATGACAGCAGATGGCAGTTCTTCTCTCAATCAATGTCTCGAGGCAGTAATGGACTGGATGAGGAAAATCGACTCAAGTTGAATCCAGACAAAATGGAGGTACTTACAGTAGGGGCCCCCAAACCAAGTATTGGGTTGCAGCCCCCAGTCCTAGATGGGTTAATGCTCTCCACTAAGGACTATGTTCACAGTTTGGGGGTGCTTCTAGACTAGTCACTTCACATGATAGATTAGGTGAATGCGACAGTCAGGAGCACCTGTTATCATCTTCCTGGAAGTAAGGGACCTAGAAACTGTAGTACATGCATGGGTAACCTCAAGACTCGGCTTCTGCAACGCACTCTACATGGGGCTACCCTTATACCTAGCCCGGAAACTGCAATTAATACAAAATATGGCAGCCAGGTTGATCACTGAAACAACAAGGAGTGAACATATTACACTCGTTTTGAAATCTCTCCACTGGCTGCCTATGGGTTTCCGAGCACAGTATAAGGTGTTGGTTATCACTTTTAAAGCCCTACATGGCCTGGGTCCAACCTACCTAAGGGATCGCGTTCTTCCATATAATCCACCCTGTGCCCTCAGGTTGTCTGGGAGGAAGTTGCTCCAACCAATAAAAACTAGATTAACAGCAACCTCCTAGAAGACATTTTCTGCCACTGCTCCAAGACTGTGGAACGCCTTGCCGGAAGAGATCTGTCAGATAACCAGCTCAGATGGCTTTAAAAAAGCCATCAAGACAGATCTCTTCCGGCAGGCCTACCCGGAACAGATCACCCATTTAACCCAGTTCCCCTCCCGTCAGACATCCTTTGCACATCTTTATTTGTATCCCAGAGTGCTTATAGTTTTAATTTTACATTTTTAATTGATATGTGCATTTAATATATTTTTAACGGGGGGGGGGGGTCATTGTTATTTGTTAATATTGTTTTAATGTTTTATTGTCTATTATAGGGGTAGTTTTATTTAATCTAATTTTATATGTAAGCTGCCTTGATTGTCATGGCAAAAGGCGGGTATAAAATGAATAATAATAATAATAATAAATAATAATAACTATTAAACATAGGCTAAAATTTAATAAAATGTTTTCCTTTTTTCTGCTGGGTGGGAGGGGGGAATAGAGGTCACAAGTGATGCAAAATAGGCCAGTAAACTCAGGAGTTTACTTTTTTTGTCGTTCAACACCCTTGCCTGCTTCACTCACCTTGTTGGCCCAGATAGTCACCAAATCCACTTTAATGGTGATCCATGTTGCTGCAACTGTATCAATGGCCATGGAAGTAAGACTCAAAGACAAACCATACATCTGATCCTACTAAAGTCAGTGGCAAAATATTAATTGTATTTAAGGGGGCAGTATCATACCCCACCATGCTCTCTTTTTCTCTTTGGTTTGGAAGGGTTTCAACCAAGCATTTTCCCCAGTGCATGTTGTTAATGAAAGCTTGTAAACAAGACAGAATACAGTTCATGAGATTTGAATATTCCAGAATGAATGCTAAACATGTTATTAGTGAACATGGACAATGCCTATTTCCTCAACTTTCCATTTGGGAAAGTCTAACCCAGGGATAGACAACCTTTCCCTTTTAAGGGCTGAGGGACTTCAGCTCCCAGAAGCCTCGGCCATGTTGGCCAATAGTCCCATGTTGGCCAATAGCTCCTGGGATTCTGGGAGCTGAAGTCCCTCAGCCCTTAAAAGGGAAAGGTTGCCTACCCCTGGTTTACAACATTGCAAATGCAAGTGAAGTATAGCTTATCTTACTATTTTCTTTGCAAAAAAAAATTCTACACATTACTATAACGTATTAACAATCCACGAGTACCATTTACTCATTAGTATAAAAATACTGCTTCCCACTGTTGCTTCCTCAACATGCAGATTCTCAAAGAAATGCTCAGGAGGGGTGTGCCACAGTGTGTCTTCTATTATATGCAAGTTCATCCTGGTTCACATCAGAAGATTGGGCTATATGAATAAGTATAGGTCCAGTATTTCACATCGACTGACATCAAATTGTGTGATGTAGATAACTCTACATAGATAATTCCCTGATGTCACAAAAAAATAAACTGTCCTCACAGCTCTCACCTCTCGGATATTCCTTGATCCAGATTCCCTGAAGGAGGGCTTGCATCGAAAATTTATCTGTTGATTTAACACAAGGAGGGTGAACACATTTTGATTTTTTAAAAAGATGAAAGACTTCTATCTTACAGGGAACATTTTATTCAGACATGGAATTCTTTCTTCCTTTCCCCTCTAATCACTAATTTCAAAGAAGAACTGAGCGTATTGACATACATGACTGGCCTATGTAGAGCCTGAACAGCGATTCATATAGCTCAGTGCTATTTACTCAAAGTAGCACTCCACAGTCTCACACAGAGGTGTTTCCCAGCCCATTCACCTAACATGGCTTAACCAGTTACCAAAGAATGAACATGGTGCCTTCTGACTGCAAAGCTATGAATTTTAGTTTCCCTAAATAATAATAATAATAATAATAATATTTATTTGTATACCGCCCTGTGGCGAACCAATCCGGGCGGTTGACAACAATAAAATATGACAAGATTAAAATATAACATTAAACATTATAATCCCTCCCCCCCTTAAGAAAGTATTAAACAATATAACAAATTAAAAGCACAATATAAGAACATAAAACCATAATTAAAACCACCTAAAAACCCTGATGTCCCTCTGGAGATCCTCAACCATCACTAAAGATGGGGCCACGGGAGGAATGAGGGGATCAGGAAGCCTGGGCCGGGATGGTTAATCTGGAAAGGCTTGCCGGAAGAGATCCGTCTTGACAGCTTTTTTAAAGCTGTCTAATGATGTCAACTGACGGATCTCATCCGGCAGGTCGTTCCAGAGTTTGGGGGCGACAGCAGAGAACGCCCTCTGGGAGGTCGCTGCAAGCCTAGATTTTAAAGGCTGCAGTAAGTTCCTCCCAGAAGACCGGAGAGCGCGGGGAGGATTGTACGGGAGGAGGCAGTCCCTGATATAGCTTGGACCCAAGCCATTTAGGGCTTTAAAGGTAATAACCAACACCTTGTACTGGGCCCGGAAGCTGATAGGCAGCCAGTGGAGGGACCTCAGAACCGGAGTAATGTGGTCCCTCCTAGATGTACCAGAAACAAGCCTGGCTGCCATATTTTGTACCAACTGAAGCTTCCGAACAGTTTGCATTTAAAGCTGGCAAACAGTAAGATAAGAAAAACAGAGTTTGGCCCTTGGGAATTTCTCCCACCAGGCATACAAATGTTCCTCCAATATTAGTTCCAGCAGAAACGTTCCATCTCTTTACTAAGAATTATCTCATTTCTTCCAGTACAGGAGAGCAATTTTACCCAATTTCACTCACTTTCTCTAGCTGTTCTATGCAAGGCGTGTGGACTACAATCTTGCAAGCTGCACACTTGCGTTTGGAGAGAGGTTTTTGCTGCAAACACAGAAAATAAAACGTTAGTATTATCAGCTAGTGCCTGGAAAGCCTGCAAGTTTCACTCTTAATACAATGCCTCTGCAGAAAAACAATATAAAACAGAGGAAAATAGAGTATAAGAAAGCTCTGGGTAAAAGCCCCTTCTGGGGAAAAATCTCTTTTTTCCTATCTATGTAACAGAGGGAAGAAGGGCAATTGATTTGGATATTAGGAATAGACAGCCTTTCCCAACTGTTGGTCATAACATGCAAACAGGCTATGGCATATATCAATATATGTATGAGCACGGGTCTTCAACAGAAAATTCACTTAAACAGGTCTTTAGAAACATTTATCTCTATCCCACTTCCATGTACTTAAAATAGCCTCTATTTTTTTTTAAAAAGTATAAATTTAATTGCTAGCCCCAACTGAAGCATTGTGATTTACATAGGTTTTGCCTTACCACAACAAATTATTTAGCGAGTGTGCTCTAGTTGAGTTTAGTAATTGGATTTAGGCCAAATAAAGTAAGAACAAAATAAAACATTGAAACATCATGTATATGGGAGAACTGCAGACTAATATATAGGGATTTTCATTAAGAACAAACTTGTCAGTTCCACAATATAAACATACATCTTGAGTTCTATTTTTTCTTTTTTTCTTTATTTTGAAATCTGCTAGGAAAGTTATTTCCTGTGTGACTCCTTGAAAGCTCTCAAAAGTGTTACAAGTAAAAAGTGGAAACCTGTTGGGGCTTTATCAGGAAATTTAGGATGGTAGAGTCAGTTTTTCAAAGCTTGCTTGGAAAAGAATTTGCATTGCTTGCAGGTTTTCCACTAGCTTTCAGCCAAGAAAAGTTAGCAGCAAGAGTGACCATCAGTTTGGATTATTTTTTCTCCATACTGAAGATTGTTTTAGAACCCCAAACAAGTGCTTTGATGCCATGAGCTTAAAAGCATGCATGAAGAAAAAAAAAAAGGGGGGGATCAAATGGTAGACAAAACTGAACAACAAACAAAATCAGGATAAACTAGAATAAATGATGGTAGGATTAAAACTATAAAAACAAGGAAATTCCCTGAGTAATTTCTGTGGGAGAGAGAAGTTCCAAATGCTGCTGCTGCTGAGGTGGACAAAAAGGAAGCGAGGAAAAGAACAGGAATGCTAATGCATGCACATTGGAGAGGGGCAGGATTACTGCTAAAACTCACTTTTGCTTAGCTCTAAAAGTTTCCAATAGGCTCTGTGCAGGTGCAGAACAACCCATATGTGTGAGTCACAGAGACTACAAAGAACATAAATTCACAAATCTCCCTCCCTCCACTCTGTTTCAGAAAGGTGAGCAGAATAAATCCATGTGCTGTGGGTTTGGTAGCTATTCTAGTTACTATAAAAAAAGAGGAAGAATTACCCATTAGTAACTGGACCAGTACCAACATGAAGGGGCACATTTTTCTTACATCAGCTCCACCCTCATTTCCTCTAGCACAACTATTTTGTTCATCACAGCCTTGTAAAGCATGGAAGTAATTAGTTACAAGTAAATAGCTGCTTGTAATTACCATCCTTCCCCAGTTAGTAAAGTATAGGTGTATTACATTATAATTACAACTTGATAAGGCATAAGGCTTCTCTTCTAGTGGTTAATTCCTCATGCTTTTTTAAACAGTTACAAAGGTGTGGCCTCACTAAACGGTGGAGGAGGAATATCCCATGGTTTTGTGGGTGTCAAGGAAACAATGAGATGGATGGGAGGAGGGTGTGTCACAGAGCAGATTTTCTCTCCCCCCCACCCCGCCACAACCCAAACCAACAATTTTAGTCATTCCTGAGAAATGGGGGAAAGTGGCTTTTTCAAAATTGTAACTACAGTGGTTATCTCATTAAATTGAGATAATAAAGATAGCAACAATTTATTTTTTAAAAATACAGCTGCCCCTCTGTTTTTGCAGACTTTGAGTCTGGGTCCCTCACCCATTCATGGAAGCAAACGGAGGGGATTAAAATGGGGCACATGCCTGCAGACGCCTGTGAACGCACACCACCATTCAAGCCAATAGGGCTTGAATATTGGTGTTTTTCTGTTTTCATGGGGGTGGTGGTGGTGGGGTGGTGGTGGTCTGGAACAGATCCCCTGCGAAAACGGAGGGGCAACTGTAGTTTGCCAAGCTTTAGACATCTGAGTGATTTCTGGGATGTGTGACTTTAGATGTTTTCTGCTTCCTCCCCACCAGATGGCAATATATCCTTATACACTGAATGAGTCTAGCAGGCATGGTCAGTCTCTTACCAAAACTTACCAGCATTTTTGCTACACAGTTTTGCTCCCCCACATAGCAGAAGTCCCCAGAGACATTGGTTTCAAACCAGATGTGCTCCCCATAAATTGCACCTTCCTGAAAGACAAAGTCAAATGTAATGTTTGTATTCTGAAGGGTAAAAGCATACTCAGTTAGGGCCTGGCCAGGATTCCACCCATAGACATCAACTCCAAGAGAAGTACAATCTCATCTCTCCAACTCCACCCAGAAGATAAACTTGGAAGACAGACATTATATTGGTCTTGCCAGCCACCTCATGGTGAGATTCCAATGCCACACTAATTGACTTCATGATATGGTATCATCATGTTGCAAGTGTTTCCTCTCTTATGCCTACTAGCCATTACCAATGCCAATTAAGCAGTGGAAAGGAGACCCACAATACAATGGTCTAGGTCAGGGGTAGGCAATCTAAGGCCTTGGGGGCCAGATGTGGATCCCCGAGGCCTTTGGACTGGCCCCAAGCCGGTCTTGCTGCCGCCACCGCCCGCCGCCATGATGATATTGATTATTGTTGTTATTACTTGTTCTTGGGGTTTTCTAGGCAAAATCTCCACAGGGGGTTTGCCATGGCTTTTCTGGGGCTGAGAGAGTGTGCATGCATATTTTTTAAAACTTTTTAAATTTTAATTTTAATTTATTTATTTATTTATTTTTGGTGTTTCGGCCCCCCAGTTGTCTGAGGGACAGCAACCCGGCCGCCGGCTCAAAAAGGTTGCCTACCCCGGTCTAGGTAGTCTAACAGCCAGGGTAAGGTTGTTTCCTTCCAATGCACCTGAAGGGTTTTGATTGAGGCAATAAAAACCATAAATCAATGTTGTTGGCAAATATGAAGAATAGACTGGCCACATTCTGTGAGGGGGTCAAAATCTACCCTGGATGCTCATTCCTTGGCAAAAACCAAGACTATTTTTACGATTATTGTTTTCAACACAACATATGTTTCAGTATAAGAAGGAAAAGAAGGGGGAAAGGATCCAGCAGCACTTTTTGAAGCTAAATGATATCTTTCAGCATAAACTTTCACGGTTCCCTGCAGAAGATCACTTGTGCCTGATAGACTTCATAAAAGGCTACGCTGAAATAGAAATATATCAGTTAATCTCAAAGGTACTGCTAAATCACCCACTTCCTACTCCTCACATTTTGTTTTATTTCAAGACACATGTCCAAAACACACTGCAGAAATAATCCAGTTTGAGACTGCTCTAACTGCCCTGGCTCAGTGCTAGGGAATCCTGGGAAGTGAAGTTTATTGTGGCACCAGAGCTCTCTAACAGAAGCAGCTGAATGTCTCACAAAACTACAGTTCCCAGAATTCTCTAGCATTGAGCCAGGGCAGTAAAAGCAGTCTGAAACTGGATTATTTCTTCAGTGTGCTTTGGACCATAGTCCATGTTTGTCCATTACAGGACAACTACTGAATTCATTCAAAAGGTGTTGTTCCATGCTGCCAATTGAGTGTTGTACTATAGAATACAACCAGAACTACAGAAATAGCAATAAACAGGTATTTTTATTTATCTACTAATGAACATATTTATGAATCACACTTTTGTTGAAAAAAGCCTCAAATATACCATTATTCAAAAAAACTGTGTTTCTAGTCTTCCTCCCATAAACTAATCAAGATATACAAAGGATTGTGGATTGGCATAGACCAAGCCTGCTTAGCTTCACCACGGTGGCATCAGATGTCAAATCATGCTCCAGTCAAAGACTCCCCTACATCTAGTCCAAAAGGGGGAGGAAAAAGAAGCAGCCAAAGAAAAAGGGGAGCATCCAATGAAATCCACTGAAGAAACTGCATACACCTCTCAAGATGCTCAAAAGATGGTTGCTTCAATAGTAAAAAACAGTAAAAATGCCCAATTTCAGAAATGGGTCCCACCCCAGAAGAAGGGTGGGTATAAATTCAATATGATGATCATGATGGTAACAACAACAACAATAACAACCACAGAAGCTGTCAAACTATTTACAGGACAAGTGAAAACTTATTTAACTTATGGCTTGAGAGCTTGTGCTCCAGAGATTTTTGAACTTTGGGCCTTTGCAGACTGCCAGAAATAGTGCAAATTGAGTCCACTTTAACTGCCCTGACTCGGTGCTAGGGAATCATGGGAACTGTAGTTTATTGTGGCACCAGAACTCTCTGGCAGAGAAGGCTCAATGTCTCAGAAAAAAAAATACAATTCCCATGATTCCCTAGCACTGAGCCAGGGCAGTTAAAGTGGACTCAATTTACACTATTTCTGGCAGTCTGCAAAGGCTCTTTGATTCTAAATAGTCTCTGAAGAACTTTAAAGACACAAACTGAAATGTGTTGGGCCTTTTTTTTTTATTAAAAAAGCAATCTTTCAAGCATCTTGAGATGTGTCTCAAGTTTCTTCTGTGGATCTAGTCAAGAAGGCCAGCTGTATGTAGATTTATATTGGGCAGAGTTTATGCCACAGGGCTAGTAATGGGGAGGGGGGATCCTCCCTTTCTTTCATTTGTTGAATCCAGGAAAATATGGAACTTACACTCCAGTCAACAGTACTGCGAATTTCCCGCTCCGAATCACTTCTCAGGGCTAGCGTTGGGATTGGTTGGGCTATCATGTGCTGGAGACCAGACTTGGCAATAGCTTTCCTGAAAGACAAGGAAAAGAGCAGCTATAAACACATTTTATTGAAATTAATCACTAAAATATACAGCATTCACAGCTCCACTGGTAAGAGATGCTAAAAAGGAGACAAGGAAGGGGTAAAAAAGCACTCCATGAGTTAGCATCAATCCCAGGAAGCAGCCTAGAACAAGGCATACATTTCCTCAGATAATACTTACCCAACTCAACACTAGCAAAGGAATCTCAACTTCTACTGGTGACTGTGAGAAGCATTATCTATTTACACCAGTATGTGGCAAGCCAGCGATACACAGCAGTTCACCACACAGATCAGACAGTTTATATCATGCCGCTACTAAGGGAAGTCATGATGAAAGGCCTGCACAAGTTAAGTTAAAAACCAAAGGGACTCCTTGGAAGTAGCTGGATTGAAGAATAGCTTCAATCCCTTACTTCTAATGAAAAAGCAAAGTGCTCCAATCATTTTCTTGAAAGGACAAAAATTATCCTTACAGTTTCACTGGTATTTCAGAATCCTGAGCAAAGACAATTTTCAAGCTGCTTCTTGAATAAAATATTATATGGCTAACATGAGATGGCAACTAGGATGAGATTTCAAAATCTAAGGACATATGCTCAAGATGACACAGGACATTTACACAAGATCAAATCCATCCCTGTCTCTCTGCATCTTCCCTCCCCACAAGTCAGAAAAGAGATTTAAATATGTATTTTAAAACTGAATGTATTTTTATCCCATCCTTCCTTAACTAGCTCAAGGCGTTTAATGTAATTTTATGGCTTTCACTCTCAGAGTTGAAGCTGACCATGTGTGACTGACCTAAATTGTCCCAGTGAACTTTGCAGCTAAGCAGGGATTTGAACCAGTCTGTGTCTAACATGTTAGTACTCCCCTGCAGTGAATTAACATTACACTCACGAAAGTGTATTGAAATAATTGGCATATTGAAACTATAATTGGAACTGCTGAAATTCTCCCCATTGCCAGAGAGGGAGGGAGGGAAGTTAAAAGTTTGTTCACATATACACGTAAAGAAGCACATCGAGAGTGTGTTATTGCAAGCATGTCAAGAGATGTGAAACCCATAGGTACCTTTAAGGTAGACCATTAATTGTCTAAAGTTTGCTACTCATTTTGGAACAATCATTTGCTAGATTCTGCCTCAAGAGCTCTAAGAGAAATTCACACTGGGTATTCCATAGAATTTCAAATCTGCTACAAGGGAAGCCATGGGAATACAGCCAGTTCTTTAATAGTGGGAGGACACCTTCAAGAATTAGATGAGAGACCAGTCTCAGCTGCTGTCTGGCAGTACTATCAGAAAAAAATATAGCAAAGAAAACAAGGGAAGCCAGGATTATATATCATAGGATACTAAGTAGAGGTTAAAACCTGTGTTAGGTAGTGATTAGAATATTAGGTTTAGAAACCTGAAGTTCAAATCTCTGGTTGGCCATGACACTTGTTGGGTGGTCTTGGACAATTAAGCCTAACATCCTCACATTCCAATTCCCTCAGAGGAAGAGCTAGGCAGACTCCCCCTCCCCAATACACTCCATCTGCCTGGCTCAGTCCATCTTGTTTCAACAATTAATCAACATGAGCATGCATTAATGTTGCCATGGCAGGGTTATGCTGGCCTTTTCCTGCCCCTCACCATCTCTTTTCCAAGTGAAATTAGCAGCACTCATTAAGCCATTCATATGGCAATAAGGCATAGCAAATGTCAGCAGAATCTTCATTGTGGGCAGGACTCATTTTCAGCTATTTGTGTGCAGTCAACATCTACCAGTTGGTTCCAAGAGGTACTTTACCAACTCCCAGCCACCCTCTGTGTCCTCCTGCATGGATGGAGCAAAGCACTTAGCTTGAGAGTTTCAATCAAATGCCACTGTGGGCTGAAGTACCTGTAGTGGCCCTGAAGCCCATAGGTTGCTCTGCTGTGTGCAAACTCTGCAGGTAGCAGGTCAGAGGACCTGTGGCACAGGTAGTGAGGGTCTTGTAGGATGGGCCCCAGATCAGTAGGATGCTGTGGAGGGGGACTGTTACCCAAAGAAAGTTCCATTTGCAGATCTTTCCCCTCCTGCTCTGCTGTCAGACCAATTCCTTCAGAGCCTGAGGAGGCTGCTTCCTCACTCCAGTCACTCTCCACCTGTCCCTCTTTCAAGGACTCTGAGCTGCAGCTTCTGGTACAAGGCGGCCACCTCTTTTCCTCCTCCTTCTCCTCATACACTTGGATGAGGCTGGCTAGCAGCAAGGAAGGCCCTATGAGATGAGTGTCGATGGCACGTACTCGGCCACCACGTTTCTTCTGGACAGAAAATCTAGGACTCAGGCGAGGAGTAGTTGTGCTGGATCGCCTGCGGGAATTCAGGTGATGCCTGTGCCGGGAGCCCAAGCAGGAAAGCCCTTGCAGTTGAACACTGGATTTGCGCCGACGCTGGACCAGTATGGTAGAGGGCTGACCTACCACAGAGCGCCGCCTTGCTTTGCTGGCAGGCAGGCCCACCAAGCTGGTGCGCTGGGCCTTCTTCCTGAAGTGTCTTTTGAAAAAGGATTCCATAGTGAATGGGGGGAGGGCTGTTAAAAAAGAAACCAAGTGTTTTAGATGGGGAGATCACTCTCCCCTTCAGACTACATAATGTAGCCCTAAGGATCTTAATGCAGAAGTTAGGAGATCAAGGCTCAAGGCTTCCTCCTCCCCCATGTTCAATTCTGAGTAGTTTTCAAGCAGGAAGTCATTTGGGCAACTCTCTTTAACTCTTGGCAATCTGAGGCATCCAAACTATTATATATTATTTCACTTCATTTCCTTTTCCCCCTCCATATATCTTTATTTATTTATTGCCATTCATAAAATATTAACACCAAACCATACATACGCTACACACAAATATATTTACAAACATATCTAAAACTACTCAGTATGACACATTCTAACAAATTACATCACATCACAACAAAATCAAATAACTTCCTTTCTATCTGGTTTTGCTATTATTGTCCGCTTATGTGACTTATCTTATCTTGATATACCAATTGTACATCCTATCTTAAATTTACCTTTTCCCTACATTTATTTTAAACATAAATGTAAATATGGGTTTTCTCCATCTTTTTATTTTTCTGAATATATATTCCATCTATACCAATACAAATATATTTCCTCTCTTCTTTAAGTCTCCTATCTTGTTTAATTTTCCTCTTATTTTTTTAAGATTCATCACACTTAATTCTCTCCACTTCTCTCCTAAATATTTCATCATTAGGTATATTTCAAAAATATTTTATGAATATTTCATTTCATTACTATATTATTTCATTATTTCTTTTCATTTCAAACTATCCCATTTACTGCACAGTATTAAAGAAGAAAGGAAGTGAGTTCCACTTTTGGTAAAATAAATGAACAGGAAGGGTTGCCCCCTCTCTACTCTCTTTCTATTGGCTGATGATGGCCTTATTTAAACAGGCCTTTAACTGTTTGGGGCAAAAGGATGTTCAACGAGTGTGCTGTATTTCAAAATATGTAAAACGTGCTGGACGTGTTTTGTTTTAAATTTGTGTTTTAATTGAATTGGTTGTTTAATGCTTTTAAAGGTTTTGTTCTATATACTGTTTTAACTACAGTATTTAATTTTAACATACTGTAAGCCACTTTGGGCCCCATATTAGGAGAAAGGTGGGATATCAAACAAACAAACAGATAAATAAAGTAGCTGTTTATTCAAAGAGTTATACTACAGGAAGCTAGCACTTTGAAATACTTACTGGCTGTAGAATGGTAACATTTACTGGATGTAGAACAGCCTCCTTGGGATTTTGCTGGACTACAACTCCCAGTATCCCTGACCACTAGTTGTGTAGAGGCCTCCAAGATCTGGAAGCACTGGTGTAGAGGATGCAAGAACACACATAAAGTGTTCCAACCACTGACATGAGTAGATCTCATTAGTTCTCAGATTTGTTCCTGACATAAACTCTGAAGTACAGTGGGTCCTTGGCATACATGGGGGATGTGTTCTGGACTCCCCTCACATATGGGAAAAATGTGCACTCTTAAGTCCCCTTCATTTCTATGGTGGCACTCTTCTCTCTCTCGCAGTGCCGCACCTGCACCTATGGCGCTCGCACCATTTTGTCCTCCTAGGCTTGCCGTACACGTAAGCTCAATGTATGGCAAGCCTGCATATGGAGCGGGTGGACTGTACACAGTTATATCACTGATCCTCTGAAGTAGCGGAGTGTGTAGTGTAACAAAAAGTAGTCCAATGTGGAGCAGAAATAGGGCACATCCATATAACACAATTAATTTGAATGTTGTTATGGATTTAATATATTTTTAAGGGGGTGATAAGTCTTTTGTATTGTATGGGATTGTATTTTTAAATTGTAAGCCATCTTGATAGCCTTGGCTAAAGGCGGGAATTTAAAACATTCTGAAGTATCCAAACAAGGTTGGGCAGAGTACAGCCTATGGGCTACATGTGAGCCCCAGGCCCTTGTTTCTGTCCTTCCAGGGTTCAATTTTTGTTTTAATTTATTTTTATTCTGCCTTTCTCCCAGTACAGGACCCAAGATGGTGAACACAATAAACACTCTTCCCCAATTTTTGCTCCCAGATGCCTTTTTAAACCACATTTTGTGCCCCACAGCCATTTTAGTCCCAGAAAAAGCTTTTTTAAAACCAAAAGTAAAGCAGAAGTGACTTCAACTAATTTCGGATTTTGAAAAAAAGCTATCTCCTGGGCCTAAAATGGCCCTGGAGACTTAAGAGACTAGCAAAAATGCTCCCACAGCCTGTAGAGGGCATTGAGGGGCAAACAACTGGGTGCTTGTGTTTTTGATTTTTGCTGTGGGGAATGTAGTGGGGATGCCTCCTAAGGGTCTTCTATGGAGCTAACATGGCCCCTAGCCTCCCACACTTGCCTGCCACAACCTCAACCCTATTGCAAGGATCAACACCAGTCTGTGCTTTGCTATTCCTGCTTTTGTGATCAAAGCAAAAGCCTATAGCAAAGAACCCAACTTTTTTTCTTTTTACCTCATCTGTCTCCCTGAGATTTGAGAAAGGGTACAAGAAAATTCTAGCAGGTAGAAAATCCCACATATCCTGCCAGAGACCAAGTGTTTCATTTTACAAGTATAAAATGGAGCAGCTAATAATCATGATAGTTATGCTGAATTAAGATGGTTGCAAGCTATTTTCACAGGAAATAGCTAATTATTCCACAGATTTGCATTTACTCTCTACATAAACAACACAAATGTTCCACACCCCCAAGAACTGGGCAACCTACTTGTTTATTATATGATGCCAATTAATAAAAGGTAGATGCATTTGCATAATTTAAGAACATGAAAAGAACCATGCTGGATTATACCCAATGGGCATACCTAATCTAATATGCTGTTCAGACAGTAGTCAACCAGTTGCCTACTCAAAGTCTATCAAGAAGACATGAGTCCACAATTGCACCCTCCACACATCCTAGCAACTAACATACAGATATTTCCTATTAATTGCTCCTGGCACCTGCTATATGCCACAAAAAAAGTGGGGATAAAGCCGTCGAAAAAATCTTCTTTCCTGACCATTTTCTTATAGCAGAAAATAGCCAAGTGAATGCATGGCATATTGAATACTATTTCACCTGCAACTGTTTTCTAAAGGTGAGAACCTTTTCCTCTGGGTAGAACTCTGATATAGACCTGAGTGCCAGAATTCTGGTAAACCAACTCTGAAACCCCAAGCTTAATGTCACAAACATCCACAATGCAATGTGATAATACCCCTTCAAAATTACACAGACTGGGATCCTAAGATATCTTAAAGATGTTCATCGAATAAAAGTTCTTTGTTTGTCCTCTTTTCTTTACAACCACCTATAACCCTACCCACCCCAAAACCATGTCCAAAGGATGGGAGGGTCCTTCTAAATAATGTAAGATGCAGAAGGGTGCAGGTAATAGGAGATGATAACCAACATTTCTTCTGTAAGCCTTCTTAAGGCTGCAATCTTATACACACTTACTGAATAAATTCCATTGAACTCAATTAACATACTTTTGAGTAGGCATATATAGCATTGGAATTGCACTAAGAGTCACCAAATTTTAGAATTTAAGCCAGCTGTTTCTAAGACATTTACCTCTTTACCCTCCAAATCCATTCTCTTTTCTTCTTCCCCTCAACTTCTCATACCCTTTTCATTTCTTTTTCAGTATAGCAGTGCTCCTCAAAGTAGTGATCTGTGCACAATTGCCTGCCAGTCCTCAGAGCGTTTTCAGGAATCTGTGCTAATACAATAATAACATGGTACACAACCGGTATCAGTCCTGTCACATAGGAGAAAAAAAAATGCAACTCCACTACATCTTATTGCTAGGGAAGCACTGCTTTCATGGGAGGGAATGAGGTAACATACCACTAATAAATACAAAGTTAAAGGAGCCAGTACTGAGTATTGAAATGTTTTGGGGTTTTTTGTTAACTGCCTTCGTGTCGATCTCGACCTATGGCAACCCTATGGATGAGACATCTCCAGCCCCCCCTGTCCTCTAATGCTCTGCCCAGCCCCTGCAAACTCATATTCGTGGTCTCTCTAATAATGTCCATCCATCTAGCACGTGGCCTTCCTCTCTTTCTACTTCCCTCTGCCTTTCCTAACATTATTGTCTTTTCCAACAATTCATGCCTTCTCATGATGAGTCCAAAGTATGACAGTCTAAGCCAGGGGTAGGCAACCTTTCCCCTTTAAGGGCCAAGGGACTTCAGCTCCCAGAAGCCTCAGCCATGTTGGCCAATAGTCCCGTGTTGGCCAATAGCTCCTGGGATTCTGGGAGCTGAAGTCCCTCGGCCCTTAAAGGGGAAAGGTTGCCTACCCCTGGTCTAAGCTATCTCTGGCTTGATCTGCTCTAGGACCTATTTGTTTGTCCTTTTGGCTGTCCATGGGATCCTCAGCACTCTTCTCCAGCACCACATCTCAAAGGAGTTGATTTTCCTTCTATCTTCTTTCTTGACTGTCCAGCTCTAACATCCATACATGGTAATAGGGAATACGATGGCTTGTATGATTCTGACTTTTGTGCTGAGTTGTATGTCTTTTCTAGTTCTTTCATAGCTGCCCTCCACATTCTTAATCTTCTCCTGATTTCCTGGCTGCAGTCCCTATTCCGATCAATGTTTGATACCAGGTATGAGAACTCTTTTACTATTTCTATTTCCTCATTGTCTAGTTTTAATGTTTTTAAGTTCTCTGTGGTCATTATTTTTTGTTTTCTTTATGTTCAGCAGTAAGCCTGCCTTTGCGCTTTCTTCTTTGATCTTCCTTAGTAGTTGTTCCAGGTCTGTGAGGTTCTCTGCTAGTATTATGGTGTCATCAGCATATCTCAGAGTGTTGACATTTCTTCCTCCTATTTTCACTCCTCCCGCTTCCATGTCCAAGCCTGCTTTCCTTAAAATATGTTCTGCACATAGGTTGAATAGGTAGGGTGATAGGATGCAGGCTTGTTTGTCTCCTTTGCCAATTGCGAACCATTCTGTTTCGCTGTGTTCTGTTTTGACAGTAGCCTTTTGTTCTGAGTACAGATTCCTCAACAGGACTATCAGATGTGTTGGCACTCCCATGTCTTTAAGGGTGTTCTATAGCGTTTCATGATCTATGCAGTCAAAGGCTTTGCTATAGTCTATAAAACACGTGCTGATTTTCTTTTGGAACTCCCTGCTACCTTCATTAGCCATCGTATATTTCAGTATTTTAATGAAAAGATAGAAATACACTACATATAGTATGAGGTGCCTCCCTCCTGGCAATCTGAATGCTGTTCTCCCTCATTGCTAGACTAATGGAATGCAGAGGAGGTCTGTTTGATTACGTGTTTCTCATAAAAAAGGCTGGAGTAAAACTTTTCACTTATACCTCCAGAACTAGAAGAATGAATGACTTTACTGATAAAACCTAGTGTTTTTGGCAGTATTCCAAGAATGAGATTTCCTCAGATATATTTGCCTTAATTAATCAGATCTACAGATTAACTTGATGTTTTTTTCCCAATGAACAATTACAGAACAAAGATGCAAAATGCAAAGGTAAGGCAAATCACACATCATTACAAACAGATTTCTTTTGTCACTTGGGAAACATCTCTGCAAGACAGAAACTGAACCTGCCTTCTAGTCTAACTCTATCTCCTCACAATATATTCCAAGTAATGCCTTTCATCTGGAATATTCATGACATGTACCAATGCCCACTCTTATTTCTATGACAAAGATCAGGGCCTCATCCACACTATTAGTAAACAAGAGACAGCTTTTTCTAAGGAGAACTAAACTGCTGTTGCTCTGAACTGTCAAGCATACTAAGGACCCCACACATGTCAAGCCAGGCAACCCCTAACTCAAGAATCCTGCTGGTTATTAGGCAATTGACAACAGGAAATTGACTTCAGGAGCCCTACAGGTTACTAGGCAATTGAGTACAAAGGCTCCAAGCAGCGATGCCCCTAATCTATGTCTTTTTGGTGGCAGAGTAAATGGTGATACAATATGAGCATTCCTATTCATGGATATTCTTTTTGTGCTTCAGAGGAGATACAAACTTCTATTAAGTGTAACTAAACTGGAATCAGGTTACTTGCTATACAGGTTAAGGGAGCCCAGTTCTCTCCCCTCCAAAAGGCAACAGTGTACTAGAAAAATTATTACAGCAAGGGCAGGCTCTGAAGCCTGCCAGATGGTTTTTTTCCTATGACACTAGCTACTCCGTCCCCAGAATCAGGAAACTGCTTAAAGTACAGGCACTATTAATAATCTCAACTGTTGACACAAGGACTTTGTGGGCTCCATTCACTATTGCTTTGCCATCAGGATGCTAAAGAGGCTGACATAGGCTTGGGAAGCTTGGCCAGGGATTTTACTGCAACTCCTCTCAGCTCACAAGCCAAAGCTTCCCTTCAGCTCATGTTTCCACACAGACTCCTTTACTTCCACTCCCTTCTGACATCTTAAGATATATTTTCTCATACAGGCAGCTGCTTCACCTCCCCCTGCTCCACAGAATATCCTCTTTCCAGTCTCACTAGGCTGTTGCCTCTCCTGACTCTTCTATTTATCCTAGCCAACCTGTACATCCTGCTGTTCACTAGCATGTAATAAGGCTGTGCCTGCATCATCCCACACCTGACAAATGTTCACTTGGCCAAAGACACTAACTGGAAATTGTGGGGCAAATTCCTTGCAATACTGCTAGGGCCTCCAGTCCATGACATTCAGAACACCAGCTCAGGCAGATGGCTTATGGCTGCTGCTGAAGGGTAGGAAACTCATGTGGCTACGAACCATGTGGCAGCTTGAGAATAAGGAGTGTGTGTGTGTGTGTGTGTGTGTGTGTATGTCACAGGGGATCTCCCTAGGTCTACTTCCTCTACTACTTTCCCGTGTGCATGACATATGAGTCATAAACCCCATAAACCCACCTGGCACTAGAACATGAAGCCACTCACATGTGGGGAATGGTCCCTGAGATATGAAGCCTCTTGAATCATATTAGTCCCGAGGCTCTCTGCTCTTATTCATCAGGGACACTCAAGTGTTTGACTGAGCAGAAGCTGCCTCCCCCCCCTTCCCCCTCACCTTTTAACCAGAAAGAATGTGATTGAGGTGCCAAAATAAATAAATAAATCCCAAACAGCAACAACGACAAAACCAACTTGAAGAACACAGATATCATCACAGAAGCCTCCACAGCTTGAAATACTGGCCTTCAGAGGCAGACTTACATGTACATAACAGCCATGCAGAAGGAGGGAGCCAAGGTGGTTGTGCACTAGCAACAATAACAGCATCCTTTTTGGGGGGTCTCTCAATTGAATAACTGCAAAGGCCTGCATGTCCACCTGCTCATACTCATCCTTTCTTTAAAAAAAATGTTCTTGATATTAAAATGAATGCAGACATTTTGACAGTGCCAAGCTGACTGGTTTGATAGAACATTCCTTTGTCCTCCAGAAAAACAGAGCAAGATTTGCCCCACTTTTGTGAGGCAGCCAAAGAAATATTCTACACATTTGTGCACAGATCTCTCAGAATGAATATTCAAATATTCTCTACATACATGTCTTTCTTGGGCATGATTAATGCACCCGTTTAAACCAGTTTAAAATACTAAGCCACCCACTCAAAGGACCCTGTGGTAAGGATGCACCCAAATCTTCAACTTGCTGCACAGAACTATAGTGCCTGAATACCATGACTGTTGAAGAGAGAGGAAAGTGGCTTAAACCTGTTGTGCATACATACCTTTAATTCATGGGTATCCTCTTTTAGTAAGTCTCAATCTAATTCCATACTGACTCAAAAACAAGAAGCCAGTGGGGATAGCCCCATAATAAGGACCAAAGAATGCTGTCAATTTCCCCAACAACTCGTCGTTTCCTTATATGACATCAGCACTCATAAAGCTGAAATCTGACCACTAGTACAGTGTCCATATCACAAAAGACATATATAGTACCTCCAACCAATTCCACAGAAAGCTACCCATTTCTTCTTGTAGAAAAGATCTGGTAGGACAAAGAGATCCCATTAACTACTTAAGCAGACTAAGCTGTGATTAAGGTGTGCCTACCTATTAATGTCCATGGGCATGTGGGTCTCAAGAAAAACATCTACAAACATTTGGAACAGAAATGGAACAAACTGCCCATGGATGATGTACACTCTTCTCTTGAATATTTTTTCATTGCAATGATGGACAGGCATTTCTGCTGGGCATACAGAATAACATGCCTTTGGGTTAGAGTAGAAGATCTGCTGAAGATCATTCACTGCTGTGGCTCAATCATTCAAATCTATTTTTAAGCCTGTGTTACCAATAGCTCCATATGGCTCATTATCTGGAGATTTGGAAAGCAGTGGGCTAAGATTAGACTAAAGAGACCTTCACCTTTTTCTGGAATGCCAAAATGACTTTTCCTCACCTTTCATTTGCCTAAGGAAGTGATAGTTTTTTTCAGCTTGGAGATTCTTGGTAAGGCAGGGAAAATATGTTTGCCTCCTTCTGCTTTTATCTCTTTATGCCGTATCACATTGCTTATTTATATCCCAGTTCTCCATCAGAAAATTCATAGCAGCTTAGAAAAGGTTGCACAACAGTCTCCCTTCATTATAATGAACAGGCTTAGTGCCAACAGTGGTGTCTAGCTTGTGCAGAGATCAAAGAAAATTCAGAAAAATAGAATTGTAGGATGCATCCTAACACACCTGAAACAATTTGGCAAATCCAACAAAAGCACATATTTATATATTTTAAAATGTCACTACTGTTTCTAAACAAATCTGTCCATCTGGGTAACAACTGGAATTATGCAGCAAAGGATCATCCTGATTTATATGAGACACAAAGACCAGGACCTCCCACTAGTTCTCCTTCTACCTGGTGACCATGTAACTGCTACTCATGATCACTGAATTAATTAGGAGTTTATTCGATAATCTGTATGCAGCTTCTGTAACAGGATTCTTAATGCAGCTCCTTGTAACATATGCACTGAATGCCCAGCAGAAAGGCAAAGTTTGTTGACTGCTTTACTATTGCCACTGAACTCCAGATATTTTGGTAACTACTGGCCTATTCACTGAGAGCTAGTGTTGTATAGAGGTTTGAGTGCTGGACTAGGACTTTGGAAGACCAAGCTTTTAATCCCACTCAGTCATGGAAACTCACTAGGTGACCTTGAGCAAGTTACACTGTCTCAGCCTCAGAGGAAGGCAATGACAAATTTCCTCTGAATAAATATTGTTAAAATATAGGATTGCCATAAGTTAAAATTGATTGGAAGGCATGAAACAACTAGTTCAACCACAGAAACTACCAATAGCCAGATATTAAACAGGATAGAGTGAGGAAGTAAATCCACTAAACTATTTTTCTTGTGCCCTGCCAAGCAGAATGCCACAATCCTTTATTAAGAAAAATGTTCTCTTTGCAAAGCATTACTTATGCTTTCAAATTTTCATGTAAAACAACCTTCTGCTCAGCAAGCTGAAACTATCAAATAATCCTCTCTCAAAGTCTTGCAAATACGTAGTTCATCTTAATATTATTCTGTGTTTCCTGGCTCCAGTTTGCCCAGCAATTATACATCTTCAATCTTCATTTTCCACTGATGCTGAGCTAATTATACAACAAGAATATGTTTTTTAAAAATGTTTTTGCTCTATCTTATCAGGGGCTGCACAGTCTTCACACAAACTGTCAAAAGGCTAGTGGGGTGGGGGATGGTTCCTGATTTTGGAACCACACTGTACTGCAGTAGGATATAGTCTTCTTACATAAGATACTTAAGGTCTAGTAGAAGGCAAACATTCTTTACATTCGTACATGCACAAACATCACAGATAACTGTCTAGAGCAGGCAAAACATGTTTTAAAATTCATTCCCTGCTGCATTTTTTAAGCCGTTCTATTTACTTGTTCTTATTTTAAAGCATTAGCTGTTTGCACTGCAAGGAGAAAAAGCCAATTAAGCAATATTACATAGTATATTCCTGAAAGGTGCTTATTTAAGAGCCACAAAATGTGAATATTGTCAACACAGGATGGAAAGTGTGAAACAATAATAAAGTAGAGCTTCTTGAACAGAGAAATTCCTGACACCACTAGTAATTAAATATACCCTGTACTACATATGCAACAGCAGGGACAGTGAAAGGGGGACAACCTTTATTTAGTTCTTCTTACAAGACATTAAGGCAGTTGAGCTGTGTAGAAATGGGTTAATATGGGTGAGAAGCTGATGTGATATGTACCTGCTTTGCAAATATTTTCTCTCACTGAATAACATGGGTATGCATGCATGCATGCACTCACACAATATTCCTTACTTTTGGGAGTGGAAGCCTGAAGGTTGGTGGAAATATTCAGCTCCAATCTGAGCCACTTGTTAGCACACCCTGCATACCCCGGACTGTATTTTTGGGGTCCTCATAATTTCATATCTCATATCTGGAGATAGTATGTCTTTTGGGAACACTAGGTCAGGTTCCCAGGAGAAAACGAACATGTCCCAACACATGTGTACATCCAGGTAAATAAGACAATAAAAATCCAGATGGGTGTATTAGGTGCTCCTCCCTTCCCCCAAATCATCTGCATTTCCTCTTGCAACTTGAGACAAAAGTATCTCCATGTATCCAAAGAAGTAAGCCAATCTCTGGCTACCCTTGTTGTGTTCCCAGTCAAACTTTCCTGTCCATCCATCCTGGGGATATCCTGATCCAATCACTGTTAAAGCCATCAATCAATTCAGAATCCCATTGTCGATTCCTGAGAAAGGACATCCAGCCTTTGTTACCAGGTGTGATAGCCTACTGCTTGGGGATATATTTGAGATATACATATGGTTCCAAAACCTAACCTCTGTGCACACAGTTGGTATATACCTCCACACTCAGTGTATGTTGTGTTGCCCTCAGACCTTCCGATCTGAGCCACTCCAGCTTTCTACTGTCTACTCATCAGACAGTTAATTATCACCTCACTGCAAACCCCTAAAATTCCAGTATATTTTTTCTTATTTCCATTTTGGTTAGCTCTATATGCTGTGTCTGTGTAAATTTCTATTGTGTGTGTGATTGCACTCTACATATTTTCTAAATAAAACCTTTTTAATTCATCACAAACCTGGAATTCTCCTCGGTACTGGTATAAACAGCTGCAAACAGTCCAAAGGTTACCCAAGCCTCTTGCAAAAGCTAATTTTCTCAGCATTTGAAGTAATGCTGATAGTTAGAGGGAACCCTTCAGTACCACCCTTGCCATCTTTGGGTAACACATTAACCCACAAAATGGTCAAAAATAAGGAGTGGGTGTCCACACATTCCACATGTTCCCTCTTTAGCATGCCTCCCCATCTCTTTTACAGCCTGAGCGGAGCTGCAATATGTAGGTGCTTTGGTATTTCATTTGTAAAAAAGCTACCTTCTACCTGAAAACAGTACTTGGCATGTGGAGGACGGGGAGGAAGAGGAAGAGGTGCACGCCTGTTCATCCTCCTTCCAGACCCTCCCCGGCCTTCAGCTCGGGGAGGAGGAGGAGGAAGAGGCACATGTCTGTTCCTCCTTCCTGACTTCCCCCAGCCTTCAGCTGCCTCTCTGAAGGCAGCTGAAGGCCGGGGATGGCATGGGGGAGGAGGAGGAAGTGGAAGAGGTGCATGCCTCTTCCTCTTCTTCTCCCCTCGCCCCCCCCCCCCCCAGCCTTCAGCTGTCTCTGGAGAGGCAGGCAGCTGATGGCCCAGAGGGCAGAAGTCCCGCTCCCAGCACTGGGTAAGGCCTTTTAGTTTGGGCACTTGGCCCCTAAAAGGTTCGCCATCACTGACCTAGCCAATTAGATCTTTGTGGGTGACAATGAAACAGAAGGCAAATGCTCCAGCCTTTGTTTGCATTCAGTAACACCTGCTGTTTCTTACAGGAAGAAACAGTAACATTATTTTTCATACCAAAATGTGAACCCTGAGGAAAGCAGCTTCTCAGCATTACATATCCCTCAGCTCTCTGTGCGCCAAGATCTCAGCCTTCCCAAGAAACCAAAAAGGTGGCATAAAGTTTCCAGAAGGATTGTGTGAAGTACTGAGTCTTTATGCTACCCATTTCTAACCAGGGTACATATTCTGTCCCACATTATTCTAAAATTTTGCCTGCCATGCATTTTAGCCATTGGTAATATTTTTCCTAATTTTCTGACATTCATCACCAGACCTTTCAATCCACCTTCTCATTTCCCAGCCTCCAATACCCATGCAGAATACAGAAGCGTCAACAAAAGACAGTTCAAGAACATGAAAGAGAATTAGAAAAGAAACAATTACAGATGTTCAAGCATGATGGTAGAAGGAAGAAGTTGGAATATCGTTTTGGCCATCATGGCACAATAGAT
Organism: Phrynosoma blainvillii; assembly: GCA_026167975.1. Classification (NCBI taxonomy): domain Eukaryota; kingdom Metazoa; phylum Chordata; class Lepidosauria; order Squamata; family Phrynosomatidae; genus Phrynosoma; species Phrynosoma blainvillii. Next base: position 373,382,209 of record JANUYF010000001.1, on the reverse strand, counting down.
TTTAGATTCATTTTATAATTTTCTTTTAATCCAGAAAGAAGTTCCATAGCTTATCCAGGGGAGGAAATATGAACATGCCATGACAATGATGCATAATGACTCTGAAGGGAAAGTGCTACATGCTACCATTGCTGGATATGAAAAGTCGTGCAGCTGTGAATTTGAGATGTGTAAAGCTAATCCTTGTCTAGCCCCAAATGGCTAACTTCTGACCTCCAGACAAATGAAATTTTAAATAAACCCTTTGTGGAGAGACATTGGCAAAATGAGGCAGGCTGGCCAAAAGGTGGGGTCTGCTTGATGAGCAGCTATAAAAAGAAGGAGCCACTAAGAGGCTAGAGCAGGGGTCCTCAAACTTTTTAAACAGGGGGCCAGTTCACTGTCCATCAGACCATTGGAGGGCTGGACATGCGCACTACGGGCCTGGGACAAGTCGGCTGCTAAGCAGGACAGGCAGCGGCGGCGGCAAAAACACCTGGCGGGCCGGATAAATGTCCTCGTCAGGCCACATGTGGCCCGCGGGCCATAGTTTGAGGACTCCTGGGCTAGAGTGTGTGTCTTAGAACTGCCAAGAGTGCAGATGGGAATAAGGGTTCAGCGTGTATGGGATTCAAACTCTCATTATCAGGCGAAAGGATTTTAAAGGGACAATAGAAGTCCAGTGACTCTAGAGGGTGTGTTAAGACTGCTGAGAGCAGTGGAACTGCCAGAGGTGCAGTTATAGGTATATGTGTTTCAAGGGGTTTCAGATTCCCTCCCATATACGAGGGAAATATTTTAGAAGGACAGAATGAAGTCCTGTGAAATCAGTTTAAATTGCTAAGTTCTTTGAGCAGTAGAGAGCCAGTGAAAGAAAGGCTCAGATCCACATTATTCTGTAGAATTGTAATTTATGAATAAAGCTAGAGATTCATAGGATTTATATTCCTACTGAATAAGCTTTAGTGGGAGGTGTGTGGAAAGAACTAAAACAGTTGAAGAGCAACTGAAATCCCTGAGTGAACTGAGACAAAGTCAATTTGTAACCAGTGAAGTAATATACACTTTGTAACCATAAGCTTTGAGAACCAACTACCAAAAGAGATACCATCATAAGCTCTTTCTGTAAATAAAAGTTATTTTCTTTTTGTTCACAAAAGAGTGGCCTGAAGATATTTATGGTTAACATCAAAACACGCTACCAGGAATAGTAAAAACACTTGAAAATAAAGAGACTTAAGTCAGTGGGGGGACCAAGGGTTAGAGCAGGGGTAGGCAACCTAAGGCCTGGGGGCCGGATGCGGCCCCCTGAGGCCTTTGGACCGGCCCCAGGCCAGTCCTGCCGCCGCCGCCGCCTGCCATAATGATATTGATTATTGTTGTTATTACTTGTTCTTGGGGTTTTCTTGGCAAAATCTCCACAGGGGGTTTGCCATGGCTTTTCTGGGGCTGAGAGAGTGTGCATGCATATTTTTTAAATTGTTTTTTTAAATTTTAAATTTTTATTTATTTATTTATTTATTTATTTTTGGTGCTTCGGCCCCCCAATTGTCTGAGAGACAGCAATCCGGCCCCTGGCTCAAAAAGGTTGCCTACCCCTGGGTTAGAGAGACAGTTCTGAGGTAAAAGAAGCCTCAAACTATTTGTCATAAAACAGGAGGAGAATCCTGTGTAACCCTGTGGTGGTCACATAATTTGGTGCCAACCGGTGGGATCCAAAAGACACAGTGTGGTGGGATCTGAGAGAACCAGTGTGAGGGGATCTGAAAGATCTAGTGTGAGAAATCTAAGAGATCCAGCCTTCACACCCTGGTACTCCTAGGAAAATTTCTATCAGGGTAAGATTTAAAAAGTTTACCTTAAAGAAAAATGTCTTCTTCCAAAAACAGAAAGGTCATCATGCAATAGTTATTTTCAATAGTTATTTTCAAAAAATAGTTATTTTGAGGCTAATATGTCTGAGCAATGTTTAACTTATATTTTAAAAAATTGATATGTTTTATGTTTTAATGTTACTACCTATTTCAAATATGCAATGAGTAAATTTACACATGCATGTGTGTCTAAGTAGATTTGTGTGCTCAACAGCTACAAAGTCCTGACTGCATCAGAAGCAACTTGCATTATGGAGTCTGAAGAATCTTGACATGATTAGTTGTGGTAGCAAAACTCATACTGGACCCTTGGTCATCAACTGGCAAATAAAGAAGCCATGAGAACAGAAACTGGCTGGTACGTTTGCTAAGCATGTGTTGCAAAAACCAAGAGGACAAGGTAGTAGATGGAGGGAGAGATGTTAGCAAACATTTTAGCAAATGTGCTTCCTAAGAGCTATTTATTACATTTTTTTAATAGTGAGAAGCAAAAATGTAACTGTAACCTTAATAACTGGTTTTGATAGACAAAACCCAAGTCTATCACTGCAGTAGAGTGTTGTCTAATCTTCTTATAGGATCTGTGGACATGTCATGTTTCCATGCAGAAGCTATTTTATTCCATCTGCCACAATATAATGAACTATGTGTCATCATGAAGATGAGGGAATTTTCTTTCACCACTAAGCATTTTGGCATTATTGTGGCATGGAAAAATTGTCACGAGCCCTAACATGGGTAGAACCATGTGTCACAATCAGATAGCCCACTGTACAGGTAGCTGGCCAAGTGGTTTAATTTAAAGAGGCCTTTTCAGAATGACTCCCATTCAAACCAATTCAGGAATAGTTTATATTCTTATATTAGTGGTATGATATTCCCAGATACTACATATGACAATAATGCTTACTGCAACCTTCTCCACCTTTGCATCCTCCAGATGGTTTGCACCAGCCCTAGATAATGTAGCTGATTATGATGGCTCGTGGAAATTACAGTCCAAAACATCTGAGGGACAGAATATTTGGAAAGACTGCCTTACTTAGAACCTTTAGAATTAGTTACCCAAAGATCTATCTCTAAAATATGAGACAGAATGTTTTAAAGTAAGATGCAAACTGCTATGTCCTGGGGTTCTGACACTATGAAGATTTGGGAAGAAGGAAGAAAAATGTACTCGAAAGCCCTGAACAGGTCCCATATGACTGGTTGCTGCATTGGGAACAAAGATCTCATCTCACATGAATACATTTAGATAGCCTTTGCCAAAGGGACTTGCTTGTGCAAGGAACACAGCTGTTCATTCCCAAATCCCTTGGTATATCATGGGGGAGGAATTTTCTTTCTTATACAGTACTTTGCAGTAGAGAGCTTGCAAGAAAGCAACACCGCCCTGCTTCAGTCCCAGGCCTGTGAGCTGGTGTCAGAAAGAAAAGGGGTTGGGAGAGCTTCCATAGTGCCTCTTCTTATTGGGGGCCTTAAACTCCTTCCTGTTCTCCTATATTCGAGGATTAACACCCAGTGAAAATTTACAGAGGTTAAAGGTTGGGGCAAACAAACAAAAACCAAAAATTGGGGTGGGGGGAGTTAAGATTTTTTTACCATTTTCTGCCAAAGGCTTTTTTTCTGGAAAAACTGAAAAAAACGGATTATGGAATACAGTATTTTCTTTTAGACAAATGCATGAGACAATTTTTTAATATTTATTCCTTTGACATTATTTCTAAAAAACTATATTTTATTTATTTATTTTAATTTATTTGCCTTCTTTCTTCTAAACTGGACCCAAGAAAAGTACATAAAAGATACTTTAGAAACAATACAACTTATAAAAATAGAATTAAAAATACCACACTAATATAACAAGTTAAAAAACTCAGATCATTAAAAACATATCAAGTTAAAAACACAAAACTATTAAAAACATAGAAAAGCAAACACCCCAATAAGAATTCTAAGATGTAGCCATGTTACTCTGTAAAATCAGTATGGAAAGATCTTGTAGCACCTTTGAGACTAATTGAAATAAGTTGGTAGCATGAGCTTTTGTTGACTTGAGTCTACTTCCTCAGATGCATTTGGAGGAGTGAAAACATCAATAAGTCTCCCTGAGTGCAATTACACATTAAAAACCTGCCTGTGAACAAAGGGAGAGTAGGAGGGGACCCAGCCTAGCCTCCCGCAGAAGACAGAGGGTGGGAGCACCCACTAAAAAGGATCTCTCTGTCCTCATCCAGTGAACCTGTGATGGTAACAGGACCAAGAGAAACATTTTTCCTATAGATCATAAAACTCTGGCAGGTTCATATGGGGAGATACGGTCTTTCAAATAGTCTGGATCTATGCAACATAGGGCATTATCAGTTATATCCAGCACTTTGAACTGTGCCCAGAAATGAACTGGTAGCCAATGAAGTTGTTTTAACAAGGGAGTATATGCTCCCTATAACTGACCCAGTGAGCAGTCTGGCTTCAGAGAGACATTTATGACTGTATTCCAAAAGTAACAGTCACTTTCTATGTGTAAAGGGTTCTAAATATTGCATTTTTTCATTTTTTCTGAAAATTTCTGTGAAGGGAAAATGGTCCTCTCCCCCCCCCCCCCGCCTCAAAATTTCCTGAAAAATTACATCTCTAAGGATGCGCAAAGCAAGGCTGGTCCATTATTGTTGAGTCTCATCTATTTGCTAGACTCACTAACATCTGGTTGACAAGACTTTTTTTTCCAAGGGAAGGTGGGTTTTTTTTATGATCGTGGGGGTGGTGGTGTAATATGCTGCCCTCACTCCTACACACTGAGATGTTTTTGTGTACCTCTTCCCACCAGAAAAATGCAAATATGATGTGCTCAGAGCAAAAGTATAGTTTAAGTATTTTCCAATGTGCATGCAACTGCAAATGAATGCCTTATCAGGTGAAAATAACTACCTTAGATGTGAATGCAACTGCACTCTATTCACTTCTGTCCCTCCACTTCACAAAACCAGAGAGTTGCAACATGTAAGAGCAGCATGGGAGGACTACACAACATAGAACACAACTTGTGAACTGTCCAAAAGTTTACAGCACAAAGCCAATTTTCACCACCAGAAATATTCAGATTTCAGTAAAATCCTCTCTCTCTCTCTGAAGCTGAATCAATCATAACAACTCACAGAACAGATAAGAAACTCCCTGCCTCCAAACCTAAAGTTCTAGAGGCCCAAACTGCAGTTCTTTTAGACCTTTGGTTGCACACACAATAGCACTGACTCACAAAGGCACTCCTTCCTGAAGCTTCAGAAACCAGTATGCAGCAGCTCCCAATGTTACCCTGCTTTCCCACCACACTTAAATCCCCCTGTCATGGAGCGAAGGTCATTTCACACACAGAGATCCAACACTGGCCCTTTCTTCCCTCAGCAGCTTTCAATTTCCTGAGCCTGAAGGGCAAGCCCTAAGCAGAGAATATTTAACAGGGGAGGAAGAGGAGGAGGAGGAAGCAAAGAGGGCAGAGTCTTTTGTGACCTGATCCGGCGCTGAAGCAAGAATCCCTGCAGGTGAAGAGCCCAGGGCAGCAGCGACAACAGCAGGAGAGGCTGCCAGCCCTTAAAAGATTCAGTCCTAGTTTGGAGAGAGAGGTCTCTGTTTATCCCTCTGCCTCCTCCCCATGCTGCAAATCATGACAGCCTTTCTTTTAAAATAACCAACAGCACTTCCTCCTACAGCAGCTATGGGGGTGGCCACCTCTAGAAGGGGAGGGAATGGAGGGAGGGAGAAAGGGAGATATGCCTACTTACTGACCCCAGCCAAACTCAGAGCAGACAGTCTCTGCAGCCTAAGGAGCACACACAGCTATATCACTCAAGAGACTTACTGCTTATTTTGTAGAATTCAGAGACATAGCCATGTTGGCCAGGAATATCAGTATGCAAAGGGCTCTTGCAGCACCTTTGAGACCAAGGTCCAAAGCACACTGCAGAAATAATCCAGTCTGAAATTGCTTTAACTTCTCTAGTTCAGTGCTAGGGAATCCTGGGAACTGTAGTTTACTGTGGCACCAGAGCTCTCTGACAGAGAAGGCTAAATGTCTCACAAAATTACAGTTCCCAGAATTCCCTAGCATTGAGCCAGGGCAGTTTAAAGCGGTCTCAGAATGGATTATTTCTGCAGTGGGTTTTGGACCGACGTCTTAAAGGTGCTACAAGATCCCCTTGCATACTTATTTTGTATTTTGCATCATTTTCCCTCCCCATCTCCCAACACATAAAGTGCAAGGAGAAACAACTGTGGAATATCAAACAGAATAGGCCAATGAAACTTTGCATGCACTGAAGTATATGACATAAAAAGGGGCCTCAATAAATCCCAAGCTCTTGGGAAGACAATGAGACAACTTGTAAGAGGATTTTTTTTCTTCTGTATATCTGGGCATTTTCCTAATCTTGCCAGCATCTTCCTAGATTTTCAGTACTTCATTCAGAAGCCAAAGAAAACTCTATACCAGATATCCACAACAGGAGAAACCTCACATCATGGGTGTGTAAGCTTTCTCACACAGAGAATCAAGTCCTTCCCACTTGCCCTCTGTCCAACTACATCTGCTTTTTTACTCACTGCAGAGCCTCTTGGCTTATTTTGCTTCAACAAAAGGTCACCCTGCTTAATTTCGTTTCAGTTCTTCTGCTTAAACAAACCTTTTTCTTGGCCATAGCCTTAATTTAATAGTGTGTCTCCATTACCCACAAAATATTGCAGACAGCCATGTTAGTTCAATAGAAAAAGACTAGATAGCAGTACCACTACGAAACTTTAATCAATTGATTCTAAAGTTATTACGCTATCACATTTGTTTCTTTTACAGTCAGCCCTCCTTATCCATGTTTTTTTTTTATATCCAGAGATTCAAACATCCACATCTTGAAAATATTCCAAAAAAGCATAAATTCCAAATAACAAACCTTGATTTTCCATTTTATATAAGGGACACCATTTTGCTATAGCATTATATTTAATGGGACTTGAGCATCCACCAATTTTGTTATCCACGGGGTTGTGGAGGCCTGGAACCAAACCCCAGCGGATAACAGGGGCCCACTGTATTTGAGCAAATGGTGACGTAGTAAGAGCTCTCTACTCATTGCAGCCAAAGCACAGGATGATGTTTTGCTTGAGACAACAAAATTATTTCCCTGGGGGCTTCCTGTGCAAGTCAGGAATTTCCTAATCCATGTGACACAATTCTTCCTTCACTTCTCACATACATTAAACATACAGACAGAAATTCAGAAGGAAGGAAACTTTGCATGATTTCCTCAGTAGAAATGCAAACACATTCCAAATCACTTTTGCTACATCTCTTTTCCACTGTTTTGGTTTCATTTTGCAGAATGTTTGTCCTAGATTGCCTCTTAAAATGGAATCACGGTAAAATTGTGCCAGGAACAAACTCAGATGACATGATATGCACTTGTTCATACCTTTATTTTAGACAAGGTTGAAAAGTGTACAAGAGCAAAACAGTATATGCTTCAATTCATTTGTGAGTAGGTTTGAATAGTTTAAAAAAACAACAACATAAAAGGCCCAAGGTACTTTCAAATGAGTTTTACTTTTCTCTTTCCCATTTGTACCATCTTTCTTATCTGTAGAACACAACTCTATCAAAATGTTCTTCTGAACAATTTTCCTCCTAACAAATTAAAATTCCATAAACACAGGAATACACTTAATATTTCATGAAGATCACACTTTCTTTACCACTAAGTAACAGGACAGTCTAAAACAGGGGTCCTCACACTTTTTGATCTGGGGCCCGGTTGGAACACAAAATGGCACCCCGCCCCGCACGTGCGCAGCGGTGGCAGGACTGGCCGCGGGCCGGTTCCAAGGCTTTGACAGGCCGGGTTTGGCCCGCGGGCTGTAGTTTGGGAACCCCTGGTCTAAAAGGACAAACTTACCAAATACAGTTAACCACAGTACTGAAAATTGGCATCAGCAGGGGGTGCAGTCCACTTCAGGTGACATGCCAGAAGAGGGGTGACACCCGATTTGGCCCTCCTGGCTTGCCATGGTGGATGCCTCCTCACAAGGAGACCTCTACCACAGCAGCAAAGGAGAGGGCTGAGCATCCCTCTCCCAGCTTGCCACATCGGTGGAGGCCTCCTCATGAGAAGACCTCTGCCATTGTGGCAAATGAGATTGCTGAGTGTGCCCCTTTACTTGATGCCATCCCCCCAGCAGCCCCCCCATTCCGAGTGACACCAGGGGTGAGGATGCCACTGGTATCGAACACCTAATTTTAATAATCAGATTAAAAATTCACTTGTTAAGATATTCCACTGATCATGCCTGTTAGTTATTTTCAGCCCTTGTAAGACAGTGTAACTGGGGCTGATTCACACTTGTAAGCCAGTCCATAAATACCCTAAAGGCACCAGGTCCTATCTGATCTAGGAAGCTAAGCAGGGTCAGCTTTGGTTAGTACATGGGTGGGAAACTGAAAATGAATACCAGATGTGGAAAGTTATATTTCAGAGGAAGAGACTAGCAAAACCATCTCCGAGTATTCCTTGCCTAAGAAAACCTTATGAAATTCATTGGGTTGACAGGTGACTTGAAAGCACACACACACACACACACACACGGTCCACTGCCTGGCTGCTGCTCTGCTAATGAATATTTAGAAAATTTCCACATAAGGTATCTTAAACAGAAATACAAAGATGGACTCAAGCATTCATGACAAGTTACCATTACAGGCATGAATAATATGCAGTGGTGATATCCCTCGAGGATGAAAAACCAAATATTCTATTCAAATCTAACGATTCCTTAATCCCATGTAGTAAAAGAAGCTTATGTAGCAGCTTCTTTTATTTTCCAATGTATGCAATTTTGATCCTCTTCATGTGCCTCTTGATAGGAAATAAACTACAGGAGTTCTGTTACAGTCCAGGAGAAGAAGCAGGAAATGGTCTATTTATTTATTTTAAAGCATTTTTATTCTGCCCTTCAGTTTCCAGAGTAGTTCACAATAGGTCATAAAATGCAGTGAAATAATAAAAACAGTTGACAGCAATAAAGGGCAGCTCTAAAACAATGGCAATGGACATTTAAGAATGCATCAAAGATTAAATATGCATGCATCTTTTAAAAAATGTATTTCCCTGATGCCTACAAGATATTCAGTGAGGAAAGAGTTCTACAAGCAGGGTACCATAATAGAGAACCCCCTTCCTTGGTTTTCTCTCACCTTATCACACACAGCCAGAGAAGATCTTACTATAAACTAGCCTCAAGCCCAGAGCATGGGGTGTGTTTCTCAGAGGGGAACAGCAAACATGTTAGGTCAAGCTAGTATGAGAGGAAATGTAAATTAACAGGTTAATTCTACAACGAACTGAGGTGGCCAAGTGAAAAACTAGTTGATAACAGCTCCCTTTCTTTGCTTTCTTGCGAAATATAGGAACAGGTATTCACATAGCCACTACATTCATAGCAGTGGTGTATTCAAATCTTTTACTCCTAGTCTCAAGTTGAGTCTCAAGTCCTTGCAAGATACTTTCAAGTCAAGTTTCAAGTTGAGTTTCAAGTCTACAAGTCAGCTTTACCAGAAAAAAAGGTGGTGATGATGGAGGGGTTGCCATTTCCATAAGTAGAAAATCAAGACAATGTGCACAAAGCTAGGTTAATAAATAAAATTGTACCCAGAACCCATATATTTGACACGTGGCCTGCTTTTTCAACCACCTGTCGAATTAATGTGTTCCTGTTATAATTTAAAACAGTTTAAAAAGTGGATGAATATTATACCTTTAGAGTATAAAGCAGGTTAATGTTGGTCATGAAAGTGCTCTAAGTGACAGGTTTATTTTCTGAGAGCTGTGGCTGCTGAGGGGAGCAACATGTCAGTGCAGAAAGCTGTTTGTATCTTGACGTCTGACTCTGCCATCAGAAGCAAAGTCCATAGAGTCATTCACTTTGAGAGCAACAGGCAAGACTTGCCCCCAAGAGAGCAGGGTGTCTTTTTTTGTAGGAGAACAGCAAACGCATTAGGCATGAGTCCTGTGTTCTGGGGTGAATTTTGCCTGCTACCCCTAAGAAAAGAAAAGAATCCTTACACTTTACACCCGTTGTTTAACATGTTTGCTGTTCCCCTCCAAGAAATGCACCCTGCACTCTGGGGGTGAGTCTTGCCTGCTGCTCCTAGGAAAATATTTAGGAGGATCTTCTGATGTGCAGCAGGGAGAGGCTGCCAACCAGGCCCCAACCCCAACCTCAAGCCAATGGCCAGAGACCTAACATGTTTGCTGTTCCCCTCTGAAAAACACACCCCATGCTCTGGGCTTGAGGCAGCGATTTAGGTCTATTCAACAGTCTGTCCCCACTGCACATTGGAGGAGCCTTCTAAAGCTTTTCCTAACAGCAGCGGGCAAGATCCATCCACCCCATAGCATTGGGTGCATTTCACAGGCAATGGAATTGAGGAGGGGGTTGAGGTCTACTTGTGTAGGGATGTGATGGCTTAGTGTTTAAGATGCCAATTCTGACAATCAGCAGTTCGAGGCCTGGGTGCTACATGATAGGGTGAACTACTATCACTAGTCCCAGTTTCTGCCGGCCTAGGAGTTCGAAAGCATGCAAATGCAAGTAGATAAACAAGTACCACTTCGGTGGGAAGGTAACAGCGTTCAGTGTAGTCATGCTGGCCACATGACCACCAGATTAGTCCTCAGACAATGCTGGCTCTTTGGCTTAGTAATGGAGATGAGCACAGCTCCCAAGAGTCAGTTGTGACTAGACATTCATGTCAAGGGACTACCCTTCACCTTTTGAGGTTTACTCAGCAGCCTGTCTCTCCACTACACATGTGAAAAGCCTTCTAAAGCTTTTGAAAAGCTTTGTAAGGATCCTTCTGTCTCAAGCCCATTGCCTACACATTTGCTGTCCCACTCCAAGAAACATTATGAATGCGTTATGTCATTTATTGTGGAATAAAGTCCAAGTAGTCATTGAAGTGACTCAGTCCAACTTGTGTGCAATTCAACTGACTTGAGCCCACAGTTATGAACTCTAGTAGCAAAAAAAACCAAAAAAACAAAAACAAAACAACACCTTGATTCAGATTCCAGATAATTTCTGGAAAGAAGAGCTGGACATTGTTGTAGGATTATTCAGCATCACTGCTTCCTAGATTAGCATTAAGCAAAGTTCCACTGCACTAACTGTGAGCATTAGGCTTCTAGCCTCCTGCCAGCATGATCATGTGCATAGACAAACCTTCAGATGTCTCACCAAAATATACATCTCCAAAAAAAAGTTCTTCTAAGAAAAATTTGCAGATCACAGTGAGAAGGCAACAGCAGCTGGCTCCATCTATTAAAATTCAAATAATCCTAGTATGCGTGTGTACATATTTATGGCTGAGGCAAGCTGCAAGAAGCAAGACAATGCAGGAGATGCTCACTATGGGTAATAAACGTAAGACTCAGAATTGTAAGACATTCTTCTTAAAGCCCCAGCTGTTAAAATAACAAGTACAGACATTTTAACTCACAAAAGGCACATCTAATGCTCATTCTTTTAATTACATGGTGTGCATATATAAACAGCTTAGAAAAGCAAGCATAGAAGGGGAGTTTGCACATCTTTATAAATTACTCATGAAGCTGGCCTGAATTAATATGTCCCAAGGATGCTGCTGTGTGCCTTCAAGTGGTTTTCCGACTTATGGCGACCTAAAGATGAACCTATCATGGGGTTTTTGGAATATTTTTTGAGAAGAGGTTGACCACTGCCTTCGTCTGAGGCTGAGAGCATGTGACTTGCCCAAGATTACCCAGTGAATTTCATGGCTGAGTGAGGAATCGAATGCTGGTCTCCAGAGTCATAGTTCAACACTCAAACCACTATGGCAGTCTGTAAAGTACAAAGTTATAGTGGCTATTTCTGCACACATACTTGAAATTCCCCAAACTCCCCAGAACTATCCCTTTTCTGGCAAAAGAAGGATAAATTGCCATTCCTAGAGGCTTCTGAGAAAGGCAATCTACCCTTTCAATAAGATTCCCCCCCTTTTTTTTTTCAAAACCAGAAGTATAGATAACAATAGAAAAATTACTGAGGAAGTTGTAAAGTTCATTATGTCTGCCATTAAGACCCAGAAAGTAATGTGTCACAAAAGTTAAGAGCGAAGTAAATGTTTTGGACAAAACCCTTATGGAAAAAGGGTAACATGGTTTTCTAATGCTGCAATTAAGTGTGTGTGTGTGTGTGTGTGTGTGTTGTTTTAAACATGCTATTTAGTGGAATCTATTGTACAAATGTAATATTGTATTTTATATGTTTGTCCAAATATTTTATATTTACTGATTTATTTTTTATGTTTGCCTTCGGTCTGTTAACTGCAATAAAAGTAATTGTAGTGTAAGTACCATATTTTCCGGCGTATAAGACGACTTTTGAACCCAGGAAAATCTGAGTTAAAGTCGGGGGTCGTCTTATATGCCGGGTACAAAGACAAAGAGGAGGATAGAGGTGAGAGGAGGGAAGAAGCCAGGAGAAAGGAGGGAGAAGCCAGGCAAGAGCACATGGAGGACAGGGGTGGCGAGGCAGGAAGAAGCCGGGAGAAAGGAGGGAGAAGCCAGGCAAGAGGACATGGAGGACAAGGAGGACGGGGGTGGCGAGGCAGGAAGAAGCCAGGAGAGATAAGGGAAGAAGCCAGGAAAGAGCACATGGAGGACAAGGAGGATGGGGTGGCGAGGCAGGAAGAAGCCAGGAGAAAGGAGGGAGAAGCCAGGCAAGAGCACGTGGAGGACAAGGAGGACAGGGGTGGCGAGGCAGGAAGAAGACAGGAGAGAAGAAGGAAGAAGCCAGGAGAAAGGAGGCAGAAGCCAGGCAAGAGCATGTGGAGGACAAGGAGGACAGGGGTGGCGAGGCAGGAAGAAGCCAGGAGAGAATAGGGATGAAGCCAGGAAAGAGCACGTGGAGGACAAGGAGGATGGGGTGGCGAGGCAAGAAGAAGCCAGGAGAAAGGAGGGAGAAGCCAGGCAAGAGCATGTGGAGGACAAAGAGGATGGGGGTGGCGAGGCAGGAAGAAGCCAGGAGAGAGGACGAGGAGGAGGAGGACAGGGGTGGCGAGGCGGGAGGAGGAGGAAGAGAACCCTAAGGCGATCCTCTCCTGGGGTTTTCTTGGCAAGACTGGTTCAGAGGTTTGCCATTGCCTTCTCCTGAGACTGAGAGTGTGTGACTTGTCCAAGTTCACCCAGTGGGTTTCATGGCAGAGTGGGGAATCAAACCCAGGTCTCCAGAGTAGTAGTCCAACACTCAAACCACTACACCATACTGGCTCCTGTTCCCATGTACTACTTATGAAACAATTGCAGACTTTTTTGTTGTTCTCGTGTGTCCTTTCCGACTTATGGTAACCCTAAGGCAACCTTATCATGGGGTTTTCTTGGCATGTTTCTTCAAATGGGAGTTGCCAATATCATCCTCTGAGGCTGAGAGTGTGTGACATGCCCAGGGTCACTTACTTGGCTGCAAATTGTACATATCCCAGAATGTATCAATTGGCAGTCCTTCCCCCCAACACTTTCTCATTTCTCCCCAACCATCTCATAGCTGAGAGATAGAAATAATTTTTAAAGCAGCATTTAAATCTGAACTATTTTTTAAAAAGTAAGGTCAAAAACACACTGCAGAAATAAATGCTAGGGAACATGGGAGCTGTAGTTTGTTGTGTTTATAACTGACAGTTTTCCTTCTAAGTACCTGCATGTCATAAGCATTTGAATTAAAATTACCATATTGAAATCAAATCTGATGTTTTCTTAATTTTTATTTGGTGTGCGTTGGAAGAGGGGTCTTCTTATATGACGAGTATATCCCAAATTTTATATTTTAGCTGGAAAAGTTGGGGGTCATCTTATACGCCCAGTTGTCTTATACGCTGGAAAATACGGTACTCCTTGAGCCACTTTTGGGTTTTTTTCTTCCTTCTGTTTGCAAGGAGTACTTACAATACAATACAATTGCCTTTATTGCAGTCAACAGACTGAAAGCAAATATAAAAAAATCTTTCTCTCCCCCCCTTTCTTTTCTTTTTCTTTTTTTTAGGGTGAAGAGCATTTTTGACAGTGCTCACAATCCCCTGATTATCCTGTGGCTGAAAAAGTTGCCAAACCCTGAGTTATACTATTTACATCCAGAAATTTGTTACTTTTAAAAGGCAGGCTTTTGAGGATCAATGTATCAGGAGGAAGGAGTCAGCATGGTGCAGTGGTTTGAGTGCTGGAATAACACTCTGGAGATCACAGTTCAAATTCCTGTTCACTCATGGAAACCCACTGGATGGCCTGCAACTAGTGTCCTGGAAAAACAACTCAGAACCACTTCTGTGTATTCTGTATTCTTTTAAGAACAAGGCACTTTCATACTGCCTTTAACACGGTCCATTCTTCTCTGTTTTCAGGGGCTAACCAGGACCAGGCCTGATTAGCACTTGGATGGGAGACCATCAAAGAACACCAAGAGTCTACATGAAAGGCTAGGAAAGAAACTTGCCTGAAACTTTCAAGAACTGGTGCCAGTTAGAACTGACAATACTGGCCTAGAATGGTCAAAGGCCTGATTCAGGCAGTATAAAGACAGTTTCCTACAACTCAAGACAGTCTGAAAAGCAAAACACAGCCAAAAGCACCATGAAGTAACAGTCCTATTTCCCATATCCTTACATGAAAAAAATAGCATTTCCTCTTTCCCCATGCATACTAAAACTCAACAGTTTGCTTTGACCTTGCAAATATGCTGAAGTCAGTCCAAGGCACATACACAGGAAGCATAGCTTATTTATGTATATTATGTTTCTCAACCTCTTCTGAGATCTGAGTTAGACAATCATCTATACTGGTGTTACAAAAAGGCAAAGCAGAGAAGATCTGCAAATGCCAGCACAATCCTCCATACATCATAGCATCTTTCCCTATCAGGAAAAACCCCTTTTTGAGTCTACAACTAAAGGCGGCAAGTAGGGCTGAATGGGCAAGGCTCAACAATGTAGAACCAATGTAAAGGACAAGGGAATAGGAAAAATAAATCTACAATGGAGTCTCTTTCATTTCTGAACCACTGCTGCATTTCCCAAATGCACTTACTGATCTGTGACAGACCTTAATGAATACGATGCAGCATCCATTAGGTTTATCACCCATTCAAGTGCCGCACAATATTGGACTGGATGGCCCTTGTGGTCTCTTCCAACTCTATGATTCTATTATTCTATAAAGTGTTGTAATCATGGAAGCAGGAGGAGTTCGGATGGACACTGCGAGTGTGTTGAATGAACAGTTGTTCAGAAAAGAATTGCCACCAAACCAAAGCGCTGGGGGGAAAGAGAGGAAGAAAGCTGGTAGAAGTTCTTATGTCAGTTGAGTGGATAATCCACACAGTTTTAGTGCACACTTTAAAGGAAATATCCGAAGTGCTGACCCCTATTTCCAAAACTGGTTCAGCACCCTGGTGAGTTCTTTTAAAACAGGGGAGGATAAAGTGCAGCTGCAAGCTGTGTATGGCCCCCAGGGGCATTTTTGTGAATGGGAGTAAAAAAAATATTTATTTTGCTTTGGAGCTATTTTATTTTTGCTCCAAAGTGTCCACAGGTGATCTCTGGGGGGCATAAAGACCATTTCCACATGTTTGGGGCCACCTCAGACTCCTCTGCTGTCAAAACAAAATTGTGTCATTTTTTTTAAAAGCCTCCAAATGTCCCAAAATGCCCTCTAGGAGTCCAGGAAGCCTCCAAAACAGGTGTTTAGGGGCAAAAAATATTGATGGGGGGGGGGGAGAGCAGGTGCAGTCCTCCTGGAGCACTAATTCAGTCCCCTAGTTTTCAACAGTTGCACAGTCTCGCTTAAGAGTTTAAACTAAGGTTTGGAGCAGAATCACCCCTTCACTGACATCGGAGTGATCAGCTGACACTGTTAAGGCACCTGAAGCCCAGAAATCTACTCTATGGCATACGCTATGGCATGATCTGCCCAATGTATTAACCCACTTGCCCCATGAATGCAGGTGTTGTAAGCTGAGAATCAAGTATGTTGAAAGTTCAGTCATCTTCCAACTCTCCATTCCCAGTGAGATGGCTCTCCTTCTTTCACAGAGCATGTAGCCTAGACAGAGGATTAAATGTCTCTCTCAGTTTCTACAGCCCAATTATGCCGCACTAGTTTCAGTTTTGCATATTCAAAAAGAAACCACAACTTTTAAGGAGGGGTCCCTTACATAAATGTGGCCTTAACAAATTGGAGACAACCCTTCCATGCAAGAGGTCTGTTGTACCATTCTCAGAAAACCATATCACATATGGGAACCTGATCCAAGCAGTGTAAGTACGCTCCTTAGACAAAAGGTAATATGACCATGCAAAATTGTCACTATCCACGCATTAGATAGTGACTCCCATATTATCTCCTGCATTCAACATTATTGCAGTTTGGAGGGAAAGCATGCCATACCAATATTTTGATGTAAGAACAAGTCCCAGTATAAGATTCAAGGCAGATGATGTTTTTTTGGGGGGGGAAATAAAGACACTCAAGTGTTAGTCTGATAAAGTAGAGCAATACAATTTACCTAAAATTTAATATATTTACATTGTCAGAAATAGTTTCTAATGCTATTACTTTTATGTAGCAGATGGATTCTTCTGTGCTATTTTTATGAGCATACAGAATATAAATATGTAGATATATCGCAGCGACAGACTGTCCCTTTTTAAAATCTTCCCCCTGAACTCATCCAACTTGCCTTTCTGCAAATCAGAATATATGATTAATTTCTTTCATGAGGCAAGTGATAATAATGTTGCTTCATTTTTATTTATCTCCACATACTGAAGGAGACAAAGTGACAGGCTTGCTCAGCTCTAAAGGTTTTGAAGAGCAGACATGTTCAAGAGCACATTCAAGCATGCAAATGAAGCAAGACAATATGTCAACTGCTCTATTGAGATTTAGCCCTGGTGGGGAATCATCTGCAGTGAGGAAATCCTTTTGAGCTCAATGAAATTCTAACCATGCTTAAGAAGACTTTAGTCCCTAGTGCTCACACACTTTGAAGCCAAATTGAAATCTATAGTCCTTCTAAGTAAACTTTTTTGGATTATCAAGTGTTCACTGTTAGCAGGGTGGACAACTTCGAAGCCTTAGAGGCTGCCCTCCCTCTGGCCTCATTGTGGCCATGCAAAATCCCTACAACAAAACAGAAGTGGATGGGATTCAATTTCTGGATTTTTTTAAAAAACAACAACCCTTTTTTAATGTTTAAAAGGCTGGGGGGGGGGGGGATAAAGTCATTCAGCAAGTAAACTACATTTCCTGAAAACTTCCAGGAGTGTGATTCTGCATTTTGTCTTTAATTTCTGTTCCTCCACAGGAATTTTAGAGGCTGCAAAAAAGGGTGGGGACTGCAGGTATTTTATCAACATGTCCTTTATAGACTATAGCAAACCCTTTGACTGCATCAATCATGAAAAGCTATGGAATACTCCCAAAGACATGGAAGTGCCAATATATTTGATAGTTCTGTTGAGAAAGCTATACTAAAGGCATCAGGGAAGATGGTTCTATTTAACAAGGGTACTTAACAAATATAGAAAAACTGCTTTACACTGCATATTGATTTGAGAATCATTACTGTAATGGAACAGAACCAGGAAAAGTAACAGCACAGCATTATGATCATATGTATTAGTTGTCTCCCACCTCTGGGGTAATTCCTCACAGATTAAATTAGAAAATGAAATTCTTCAACATCCTTCTAGGCTACGAGGAAGGAGGGAAAAAAGACTGATGTTGGCTTTTGCTTGCACTATCCCTAAGGTATACCCAATAGCAGTATCTAATAGCTGCTACAAGACCAGATTGTACAGGGTTAACAGCATCAATGCTGCAAGAGAAAGCTCTCAGTAGGGAAACTAACAAGTTCTCATTAACGGCTTCCCTTTTTAAATGAACTTCCCCTGGGTTGCCTGACTGTGTCAGAAAGAAACAGGGTAGAGGCTAATGAGCAAATGCCAAGGAGGATGCTGTGCTCTATAAAAGGCACCAAAGAGAAGCCTCCTTGAATTTTTCCACGGAAGGTCTCTATATGTCTCTATTCTCAAAGGTCCCACTGTTGTGCTGTCCCCTCTATTAGCAGGGGTTGGGAGAGGAAGGAGAGAGACAGTGACTTGCAAATATATTTGAAGGGAAACACTTGCCAATGATATAAAAGGGAAACTCTTTTCAGCGATATAAAAAGGCAATGAGGTGGAGGAGGAATCTTGTGCCACCTTGAAGACTAACTGGTTTACTTTAGCATGTGTTTCCATGGATTTCAATCCACTTCTTCAGATAAACTGCTGTATCTTCAGATGCAACATTCAAGCCACAAGAATCAGAACATAACTGAATACAGAAAGATCTAAGTTATGGCACTGGTCATAAAGTTTAAATTAAATTAGCACACATGAACACACACACAACTATCTAGGTAGTTGAAGTGAGGGTACTTTATCTCAGAGAAAAATGTTGTTCGTGGCTTATTCCTGTGGAACTCTTCAAAAAGACTAGCACTGTAACAAAGGAACACAAATTCCCCCTGGTGTCTCAAGTCCAGAGTTACACATATTTTAAACTTTTCACTTCTTGGAGACCAAAATATTTAGGAAATAACTAACCTTGCTAGGGAGAGAAACTACAAGGATTTCAGTTTCCTGTCACAGTCTTGCAGCACATTAAAGGTTAGCAAATTTATTATACCATGGGCTTTTGTAAACTATAATCCATTTCATCCAATGTAGGATGAGTTATCTGGAATTTCAGTGGATACTTGTAAGCCATTGTGATGTAGTGGTGCGAGTGCTGGAGTAGGACTCTGGGAGACCAGGTTTCGAATCCCCATTTGGCTATGGAAAGCCACTGGGTGACCTTGGGCAATTCACACTCTCTCAGCCTCAGAGGAACACAAGGGAAAACTCCTCTGAAGAAATCCTACAAAGGAAACCCCACATTAGCGTTGCGGTAAATCAAAATGACTTGAAGACACACCACCACCACCACAATGTATACAGTATGTATAGTTGAGGATGGTGTTATAACAGTATCGTCAGACAAAAATTAAATGCAAGAATAAGAAGAAAAGACTGTGACAATTAATTTTATTGTTAACATTGGCTACAGCAACACTGGCCCTATGATAAGAGAGACTCTTTTCTAAGCACACTATCTTAAATTAAATTGTAGCATATAAAACCCAAAAGGGTTTCAAGGCTGGTGCAATGAATCTGATTTTGGGACTGCGAAAGAGATCAGTTGACTGGTTTACTTTAGGAAAATTTGTATCAAGGCTAGCAAAAGATACATCTCAAATTGAACTGAGAATGATTATCCTTAAATTAGTCCAAGTCTAGAACCTTTTCAGATTCCTCTGCCATGCACTCATTGGAACAATATCAGATGATAATGTCCTAAGACTTTGTGATGACTGCTAGCATTGTTTACCAACCAGATATACAGTCTAGTACTTAAAGTACCCATAGAAGCCTGTGGAAGAGTGTAATGCATTACAGAAAATTATTCTAGGAATCACACCATTCATACAATTCAAGCTGAAGAGCTGCTAGCAATTATTTAGACACAAGATAAAGTAAAAAACAAAAATAGTACACACCAAGTTTTATATTGTGCTTTTTAAAAAAAAGTTAACAACCAGCAAATCAGCTCTTATTCAGGCTAAGTATAGGATAAGCATTTTGCATTGGAAAGAGAATTGTGTCTCACTAATTGACCATTTTTCATTCAAATCTTTTTCTATGCAGTTTTGTTCATCATTTCATAGATTCATAAGAAGCAAGAGCAACAGTGCATTCAGATCAACCCCAAGAGAATAATATCAATATAATGCTTCATAGTTAGCCCTGCGTGTTCTGGTGCACCTGTATAGCAATGTGCTAAATTCAGACAATTCATATGCAGTCTAGGTACTAGAATGGCAGAAGTAAACAGAGCAAAGAGGAGCTTCAGATTACAAACTAGGTTTTCTTCCTGCACATTTTTTTTCTAAATAGCCTTGTCAAAATGTATTTTTATCGAAAAGACATACAAGCTACCTGTGTCACGTGTAAGATGGCATACAAACTGTAATAAAATCAATAAAGCACAACAGTAAAAACAGTAATAAATAAAAAGCAGTAAAATAGATTTATTTCGGCCAGATCTTTTATCATAAGATCTAAAAACAGATCCATTAAGAACAAACTACATCAAATTACTGTTAATTAAAAGCAGGCTGAATAAAAGCACAATCAGCTGAAGCTTCTGGATCAACTTCAGAAGCTGTCCAATGCAGAGGACATTTACTGTACTCTGAACCTGGATATATCAAGGGCATGAGTAACTGGGTAAAGTTATACCTTATCATATAGGGTCAGGGCTGCTGTATCAACCTATGCCTTTGAAAAAGCTACAAGTAGTGCAAAATGCAGCACTAACTAGAACAGTGGAGGTGCTTTGCTTTTGTATTCTTGTGTGGCAGAGAGTTGGACTGGACGGCCCTTGAGGTCTCTTCCAGCTCTATGAGTCTATAAAGCTAGTTTTAAAAGAAATGCACTGGCTACTACCGGTAATATGCTTCCAGTCTGAGTTCGAGGTCCTAATAAAAACATTCAAAGTCCTAAATCGGATCTTAAGCTTGAAGGAGTACTATATATGCCTACCTGAGGTTTAAGGTCTGATTGGGGACCCCTTCTTTGGGTCCTACCAGTCATGGCAATACACTGTGAGAGGGCATGGAAGAAAGCCTTCTCAGTAATGGAATACCCTCCCCTTAGAGGCTCAACTATCACCAACACTGTTGTCATCCTATCGACTTTCTTCACTGTCCAGCTTTTGCAACCATACATAGAAATTAGAAATACAACAGCACAGATACATGTTGAGTTTTTCTTATCTGAAATACTTGGGACTTGAATTGTTTGGAATCTCAGATTTTATTAATTTAATTTAATTTTTATTTTGGAATACCTGTATTTGCATATACATACATAATGAAATATCTTGGATGTCCAAAATTAATGTATGTTTCATATATACCTTTTAAATAATTTTGTCATGAAACAAAGTTGTGCATATTGAACTGTTAGAAAGCTAAAGTTTCAACGTCAGCCATCAATGAAAAAAGTTTTGGTTTTTGGAAGATTCCAGGTTTCAGAATTCCAGGTAAGGGAGACTCGATCTATAATCCTGAGTTTGGTATTCAATATCTTTACACATGAAGATCTTGTCTAGTTTCTGCATGGTTGCTCTTCCAAGATTTCAGCTACATATGCACTGCAGAAAGAATGCAGTTTGGCACCGCTTTAACTGCCAAGGCTCAGTGCTATGGAATCCTGGCATTTGTACTTTGTTGTGGCAGTATAGCTCTCCGACAGAAAAAGCTAAATATCTTACAAAACTACAAATCACAGAATTGCACAACACTGAGCCATGGGAGTTAAGGCAGTGTCAAACTGTATTATTTCTGCAGTGCAGACACAGCCTTTGACATCTTTTGATTTCTTCACTGCAGTCTCCATTTTGATTAATGACTGAGCCAACTATTTCAATATCTTCATAAGCTGTCTATGACAATTATTTTCGCTTTTGCTTAATTTTCAGCTGTGACTGTCTTTGCATTTTCTTTCTTGATTTTCTTCAATAATAATAAAATAATGAAATAAAACTTTTATTTGTATCCCACTTTTATCCTATAATACCATCAGAGCGTCTTACATGTTAAAACAAACTAATACAATATGTAGTAACAGTACATGATCATATATCTCCCCCCCCCCAAAAAAAGAATTAAATTTAGCACAGTTTAAAAAATATATAGTCTGTTAAAATCTATTAATAGCAAATGGTCTACTGGGCAGAAAGGCAGCATAATACAAGTGTGAGGGGGTTTGTTTATAGCCCCAAGGAATTCTATTCAGGAAAGGCCTGCCAGAAGAGATCCGTCTTGACAGCTTTTTTGAAATTATCTAAGTTGGTAAATTGACGGATCTCTTCTGGCAAGCTGTTCCACAGTCTGGGAGCGGTAGCAGAAAAGGTCCTCTGGAAGGTTGCAGTTAATCTGGTCTTTATAGGCTGCAACAGATTCCTCCCAGAGGACCTGAGGGTGTGGGGTGGATTATATGGAAGTAGGTGATCCCTTAAGTAGGTTGGACTCAAGCCATGTAGGGCTTTAAAAGTGATAACCAACACCTTGTACTGCACCCGGAAACCAATAGGCAGCCAGTGAAGTGATTTCAAAATAGGTGTTATGTGGTCACTCCTGGATTTTCTGGTGACCAACCTGGCTGCCATGTTTCGTACAAATTGGAGTTTCTGGACTAGGCACAAGGGTAGCCCCATGTAGAGCGCATTGCAGAAATCAAGTTGTGAGGTTACCAGTGTATGTACTAGGTCCCTTACTTCCAGGAATGGGCGCAGCTGGCGTATTAGCCGAAGCTGATAACAGATGCTTCTGACCACTGCATTCACCTGATTTGTCATCTGAAGCGACGGATCTAGGAGCACCCCCAGACTGCGAACACAGTCCTTTGAGGAGAGTGTGACCCCATCTAGGACTGGAGGTTGCAACCTAACACTTGGTTTGGGGCACCCTATTGTAAGTACCTCCATTTTATCTAGATTCAGTTTGAGTCTGTTTTTCCTCATCCAGTCCATTACCACTTCAAGACACCGATTGAGAGGAAAAATTCCATCTGTCATCAAAGCTGCTGACCAAGACTTGGAGAAGTATATTTGGGTGTCATCAGCGTACTGATAACACCAGCCCCATGTCTCCAAATAATCATCTCAAGTCTTTGCTAACTGACTAACTGTTGATATTACTTCTTCCCATTTTCACATCTCCTTTCCCCATGTCTAATTCATCTTTACATATGATACGTTCAGTGTGCACATTTAACAGATAGAGTGATAAAATGCAGCCTTGCCTGACTCCCTTGCCAACTGGAAACCATTCTGTTTCTCTATATTCTGTCCTGACAGTGGCTTCTTAAATACAAATTACTTATCAAGACAATCAAATGTTGTGACACACCCATTTCCTTAAGAGTAATCCAGATTGCTTTAATTTCTTCTAAACTGTCCTGTTTCAAATGTTAAATGGTTTAATATGCTCTTAGCTTTTAAATTATTTTATTGTTTTAAAATATTCAAATTGATTTTTATTTTACTCTGTTGTGGGAGTCTCGGATATAAATATTTTAATACATAAGTAAGATGGTAAAAGCATAATGCCCTTAAGCGCTATGTGGCAAAGGGGCCTAGAATGTCAGTATGGGTGATATTAATAGAAACCTGAAAAGGGTTCCAGAAGAAACATTCACTCCATGTGTTCCCCAGGACAAGTTATCAACTGGGGCAACCAATGTTATTTCTGTCCCATAACCAGGGCAAAAAAAAAAAAAAAAAAAAAAAAGTCAAGACTGAATCTAAAAATAGTTTCTTCTCTGACTATTTTGAGTGGAGACTCACACCACCTTACTCAAAAGGGAATATTTGACATTGGGAATAGTTATTGAGGAGTACAGTATCTGGATTTTTTTTTTTTTAGTAAATACTGTTTTTAAAGGAAATATAAATTACAATTAACCTCAAAGCACCATTCAACACTTCTAAGATCCAGGCTAGTTAGAGATGATGAGGGCTATAATCTAAATACCTGGAAGGAAACTGTGTTCCTTTCCCTTCAAAACAAGAGGAATATAGTATAGCCAAGAAAAGCCAAGAAACACACCACAACATCTCTGGAAGATATGACATTCAAACTAACAAGATGCACAATCTTTTCACATACAAATGCTTTTGCAGTTAATGTAGATTAAGGGTAGGCAACCGTGGCTTTCCAGATGCTTCTGTATGGCAGCTGTCATAATCCCTGGTTAGGAATGACTTGCAAACCAAAAACATCCAAAGTGTGTTGCCATCTCCCCTTAGCAAAATCTTGGGTCCTTGAATAAATGCCAACTGTGGCCGCAAGAGGCAAAAGTACTATATTTTTGTTGTTTGGCATGCACATTTTGCAATATCCACAATCAACATGCAATTATTACTTGGCATTAGTCAGGGGAAAAAAAGAGCCAAGAAATAAGGGGTCATTCTTAACAGACTCCTCTGGGCCTAGGTCCAGCTGGCCCTCCAGCTATTAGGGAATAAAGCACTGTTGTCACTCTGAAGAGGTAAGTTGCACAGCACACGCACCACAAATTTCCACATTCATAGCATCTGTTCCAATGCTGTATGCTGCTCTCCAACACAAAGGCCAGTGACTCATGCATACTCATTTAGAAATGTTTGGTTCAGAGGCCTCATTTAGCGCAGGCTCTAGAGGGACAAGACGTGGGTGGAAAAAGAGAAACTTTTCTCAGCAGTAGATGGAGTTGCAGCTAAAAGCACTACAGAGCTTAGGCAAGCTAGTAAAAATACCACATACTTATATACTGCTGGCCTGTGCTTTATCCTGCGGACTCCCCAATGGCCAGGTTGGCTGCCCTGGTGGCAAGGCAGGACATCACTGTGATGGAGTCTGGGGATACAAAGAGAGTGGTCAGCAAGCCTCAGTCATGCCCCTCACTGTGAGACAAATGTGATTCTTTTCTTACCCCTATATTTCTGTTTACTGACTGCCTACTTCTGTCATTAATGGCCTGAGGTTAAATGCCAATGACATGTATACAGGTTTTAAAGAACAACCAGCATTACCCTATGGAAAGATCATTTTCTCTTCCTTTTCTGACACTACCATAGCCAGCTGTTCCCATAAACAAACTCAGACAAAGCCCATTTAGGGAGCAAAAACCTATCATAAGAAAAACAAAACTGAGCTCAGTTTGGACACTAAACAGATGTTCGTAAGGTGAACATAATAAGAATCCTGTTTGATCAGAACTCGAGTGTGTCACAAAAGGGGAGAGAGGAGAGGAAGGAAAATTTAGGTTGGAGAAAGAAAACACCACCAACATTGGTCCCAACCACAGCTGACTGGCCTTAATCAGAGGTCTACATTCTCTCCTATCATTTCCCCCAAGGGAATGAGGCTCTCTACATTTAAAAAGTTCTCATATTTGACCTATATATGACAGCACCTTGTTTTACACAGCAGTCAATCTGAAGTCTCCAGCTGCACATAAGTGCAATAACATTTCACCTTATATACCCATTAACCTTCATGACTAGGAGTTACTGACTTGTGGTTGCCAGCCCATGCTGCGGCAGCAAATTTCACATTGAGCTGCCCAAGGTATTTTGGTGCCTGAGATAGATGTAAACGTCTGACAAAAATAAATAAATAAATAAAAAATCCCTGTAGATAGCAGTTGGAAGTTTAGAAGGATTCTCCCTGTCATACACAGATGGCAATCCTTCTTCCAATATTGTGCCTGTTGCCAAGTAGGCATCATGCAGGTTTTTTCTTCATAAATATTCCCCAAACCACCAAGCACAACTCACATAATCCATCAACTAAGGTTTACACATACAACGACTGCCATACTTAAAGTGCTAAACAACCTAGATGTCTGTTTAATATCCTCTTTGTGTGTACAGTTCCAAGCTCTTCTGGGGACTCTAAGGGCAGCATAGGATTCCCTGTGGTACATATTCCTCTCCCATTAGTACTATCTACAGTGGCCCATAGACATTTGGAGAAGTCAGAATAAGTACAAAATGCACTTCTCACCACCAGGTGGAGTCACTTCCCTACACAGACAGAGACAAATAGGATCATCCAATGGCTATGTCAACACATTTCAGCCCTCTCTCAATGTGTTTGACCCAGATACTTCAGAGCGAAGCTCAGAGAGAAGAGTCAGGTGGCAGATCTAACAGGAGAAACTACATTACCCTCCCCCTCTTCAGATCATTACACCAGCCTGACTCCTAGTGCTGTTGTCTCAGCACTCACCTTGGCAGCTAGACACAGATATTGATTTGTAATTCAAATACACTGGGTAAGGCACCAGCCGTATGTTGCTCTAAGTGACCATGAATCTTTGTTTAACTGGGTCTCTTTTCAAAAACCAGACAGGAGCTTGTTCCAAATCAAGTTCCAAAGTACAGCATCTTTTCTGTGCATTCTAAAAAATGTGGGCAAGACTATAATGAATTAATTGACTTTGTTTAATGAAAATGAATGGCTTAAACTATTCTTTCCATGTAGTAGTTAAGTGATGAACTATTTATCCTAGAAAGCAAAGATAACAAGAAACTAGGAGCTCTCATTTAAATTCTCCATCTATTCTCGACATCAAGCAAATGCATTCATATTTTTTAGGTAAGGTGCATATGGTAACTGAGTGCCTTTAAAGAGAAACAGAGGGAACGCCCATGCCATCTATTCATGAGTCCTTTCTTCAATACCTTCCCATTAGTTTTAATCTAAAATATCTAAGAAGATAAAATCACAGAATCATGGAAAAAAGAATGTATTCCTTTGTCTCTTGACATGTCCTCTTGTCAAATGTATGTCTTGGCTTACCTGGAAGGTGCCCACAAGAAAAAAGGGAAGCACATCTCCAAGTGCTCAGTGGATGGCTGTTTTAATTTTGGCAAAAGCTCTGAAGGCATCCACTGAAATATATATAGACTGAAACTCTAAAAAAAAAAAAAAGCTTTTTCCAAAAATAAAAACAGCCATCCACTGAGCAAATGGAGACGTATCCCCCCCCCCCCGCTTGGGTATTGCCATTGGGTATTTTCCAGTTTTTGTCTCTTTTACTTGGAGCATGCATACCATACTATCTTACAAAACTCTGAAGATATGTTGTCATGGCTCCCACTATGTTGACCTATCAGTGGCATGGTACACCTGTCATCATTAGCAGAACATCATCAGACTATTTTCCAGGCTGCTTCCAAGTGATCTAGACATTCTTAGCTTCCTAAAAATGAAAGGCTGTGACACTCATTCCAGGCTCTCCAGATTCTTCATGGAAATTGGCAGGAAATAACATTGTTTTAGGGCTGGAACAGACTGCCAGAAATAATCCAGCTTGAGACCACTTTAACTGTCCTGTCTCAATGCTAGGGAATCATGGGAATTGTAGTTTTTTCTGAGACATTGAGCCTTCTCTGTCAGAGAGCTCTGGTGCCACAATAAATTACAGTTCCCATGATTCCCTGGCACTGAGCCAGGGCAGTTAAAGTGGTCTCAAACTTGATTATTTCTGGCAGGCTGTTCAGGCCCTTAGTCCCAATCCCAATCAAAAGTGACGCCAGACTGACATGGTGGTGCAGTGGTTAAATGCCTGTACTGCAGCCACTCACAGTCACAAGATTGTGAGTTCAATACCAGCCAGGGGCTCAAGATCAACTCATTCTTGCCTCCTTCCGTCGGTCGCTAAAATGAGTACTCAGCTTCTTGGGGGCAATTAGCTTACACATTGTAAACTCCTTAGGGAGTGCTTAAGTGCATTGATAAGCGGTATAGAAATGTACTTGCTATTGCTATTGCTGTGGATCCAGCATCTTAAATGCTCCATGGAGGTGCCTCCTGCTCCATGAAGTAGAGATCACAATGGCTATTTCCTGGATAGAAGGAACTCTAAATTTATATTGAATAGCAGGAGAGGCAAGGGAAAAAGATACAGGCTTGATTAACACTGTTTGACATCTTAATCTGGAAGTAGGGTAGCAACGAGTACTACTACCAATACTGACTGTTTTAACGGCACAGGGTATTACATTTAACAAAACATTCTAAGATTTCTTATCTAAGAGAAGCAGACATTGTCAATGTCATCCAGGTCAGCCTTCCCCAACCTGGTGCCCTCCAGATGTGCACAGCCTTCTCCAGACTCTGGGGTAAGCTGTGCTTTTTTATGACAACCCCACAGTCTGGTTGACGATTAAGAAGCTTAGTACAGAATCAGGGCAGCTCAAGGCAATAGCCGCTGATGGCTGCAGAAGATGCGATGCAATTAATTCGACTGAGAAAGAACTTTCACATGAAGCAGACAATGTATGGTTTGGCATACTCTACTACCTTCCCCATGCTGTGGTCAAAGAGGTATGTGGGCATTCGTGATTGGTAAGATTCTGCACCTAGCCGAGGGATGCATCGCTCAAAGCAGGGACATTCCCCACCCACTCAAGGCTCACAGCATCCAAAGGTAGGCGTATTATTTTGGCACATGAGGCAGAAAAACTTCACAGGTGTCTCTCCACCCACCTTTCTTGGCAATAAAAATACAATGGTAACAGAACAAACAACTAACAATTTTCAGCCATTTCACAATGCCCCAAAATCTGCTCCCTGAGGTAATGGTTCACTCTGCCTAATGGCAAGCAGTTCTTTCCTATCCCGAGTGAAAGTTTTTTCTTCCTGAGAGTCTACAAGTAATTGCTGTTGTCTCTAAAAGGCAGAAATCTTTAATGTTCAAAAAGTATCAGGCAAAGGGAATTTCTAGAGAACTTCCCTGTCAAAAGATTTCAAAGCACTTTTTGTGGTTCACCTCTCCTTTTCTTAGGAAGTTGTCACAAGTAGCAGCTGCCACAGAAGGCGAATAAAGGGGGATGGTTGTGACAACAATTTTTTATTTAGGAAGTGAGGCCTGTATGTAGTGGGTGAGGGCAGGGATGACTCATGAGACCTTTACACAGCTGCAACTTTAAGTTTCACCTGTCTTTTACAGGGCAATAGCGGTCTTACAAAACAGCAGCTTTTAGAAAGGACGCTATGGACAATACGGAAGAACAGTACATGTTTACTGACAAAAGACCAAGCTATTTGAGTTCTGATCAAATTATTTCAAAGTACTGTGATCTCATGTTTGCATTCAGAATATTGCAAACTTGGATGGGGTCTTTTTAGTTTTGCTTTTGCATATTTTACCCCACTTCCAAAAAAATTTGAACTTTGGCACAAGGCCTGGCACAAGCTGGAGAGATGCCTATGAAATTGTCTTGTTCAGAGTACTAAACCAAAACTTTCCATCATAACTAGATTTTTTTTATCTTTCACTAAAACAGAGATATGGGAACCTCAGGCCCCGGAGTCAAATCTGACCCTCCTGGGGTTCTCCAAATGGCCATGCCACCTTCTCAATGGCTCCACCACGCTTATGCATCCCAACTTTTATGTAATTAAAAGCTTCAAGATAAAATTTGTTGATGTTTAAAAACAGATGTTGAGATCCTCAGGGTATTAGATGCTACACCAGTGCAGCTATCTTTCAGATTCACTACATATATACATGTCGACACTACATTTGTGTCTTCAGCCTTGGGCAATCAATACAGCAATGTTAGAATTATACTCCATTCCATGGGGATACAGTTCTCCCACTCAACTTTACTGCATGGCAATTGTACATAGAAGTTCATGGATCTACAGCAATTGTAAACAGCAATTCTTGAATCCAGCCTTGGTTGGAAAGACAGGTCCAGTTTTGCAAATTTTGATTTATATATTTTGCAGTTGTGCAAATTCAGCCCCAATATTCACTACAATGAGAAACTGAGTAGAAAAACCCCAGAGAGAACTAAGAGATTCTCATTACAATGTTGTTAAGAAAAAGAAGAAAGTCTGTGTGGGAGGAAAGATCTGTGAAGTTCAGAGGAAAGTTGTATGTATGTGGGGAAACATTAGCCATCAAAACACATGCCAGAGAGGATATGATTCTGTTATTACAGCTTGCAGAATCCATCACCTGATGGGAATTATCTTGAAAAGTAATAGAAATAAATACCAAGTTCAGTCTTTAATGCAGCATAGGCTCCACAAATGAGATGTACAGCAAGTCTGCTTCAGCCAGAGCAGAGCTTGAAAAGTTATTTTTTGGACAAGTCCCACAATCACCCAGGCTGTATACTTTAAAAAATAACTTTTTAAAACTCTGAGTAAGTCCACTTTAGTTAAAATGTCTATCATTAATACATTTCTCACACAAACACGTCCCTAGATTTGAATCCTGAAAAGTGCCATTGAGAATTTGCTTTAAATGATCAGAAGACGCAGCTGCCAGACTGTCCTCATCTCAACCCCACCCCCAGGAGTGGGCCTCAAAGCAGCATTTATTGGAATACACCCACATCTAGGTTTGTGACCATATTTGTATCATGACTAAAGCTTGCCATTAGCTGGCACTGCCAGGAATAGCTTTAAGAGAAGTGCATTAACAGCTCAAGAGTGACCATTAGCAATGGCAGGAGATGGTCTGCAGGGCATACACAAAGCATTTCAAAATGCCTGCAAGAGTAGGAAAAAGCAGGTGTGTGAATGTAAGCAAGGTGGATAGGGGAAGGCAGGATTGCAAGTGGAGTGATCAATTAAACTCAAACACCACGTCACACTCTGCTCCTTTAGCAATCATCACAGATGTACTGGTGCCTGATCTACAGGAACCACCACTACCTTCTGGGGCTTAAGAAATGCTCACTCTAATATACCAGCTGGTCAGTCCTCAAGAAATACATGGTTTCTGTTATTGCTTCCAAAGAGTTATCACACAAGAAGACTGAACTGACATGTGCAAAACAGAGACATGGAATCCAAAATGAGCCCAGATATATATATATATTTTAAAAAGGATGGATGATATTATCCTGTATATGGATGGTCTAGTCCTGAGCAGCATTAGATTGAAAGATCATCTGGAAATACTGTGTACTGTAGCTGTTTTGAGCTTTTCAGAAGCTTTCCGTGCATGTTTGTGTGCACACATATTTATTTATTTATTTATTGCATTTCTATCCTGACTTTCTCCCAAAATAGGATCCAAGGCAGATTACAATAATTTTAAAAGATTCAACTAAAATATTAATTTACAAAAGTTAAAAAGAAATTAAAAACATTATTATAAATATGATTAAACCAGCTAAAACACAAAAAATATTTAAAACAGCACACACACACACACACACGTGTGTGTGTGTTTTGTGAGCAATGAACATGAACAAACATAAAGGTAATGTTAGCATTTCACCGGAGGTGCAACACACAAAAATTTGAAAATGGGAAGCAATTAAAGTTAAAGTCACAAAAAGAAAAGGCTGAGCAGACCACATTTAACACAAATGTGAGGCATACCTGTTCTGCTTTACTCTTTGTAGGGGGATAGAAAGAAAGGAGTGAGTTACAAATACTGAGAAAGAAAGGAGTGTTACAAAGACTGAGTGTGTTACAGAGTGTTACAATTAGGTTTCAGTTTGAAACAACAAAAATGAAGGAGGCCTCATTTAGGATGTTTAAACAGAAAGCATGCTGCTACCATTTAGGGGGCTTATACTGTGAGAATACCTGAGGCTCAGTGTTAATGGGTTTTACATAAAGGAGATCCAATGTCCAGTACATGGCAGTTCCTGAAAGGGATGGAAAAATATCTGTTTGAAATCAAACAGAGCCACTTCCACTCAATGCTAACAGTACTGTACTGAGGCAGAGGGACCAATAACCTGACTCGAAAGCAAGCTCCCCATATTCCTTCAAAAGGAATATTTATTTATTTATATTTATACAGCATATAAAGTCACCCAAACAAGACCAACACAGGATCGAACTAAATTTAACTAGTATGGAAAAGAATAGCATGGCAGAGTACGTAAACATGGCTCTGCGCAGGATGGGCAGGCACAGATTTTCCTATATGTAACATTTTCCAAAGTGCATTAGCCTGATGAAAGGTTCTTGTCTTAGAACACAGGAAACACAAATATGTCTTTGGCCAGCCTGAGGATATCGCAGGAAGCAGGACAAGCTTCCCATAGTAGACAGCAGTGGCAAGAGTTCCTTTCTAAAAGCCAAACTACAATCTGTGGCGGAAACTCTGAATTTAATAGCAACGATTAAATCAAGCAACTTTTTATTAATAAGCAAGATACTTTTGATCCAATGAAGTGTGAAAGGAGGACAGTTGACAGTATTGCACAGTCAGGCCTAGATTAAGACATACCGAGACTGTAGATTGCATAATTTTCAGAGATTATAGCAGTACCAAAAAGTTGTAATATCCAACATACATAAACATTAAATTTAGTATTTTAGTCCCTCATGTTACCTGATTTCTGCATAAATGCAGCACTGATCACAATCCAGTGCTGTATTTGGGTAGTTTGTGTTGTCCCCTATTATCAGAAAGTTCAATTTACAGTGTGGTTTTTGTTCTATCAATTCATCTCCACTTTGTTAACTAGCACAAATACAATTTTGAGTCCATTTTTTTCAGTTCACTCAATGGCCCTGAGGGCAGTGAGCACAAGATAAGCATACAGCCTACCTTTGCATAAGGCGATGACTATGAGCTTGCATATTCACTAAGCATACAGCAAAATGGTAAGAGACAGACAGATGGATGAATACACACAGATGGATGAACACTGAGATAAAAGGTCAGTTCTAGACATGGATAAGTGTCCTTTGCCAAATAAGAGTGAGTAGCAGGCCCCTCTCTAGGAACCATGGTTTTGGTTTCCTGCAGTCACGTTAATTCTTCATTTCTTTTGCATGGTGATGGGAGATGGTGTGTGTGGGAGGAAGGATCACAGAAATATAAAGGTCTGATACTGTTTGCTGTGTAGCAAGCCCAACTGCATTCCTCATCCCAAACAGACTTATAGTCTGAAGTTATTCATTTTTATTTTTCAAAGTACATATTTTAGAGCACAAAGGCTTGTGCTAAGAAGTTACACCACATCAGCACATAAAAATCATTGCTCTGTTTATCAGTGGAAAAGGCAAACTACAGAAGTAGGATTCTCCCACTTCTCAAAACTTTATCTAGTATCTAGTTGCTTAAATGTTCCCAACATTAGTTATCACATACTAGTGGTACATGAGTGCATAAAGTGCACAGATTCCACTAGACTGAGTGAAATAAAAGCCCAGACCTATTTCATATTTTAGAAGGACAGCAATGTGCAGATGAAGCATGTCTGAGGCAGCGACCTTCACCCACAGCTGTGCTGATCACATCTGAAGCAACAATCTTCAAGAAGGAAGCAACTCCACCTCATGAGGAGAGTGAAGAGGTGCAGGTTTAAGTTAGGAATCAGTTGGGAGGGGGCCACCTGGGATCACAAATACAAAACAAACAAACAAAAAACAAAAACAAAAACACACAGCTCCAAAGGAGTACAGATGAAGGCTAAATATAGAGGGTTCACCGCATCTCCTTAGAAACTGTCTCATGGTGTGTCATGCCCTGGAGCAAAAAAGATAGAACTCACACACAATACTCCTCCCTTCTCATTGTTGTCTCTACTGCTCATGACTTCTTCCTGTTCAACTGGGCATGCTACACATTCTTCCATATCCTGCACAAATGAAGAACTTGGTACTGCATGCAGAATTCAGGATTTTAGTGCCTTGAAACCCAGTTTTGGTGAAAGGGTAGACTATAAATAAGTTGTGGCATGCCCTCCCTTTGTAGGCCCCATTAGAGCAAACACTGGCTTTATTTAGACACTGGCATAAATAAAACATGGATGTTCATGTAAAAGCCTTTGGAGCCAAACTGATTTATATTAAAGTATTTATGTACATGGTTTTAAATTTAATATCCTAAACAGATTTTAAACTTGTCAACATGTTTGATATGTTCTTAGTATATTTAAATTATTATGGTTTTAAATTGTTTTGATCTGTTCAGATTGGTTTTAAATGTATCCTGTCCAGAGATCTCGTGACAAAAGGGTGGGCTAGTTTTTATATGAATAAAGTCAACAATAAGGATTCACAGCTACCTATCTACCTACACAGGCCCAGAGTAACCAGTAGACAGATAAGCAAATACTTGGCTGTTACACTTCTACCAATGTGTAACATTTATGCACACAAACTTACACCCCTGCTAAGCATTTGGGGGGATCCCACAAATCAGTCTTCAAAATCTCCCTTGCATGTCCATGCCACTGTACTAATGGCATACCAATACCAGACAGCTAGATTGTATGGCATATTTTTCTTTTGCCTCGCCTTCTCATTGGCTTTCAAGTTTGTTAATTTTCCTTTTTCAAATGTTTGTAATCTGAATCACATGCTTCCAGTAAGTTCCTGCTCATCAAGAAGAAATGTAGTCACATGAATGTGAACGTACACTTCTTGTGTACCAACCCCTGCAAAAAACACAGTAATGACAACTGTGGAGAATGCACTTTCCTCACTAGTGAGCAATACAGTCATCCTCGTTACCCCATCCACAGGTTTAAAGTAAAGTATCTAGGTTACAGAAGGTATGTGAGTGTCACAGAGATCTGAGCCCCAACAGCATATTGATTAGAAAGTCAGCAGTACAACACAAGCCTCCTTCATAAAAATTCCCATTCTACAAGGCTATAAATACCTTGCTCCCACCCAAGACCAGATTATACCAACCAAGGTGAGTTGCATTTACTTCTTGCACATCAAATAGGAATGTGCTCCCATCCTCTTTCTACCACTAGTCATGCACACGCTGCCCAGTGGCAAGTGTAAACCATCACAATTTTTCTGTACCATCATCCTTTAAATCAACTTTCTTGTCCTTTTGGCTCTGAAGACCAAGCTTGAAAATTCTATTGATAAGGTGTAATGATGACATGGAAGAGAATATGAAACTGTGGCCTAATGTCTTCAGAAGTCAGTGGATGATTATTCTCAGGGCCCTGAATATGCTCCTTCCACAGGAAGAGAACAAGGTATGCAAAATACAGTGGGCCCTTGGTACATGTGGGGGATCCGTTCTGGTTCCCCCTGTGTACAGCAAAAAACATGGGACCTCAAGTCCATCTGTTTCAATGGTCGAGCACTGGCGCACCATTGTAACTTATGGGGCTTGCTGTCCACGTAAGCTTAAAGCCACAGATAGCAAGCTGACGGATGGGGCACGTGCGCTGTAGTCAGCTATAAAATGAAATGAACTATGCATGTTAAGAATGTATGCAGAAGTCAGCTTATTGTTGTTGTAGCAAAATATGGAGGATCACCAAGACAGTTTCCCAATTTAAGATCCAAAGGCCACATTTTTCAACCATCTGCCTAAAGCACGGGAGAGAAAATTCTGGCCTTCCAGGTTTCTGGATTTCAGTTTGCACAGTCCCTTGTCATCAGCCATGTTGAGTGGGGCTTTGGGATCTGAACCAAAATGAACAAAATACATGATGCAAGTTTCCAAAGCTCCACTGGCTTCTTAAATTAACTGATTTTATTTTCTGGACTTTAAGACTCTTTGTCTCCCAGAGCCCACATGGCCAAAAGGGAAGTGTGGCCTCTGCCTACATGGATATCCTTCCATAACATCTTAAATGAGAACAACAATAATTTGACAAAATGTAGGCCTATGACTCTAACATAATCATATTTTTCTTTCTCCTATATGATTTTTAACACCTTTGCCTGATGAAGAAGTCAATGAAGCTTCAAAAGCTTGCATCATGTATTTTGTGCATTTTGGTACAATGGCCCAATAAAAGTATCATTATGTTGTGGGTTTTGGATGTTATTGTACTATGTAGCTAACTGAGTAATAAATAAATCTCCTGGCACTCAAATCTCAGGAAGTTTCACCTGGGCACCAGATTCAGATAGCAAAGTAAACGGTGTTTGCCTTCCTGACATGGTACTTCTCACACAAACCAAAACGTCTAAAATCCACCAAATTATAAAGAACAACACTGGCAAACAGCTCTGTGTGCAGAAACTAGGTTCCCACCCATCCATCCACTGCCTTCCCCCAGAAACCATAAATGAAAAAGTGTCTAAAATGAGCAACTGTTTGAGACTTCTGCAACAGCATTTAAAGCAATATACACCACCCATTGCCATGTCCCTGCCCATGGAACCAGATTTTAAAACATACAAACCTTGCTGGAATTTATTCCTCTTTCATCTTTGTTGCTTACATTCAGTTCCCATTTCATTTTGCTGTATCTCAGAGGTGGGGGTATCATCCAGGATGTTTTCCACTTCCCTTCTTCATATGATTCTTCCTATCTTTTGGGAAGCAACTGGGAGGGAAGGCATGCCTTCCTATGCTCTTTGATCCATCAGATTTCTCACTCCAACCTTATTGCTTCCGCTTTTTTTTTTGCCTTGTATGCCCCTTTTTGTATCTGATACCCAACACTGAAAATTCAGTACCAGATGGTTGTAGTGATCATAGAATGGAATACTGTATTCTACAGATCAAAAATAGAGTTTTTATTTCATTCTAACTGCATGCTTTAAAAAGTAATATCAGCCCAACAAAAACGTGCAGGGCAGTTTGAGATTGGAGAGTTACTCCTCCAAGGTCACTTAGCTGAACATTACTGGTTGAGCATGGACATCTGAAGTCAATCTCCTCTCTCTCTTTCTTCCATCCTTCAAGTGCAACACTCTGTCCACACTCAAGCAATGAAAGTAGCTATGCTATATCTTATGTTTTTCTTCCACATGGGGGGGGGGGATACAGACTTAACAGTGAAACTAAGGGGGGCTGCAGACTGCCAGAAATAGTGCAAATTGAGTCCACTTTAAGGGTTAGGGTTAGTGCTAGGGAATCATGGGAATTGTTGTTTTTTTCTGAGACATTGAGCCTTCTCTGTCAGAGAGCTCTGGTGCCACAATAAAATACAGTTCCCATGATTCCCTAACTCTAACCCTAAACCTTAAAGTGGACTCAATCTGCACTATTTCTAGCAGTTTGCAAAGGCCCTAAGCGATATCACTGAAGAGACAGGAGCCTAACTTTACAAAAGTACTAGACATCAATTCTTTTTTCTGCTTGTTCCTCTGTTAGGTATACAGTATTAGAGAAGTCCTTCTTAGACCTACAGACTCCAGCATCATTTCAACAACATCCATTCTGACAGCTTTCATTGTTTTTACATCTTATCTTCATTGCCTGTGCAAAAAACAAAATGGGAATGAATTGCCATATTTCCCTGTTGGCATCTAATCATTATTTTGAAAGTGACTCTTCAGGACAACTGGAAAATTCAAAAAGGCCATTTAATCGTCACAATCTGCAACTCTGTCAGCCCAATTAGAAGAATTACCAAGCTACAACCCGGATACACGTACCATGCATTTCCCTCAATCAGTGCTGGAGCCAATTATTCAACACTTCCCTTAAGACAATTACAAGATATAAAAATAGGTCTGCTGTCAAAATGCAGGAGCCCAACCTACAGCAGCTCTGGGTTTAGAGGAAGTTGCCTCTTCCTCTTACCCAGACCCACACCCACCTCTTGGTCAAAAGAGCAAATGTCTTACCAAGAAAAATGTTGTGGGTGCCATATTCATGCTGTTACCATAGAAAGTACTGGTGTATCACAGCAAGACACCTCCAACTGTTTCTCCTATCACTCTTCACCTGAACAAAGCCACCAGAGAATTCTGGTGTCAATAATTAAGTCTGTGACCCTTGAAGACAAAGGCCACAGATGAAAACTGAAAACTGGCTTTTCTTTCAGTTACTCTTCACCACCACTGCATTATTTCTGAAGTCAAAAGAAAGAGTCTAGTCATGTGTTCTTCTAATTTTTTAAAAGTATTTTTATTGAAATATAGGGTTGGAAAGGGCTCCAAGAAATATCTAGTCTAATCCATGGCCAGTGCAGGAATCCACAGCTAAAACAATTTGCCATCTAACATCTATTTTAAAAATTCAAATGGAGAGTCTGCCATACTTTTAGGCACTCCATTTCATTGTCAAACAGGATGTTCATCTTAATTTTTAGTCAAAACTTGCCTTCTTGCAAATGGAATCTATTAGTTTGGCTCCTACCCTCTAGAACAGTGATTCCCAAACTTTGGTCCCAAACACACTCCAGAAATAATCCAGCTTGAGCTCACTTTAACTGTTCTGGCTCAGTGCTAGGGAATCCTGGGGATTGTAAT
This sequence comes from Phrynosoma blainvillii, assembly GCA_026167975.1. NCBI lineage: Eukaryota > Metazoa > Chordata > Lepidosauria > Squamata > Phrynosomatidae > Phrynosoma > Phrynosoma blainvillii. The sequence continues at coordinate 373,344,491 of JANUYF010000001.1, read as the reverse complement.
TTATTGTGGCACCAGAGCTCTCTGACAGAGAAGGCTAAATGTTTCACAAAACTACAATTCCCAGAATTTCCTGGCATTGAGCGATGGGCAGTTAAAACGGTCTCAAACTACCGGTAGATTATTTCTGCCATGTGTTTTGGACCTTTGGTTCTCCAGATGTTTTGGACTCCAGCTCCCAGGATTCCTAACTGTTGGCCAAACTGGCTGGGGCTTTTGAGAGCTGAAGTCCAAAACACCTGGAGGACCAAAGTTTGGAAATCATTACTCTAGTCAGAAAACAAGCTTAAAAGTATCTTGCAAGGACTTGAGGCTCGACTTCAGACTTGACTTGGGATCTGGAATAAAAGACTTGAATGCATCACTGGGAAAAGGAGAATAAATATTCAAAACACACACTTGTGTACATCAAAGCTAATGGAAAGTTATCACAAGTCACATGGCCCGAACCTTAGCATTAGTATGCGCATGTTGATGCCTGCCGAAAAAATTCAGTCTGAAGCTCACTGAGTTGATATCTAATTACCTAGTTGAATGATCTCATGGCTACTATTTCTCAGGGGTGGAGAACTTGTGCCTCGACAGATACTGCTAGAGTTCAACTACCATCAGCTCCATGATGAAAACTGTAGTGAAGCAGCATATGGGCAACCACTAACTTCTTGCAGAATGTACTACACTTATCCTGATTTCTTCTTATCGTTGTTGTTTATTTATATAGCACTGTCCATGTCCATGTCTGTCACAGTTACAGAATAAAACAATTATAACTATTCTAATATAAAATACAATACTAAAATATAATGCAACCCTACCTCCCACACATGTAATGCAGAATAAAACAAAATAGTACAGATAATCAAATATACTAAAGATATAAAGCAGATGGTTTCTCTTCAGATGATGTTTGACAGAACACTGATGTTTGTTAATGACTTTAATGGAAAAAAAATCCCAATTCTATATCATCAAGTGTTAAAGAGAATTTAACTGTCTAATTCCACTGGGAAAAAGCTCAATCACTCATAGTATGCAACCATCTTACAAATATAGATCCCAATTCTGTAATCTACCATTTACTGGTTGCCTATGGCAAGCAAAATTGGCCTCCAAGTGACCAGTCATAAACCCCCCATCACTACTACATATAATCTCTGGATGCAAATGCAGCAAGCACAACCCTCCAGAGGACAGAGGAGACAGTGGAAACTGTCCCCTAGGTTGAGCAACATACCAACATGCTACAATCAAATCCTGTCTCCTCTCCTGCCAGAAGTTTGAACAAAACCATTTATCAAGCACATGTTTTTCTATATATGAAGATCAGAGCTTAGAAATATTACTTTTAGAAATGTTACTTTTTTCAAACTACACCCCCAGAATCCCTAATCAACATGGCAAGTAGATGAGCTAGCTTAAAGAGTTTGGCCTTTATTGTCTAAAGAAGTAACTTTTACAAGAGTTGAAAAGACTGTGGCATGCACTAACTTTTCTCTTTCAGAATTAAGGCCAATAGAAAAAATAGCACCAAGAATAGCTGCTACCCAGTTGTATTGCTCATCTGTGCCAAGCAGGGATAGTTAGCATTTATTATTTTGCTGTTGCAGCAGTCACCAAAATCTTTCCGGTGGGAGGCAGTAGTGCAGTGACAGGAAGGGAGGGCTAGATGCCAGTATAACTGCTCAGCAATATTTGTGAATAGGCTTGATCAGGAGAGAGTAGCAGCTGTGCAAAGATGGGGAAAGTACATTTGCAAGGCTTTTCTCCACACCAGGAGCAATATGTGTTGTAAAGCTGCCAGATCTAGTATTATAATAAGGTCTCTATACCTTTAAACGTTGCACAGAAGAGAGAATTTCAGCAAGTGCTGCTTGGCTCCTGAGCCTTTTTACTGGGAGAGGTTAAGCTGTCAAAAAGTCTCCTGTGCAAGTCTCCCCTAAGTGCAGATGCTGAAAGCAAACCTGGCTCTTCTCCCATACTGAGTCCAGCTAAACATGTTTGTGCTTACTCACTTCAAAGCCACTACTTACTTACTTCTTACTTTATTTATTTTCAGGTTCATTAGCTGCTTTCTGACATTCTTAAACACAAAGCAGCCTTTCACAAAAGGCAAACAGCTTCTCTAAGGGCCATTCTGACTGAAGAGGGGCAAATCAAAGGAACTAACTAACACTTAAGAATGTAAGGAACTCAGCAAAGGAGAGGCAAGCCGAAATTCTTAGGGATGTATGGAATCACCCTAGAGCAGCAGAATGCATTTCAGGTGAAGCAGCAAATCAGGTGAGACAAGGTATGACTAATCCACACACAGGCAGAGTTTCCAGGGAAGATGGTTTTACACTCACGCACAATCTATATCTGTTTTCCCCATCGTGTGAGCCTCCAGGTGTTGTTGGACTGGAAGTCTCCAAATTGGCACCACTAGCCATGCTGGGTGGGGATGAAATCCAACAATAATTCGGGACTCAAGACTGGGAACTGCTGGTCTGTATAATTTGCCTAGCAGTACCTGACTGTGGTTCCAAAACAATGTGAAGACAGGATTTGTCTTCCTTGATATCAAAGAAAGTACTTTTCAAGGATGAGAAAGAGTCCTTCCATAAAACAGTCTTAAAGTTATATCACTTGCCACCAATACATACCTGTCCCTGTATGGCTGTCTGAAAACTTTGCCTGACTAGGAGCAGTTTCTGGCCAAACTCATAAATATGCAAAGATGGACTCCGTAGTCACTGTACAAGTTTGGGGTGTTGCCTGTACCTACTGGTTGAATAATTTGTGGAGCCCTTTTAAACCAAAACCCAATGAGCTTACACACCAATGCTCAGGAAGGGTGTAGTCTTTTTTTTAAAGTTAAGAATGTCAGAAAAGGCAAATGCAGAAAAATATTTTTGTAGTTTCAGCTGAAGCAGATTCATCAGATCAGCAGGAATTTGATAACTCCACAATAAGTTTCACTGACTCAATGAGCTTGCTTTAATCAGGGCTATCACTTGGATTTAATAATAATAATAATAATAAATAATAAATTTTATTTATATCCCGCCCCTCTGCTGGGCAATCGGAGCGGCGAACAAGATTAAAACAGAACAAAGTTGAAACAATTCCATCTCCCCCCCCAAACCCCATAGTTCCCAAAAGGTAATAAGCACAAACAGTGGATCACATGAAATGCCCTGATACATTTGCCCATTCAAATTCAGAGCTTGAAAAACTTGCTTTTTTACATGGCTGGGGATTCTGGGAACTGCAATCCAAAAAGCTAACTTTTCCAAGCTCTGTTGAAGTTTTTTTTATATGTATCAGTTCTTGAAATGCCCAGGTACACTACTTGAATGCCCGTAATGTGCCTAATTAGACTGTTTTCCCACCTCACCCAAGTACATTTTAAATGTCCAGGAGGTAGCACCCAAAAAATGAGAAAGAGATCTAGGGCCTTTGCAGACTGCCAGAAATAGTGCAAATTGAGTCCACTTTAAGGGTTAGGGTTAGTGCTAGGGAATCATGGGAATTGTTTTTTTTTCTCTAAGACATTGAGCCTTCTCTGTCAGAGAGCTCTGGTGCCACAATAAAATATACTTCCCATGATTCCCTAACCCTAACCCTAAAAGTGGACTCAATTTGCACTATTTCTGGCAGTCTGCAAAGGCCCCTAGTCTATCAGCATTTCAGTCTACTAATTCTTGTACTAGGCAGTTAATCTGCACGGACCTATAAAGCCCAAATCTATGTTCTATAGTGAGTAAATAACTGAGGTGAGTCAGTGTTTTAGGTGATTGCTAGTGGAAAAGCTTACTATTGGAACAGCAGCTGTGTAATAAGCAACAAGTCATCAACCCACAAGTCAACAGCTAGTCCAAAATCCAAGTGTAAACTAACTGTACAATGCCTCAGATGTACTCTCCTTTTATGGCATTCATGCCAACATCTTCCCCTTCCATCCTCCAGTAAATGAAACATCATACCTAGATTTTCTCCAGTACTCCAATCAATCAATCATGTATAGCTAGCTACTAAACTGACCACATAATGAAGCCTCTGAATGCTGCATTTATGCCATTATTTCCTCAGGTGAAAACAAACTATCTTCCTATCACAGTAGTCCTAATGAATGCAGGCACTGCTAGAATGATTATAGCCTAGAAACCAGGGCTTGGAAAAATTACTTTTTTGAACTACAACTTGCACAATCCTCCAACCAGCATGATCATCATGTCTAGGGAATTCTGGGAGCTGTAATCCAAGAGCCTAATTTTCTGTGCTCTGAAGAGCACCTGGACACTCTTTCACCAAATCCACCGTGTTCTATTCTATTTCAGAGATAGATAAAACATTAGCATGGAAATTCCACAATTTCAATAGATCAATCGTCCTTTAACCAAAAACATTTAAATGTGCATGGATATCGCTAAATATAGGTGCTCACTAAAGTACTGAATGGCACTTGATATAACTTGCAGTTTAATACAAAAACCTCACTCTTTAAAAAAAAAAATCAAAGGTGACCTTTCCTTCTTTTTAATTCCCTATAATAACAACTCAGCAGAACCAAAATAGCCTCAGAAATGAGAAGCAGGACCTAAATTCACAGCCCTAGTTAGAACTTGCTCTCATTGTTAAACCACTAAAACTTAACTTGACTAATCTATTTATTAAAAGCTTGTAGATCAAGGGGGCGGGCGGAGGACACAAGCATGTTAGCTTGCTTCTCAGGGTTAAAAAAAACTGTAAAAATTAGCAGATTGTGTTTGAAAAGATTGTTACTAGAAGAAGATTCAACTGCAATACTCTCATGTCTCATGATTTCTAGGATCATTGTATCCTGTGATTTAAGAGCTGAATCACACTGGTTAACCTTACAGACAAAATGTATTAAAACCAATAATAGATGGATCACTTGCATGGCAAAGCAGGATAAATTTCCAGCCAAGAGCATCCACTATCAGCTGAGGCACATAGAGAGGATGCATTTACACTATAGAAATAATGCAGTTTGATACTACATTAAGTGCTGTGGCTCCATCTTATGGAATCCTAGGATCTGAAGGGGGGTTGCAGACTGCCAGAAATAGTGCAAATTGAGTCTACTTTTAGGGTTAGGGTTAGGGAATCATGGGAACTGTAGTTTATTGTGGCATCAGAGCTCTCTGACAGAGAAGGCTCAATGTCTCAGAAAAAAAAAAAACAATTCCCATGATGCCCTAGCATTAACCCTAACCTTAAAGTGGACTCAATTTGCACTATTTCTGGCAGTCTGCAACCCCCCTGAAGTTTCAAAAGGTCTTTAGCCTTCTCTGCCAAAGATTACTGGTGCCTCACAAAACTACAAATCCTGTATAGATAGAACCATGGCAGTTAAAGTGGTGTCAAATTGCATTATTTTGACACTGCAGATATACCCAACTGCTTTCAAACTGCTTCTCTCTGCTCAGTACAATTTTACAAGACAGCAAGTATCTTCCTACCCAATGCCACAAGAAAATTACTCTTTACCCATTTTCCTTTCGACATAGGCCCTGGTCCCCATCAAAGACCTATGTAGCCTCATTTATATAATTGGTGATCTTCCAGAATGAAGACATAAGCAGATGTATTGAAATGCCGCTGCAACGATATCCCAAAAAAGAGCAAACAAGAACATGTTGACTTTCATCCTCCAGCTGCCATCACAAGTAGGGTGGAATGACCTCTATGTTCTTTCCACTAAAGGGGCTCAAATGAGATAAAAAGAACACAAGGGGACAAGTGAAATTTAGGATTCTTACAAATGAAGCAAAAACCAAACAGCTCTCTTTAGAGCTTCTATACCAAAATATAATGTCCGCAACCAATGAATTAATTTTCTGGCTAAGATTCTTCTGGAGTGGTTGTCGGGGAGGAACTGTGTTCCTCCAGAAATTTTTGCTCTGCAATCCCCATAATCCCTACATATTTCTATGATGGTTAAATGTGATGGGAGATGTAGGCCAAAGTCTTAGGAAGGGCCAAAACTCCCCATACTAGAGAAGAACAGTGATGAAACATGTTGAAGAAAAGAGCAGCAATCCACCTCACCTCCTGAAGTCAAAGGAACGTCTCACGTTTAAGAGTTGAGGGAAAGAAAAAGCAGCTTCATATATGCAAAAAACAAACCCTTTAAAGGCAGTTTTTAATAAATGGTTTCTGGTGGCCCTTTATTAATGTTACATTCAAGCCTGGGTTACAGGAAATACTGCCTTTCCTGGGAATTAGCAAGACTAAAGTTAAGTCATCCACAGAGTTATTTAAATGAAATAGTCTGAATAAGGGGAACTTCACTTTTTTTCAGATAAATACACATTGCCCTTTCCCTTATGATTAGGATTGCATCTGCACTGAGGAAATAATGCAGTTTGACACCACATTGAGTGCTGTACCTTCATCCTATGGAATTGTGGAATTTGTAGCTTTACAAGGTCTTTATTCTTCTCTGCCAAAGAGAGCTGGTGCCTCAACTACAAATCCCAGGATTCTGTAGGAGGGAGCCATGGCAGTTAAAATGGTGTCAAAGTGTGTTATTTCTACAGTGTTGATGCACCCTAAAGCTGCTGTCTCAGAATTCATGCAGTTTGACACCTCTTTGAACTGTCATGGCCCAATCCTCTGGAATCCTGGTGTTTGTTGTTGTGACACCAGAGCTCTCTGACAGAGAAGGCTAAATATCTCATAAAACTACAAATCCCAGAATTTCCTAGTATGATGCCAGCGTGGTGTAATGGCCTAAACCATTATACCATAAATCAAAAATGGTTTGGAGGTACAACAACAACAACAATGCAGCCTAAGTGGCTCTATTAACCTGTCTTTTACTGTACAAAAATGGCCAATGAAGGCAATACACCTACACGCCCTTCCAGCACATCACAGATGTGTCTATTTCTTCCATGGGTGATCACTATATCATTTAAGAATTACATGTCTAGATTCTAATCTAATCTTAGAATCCAGAGACATCTAGCACAGATTAATATGGTAAAGGCATGTATTTGTCAAAACTAAGTATATCATCTAAGTTTAGAATCAGAGATAGGGATCAAATTCTCATAGCCCCCACAATAATTTACAGAGACACTGCTGCCCCATCCTCCTGATAAACAGATTCTGTCCACTGTATTTTGGACAGCCTTCTCACATGTCACAATGGCAAATTCAGTGCAACTTGGTCTTAAAAGTGAACGAACATTGTTACACACAAACATTGGCCAACAGCCACCATGACTTTTTATTTAGCTCAGTCATTTGCCATAACATATCACTGACAGCCTAAATAGATACTAGGGCACTGTTTTCTGGTTTCTAATTACATCCCTTGAAACTGAAATTACAATTTGGTTCTAGTCTACACCAAAAGCATCCTACATTGAGGATCTCCTTCAGTGCAGTCAAACTGTACTTGTGCAACACTCCTATGAAGCACTAGTTCCACTTATGGTTCTTTCCCATAGATAAAGGATCCCAGCCTATCAGGTACCACCCTATCGATGTTTTGGAGCATCTGCAGTGGGTTTAGCAATCATCCACGTACTGGAAAGAGACCAATAATCAGCAGAGCCTGGAAAAGTTATTGTTTTGTACTCTAACTCACAGAAGCCCCCAGCCATCACAGGGTGACCAGATGTCCTAACTGCAAAGGAGGACAAGGCACCATAAAATATAGACATTCCAGAAAAATATAGGACATTACCAATAAAGCTAAAAACACTCATATAAATACAAATTCATTTCATATTATTTATTTACAGCTATATTGCATATATTGTATTTTATTATGTACTCAGCCGGATTTTTCTGATGAACCAATCTTCACTAAAATGCCTTGTAGGCTAACAATATACTTACAAAGGTAAAAGGTAAAGGTATTCCCTGTTGACAAGGTTGTCAAGTTGTGTCCGTAGGGGGCGGTGCTCATCTCTGTTACTAAGCCGAAGAGCCAGAGTAGTCAGAGACTACTCTGTGGTCATGTGGCCAGCATGATTCCACAGACAACTGTTTACCTTCCCACTGAGAACTGGTACCTATTTATCTACTTGCATTTGCATGCTTTTGATCTGCTAGGTTGGCAGAAGCTGGGACTAATGACGGGAGCTCACCCGTCATGCAGCACTTGGGTCTTGACCTGCCAACCTGCCAGTCTTGCAATCAATAGAGTCAGCGTCTTAACCACTTGAGCCACCACATCCCCATACTTACAAAACCCTGAGCAAAACGCACACTAAATATTGTATTTTACTAGCAACAAACCCTTAACTGAATCTACAAGCAGTCACATTTCTCAAAGGGGGACAGCAAATGTCATGCTTAGTCATGCTCAAAACGGAGGGACATATTTGAATTCCTCCTGGACAGAAGGTTGAAATGTAGGACATGGCCTGGAAAAGGGGGGCATCTGTTCACCTTGACCCAGCACAGCCATTGGCAACATTGGCTAGGTAACTCTGCAGTTGTACTCCATCAAGTAACTTTTCCAAATGCCACTCAACTTTTCTATGTTACTTTCCACAGTCACATTTCCATGGATGACTTTGGGCAAGTCACACGCTCTCAGCCTCAGGGGAAGGCAATGGCAAACCTCCTCTGAACAAATCTTGCCAAGACCACTCTGTGATAAGGGTCGTCATAAGTTTGAAATGACTTGAAGGCACACAATAACAACAAAATTTGCTTCAAACCAATAAAGATTTTGAAATGAAAAGAACTGGTATATTTTTTAAGAGAAAAAAATTAAAAAGTGTTGAAAGTGAAAATCCATCTATTGGCAAAGATAATAATATCCAGCTCCCTTCAGCTGCACATCACTTTACTATGAGTAATTGTACATTACTAAAAGGAAACATCAACAGGATTCTACTCTTATATAGTATATCCATTTCACTTACATTTTAATTGCCTCTCCACCTGCCTTCCACAAACTAATTCATACTTTATCTAGCACAGTAGAAGTGTAAAGGGGAAAAAGTTGTCTCCAAACACTGAACAGACCAAAAAGATACAGACAAATTTGGGCCTTCTGAAACTTGATGCTAAAGCAGTTTACACTTTATTGACAATCTTGTTTTCTTGCTTATAAAGTGTGAATTGGCTCGAAGACATTTGTGGTCTATATGTGTATGTGCCTTGAGTTGGCTGTTGCCTTATGTGACCCCATGAATTTCATAGGCTTTTCTTAGACACAGAATACTCAGAAATGGTGCTACACACTGCCCCAAATGCTTACAATTAACTGCCTACAAAATACCCATTTTACAAGAATCATGTTTCCCAGCCAACAAAATAGCAAACTTAACAGCTTTAAAATTCTGTACAAACCAAAGTTTTAAAACATAAGATCTAATTTATTGTGTAGAAATTGGAAATGTAAGGACAAAAAAGAGAGATTTCCATTCATTGTATTAACAAGCAATGGCCCTCACTAGCGTCTCACTTGGTCAGGCCTCACCTGGAATACTGTGTCCAGTTCTGGGCACCACAATTCAAAAAGGATGTTGAAAAACTGGAACGTATCCAGAGGAGGGCAACTAAAATGGTGAAGGGTCTGGAAACCATGGCTTAGGGAACTGGGTATGTTTAGCCTGGAGAAGAGACAGTTAAGAGGTGATATGATAGCCCTTTTTAAATATTTGAAGGGATGTCATATTGAGGAGGGAGCTAGCTTGTTTTCTGCTGCTCCAGAGAATAGGACTCAGAACAACAGATGCAAGCTACAGGAAAAGACAGTGAGAGCTGTTCAATAGTGGAACACATTCCCTCTGAGAGTGGTGGAGTCTCCTTCTTTGGAGGTCTTTAAACAGAGGCTGGGTGGCCATCTGTCGGGGATGCTTTGATTTTGAGTTCCTGCATGGCAGGGGGTTGACTGGATGGCCATTGTGGTCTTTTCCAACTCTATGATTCTATGATTCTATGACATATATGGTGTAACAACTCCAGAGCAACTCCAGTCCAAACCAGAAATGATTCATCAATACTTCTGTTGGTGTTCCAGCCATTATTGGAGCCCTGGTTTTTGCCAGTCCTTTTTTTAAAATTTTTATATATTTTATTATTAAAAAATATACATACAAATATTATAGACATTCATTTGTTACGTTATACAAAAGAAAACATCAAAACAATCTTCTATCCACAAGCATATGAATGTATAGTTAATAACGAAAACAAAAGAAAACAACATAACATACATTAAACAAATAATAAAATCAAACTTCCATGTTTGGTGTAACTTGCCTTTTAGCCTGATTCTAATAACTTCTAAAGTGTTGCTTAGTTCTATCCATGCCAAACAATTTAATACATTAACTATAATATAGTAGCTTTATAAATCTCTATTTTATTCCATTCAGTTACAATAATATTATCCTAGCTATTTCATACCTATATACCAAAAACAAACAAACAAACAAAAAGATTTTCTCTACAGTGAGAATGATCAACCTATCATGATTGTCAAAAATCTTCATATCAGTCTGGTATCTTAATTCCTATTTGCTTAAAATACTTAATCATTAACTTCCCAGTCTTTCTTAAACTTATTGTGACTTGACCCATGGATAAGACCAGTTAATCTATCCATTTCCATATATTCCAGCATTTTTAGATTCCAATCGTGCAGTTGTGGGATATCATTTGTTTTCCATTTTGAGGCATAAAGTGACCTGGCAGCTGAGAGAGAGTAAAACATTACTTTTCCATATTTTCTTTCAAGATCATTCTCTGTTATCATCCCCAACAAGAAAAATTGTGGGTCAAAAGTTAAGTCAATTCCAAGGATACCATTCAAAGCAAGATGTATTTTAGACCAAAATTCCCTCGCTTTTTTGCACTGCCACCAAAGGTGGATGAATGAACCCACCTTCTTCTCACATTTCCAACATAAGTTGGAATAAGATCTGTTCATTTTTGCCAGTTGGACAGGGGTCAAATGCCATCGAAATACCATCTTATAAAAATTTTCTTTTATGTTATAATTAAGGGTATATTTAATTCTTTTAGTCCAGCATTTTTCCCATTGACTTAATTCGATAGTATGTCCAAGATCTTGAGCCCACTTAATCATTGAGGGTTTAATTACGTCCGATTCAAGTTCTATTGATTGCAACATTCTATATAATTTTGCTATTTTGTGTTTATCCTGTGACACTATGATTGACTCGAATTCTTTGTCCATGACCCCAATTGATCTCATTCTCTTATCCATTAAATAACGTTCTTTAATTTGCCTATATGAAAACCAATTGCAGTTATATCCCTCCAAATTCAATTGTTCTTGTGTTTTAATTTCCATATTTTCTCCTTCATGTTTAATCAAATCATGGTATGTTAGCCATTTTTCTTTGCCGAATTTATTTCCTTTAGATACCACCTCACCAATCGCTGTCCATTTGGGGATAGTATCTGGCCACGTTTGTTTTACCTTATACCATACTCTCAGTCAAGACTGTCTAATATAATGACCGTTGAAAAATTGATGACACTTAATTTAATCATATAACAAATAATTATGCCAACCATAGATATTATCGAAACCTTCTAACTTTAAATCTCTCTCTCTTTTCAACTCAATCCAATCGATTAACCAAAATAGAGTACAGGCATAATAGTAGTTTTTAAAATTTGTTAACCCCAAACCCCCTTTATCAACTGAATCCTGTAATATTTTCATTTTAACTCTAGCTTTCTTCCCTGCCCAAATAAATTTTGTTATATCTTGGTCCCATTCCTTGAATGGTTTGTCATTGAAAATACCGTATTTTTCACCATATAAGACACACTTTTTCTTCCCCAAAATGTGGGTGGGGAAGTTGGTGTGTCTTATAAGGCGAATATACAGGAACGGCTGAGGCCGCGGCTAAAAGGAGGCCTCCTTCCAGCTGCGGCCTCAGTTGTTGAATGGGCTGGTGCTGGGATCGGATCGATCGCTCCGATCGCTCCGATCGCTCCGATCCCAGCACCAGCCCATTCAACAACTGAGGCTGCGGCTGGAAGGGAGGCCTCCTTCCAGCCGCGGCTTCAGTTCAATGGGCTGGTCCTGGGATCACTCCGATCCCAGCACCAGCCCATTCAACTGAGTCCGCGGGTGGAAGGAGGCCTCCTTCCAGCCGTGGCTTCAGTTCAATGGGCTGGTGCTGGGATCGCTCGGATCCCAGCACCAGCCCATTCAACAACTGAGGCCGTGGCTGGAAGGAGGCCTTCTTCCAGCCGCGGCTTCAGTTGTTCAATGGGCTGGTGCTCGCGGCTTCAGTTGTTCAATGGGCTGGTGCTGGGATCGGAGAAGTCCTCCGATCCCAGGAGCAGCCCATTGAACAACCGGCCGCGGCTAAAGGGAGGAATCTTTTTTACCTGGATTTTCCTCCTTTTAAATTGGGCGCGTCTTATATGCCGGAGCGTCTTATATGCCGAAAAAATGTTCTGAAATAAAAAAAATCATTTTAGGAAGAACACTCATTTTTATAGTAGATATTCTACCCATCCAAGAAATGTTTAATTTGTCCCAACTTTTAAAGTCCTTTTTTACTTCTGACCATTTTTAAATATAATTGTTTTTAAACAGTTGCCATTTTTAGTCGTGAAATTAATCCCTAAATATTTCACCATTTTACTCTCTTGAAAGTTTGATTTTTCTTTAACTTCATTTCTTTCCTCTTGAGTTAAGTTCATCATTAAACATTGAATTTTGTCATTATTGATTTTCAAGCCAGTTACTTTCCCATACTTTTTCAAAATCTTAAGAAGGGAATCTATACCCTGGTTAGGATTAGAAAGAGAAACCATAAGGTCATCCGCAAAAGCCTTAGCTTTATATTCCTCTCCTTTTAATTTAATACCTTGTATATTTGAGTCCATTCAGATTTTATTCATTAAGATTCCAAAATTTGGTATAAATAAAAGGGGAGACAAAGGGCATCCCTGCCTAACACCTCTTTGGATTTTAAAAGGCATTGTCGATTTGCCATTGACCAATACTCTTGCCTCTTGATCTTGATATACTGATTTTATCAATCTTGTTATGTTTTCCCCTAGGTCTAAGTTCTCTATCAATTCTATCATAAACTTCCAGTTCAAATTGTCGAAAGCTTTTTCTATGTCGAAAAATATTAAAGCCAATTTTTTGTCAATCCTTTTGTTATGAAACTCTATTAAAGTGATTAAATGTCGAGATCAAGAGGCAAGAGTATTGGTCCTGTGAGATAATTAGATCTACTCCAGGGATAGGATAATCCAACATTTGCCAAAGAAAGGTTGAAAAAAAGGGAACTATTGTCTTGAACCAAAGCTCTACTAAATATTCTGCATAAATCCCACCACAAGTGGACCTGCTCTACTGGTTTTCACAAGGTGTGCTCAGTATTGTTCAAAAGGATTTATTCATGATGGATTTCAATTGTTTTGCAACAAAATAAAAGTATATCTCATCCTCAGTCTACTCAACCAGTAGCTTTCTATGAGTATAATTGGAAGGAAGTAGAAAAATCAGCAGTACAGTACATCAAGTTACGGGTACAGTGGATCACGATGCACACAGTCATTCCCTAAATAATATTTTTACTTTTATATATACATTGAGCTTTGGTACCTAATGTAGAATATCTACTACTATCATGGACTATACATCTGAGCAGGCATAATCACAGTCAGAAGATTAACACTATCAGAAGATTTAAAAACAGAATACACAGTCATACTGCAATGACTGCAGGAGGAACAAGACCTACAGTTGGATAATACATTTACTGAGATAACCAAAATGTTACAAAAGTATGTACTTTCTAATTAACCAAAACTCTTCCTCTGATTAGGTGGTACCAAAAAAAAAAAAAAAAGAGTATGATATAAGGATAAGAAACAGAAAAGTCCAAAAATTAAGTCAGGTGGTAGGGTTATGAGAGCCACAGCTAAACTCAGTTTCAGTGTAGAGACTGCAGATTAAGTAAATCAGTGAAAGGTATACAGACAACAGATTATAACTAGTAATGTATTCTGGAATAAAGAACTGAGTTTCTTACTTTTCATAGGTAAGAAAAATAGGTTGATGCTGACCATTCCAACATCATCATCAACACCCTTCAAAAATATAGGTATTAGAATGGAACAAGCCTTTGCATCTGAACTCTCTAAATTTAAAAAAATGCCTACCGTAGGTGAAGCAAAATTAAGATTTCTTCAGCGGAAAAAAACATGAATTCATGTCTATAAAATGCACCCTAGAGGCTTGTCAGCACATGTCAAACACAAGACTACAAATACAAAATAAGATCCATGTAATACAAAGGTGGAATGCAGACAGCACTCTGGGTTAACACAGTTCTGGATGGAGGGCTTTTAGTATGACAGTGCTGACTTTCAGCTGTGGTGGTCCTGGCTTCTGAATATTTCTTCCTCCATCTTTTCCTGGAATGGCCTAGTTTGGAACAAAAAGCAGGATGGCCACATGAAAAAGAAGAGATAGATTTTGCCTCTTTTATAGTTTAATAGTTAGAATTGGTGTAGTAGCAAGTCATCCAAGCTTCACCTACAGAAAATTCCCTGTACTACAGAACTATGAAAAAATAAGAGCGGGAATTGTGTAGCTGTCCAGATGTTGCTGAACTACAACTACCAGCATTCCAATGGCTATACTAGCTAGGCCTGATGGGTGTTGCAGTTCAAAAAGTTCTTGAAGGCTGCCTGATTCCCATCCCTGTATTAAAGGCTTGGGAGCCCTCTTGTTCTCTTTTTCCTTTGGCAGCCCTAAGGTGGAGGTTTATTGTAAGTGTCATGAGTCACATTGCCATGGTGAGAACAGTTCCGAAATCAACACATGGCACTTGTGAAGTTCTCAGGAATTTCCTGCCTCTGTTCACACGCTGATATATTTTTGAGCTCTTGTTTCAATTTGTGAGTTTCAATTTGTTTTCCTATTATGGATAGCTAACAATGCTGGGAACATGTAAGCATATGAACAAACTGCATGCCAGTGAAAATAGTGTTTCTATTCCCTAACCCAGTTTTGCATGACTGCTCCAGATTATAGATCGGGGGGCTCTGGTGAAAACAATAAAATTATAACATCCCACAATCCTGATATCTATTACCAATGGCTTAAAAATTATATAGTGATTACATAAAGGTATTTGAATCCTTCAGAGTAACAGCTATTTTCTGCTCTACTACCCAAGGCTTGATGATGTACAACATGAGTCTTAAAGAAAACATGACTAGCATGTGTTATGTATGTATGTATAATTCTGCTTCAGGGTACCCTCCCTTCTGTTGTGCAGAGGAACAGACTTGCACTCCCTACTTCTCCATTTTTTAATTCCTTCTAGGACTAGGTGGTGAATCTTTGACTCTGCAGATAGTTATGACTACAACTCCCACAATCTTCTATCATTGACAATGCTGGCTGAGGTCCTGTGAGTCAAAGTCCAAAATATCTTGAAGAAAGGTTCCCTGGTTGGGGATTTATTCATGGTCCCACTTAAGTTATCACCACAGAGGGCCAAAAGGCAGCATAATATTTACATTTGTAACACCATTTTGTTATGTTTAGCTTATTTCACATGTTTCCTTTTCTGGTTTTTGTTTGTTTGTTTGTCTGTTTTTTGCCAAAAGGCAATTTAATGCAGGTACATTTGCAAGTTTTTTGCATGTACAGGGTTTGACTCTTATTGGAAGCTATTACCCATTTTAAACATACACACCAAGAAAGAAACACTATTCCTGCCAATAGATAAACTCTTTAACTTTTGTACAGCTGAACTCAAATAATTATTCACACACATATACAGAAGCAAAATGCATACAATCGGCCCTCCATATCCACGGATTCTTTATCCATGGATTCAACCATCTATGGCTTGAAAATATTTAAAAAACATATACATTCCAAAAAGCAAACCTTGATTTTGCCATTTTAGATAAAGGACAGCATCTTACTACACCACCGTTTTTAATGGGACTTGAGCATCCATGGGTTTTGATATCCACAGGGAGTCCTGGAACCAAACCCCAATGGATAACAAGGACCCACGGTATATGTAAGCTCCCACCTTCATCCCCAGCATTGCCAACTGGACAGCATATAAGCATAACAAAAATAAATAAATGAGTTGGGGATGTATCTGGAGCATCATAGTTGTTGTGGGCCTTCAAGTCGTTTTTGAGTTATGGCGACCCTAAGGGAACCTATCATGAGGTTTTCTTGGCAAGATTTGTTCAGAGGGTTGCCACTGCCTTTCCTTGATGCTGAGAGAGTGTGACTTGCCCAAGGTCACCCAGTGGTTTTCATGGCTGAGCTGGGAATTGAACCCTGATCTCCAGAGTTATAGTCCAACACTCAACCCATTACACCATGCTGGCTCTATCTACAGAGACAGTAAAAACTTCTCATTTACCAGGAATCTGAAAAAGCAAAACCAGTTCCCCCCCCCAGCCCCTGCTCTATTATTTCAGAGCACCTCTGAGTTCCAATTCTGTATTCAAATCTGGGTGGCATAAGAAAAAGTGGTGGTTAGAACCTATTCCATGCAAGCAGGGTGCCCAGACAGCCTTCTTTTCCAGGACATGTCCCACATTTCAACCTCCTGTCCAGGAGGAACTCCCAAATGCTCTCCATCATTTTGAGCATGACTAAGGGCCTGAACAGACTGCCAGAAATAATGCAACTTGAGACCACTTTAACTGCCCTGGCTCAGTGCTAGGGAATCATGGGAACTGTAGTTTATTGTGGCACCAGAGCTCTCTGACAGAAAAGGCTCAATGTCTCAGAAAAACTACAATTCCCATGATTTCCTAGCATTGAGCTAGGACAGTTAAAGTGGTCTCAAGCTGGATTATTTCTAGCAGTCTGTTCAGACCCTAAGAAGCATGAATTTATATTTATATGTCTTTGGACATGTCCCTACATTTTCCTTGAACGCCCTCCATTTTGCAGTGCCTTGTCCTCCTTTGCGCTTAGGACCTCTGGTCACCCTGCGTTTACCTAAGTGTTGACTCACTAGTTAACTATGGATTTAGCACAGGGTGACCAGACTTGGTCCTCCTTTTCATGGACACATCGTTCATTTCAATCTACTTTCCAGGGGAATTCCAAAATCTTGGGCATGCCAAGGAAGGATGAATTTACATTTCTAGGAGTGCTTTTTTTTAAGCTTTTACTTGGTCATATCCTCCATTCTGCAGTGCCTTTTCCTCCTTTCCTCCTTTCTGGTCACCCTGGATTTACCTACATGTTGACTCACTAGTCAACGATGGATTTAGTGCAGGGTGAACATGTGTCCTCTTTTTCCCCAGGACATGTCCTACATTTCAACCTATTGTCCAGGAGGGATTCCCAAAATGTTCTCCATCATTTTGAGCAGGACTAAGAGGCATGAATTTACATTTCTAGGATTGTTTTTTCCCCCTCTCTTTTCCTTTGGTCGCGTCCTTATATCTTCCTTGAATGCCCTCTATTTCGTGGGGCCTTGTCCTCCTTGGCAGTTAAGACACATCTGGTCACCCTGGATTTATCTAAGTGACTCACCAGTCAACGATGGACTTAATAGTAGACATGGTCTTCCTTTTTCCAGAAATGTCCTCCATCATTTTAAGTCTGACTAAAATGCATAAATTTACATTTCTAAGGAATTTATCACACAGGGAGAAATAGTGACGTTAAACAGTGATTAACCTGAGAAAATCGTGCCACTGACATTAAAACACAATTAAATGTTAATTAGACTATTTGTGAAAGGGATCTAGGAGTCCTAGTAGACCACAAGTTGAACATGAGTCAACAGTGTGATGCGGCAGCTAAAAAGGCCAATGCGATTTTAGGCTGCATCAATAGAAGTATCTAGTATCAAGATCAAAGGAATTAATAGTGTCACTGTATTCTGCTTTGGTCAGGCCTCACCTGAAATACTGTGACCAGTTCTGGGCACCACAATTCAAAAAGGATGTTGAAAAACTGGAGCGTGTCCAGAGGAGGGTGACTAAAATGGTGAAGGGTCTGGAAACCATGCCCTATGAGGAACGACTTAGGGAACTGGGTATGTTTAGCCTGGAGAAGAGACGGCTAAGAGGGGATATGATAGACCTGTTTAAATATTTGAAGGGATGTCATATTGAGGAGGGTGCTAGCTTGTTTTTTTGCTGCTCCAGAGAATAGGACTTGGAACAACGGATTCAAGCTCCAGGAAAAGAGATTCCACCTGAACATTAGGAGGAACTTCCTGACAGTGAGAGCTGTTCAACAGTGGAGCACACTCCTTCGGAGTGTGGTGGAGTCTCCTTCTTTAGTACCCAAGTGTTGACTCACTAGTCAACCATGGATTTAGTAGCGCAGAGTGACCAGATGTGGTTTTCTTTTTTCCAGAAATGTCCTCTATCATTTTAAGCCTGACTAAGAAGCATAAATTTACATTTCTAGGAGTGTTTGCACTACTTTAGTATTGCATGGATTTAGTGCAAGGAGACCAGTAGTGGTCCTCCTTTTCCCAGACACATCTATTTCATCCTCTTGTCCAGGAGGAATCCCAAAATATCTTCCATTTCAGGCATGCCTAAGAAAGATGAATTTACATTTCTATGAGTGCTTTTTTAGAGCTTTTACTTGGTCATGTCCTCCATTGTGCAGTACTTCTTCCTCCTTTGCAATTAGGACACATCTGGTCACCATAGATTTACCGAAGTTTTGGCTCACTAGTCAACCACAGACATAGTGCAGGGTGACCAGGTGTCCTCCCTTTCCTGGACATGTCCTCCATTGCAACCTCCCATCCAGGAGGGATGTCGAAATATCCTCCATCATTTTGAGCCAGATTAAGAGGCATAAATTTACATTACTAGGAGTGTTTGCAGTGCCTCTACCTCCTTAGCAGCCAGGACACATGCAGTCACCCTGGATGTAGCACCCAAGTGTTGACTCACTAGTCAACCATGGATTTAGTAGTGCAGGGCAACCAGATGCAGTCTTCCTTTTTCCAGAAATGTCCTCCACTGTTTTAAGGCTGACTAAAAAGCATAAGTTTACATTTTAGGAGTGTTTGTGGTGCCTTGTCCTCCTTGGCAGTCAGGACACATGCAGTCACCTTGGATGTAGTACCCTGGATGTAGTGCCCAAGCGTTGACTCACTAGTCAGCCATGGATATAGTAGCACAGGGTGCTACATTTCCAGAAATGTCCTCTATCATTTTAAGCCTAACTATGAAGCATAAGTTCACATTTGTAGGAGTGTCTGTGGTGCTTCGTCCTCCTTGGCAGGCAGGACACATGCAGTCACCCTGGATGTAGTACCCAAGCGATGACTCACTAGTCGAGTAGTGCAGGGTGACCAGGCCTGGTCCTCCCTTCCCAGGACACATCCTCCATTTCAACCTCCTGTCCAGGAGGTATGTCAAAATGTCAATTTCTATGCCTCCTCCTCCTTGGCAGTCAGGACACATGTAGTCACCCTGGATGTAGTAGTACCCAAGCATTGACTCACTAGTCAACCACAGATTTAGTACAGCAGGATGACCAGGCTCGATCCTCCTTTTTTCAAACATATCCTCCATTCCAGCCTCCTCTCCAGGAGGTATGTCAAAATGTCAATTTCTATGCCTTGTCCTCCTTAGCAGTCAGGACACAAGCAGTCACCCTGGATGTAGTACCCAAGCCCTGCGGTGAGAAGGACCCACCTGGCCCCAAGCCCTGCTGCCCTCTACCTGCCGCCGCCTGCCGCTCACCTGCGCCCGAAGATCTTGAGCCCGAAG
The DNA here is from genome assembly GCA_026167975.1 of Phrynosoma blainvillii. NCBI lineage: Eukaryota > Metazoa > Chordata > Lepidosauria > Squamata > Phrynosomatidae > Phrynosoma > Phrynosoma blainvillii. Next base: position 373,324,766 of record JANUYF010000001.1, on the reverse strand, counting down.
CGCTTCTTGCTGTGCCTCCTTCCCAGTGCGGGCGCCTTCTCCGGCTCGAGACGGAGAGCGGAGGCGCCCTCGGAGCTGGCCGAGGAAGGGGAGCTGGGGCAGGTGGCGCCGCTCTCCTCCTTCTTTTCCTTTTCCTTCTCCTCCTCTTCCTCCTCCAGGTTGCCTCCCTGCCTCTCCATGCCCGGCTCCTCCTCACCTGCTGCCCGGGGCAATGCCAGCCATGCCAGCCTCCTCGGGGAGAGCCCTGCCTGGGCAAGGAGGAGGAGGAGGGACAAGGAGGAGCAGGAGGAGGAGGAGGGAAAACCAAAGAGCCGCCCTAATATTGCTGCTGCCTCCAAGGGTCTGGAAGTCTGGAGGAACTGGGATACGAGGAAGCCGGTACCGAGTGGCCACCCTGCATCCCAAGCACCTGAGCCTCAGTCCTGGGGAAAAGTAGAGCCCTGCTGCAGGAAGCGTCAGCAGAGGAAAAAGGTAAGCAGATGGGAGGACGAGGACCCCGGTTAGCTGCCCGGGAAGCTGCCTCCTCACAGCCTCCCAGAAAGAGAGAGAGAAAGGGAAAGGGAAAGAGAAAGCAAAACGTAGGAGCCAAGCTCCATCTGCTGTCTCTGGACGCGCGCTGCAAAGCCCCAGCTCTACTATGAGACTATATACCGCCACACTACAATCCTCTACTCCTATAGTGATTCACCAACTTTGGTCCTCCAGATGTTTTGGACTTCAGCTCCCAGAGTGCCCGACTATTGGCCAAGCTGGCTGAGGCTTCTGGGAGGTGAAGTCTAAAACACACACACACACACACACACACACACACAAACCATGAACACCTGGAGGTCCTCCAGATGTTTTTTAGTCTTCAACTCCCAGAAGCCCCAGCCAGCTTGGCCAATAGTCAGGAATTTTGGGAGCTGAAGTCCAAAACATCTGGAGGATCAAAGTTTAGGAATCACCATAAGAGTACTGTACAAGATTTCTCTAGTTGCTTTTTAAAGACTTCAATCATGATAAGAGTACTGTACAAGATTTCTCTTGTGGTTCCCAAACTTTGGTCTTCCAGATGTTTTGGACTTCAGCTCCCAAAATTCCTGACTATTGGCCAAGCTGGCTGGGGCTTCTGGGAGATGAAGTCTAAAAACAACAACAGCAACAATTGGAGGACCAAAATTTGGGAATCACTAGAGAAATCTTATACTGTACTCTTATTGTGATTGAAGTCTTAAAAAAAAAAAACAACACCTGGAGGACCAAAGTTTGGGAATCACAATAAGAGTACAGTACTGTACAAGATTTCTCTAGTGATTCTCAAACTTTAGTCCTCCAAATGTTTTGGACTTCAGCTCCCAGTTCCTATTGGTCAAGCTGGCTGGGGCATCTGGGAGTTGAAGTCTAAAAAACACCTGGAGGACCAAAGTTTGGGAATCACTAGAACAGTGATTCCCAAACTGTTGTCCTCTATTTTGGACTTCAGAACCCAGAAGCCCCAGCCAATGTGGCCAACAGTTTAGAGTTCTGGGATCTGAAGTCCAAAACATCTGGAGGGTAAAAGAATGGGAACCACTGTCTGCACTAGAGAGATCTTGTACAGTGGTCCCTCCGCATTTACTGGGGTTAGAGATGAAAGACCCCTTAATGGAGGGAAACCACAAATAAAAAAGCCCTGTTCTTTTTACCTAAGAAAACACCTCTCTAGGAATCTCCAGGTCCTCCAGTGCAGCTCTATCATTAACATCTGCCAGGAATTGACCATAGAATCGTGCCAGAGGACCTACAAATGCCTAGAAGAAGTGTTTTCTCTAGGAACTTCTAGATTCTCCAGCACAACTCTAAGGTCAACTTCCAGCAGAATTGTGGTGGAGGACCTAGTGATTCCTAGAGAGAACGTATTAATCAACACTGCAAATAATAAAATCCACAAAAGTCAAAGCCACAAATGTGGAAGGCCAAATGTACTCTTATTGCAGTTTCCAAACTTTGGTCCTTCAGATTTTTGGACTTCAGTTCCCAGAGTTCCTGACTATTGGCCAAGCTGACTGGGGCTTCTGGGAATTGAAGTCTAAAGAACCTGGAGGAGCAAAGTTTGAGAGAGAGATCTTGAGCACATTTGAGACTAACTGAAGGAAAGAAGTTGGCAGCACGAGCTTTCATAGACTTAAATCTACTTCTTCAGATGCATTTGGTTTTCCACTCCACCAAATGCATCTGAGGAAGTAGATTTAAGTCTATGAAAGCTCATACTGCCAACTTCTTTCCTTCAGTCAGGGCCTTTACAGACTGCCACAAATAATTCAGCTTGAGGCTACTTTAACTATCCTGGCTCAGTGCTAGGGAATCATGGGAATTGTATTTTTTTTTCTTAGACATTGAGCCTTCTTTGTCAGAGAGCGTTGGTGCCACAATAAACTACAGTTCCCATGATTCCTTAGCACTGAGCCAGGACAGTTAAAGTGGCCTCAAGCTGCATTATTTCTGGCAGTCTGTAAAGGCCCTAGTCTCAAAAGTGGTACAAGATCTCTCTACATACTGATTCTATAACTAACATGACTATACCTTTGAATTCTATATTCTTATAGTGCTATTATTCTATTTTTACTGCTCTGGCTGCCCCCTCCTATGACATTCTGGGGTTTGCAGTTTAGGGAAACACATTTAGAATTCTTAGCCAGAGATCCCTTAGGCTGCACTGGACTGCAAACCCCAGAATGCCACAGGAGGTGGCAGCCACAGCAACAAAAGTGGAATAGCAGCACTATAAGAGTGAAGTATTGGGAAGCCCAGCAATTAACATAACTAGAGTCCTCTGGCATAGTAGTTTGAGCATTGGTTTAGGACTCTGGAGACCAGGCCATGTAAGCCCAGTGAGTGACTTTGGGTGAATCACAGTCTCTCAGCCTCAGAGGATAGCAATGGGAACCCCCCCTCCCCAAAGAAACTTGCCAAAAAAAAAAAAAACCATGATAGGTTCGCCTGAGGATCGCCATAAGTTGGAAATGATTTGAAGGCGAGCAACAATAACAAGAATCCTACAAGAGCCAGCCTTGTCCTTCTTTGCAATGAAGATACATCTGATCACCCTAGATTTACCCAAGTGTTGACTCACTTAGTCAATTGTGGATTTAGTAAAGGGTGACCAGACTTGGTCCTCCTTTTCCAGGACACGTCCTACTTTTCAGGAGGAATTTCCAAAAGGTCCTCCATTCTGAGCAGGACTAAGACCCCTGAATTTATATTTATATTAAGTGTTTTTAGCTTTTACTTGATCATATCTTCCATTTTTTGGTACCTTGTCCTCCTCTGCGGTTAGGACATCTGGTCACCCTGGATTTATCCAAGTGTTCAATCACTAGTTAGCCATGGATTTAGTGCAGGGTGGTTTGAGTGTTGTGTGCCTTCTTCAAGTCATTTCCAACTTATGGCAACTCTAAGGCAAACCCATTATAGGGTTCTCTTGGCAAGGTTTCTTCAGAGGAGGTTTGCCCTTGCCTTCTACTGAGGAGGCTGAAAGAGTGTGACTCACCCAATGTCACCCACTGGGTTTCATGGATGAACCAAGAATTGAATCCTGGTCTCCAGAGTTGCAGTCCAACGCTCAAACTGCCATGCCATGCTGGCTAGACCGTGGGGGGGGGCAGTCTTCAACTCCATTACTAAGCTGAAGAGCCAGCACTGTCAAAGATGACTCCATGGTCATGTGGCTGGCATGACTGCACAGAATGCTGTTGCCTTCCCACCGAAGTGGTACCTATTTATCTACTTGTACTTTTACATGATTTCAAACTGCTAGGTTGGCAGAAACTGGGACTAGTGATGGGAGCTCACCCCATCATGTGGGCCTTGGGCCTCGAACTGCCAACCTTCCAATCTTCCAATCATCAGAATTGGCATCTTAATCACTAAGCCACCGCATACTCTCAGTGATTACACGTATATAAATACAGTTAAGTAACACATCGTCTCTTGGAATAGCCCACCCCCTGAATGCAAGCACATGTGCAAAAGCCCAGACATTATCTCAGATTTCTCACCTGAGTCAAGACCTTGACTTGTGTCAACATGAAACACCAGTGAAACAGAATGATGCTGAGTACCTCCAAGGTAACTGTCATATGCCTAAATCATTTAAAAGCAAACAGACAGCGCTTCTTAAATGTTTGTTCTGGATCCCAGTAATATGCACTTAATAACTAAAAATATATGTATTTAGTGGAGTATTTGTTATTAAGTTTTGTTTGTTAACCGCTACAATGGAAAGAAAGACAATAGATCTAAAATAACTAGTAGCCATCTGATCAAGACAGCATTTGTTGTTAACTGCCTTCATATTAATCTCGACCTATGGCAATCCTATGGAGGAGATCTCCAGGCCCCCCTGTCCTCTACTGCTCTGCCCAGCTCCGGCAAACTTGTATTCATGATCTCTGCATAAGCCCTAATATGACAACCACTAATCTTCAACAACAAGAACAAAATCACAGGCTTCCACAGCTTTCTGAGGAAAACAATATAATCTACACACTATTAATCCATCATTTCATGCTGTATAGAAAAAAGTGAAAATCCAAGTATCTAAGAGTTGAGAAAATGCCATTGCAAGAACTCTGGTTAGGGCAGAAGTTGCTTCTAAGACTCTAAAATATTGTCACCTCATGAAGGCCAGCTAAACACAGCCTTTGGGACACTGTAAAGGGGAGGGCTATAAGGGAAAGGATATAATCTAGATTAGAGCATTATTTAGTAAAGAGTTAGATAGGGGCAGGATGAAATAGTGAAGGCTGATTGGGGGAAGGCAATGGATAAGATCAGAATAGAGTTTTGGGACCTGGGAATGTGAGAAAGGTCACACTCTTTCAGTGGGGCAGGAGGGGACAGAATCTTGCCCTCTCCTGGAAACTCAGGCAAAAGCACACTGCTGCAGTCTCTCCTGGTTTGTCTGTTCTTCCTCATTAATAATTTTGCCATGTTGATGCTGCTCTGATGTTGCTTGGCCATGTGTCCTGGTTTTCATTTATGAAACGTTAGGGTATGGAATAGCTGCTAAACAGCACAGGAAAACAGAGAACACCCCTTTCAAGATGGTGTCAAGCTGCATATTGTAACAGGATGCAGGGTCTGTGGTACAGTCTGGAAGGAAGGCATTCCCTGACTGGGTAATGAGGACAAAAAGAGTGTCTTTGCATTGCTTTGAGGGAGCAGGAAATGAGGAAGCCAATCCTCATTGGCTGCTATAAACAATCATTGGCTACCAGGGCTGCAGAAATAATGCAGTTTGACACTGCTTTAACTGTCATGGCTCAATGCTATGGAATCCAGGGATTTGTAGTTTGTTGTGGCACCAGAGCTCTCTCACAGGTAGCTAAATAGTTCACAAAGCTACAAATCCAATAATAATAATAATAATAATAATAATAATAATAATAATAATAATAATAATAATAATAATAATTTATTTATTTTTATACCACCCTTTGGTGAACCAATCCGGGCAGTTTACAACATTAAAAACATACAACATAAACAATATATTTCCCTCCCCCCTTAAAAAGTTATTAAACTATATATCAATTAAAATCACAATAACAAATTAAAAACAGAAAAGAATACTAACAATTTAAAACCCCTGTAACTACAGTTCTAAGGGGAGCTATGGAGACACAGCTAAGGAGGAGGGGGGGAGATCCCGAGGCCGGGATATTTTAGTCTGGGAAGGCCTGCTGGAAGAGGTCCATCTTGACAGCCTTTTTGAAGCTGTCCAAAGATGTTAATTGACGGATCTCATCCGGCAGGCCGTTCCAGAGTCTAGGGGCAACAACAGAAAAAGTCCTCTGGGAGGTCGCCGCAAGCCTAGATTTTTGAGGCTGCAGTAAGTTCCTCCCAGAGGACCGGAGAGCGCGGGGAGGATTGTATGGGAGGAGGCGGTCTCTGAGATAGCTTGGACCCAAGCCATTTAGGGCTTTAAAGGTAATAACCAACACCTTGTACTGGGACCGGAAACCAATCGGCAGCCAGTGGAGGGACCTCAAAACTGGAGTGATGTCGTCCCTCCTGGATGTTCCCAACACAAGCCTAGCTGCCATGTTTTGAACCAGCTGTAGTTTCTGAACCAGGCACAAGGGTAGCCCCATGTAGAGCGCATTACAGAAGTCGAGGTGGGAGGTTACCAGTGCGTGCACAACAGTCTCGAGATCTCTTACTTCCAGAAAAGGCGCAGCTGGCGTATCAGCCGAAGCTGATAGCAGGTGGTCCTGACTGTCGCATTTACCTGATTTGTCATCAGGAGCGACAAGTCTAGGAGCACCCCCAGACTGCGAACACAGTCACTGGAGGAGAGTGTGACCCCATCCAGGACTGGAGGTTGCAACCCAATTCTTGGTTTCGGGGCTGCTACTGTGAGCACCTCCGTCTTGTCTGGATTCAGTTTCAATCTGTTTTTCCTCATCCAGCCTATTACTGCCTAAAGACATTCATTGAGAGAGGAGACGCCACTGGAATTCGAGGCCGACGAATGAGACACGGAGAAATAGATTTGGGTGTCATCAGCATACTGATAACACTCAGCACCATAACTCCGTATGATCTCAACCCAGCGGCTTCATATAGATGTTAAACAACACTGGGGACAAAATAGCTCCCTGCGGGACCCCACAATTGAGCTCCCTCTTACTGGAGCTACTGTCCCCGAGCAGCCCCCACTGGGACCTCCATAGAATTGAGCCATGGCAGTTAAGGTGGTGTCAAAAGGCATTATTTCTGCAGAGTAGATGCAGCCCAAGTGAAGGTAAACATTTGTGGACTCCTGAGTATATGATAAAATATTGAGAGAGTGGGACAGATTGTAGAGACAGGATTTTGTATATACACTTGTCCCTCCACATTTGCTGGGATTAGGGACACAGACCCCATGAATGCAGAAAAACTGCAAATAACAAAAACGCTATGTTTTTACCGAGAGAACATCTCTCTAGGAATCTCTAGGTCCTCCAGTGCAACTCTGTGGTCAACACCTGCCAGACATTGACCATAGAATTGCGCTGGAGAAGCTACAAATGCCTAGTGGAGTTTTTTCTTTAGGAATTTCTAAGTCCTTTAGTATGACTTAATTATAAAATCTTAATAAAATAAAATCTGTGAATAATCAAATCCATAAAAGTCAAAGCTGCAAATGTGGAGGGATGAGTGTAGAAGTGGTGGAGAATCTAAATAGTTTCTGCCATAGAGTGAACAATAAATAAATAAAATCATGCATGTTGCTCAAAAACATCTCTAAAAACCCTGTCTTCTATTAGTGGTAGGTGTGGGGGAATGTTCATATCAGCATTCAAGCTGCAAGTTGCTGGCAAAATGTGATTTTCCAAGTTCTGTTGCTATTTAGTAACGAATGGAACAATGCTGCCCCCTATCTGGGCCTATTAGGAATATGTTTCAATCCCAAAATTTGTTTCAGAACCTGGTTTGGTGCTTCAGAAAATGGTCCACTTCAGTCAGATGGATTAAAAGCCACTCACCTTTGATTAAGGTTTCAAACAAAGTCAGAATTTGGAAATCTGAAAATGTATTCTATCACTGGAAATTTTAAAAATGGCTAAGTGCTAAAGATACCATGTATGGCCAAGAAGATAAACAAATGGGTCCTAGAACAGATCAAACCCGAATTCTCCCTGGAAGCCAGGATGACTTATTGAGGCTGTCGTACTTTGGCCACATCACAAGGCATGAATAATTGGAAAAGGCAATGATGCTAGGAAAGGTGGAAGGCAGTAGAAAGAAAAGAAGACCACATGCCAGCCGGTTAGACTCAATTAGAGAGGTCATGGGCCTGAGCCTGCAGGATCTGAACAGAGCGGTTGAGGACAGGTTTGGGGGTTTTTTTTTGGGGGGGAATGTCTCATTCACAGTTGCCATGAGTCAAGATCGACTTGAGGGCAGTTAAAAACAGCAGCAACATAACTTTTTTCCCTGTAGGAAAAGATTACATCTGCCAAATATTAAGCAAATAGGTGTGGAGGTTTTATGCTACATGGATTTAACATGGGGGTGGGGGAGTGGGGGGTCTTTTCAGTGGACTGCCAATTACTAAGATTTCTTGATGGAATTTGACTAAATTTGCAGGGATACTTGCTTTTCCCAAGGGGATCAAGCCTTACATGAAACTGATCTACTGCAAGTGCAGCAATAAGTGACTGGAAGACCCTTCTTAATCCCACTGTGGGAGAAAGGTGGGATATAAATCCTGGAAATAAATAAATAAATATTAATCAGAAATGTTTTCAGTGCCTCTGAGGATATACAGAATATTTCTCTGAACAACCAAATCACTGTATTCTCTGTATCAAACAAGAAGCTTGCTCTGCAAAAATCAGTAAAAGAGCATAAATTTTGCATGCAGGAGCCAAGAATCTCAAATTCAGTCTGTGTCATGTCCATTTAATCATTAGCTATCTAACTACTCCACTGTTATACTGCGAGCCTAGTGAAATAAAGGCATATTTGCATTCATTCATTTTGTTTCTGTTTCACACAGACATGTGAAATGCTTACAGCAAAAGTTCAGGAAGGAAACAAAATAGCCCTGGGTGAATACATGATTCCTAAAATAGCCTGAAACATTTACTTTGTCAGCTTGCACTTGCTGAATCCTCAGTTTTCTCACCTAAAAACAACAACAACCTGGCTTATTAGAAATGGATGCAGCAAATCTGTACTCATTTGCCTGACAGCATGCCCTGTTGCATTCAATATGATTTAATTCTGAATAGACATGGGGAAGTCATGGGTTTAGCTATCTGAATATTTTGTTTCCAAACCAATAATTCCATCCTTAAAGCTCCTCAAATCCATTGAAGCAGGAGCTGAATGGAAAGCTGAGTTGAGAAGAACTCATGAGAGGAAGAAATGAGGGGTGGGATAAGAAAAACATTTCACTTAATTATCCAAGTGAAAGGAATAAACATGTTAAAATCATTCAAAAGGCTTCACACATCTCAAATAATAGCACAACCCACATTGAATTGAAACAACTTTCTTATACATCCCAGTTGCCATGTAGAAAAATTCCAAACTATTTCCATATATGCCAACAGATATCGCAGAGGAGGACACAGGACTTCTGATTTTCAGTGCTAATGGGCTGACGTTCTGAAAGAGTCATAGCTACCTGAAGGTCTCTTGCTAAGGAAGCAAATCATACACACCCCACTCACACATCCTATTAACGCATTCCAGGCAAGGTCTTATGATTTCCTTGCTTCATTGGAACAACAAGCCAGCCAGCATAGACCCAGGTGATATATCCTAATTCTTCTCTCAAGGCCCTTTGGTTTTACAGCATCTGGCAGAGAGCAAGCTCCCCTTAAGAAATTCTATCAACCTAAAACAACAACAGCAAATGTTTGTATAGCATCAATCAGAAAACCTGCAGCATTGAGCCATATTGGGTGGAATTTTACAAAATTTTAATTTAATGAATCAATGCAGCAGTACTCAAACTTTTTACCCTTTACATCTATGTGCAGATGTCGTGTACCCCCCCTTGATGTAATATATGGATAAAAATAATTTTGTTTATGTAGTGTGCGTATTTTCAGCAGCATATTCATATATATTCATATTTTAACATTTTATAAGGAAATAACATTGTTTAAATTAAAATAAATTTATTTAAGTAAATTCAATATTTAACTCAATGCATGTGTATTTTACAAATAAAAAAGTTTGAGAGGAGGAGGAGGAAGAGAAAGAAGGATTAGGGCTTCCAAGTCTCACATCTCCCTTGAGTAACCCCCAGGTCCCCCACCCCACTGTTGAGAACCATTGGATTAATGATTTTCCTCACCAAGATCTGGTACTTCTCCAGAAGCAAAACATCATACAAAGTTTCTGCTAGGATCCAGCTTCATTTTTATTACTTTGGAGGTTGGTCTGAGAAATTTGGCTCAGACTAGATTTGGATCCATTATATCTGTTGCCTGTGCTATCTTGAAAACCTGCTAACAGAGCAATCCTCTAGTCAAATAAATTGTTTGTGCAGCTTCGGGGCTTAGTGGGAGCTCTACTGTGTCAGCAGAAGGCCAAATCTGCTGCCACCATGATAGATGGATCACATATTCTGCCAACGTAGCCATTCTTCCAGTAAAGATGGAGCAGTGGGATAGGTGAAACAGGACAGAGCTGTGGGCAAGAGAGGAATATACATTTGTTGTTTTTTATAATCATCCAGACCATACCCATAGGCCTGTTGTTGTCAGAACTTTACACCAGCCTCAAGTCTGATTCAAGAAATCCTGCCCATTGATTACTGGGGCAGGGAAGATACCCTTGCTCCAGAACTTACATGGCAACTTGAACATCTTGCTAACACCTGTTTTCTGAGACCTTGCACTGGTAAAAAAGAAAAGAACATAACAAAGAGCCACGCTGGATGGGGCCAAAGGCCTATCTAGTCCAGCATGTTCTTCTAACAGTATTCAAGCAGTATTCAACCAGATGACAATGGCTAAGATATGACTGCAATACTCATTTTCCCTAACAGTTGATACACAGAGGCATAAAGTGGAAGTAGTAAATAGTTGTTTTGAAGGATAGAGACTGATAAGCATGTTCTTCATGAACTTAACCAATTCTTTTCAAAGCCTTTCAAGTTGACAGCCAGAACTGTATGTTGTAGCAGTGAATTCCACAGCTGAACTATACACTGTGCAGAGATTTCCTTTTATATGTTGTGAATCACTCACTCTGCTTCAGTAGGCAATCCTCAGTTCTGTAATAAGAGATAAGACTTCTTTCTATACACTTTCTCCACATTGTGTATAATGGTATATATCTACTGCCATGTCTCTCCTTCCTTATCCTTTTTCTAATCTAATCTATCTCATCTTGGGACTCCAGATCCAAACATCCAACACCCATTTCACTATTCAGATATCAAAATGGGGCACCCCATGCCAGAAGCAATAATAATAATTTTAAAAAATGGAGCGGAATAGGATTCCATTTGAATTATTGTCACTGCTGGCCAAATGCATATGAGCATTTTTACTTTGCAGGATCACAGCCTGCATGTGTACAGCAGAAGGAATGGTGATGAGATACACACAGAATTGCATTATAACACCTGCAGCAAAGTTTGTGGAAATTACTTTTTTGGACTGCAACTCCCAGAATGTCTCAGTCAGCATATCTGCTTGTGGGAGCTGCAGTCCAAAAAGTAATTCATCATATTTTGCCTTGCAGTGTGTATTGTGATATGCATTAACTTCCCCTCAGGACAGAGGCTGAGTGTATTTATTTATATATTTATTTATTGTATTTATATCCTGCCTTTCCCCCCAACAATGTGACTCAAGACAGATAACAACATATTTAAAAACAATATAGATTAAAAACTATACAAAAGCTTCAATAAATGTATAAATATAAAAGTTATTTTTAAATATTTTAATTTATAAGGTTATAAAGCATTAAATGACGTTCTAGAAGTACAGTGTCTAGATCAAGGGAAGTAATAGTGCCACTCTATTCTGCTTTGGTCAGGCCTCACCTGGAATACTATGTCCAGTTCTGGGCACCACAATTCAAAAAAGATGTTGAGTTCAGCAATTTAATGCGTTTTTACTGTGTTGCAGCAAAAAGGCTTTCAGTAGTGTGGTGTGTGTAGTGTTTTTATTATGTTTCAAGCATCTTTCACTGTTTTTTAACACATATTTTAATGTTGGTTTTAACTTGTATTTTTAAAATAAAAATTTAGTTTAATTGATTTAACTTTTGCATTAAGAGTTTTAAAAAATTATTTAGTGATTTTAAAAAATTCTACGTCTCCTTAGCTCCTGTGCTAGGAGAAAGGCAGGATAGAAAATAAATAAAAAAATAAATAGTTGGGATATATGGCTACTATCTATCTATCTATCTATCTATCTCCTTTTTAGAAGAGCAATCTCTTTCCCACACCCTAGTTTGAGCTAGATTCAGCTGTCCTCACGATAGAACTCAAAGGCCTGAAACAGATGGGCCAAATGATGCGGTTTCCTGCTGCGTTCAGGCCGTAGTGTTCAGATGACGCATGCACTAAATACGGCAGGAGACCATGCTGGACCTGCATTATAAGGAAAGAACCAGGCCAAAAAGGAGCGGTAAAAAACTGCAATGGTGGCCTGCATCAAGGCCAGGCATGTGTGGTTGTCATGGCTCTGGTGTGAACGGTGCTGGTGCAACCCTGCTGTGTTTTTTTCAGCCCATCTGTTTTGGGCCTAAGTGATTTAGGTAGTGAGCTCAGTGGTACTTTCATTTTCTGTTCATTTCTGTATGCTACAGTCAGCTCTTGCCACCTCCACACCATTCCTCCTTGCACTGAAAGGTTTTTTGTTTGTTTGTTTGTTTTCTCTGCCTCGCTTTCAGACACCATCCCCAACTTTTATATTCAAAACTTTACATCCCTGTGGTTTTAGATATGGAAAGCTGCATCCAACTTCTCCTCTTACTCAACATGCATGCTATTTGCGCTCTCCAATAGAGACTTTGACTTCACCTAGGAAACCACACCTGTTCCCAGGCAATGCAAGCAGCTGTCACATCACTCTCTCAGCTCCTTTCTTTTCTCTTTTGCAAAACAAATGGGTTTTACCACCAGCTCATTCCTCCTCCTCCAGTTTCCACACTTCATGAAGAGAGAGAGAGACTCACTTGGAGGTCACCATATGAGCTGATGTGGGAAAGGAAATATCATGTCTGGTGAGTATTGTTGGAAAAGGAGAAGAGAAACACAAACACACTACATACACAGCACTTTTCCTCAGAGAGAAGGATGTCCTTTCCCAGCTTCATCATGACAAGGATTTTTTAACATTCAGGACCCCACGAACTATTTTTCTTCTCAAATGCCCCATCCTTCCAGTCGATGCCTATTTCCTCTCCTCTCAGGACACCCCCACATCCCCACTAAAGTTCTAAACAGGGTGACCAGATATCCTCCTTTCCCAGGACATGTCCTACACTTCAACCTTCTGTCCAGGAGGAATTTCCAAATATCTTTCATTTTGAGCATGACCATGAAGCATCACTCTTGTAGAATCATAGAGTTGGAAGAGATCTCAAGGGCCATATAGTCCAGCCCCCTGCCATGCAGGAATACACAGTCAAAGCACTCCTGACAGATGGCCATCCAGCCTCTGTTTAAAAACCTCCAAAGAAATACAGTCAACTCTCCATATTCATGGATTCTTTATCCATGGATTCAAGCATCCACGGCTTGAAAATGTTCAAAATATATACACTCGTCCCTCCACAATTGTGGCTTTGACTTTTGTGGCTTTGATTATTAATGCATTTTATTAATATGTTCTCTTTGGGAATATCTAGGTCCTCCAGCACAACTAGCTTTAACCAAAAGTCGCACTGAAGGACCTAGAGGTTCCTAGAGGGAACACTCCTCTAGGGATTTGCAGCTCCTCCAGTGCAATTGTGTGGTCAATGTTTGGTAGATGTTGACCATAGAGTTGCACTGGAGGACCTAGAGATTCCTAGGGGGGTTGCAGACTGCCAGAAATAGTGTGAATTCAGTCCACTTTCAGGGTTAGGGTTAGAGTTAGGGAACCATGGGAACTGTATTTTATTGTGGCATCAGAGTTGTCTGACAGAGAAGGCTCAATGTCTCAGAAAAATAACAGTTCCCATGATTCCCTAGCACTAACCCTAACCCTAAAAGTGGACTGAATTCACACTATTTCTGGCAGTCTGCAACCCCCCCTAGAGAGGTGTTCTCTCAAGTAAAAACCTAAGTGTTTTTGTTATTTGTGTTTTTTCCGCATTCACAGGAGTCCTATGCCCTTAACCTCACAAATATAAATGTATATATAAATTCCAAAGAGCAAACCTTGATTTTGCCATTTTATATAAGAGTTACGATTTTACTATGCCAGTATATTTGATGGGACTGGAACATCCACAGATTTTGGTCCTGGAACCAACCCCCAGAGGATACCAGGGGTAAACAGTAAAGGTAAAGGTATTCCCCGTTGACAAGGTTGTCAAGTTGTGTCCGACCATATGGAGCAGTGCTCATCTCCGTTACTAAACCGAAGAGCCAGCGTTGTCAGAGACTACTCTGTGATCATGTGGCCAGCATGACTGCACAGAAGGCTGTTTACCTTCCCACCGAAGTGGTACCTATTTATCTACTTGCATTTGCGAACATCTACTTTCGAACTGCTAGGTTGGCAGAAGCTGGGACTAGTGACAAGAGCTCACCCCATCATGCAGCACCCGGACCTCGAACTGCCAACCTTCCAACCTTATGATCATCAGAACTGGCATCTTAACCATTAAGCCATCCAGTTCCCTACTTATTCCCTAAAAGGTAAAGGTATTCCCCATTGACAAGGTTGTCAAGTCATGTCGGACCATAGGGGATGGTGCTCGTCATGTTACTAAGCGGAAAAGCCAGCGTTGTCAGAGACTACTTTGTAATCATGTGGCCAGCATGACTGTACAGGACGCTATTTACCTTCCCACTGAAGTGGTACCTATTTATCTACTTGCATTTGCATCATTCTATTTCTAGGAGTGCTTTTAACTTTCCTTTGGCCATGTCCTCCATTTAGCGGTGCCTTGTCCTCCTGTGCGGCGAGGGACCCCCTCCCACCCCAGGGAGACAGATCCTGGTCCCCAAAGAGCCCCTCAGGGTCCCACCAAGCGAGGCATCTTGCACCGCGTCCCCGACACAGGCTCCCATCCTTTGGTATCCATCCTCCCTGCCTCTTCCTCAGCCTCTGTGAGGAGAGAGGAGGGGAGAGTCCTTGCCAAAGAGGCCTTTTCCCCTCCACAATTGCAGGATGTAAACAACCGTGCGAGAGAGGCCAGGGGCCTCAGCCCAGGCGGCCAAAGGAAACCAGCCCAGAGAAAGAGAGAGGAAGAGAGAGAGACCCAGCAGGATACCTTGCAGCCGGGGGGCTTTTCCCAGGGGGGCTCCGAGGGACGTCCCAGGAGCGGTGCCACCACATCTGTCCCAGGCACAGCCTCCTTCTCCTCCTCACAGCACCTCAGCCTCCTCGCCGTCCTCCTTGTCCTCCTTTCCCCAGCCCTTGTGGCCGGGCTCCAGAGTCCCTCCTCTGCCTTCCTTCCATCCGTGCCTTGGCGCGGGGCAATGCCTCTTTGTCCACACTCTCCACCCGGTTCCTCTTTTTATGCGCTTCCTGAAAGGCTAGCCGCTGGGAGACTCTCCTACAGACGCTGCACCATGCTGTGTAAAAAGAATAATGCCCACATACACACACACATAGACACACACACCCCTCTCACAATAATAGCTACAGCTGCAGCAGCAGCAGCCACAACTCCAGCTTGGAGTCGGAGCGCAAGGACGACCAACCAAGGCTGAGAGAGAGAGAGAGAGAGAGGCGCTTCTGCTCCGACTTGGGCAAGTGGGGACAAGTTCCCGCCCTACAAGTCTTTGGGGTGATGGGGGTGGCGGGAGATGGGGCTTCCCTCAGGGCTCTGAAACGCCTCCCCACAGCACAGGAGAGGGGGGCTTCCCCTCCTTCCCAAATGGCAGAGCAGACAGTCCCAGGAGTAGAAAGGACCACCTGGGAGCTCAAGAGGGACTGGGTCAGATGCACCTGGAGAGGGCCCTCTCCTGCTCCAGAGAAAGGCAAGGACACTCCCTCAGTTTGGGAGCCAAGCCAAGCGCCTTCTCTCCCTCTCTGCCTCTTCTTGCCTTGCTGCCACCAACGCAAGGCCCTGGCTTACTAATACTACGTAGTCCTGATGAGGAGCCAAAGGCTTGGAAGGTGCAGGCTGTGTCACAATCCTCCTGGTTGTCTTTCAAGACAGGTGTGTTGGCCGTCTGAGAAATAAATACATTTCAAAATCCATCCTGCAACATTATGCTTTTATGGGGCCGAGGTGCGTGTGTTGTGTGCCTTCAAGTCGTTTCTGACTTACGGCGACCCTAAAGTTAAGGTTTACTTAGCATGATTTGTTCAGAGGAGGTTTTGCCATTACTTTCCCCTGAGGTTGAGAGAATGTGACTTGCCCAAGGTCATCCAGTGGGTTTCATGACCCAGGAGGAATCAAACCTTGGGCTCCACAAATGTACTCTGCCTCTCAAACCTCTATGCCACAATGCATCACACAAAAGATGCCCATCTAACCATGGCTTAAAGACCTCCCAAGATAGAGAGTCCACCACCCACTTAAGCAGTTCCACTGCACTATTCATAGATTGGCGCCCAGGTGGAGGGACTCTCCATCCTGTCCTTAAATAGAGGTTGAGAGGGCATCTTTTAGGAGTGCTGTGATTGTGTCTTCCTGCATGGCAGGAAGTTGGAGTAGATGGACCATGTGGTCCATTCCAGCTTTAAGAGTCTACTATTCTGATTTTAAAACACACGCTTTTCAGGCTTTGCTGGCTTCTTCATCAGGTGAAAGGTAGATGATTAAAAGCTTGCAGGGGAGAAAGTGTGTGACAGTGCTGTGGATTTTGAATCTTCCTTGTATTTGTCATCACATCTTAGCTGTGAAACAGCCTGTTTTTTCATTTTATACACAATCTGAGGAATGATGATGAGAGAGAGTACTTTGCTACTCAGTGATAATGGCAAAAGATTTGCACCAGAAAAGGTTTTCTGGATCCAAATGCAATACTGGACCTAAAGGCAACATTTTACACCTACTTCTGCAGAGGAATACAAGACTGCCAAGGATGGCAGACCAAACTGTTAGTTTTTCTCCCCACACTAATATCAATAACAGCCAGAAATGTAAATGAAAGGAATCCACCAGAATGTTTCTATTTGCTGAGAGATTTCAAGCATATAGTTTTCCACAAGCATTGTGCTGTGTAAAATTAGTTGTAACTCAAGAACCACATGGCTTGCATTCACTCTATTGTTGATGTGTGGGGGGTGGAGAATTTAAGGACTGGTCCAAGTTTGTCTGTTTTATGGTTGCTTTTATAACGTTTATATTTCCCCCCTTCTTTTTTTTTTTTTTTTAAAAGTATACCTACACCTATTAACAGAGCCTCTGACAAACTCTTTTATAATTTTTTTCAGTCAGTGAATATTCCCTTTTCCTCCCTGTCTTATGCATAGCTGGAGGGCTTTTTAGCAGCATCAACATTGGGAGGGTAGTGAATGAGGGATGAAGAAAAACAGACTTTCAGTGCAAGATTGCAGCAGCATGACTGCAGTATACAATGCAATGCAGCTTGAACTGGAAGGGAATGGGATTAGCTGATCCTACTGTAGCTGTGTGTGCCTCCCTACAACAGACAAGGTAAATGGCAGCTGCCTCCAGAAACCATTGCTGAGCATAAGTGAAAGGCAAAACAGAAAGAAAGTAGGAGAACAGATAGACCTGCCACACCAGCTCCTCCATCTCCAGCATGCCTCTTGAAAAAGTATAGATGTAAAAATCTGGCCACCAAAATGGAAATCAAGAAAAGTAGAAGTTGGTGAAAGAAAAAGTCATCTGTAAATTCCTTTTGGAAAGAGCTTTCATGTGGTCTCTAGAAGATTCAAAATGTTTTTGTTCATTTATGCAAGGCTTACCTGACCTGGTGTGCATATTATTAATTTTGAACAAAAAACTTACTGAAACATGTTGAACTGTTCTTCTTTATTATGGTGTAGGAATCAAACCTTATTCTTTCCATGTTATTTCTGCTTCTGGTATTACATTTGCTTTTAAAGAAGTAATGCTTAGTACATTTGTTTTGTTAACTGAGGGCCTTTGCAGACTGCCAGAAATAGTGCCCATTAAATTGAGGCACTGCTCTGGCTCAGTGCAAGGGAGTCATGGGAATTGTATTTTTTTCTAGGACATTGAGCCTTCTCTGTCAGAGAGCTCTGGTGCCACAATAAATTACAGTTCCCATGATTCCCTAGCACTGAGCCAGGGCAGTGCCTCAATTTAATTTGCATTATTTCTGGCAGTCTGCAACGGCCCTCAACAACAATCTTACTTTGTATTATGAGAAATGTGTGGAGGTGCTCTTTAAAAAATGGAAGAACTAGGGGCCAAAAACACACCTTTAGACCATTTTTAACAGTTTGTCTAAAAGTGAGAGGCAAGACATAAAATAAATATTAATGTGCCACCAGAAGAGCTAAATTTTCTGGTTCTGCCTTGTAACACAGCTATGACAGATAAGACTCACACTGAAAACTCTCCTGGTTGGTAACCCAACTCTCAACTTCCCAACTATTTAATGGGAACCCAGGTGAAGGCTGGATTAAGGTTGTTGGGGCCCTGGAGCTGTTACCAAAACAGGGAACAATGTCAAGAACAGATAGTTAGACCCTTTAATAGCCATGTGTAAGCTATTCTGGGTGTGGTGACACAGAAATTAAATATTACGCAGAAATTAAATAGCACAAAATATAGCAACACAAAAATCTTCATGTGTGGGCCCACTTTCAGCACAGGAACTGCATTGAGACTAATAAATGCCTGTTTCCTTGAATCTAGTTGAATAACACCCAAAATATTATTGGACGCAATAAGAGAGTCTGGAAGTGACGAGGACAAGATGTAGACTATACATTTTTTCCCCCTTCAGCACTCTGCCCACTGGTCATTGAAAGACTGGAGCAATTGCTCCAATTGAACCATTAATAATCTGACGGTGACCCAAGTACACAGTTTACTGGGGGACAAGGGTAGTAAGTGCAGGAAACGTGAGTTATCTAAAGTTGCATGAGGAATTGAAAGTATGAAGAAAAGCTTGTCAGACTACAAAAGGTAATGAAGAGAACAGGAAGTGGATGTATGTATGCATGGGGGGGGGGGGTTGTTAACCACTTCTATATAATATCAGCTGAATAACAGACCATATGATTACACACAGAGACACACACACAGAGCAGGCTTTCCAGCACCAGTTCCTTTCACAAAACAATGACATAGGAAGAAAAGCTCAATTTTTCTATAGCTATTTAGAATCTCTTCAGCCTTTCTCCAATGCGACACAAGCAAAATTGTAAGCAACATCAGCTGATGACTGACTGGTCTCCCAAGAGATCCATCCCTAACTTGATAATCCAATAGCATGATAATAAATAACGTGTGATGGGCTCATGACACAGAGTACTATTTGTATTCTGCCAATTTACCCACAGAAACCACCAAGGCCCTTTAAATTTTCTTATAATGTGTACTCTGACCTCTGTACATGTCTCCAACACCTATCCTAAAATGCACTAGGCATGCTATAAAAACTGGAGTTAAATTTAAAAGGGTAACATTTCATTTAGCATTTCTTATGTGCTGATGGGAAAGAAAGACATATGAAAGAAGCTTTATAGACCTGGCAATCCCAACAGGCAATATAGCAGCATATGGAGGTGTTTTTTTTTAAGTTACTCTATTTTTCAGCAATTCAGATGTCACATACCTTTCCCTTGGAGCATGATGGGAAAAGCAGGGATGGCCCTCCAGATGTTATACTACAGTTCCCAGCAGCCTTAGCCAGCATTAACAATGGTGAAAAATGATGGGAGGTAAAGTCCAACAACATTTAGAGGGATACATGATTTTAATTCCTGAAATATAGTGTTTACCTGCCTGTCTTAATCACAAAAATTATTTATAAGTTTTGTGGCATGAAATTACACATCATACTAAAGAACATAATACACATTTATGTAAGCAACAGTAGCACCATAACCCTGCTGTTCCTCTTTGTGGAAAGCAGAGGTGTCTGTGTCTGCCATTTGCTGTTTTGCGCATTCAGGCCAACTCCACCTTATGCCGATCCTAAAATACAACTATTATTATCTCTATAAACTGGCCTGCAGCCCTCAGGTACAGTGAACAATTATATATATTTGCCACTATTGAAGTATTTCAGAGTCAATATTGTTTTTGTATGTGGTGTTGGGAAGGGGTGCCATTTTCCCCTTCATCCTAGGCAGCAAAATGTCTTGGTAGCAAGTAAGTGTTACTGTACTGAAAGTCTTATGGTCCCCATTATCCTTCTTAGAAGTTTATTTTTCTAGAGAAGAGAAAGGTGATTAAACCAGTTTAAAACTCCAATGCTATGCTCACTTATCTGAGAGTATGCCTTATTAGGATGCAACTTCCTTTTGACTAAATACACACACACACACACACACACACAAACAGAGTAAGGATTACCGTATATGAGGTATTGCACATCTTTAGTGTGGATTCCCTTTCTACATTTTACCAGCTTTGTTTTCTATACAAGGAAATATCTGCTGTGCGTAGTTATATATAGCTTCAATTGCAGCTAAACTGCTAGGACATTGTGGATTGAGAGTCAGTGTGGTGTAGTGGTTTAAGTATTGGTCGAGCCATGGAAATCCACTAGTCACCTTAGCCAAGTCACGTTCTCGCAGCCTCAGAGGAAGGCAAAGACAAACCCCCTCTGAAGAAATCTTGCCAAAAAAACTCCATAATAGGAGTTGCCAAACTTGAAGTCATTCAGAACTGAGAAGGAATTTCACATGCTGCAAGTGGTGGTTTGTGTTGTGCTTCACCATCTCTTATGGGTGTTGAAGTGAAATGAATAGAAATAGTGTTTTGTTCTATAGGTCAGTGATTTGTAGCACTCAATTGTTTGCTTTTTTTAACCAGCAAAAACTATTTAGTTATTATTGCAAAATGGGAGAGTAAAAAATTACTTTTCAAAATGTATAATGCTAGTGGTCCCTAACTACTTTGGGGTGGAGGTATAATTTAATTTCAAAAATATGCACAAGTGTCATAACAGAAAAGAAGCTCCAACATGACAGGGAAAGTATTACTTTAGAGCAGTGATTCCCAAACTTTGGTCCTTCGGGTGTTTTGGACTTCAGCTCCCAGAAGCCCAGTCACCATGGCCAAAAGCCAAGAATCCTGGGAGGTGAAGTCCAAAACACGTGGCGGGCCAAAGTTTGGGAACCACTGCTTTAGAGGGAAACAATTAATATGATGTATTATGCTCTTTAATGAATGGTAGCAAAGCTACTCTCTCCTCTCAAGCAACTCCCAGTGATTCAGATATTTTTCTCCCTGGTTGTTTTTTGGATTATGACTCTGGAGACCAGGGGTCATGAAAACCCAGTGCAGATTTAGCCTAGGCCACAGCTGATAGGAGAATAAAATGTGGGTTTCCAAAATCATGCCCCAACACTCATAGGACTACTTAATATTGCAATAATTTAATTCTGTTTTAATGTAACACTTTTCTATGTTTTTAATTGTACTGTTTTAATTTTGTAATCCACTCTGAGTCCCAGTTTTGGGAAAAGGGTGAGATATTGTGGGGTAATTTAAGTTTTCTAAGGCTTTATCCTTTAGTAAGGAAACAAAAATATTTAAATATCAAAATATGGAAGCCAAACCTGTTATAGTCTGGCTTTAAATTAGAAGAGAAGCAGAAGAATGACTTTGCCTAACTATGCTTCCCTAAGAACTGACTCAAAAAACAACAAACACATAGCTTGTAGTTTAAAAAAATGGCTTTAATCTATATTTACATAAAAAGCTAAATCCTAATCTAACTAGTGATGGTTTAGGTAACAGGAAGATGGAACAATTCAGGGCCTTTACAGATGCCAGAAATAGTGCAGCTTGAGGCCACTTTAACTGTCCTGGCTCAGTGCTAAGGAATCATGGGAACTGTAGTTTATTGTGGCACGAGAGCTCTCTGACAGAGAAGGCTCAATGTCCCAGAAAAAAAATACAATTCCCATGATTCCCTAGCACTGAGGCAGGACAGTTAAAGTGGCCTCAAGCTGTACTATTTCTGGCAGTCTAAAGGCTCTCAGTTGGGGGTGGGTTGGGATATGAATTTTGTTGTATGGGGTTTTAACTGATGTAAGCTGCTTAGATTGTCTTCATTTAAGCGGGGTATAAATAAATTTTATTATTATTATTATTATTATCAGTTAAAAATCTTGAGAGAAAAGCTCTAGACTGTTAGTTTCAAAGGGGGAGTGACTTAAGTCAGATGGTTAGTTTAAATGAGAGAGAGAGAGAGAGAGAGAGGAGTTTGCAAGCAGAAATCCCTTTCTATCTAAGGAAGAGGAAAAAGAATACAAAGATCTTCCAACAGATAATAATAATAATAATAATAATAATAATAATAATAATAATATAATTCACTTTAAAAAGTCATAAGGATTCATAGTGTCACACATCTGCATGACTACAGTCAGAGATATGGTGCATTCTGTAGTTCCAGCATATTGTTATTGGTGTGTGCCTTCAAGTATTTTTCTGACTTCTGGTGACCCTTAAGGTGAAACTATCACAGGGTTTTCTTGGCAAGATTGATTCAGAGGAGGTTTGCCTTTGCCATGGCCATCCTTTAACTTCTTCAGAGGCAGAGAGTATGTGACTTCCCCAAGGTCACCCAGTGGGTTTCCGTGACTGAGTGGGGATTGGAAGCCTGGCCTCCAGAGCTGTAGTTCAACACTCAAACCAATACACCATACTGGCTGTCTCTAGCATATTACTTCCCATCAACAGAAACAGAATAATAGCGTTCATCCTGTGCCAGTCCTATCCAGCCCACAGAATTGACAGCAAGAATGTGTGACCAGTGTGAATTGTTTAACCTACATTCTGGATGCTGTGGAAAAAGTATTTCCTTCTCCAGGAAGACTTCACATGTTTTCATTGTGCATTCCAGCACAGAATATAGACAGCGGAAACCTGTACTATATACATGCAATTATAACACTTTCAAACATTATGCTTTCTAAATGCTTTAGTATTTACTGAATCTGTAACTTTGCCTGTTTTGCATTTATAACTTTTTGACTCAATTTCTATAAATGCACTATAAGACAGGATTTTACTTTTTAAACACATTCACAAATGGAATTGTAGCTTCTGATTTCTGCCAAAATATGTTGTTGCTGTTGTTTGCCTTCGAGTCATTTCTGACTTATGGCAACCTTAGCACGACTCTATCATGGGGCTTTCTTGGCAAGATTTCTTCAGAAGGCTTTCTTGGCAAGATTTCTTGCCTTTGCCCTCATTGACGCTAAAAGAATGTGACGTGCCCAAGGTCACCCAGTGTGTTTCATGTCTGAGTGGGGATTCGAACCCTGGTCTCCAGATTCATACTTCAACACTCAAACCATTACATATTGGCTCTCTTAGAATATTTCTAACACTTGGAAATCTACCTACTGCTTTTTGATTTAAATACCCTGAAAGCACCAGATCCCACCAGATCTTGGAAGTTAAGCAGGGTCAGCCTGTTTAGTTCTTGGATGGGGGACTACCAAGGAATACCAGATAGTGTAGGCTATATTTCAAAGGAAGGCACAGACAAACCACCTCTGAATATTTCTTGCCTAATAAAACCACACAGATCACAAATTACTCTTATCAAAAATAAGAGTGAAGCTGAAGAAGAAACAAAAACCAGTCATTATACCCAAATATGATCTGAACAACATACATCTGAACAGAATTTATTGACAACATAAGAAACAGATTTGAACTAGTAAATGTAATTGACCAGGAACCAGAAGAACTATGGTCAGAAGCCAGAGATATAATGAAGGAAGAATACGAACATACACTTTCTGTGGTCAAAAAGAGAGGAAAAAACCCATGGATGGCAGATAAAATGCTACAAGCAATAAAGGAAAGAAGAGAAGCAAAATAGAAGGAAGACAGGAACTAAGAACCATTAATGCAACAGTACAATGGTTAGTGCAAAAAGATAAAGGAAATTATTACAATGACCTATTTGAAGAAACAGAAGACAACAAGAAAAAGGGGACAACGAGAGACCTATTCCACAAGATCCAGGAAATCAAAGGAAAGTTCAAACCAAGAACCAGGACACTGTATGACAATAAACATAACATAATTCAAAACCAGGAAGGAATAAAAAGATGTTGGATGCAATACACAGAAGAGTTACCGGTATATAAAAGAGATGACAAAATGAAGGACATATGGAATGAAGAGCCATATGAAGATAAACCCCAAATTCTAAAAAGTGAAGTGGAAGCAGAAATAAGAGAAACGGCAAAAAACAAATAATCAGATGATGCTCCAATCAAAATGCTGCAATCCACATTGACAGAGTCAACTCTACTAGTAACCAACATATGTCAACTGATATGGAAAACAAAATGATGGCCAACAGATTAGAAATAATCAATATGCGTCCCTATCCACACAAAAAAAAAGGAGACACAAAAGATTGCAGCAACTATAGGACCATAGCACTAATATCCCATGCAAGCAACATTATGCTCAAAATTCTACAACATAGACTCCAATCATATATGGAGAGAGAAATCCCAGAGGTCCAAGTAGGGTTCAGGAAAAGAAGAGGCACTAGGGACCATATTGCAAACATATGAGGGCTAATGGAGTGCACCAAAGAATTCCAAAAGAAAATCAGCATGTGCTTTATAGACTATAGCAAAGCCTTTGACTGCATAGATCATGAGAAGCTATGGAATGCCCTTAAAGACATGGGAATGCCAACACATCTGATAGTCCTGATAAGAAATCTATACTCAGGACAAAAACACAGAGAAACAGAACAGAACGTGGAGAAACAAAAAAATTTCCAGTTGGCAAAGGGGGTCAGACAAGGCTGCATCTTATCACCCTACTTGTTTAACTTATATGCAGAACATATTGTAAGGAAAGCAGGCTTGGGCACAGAAGAAGGAGACATGAAATAGGAGGAAGGAATATCCAGAATCTAAGATACACAGACAACACCAGAATACTAACAAAAACCTCTCAGACCTGGAACAACTACTAAAGAAGATCAAGGAAGAAAGTGCAAAGGCAAGCCTACTGTTCAACATAAAGAAAACAAAAATAATGACAACAAAGAATCTAAACAAATTCAACCTAGACCAGGGATAGGCAACCTAAGGCCCACGGGCCGGATGTGGGCCCCCCGAAGCCTTTGGACCGGCCCCAGGCCGGTTCTGCCACCGCGGCCGCCCCCCCCCGCCATGATGATATTGATTATTGTTGTTATTACTTGTTCTTGGGGTTTTCTTGGCAAAATCTCCACAGGGGTTTTGCCATGGCTTTTCTGGGGCTGGGAGAGTGTGCATGGATATTTTTTAAATTTTTAATTTTTTAAAATTTTATTTATTTATTTATTTATTTTTGGTGCTTCGGCCCCCCAATTGTCTGAGGGACAACTACCCGACCCCTGGCTCAAAAAAGTTGCCTACCCCTGACCTAGACAATGAAGAAATAGAAGCAACGAACAAGTTCTCATATCCAGGAACAAACATTAATAGAAACGGGGACCGCAGTAAGGAAATCAGAAAAAGATTAAGAATGGAGAAAGAACTAGAAAAGATTATAAAATGCAAAGATATACCATGTATGGATGTGAGAGCTGGACAGTTAAGAAACAAGATAGGAAGAAAATCAATTCATTCAAGATATGGTGCTGGAGAAGAATACTGAGGATTCCGTGGACAGCCAAAAAGACAAATAAATGGGTCCTAGAGCAGATCAAGCCAGAAATCTCCCTGGAAGCCAAGATAACAAAATTGAGGCTGTCATACTTTGGACACATCATGAGAAGGCACAACGCATTGGAAAAAAACAATAATGCTAGGAAAAGGGAGAGGGAAGCAGAAAGAGAGGAAGGCCACATGGTAATAGATTGACTCTATTAGGGAAGTCACAGGTATGGGTTTGCAGTAACTAAGCAGAACAATGGAATACAGGGAGTCTTGGCGATGTCTCATCCACAGGATCACCATGGGTTGAGATCAACTCGAGGGCAGTTAGCAACAACAACAATAGAAAACCTTATGAAATTCATAGAATGACATTGGTCAGGAGATGACTTCAAGGCATGCATAGTAATGCCAGCTTTTGAACTGTGTAAATGTTATTTTACTGTGTCTTTATTGTTAAGTATTTGTCAGACGTTCTGATTATTTTTAAAGGTCAGAAATAAATATACACATTTCATATCTCACCATTCTATTCCCCAGTAATTTCACCTTGTAGGAGGAGTGGGACTTAAAAACAGTCCTTGTAGTCAGGAGCAAAAATCCAGTAGCTGTTTGTGTAGATTATCCTGCTGCTCTAATAACTCGGCTTACCTCTTCCGAATTGAAGTCTAATTTGGGAGGCAATCAGGTCCTATCACAAGGATTTTGCAGCCAAAGCCACCAGGTGAGTCCAGCCCAGCTGCAGCCCGGGTCCCCGAAGCACTTTGGTGGCCATTTTTCCAAGTTGGAAAGCTCCAAGTTTTGAAATAAGGCTGTTGAAGCATGCTGGGGACCTGGGCTGCAGCTGGACTGGACTTGCCAGGTGGCTTCAGTGGCAAAATCCTTGTGATAGGATCCAGTTGCCTCCCAAATTAGACTTCAATTGGGAAGAGGTAAGCCGGGTTATTAGAGTGGTGGGATTGTCTCCTGTATTTGGAGACTTGGGTCTCTGAACTTTTGTAGTTTCCAATTCTTTCTCTGTACTTACATAGCAGAGTGCAACACTCTCTGAGAAAGTCAGCCAGCCACATTTTAATCCAGCCATTTTCTGTAGAATGAGCTGCTGATTCAAAAGGCTAAATTTCAACCAAGCCCAATGAGATATCATGGGATTTAAAAGGAACTCTGGGCAGCAGATGTTATGCTACAATGTATCCAAAGCTAAACAGTATTATAACAAATAACAAAGACAAGTCAAATGACAGGGCCAATGAGAACACACACACACATATACACACACACACCCCAAGGTTCCCACCATTCCACCCACCTTCTAGATCAGATAACCTGTAGATCTGGTGGATTAATCTCTCTCAATAAATAAAGAATTGAGCAACACCCAGTGGTTAAAATGTACCAGCCAGATGGTTCCTTCCCTCAGCTATGCATCTCAAATGCTAAGTGCAGGAAACAGTGCCCACCACCTGGGAGGGGAGGACAGAACCATATGCAGCCTGGAAGAGAAGAGGAGACTCCTAAGCAAAGGCCAACTGACTGAATGAAGAGGTGGGATTGGCAGGAAGAGAGCACAACAGCTATGCGCACCATGTGTTGGTTCCTGCAGGCTGTTCATTCTCTTTGGGAAAGGTTCCAGCCAAAGGAAGGAGGAAGCAATAGCAAGTGAAACCATCTGCCAGAGTGGAAGATGAAAAACACGGGGGCGACTACTTCAGATCAGTCGGCAACCTAAACTCTCTGAAAAAACAAGTGGATTCAGACATGTGTCCGCAACATTGCAAAGCCAGAAGCCTAATAATACAATCTTCCCCTTTACAGTGATCTTTTGTTTTTCATTCTTCCTAGAATAAGCAAATCTCACTGTCCCAGGAACTCCAGCAGGCACTGATGGAAGTGGGGGTGGATAGGAAGAGGAAGCAGCCTTGCCCAAGCTGAAGGACAATAAAAGTAAGCGCATTCAAAAACCCCTGGCCTACAAATGCTTTATTTGCTTGAAGCAAGACTGGAACACAGGCTGCTGTCAACAAGCAGCAGTCCCAGACTGATGGGAACAAATGGCAATTTAATTATGCTATTCTACCAAGCCCAATTAACATGATTTTAAACAGACTGACAGACAGGATTCAGAAGGAAGTTAAAGCTGGAAAGAGCTCTTCATCAACCCACAATCCATAAAGCATCCATCTCATCTGCACATGGCTCCCAGCACAAGTCACAAAGACAACAGAAGCACTCTGGGCTTCACAGGAATCAAAGTGGGGCACAAAGAGGTCACTGAGAATTCATGTGGTGCAGCAGCCACACCATATGTCTTTATCTCTTTGATGGAATTGAAGCTGTTTACACTGAATGTTTAGCACAGATCATGGTTATTCTGCTTCCCACAGAGGGTTTATAAATAAGTAAAGTATAGAATGATGATGATGATGATTTTATTCATTTATATTCTGCCTTTCTAATTCTGGGACTCAAGGTGGCTAACAACATTTTAAAACAATACAAATTAAAAAGACTACAAAAGTTATAAATGAAAGTATAAAATATAAAATGGAACAATAATATATTAAAAACAATTACAAATATTAGAATGTATTAAAAACAATAAAAATAAAAAACTATATATGAGGGGGTATCGTAAAGTTTTAATTATCACCTTTAAAAAATTAGACAGAAAGTTTGTTTTGATTTGTAGTAGTTAACTTATCTCTATGTAGTTATTATCCAGATTTACACATTTTCCCAAGCATTTCTTGACCCTCTGAATACCTGATATTGTAGAAGTCTGCAGATTGCGCCTAATGAGGATTTTACACTTTAGTCACTTCTGGCACAATCGGTCACAAAAATAAAGGACACAATGAGCTGATTTTCTCAACATCATGCACTTAGAGTTCAATTATGACATGGACAAAATTTCATCAATGTACCATAATAACTTCTGGGTGATAATTATTACTTTATGATACCCTCTTGTGAGGCACGATCTGCAGACTGTAAAATTAAAACTTTACAATATCCCTTAGTAGATCATTAAAAAAACCTTCAAAACCAGCACCACACAACATTAAGAGCCCAACCTCAACAGTTTGTAAATGCATGGTGGTTTTAACCTGCTTCCAGAAAGAGATCAAAGACAGGGCCAGCCTGCTCTCTCTCTGGGGAGAGTGTTCCAAAGCTTGGGAGCAGCCACCAAGAAGGCCCTCTCCCTTGTTTCCACCAAACGAGCCTGAGAACGTGGTGGGACAGAGAGGAGGGTCTCTCAATATAATCTTAAAACCCTAATAGGATTTGCGAAGTCATAGGCTTTCATGGCCAGCATCCATAGTTTTTTGCGGGTTTTTTGGGCTGTGTGGCCATGTTTTAGAAGAGTTTCTTTCTGATGTTTCGCCAGCATCTGTGGCTGGCAAAATGTCAGAAAGAAACTCTTCTAGAACATGGCCACACAGCCCGAAAAACCTACAAAAAACCTAATAGGATTGTTCAAGGAAATATGGTCTTTAAAAATGCCTGGACTCAAGTCGTAGAGGGCTTTATAGGTCAAAACCAGCTCTTTGAATTGTGCCTGGAAATGAACCAGCAGCCAGTTGTAACAAGGGAGTTGTGTGCTCCCTGTAGCCAGCCCCAGTTAACAACATGGCTGCAGCTCTCTGGACCAGCTGAATTTTCTGAACACTTTTCAAAGACAGCCCCATGTACAGCACATTTCAGTAGTCCAAACGGGATGTAACCAAGGCATGTACAACTGTGGCCAGATCTGACTTCTCGAGGAATGGGTGCAGATGACACACTAGCTTTAGCTGTGCAAAAGCACTCCTGGTCACTGCTGAAACCTGGGCCTCCAAGCTCAGTGCTGAATCCAAGAGCACTCCCAAACTGCAAACCTGAGTTTTCAGGAGGAGAATAACTCCATCTAACACAGTCTAAATCAGGGGTAGGCAACCTTTCCCCTTTAAGGGCTGAAGGACTTCAGCTCCCAGAATCCCAGGAGCTATTGGCCAACATGGGACTATTGGCCAACATGGCTGAGGCTTCTGGGAGCTGAAGTCCCTTGGCCCTTAAAGGGGAAAGGTTGCCTACCCCTGGTCTAAATCCTTATCTCCAGATCTGTCTTTCCATTAAACAGGAACACTGTCTTGTTAAGTTTTAGTTTGTGTGCCTTCATCCAGTCCCTCACAATTTGCCAGGCACTGGCTGAACACAGGAACAGCTTCCTTGGAATTAGGTGGAAAGGAGTAATAGAGCTGGGTATCATCAGCATACTGGTGACAGCTGACCCCCAAAACTCCCCATGACCTCTTCCACTGGTTTTATATAGATTTTAGGGGATAGGACTGAACCCTGAAGGACTCCATAGGTCAATGGCCAGGGAACTGAACAGGAATCCCCTAGCACCCTCCAAAGTACCAGAGTCACTGTACAACAGTACCTCCAAGTCCCATTCCAGAGAGGCAACTCAGAAGGATATCATGGTTGTTGATATCAAAAGCTACTGAGAAGTCCAGTAGAAGCAACAGGGATACATTCCCCCATCCAGTTCCTTGCGCAAGTCATCCACCAATGCAATCAAAGCTGTCTCTATCCCATACTCAGGTTATGATTGAATTAAATGAAGTAGTGGTAAGTAAGATACAAAATGGGAAGGTAGATACATCTGCTGATTGAAAGGCAGGTTGAAACAGTGAAGGGACACCTTAAAGACTAACAAATTTATTATAGCAGATGTGTTGTGGGAAGTAGCCAGAATTTCAGGTATATGTACAGTATACATGATTAGGGTGAGGGAGGATTGTAGATAGTGAGTCAGAGAGAAATTAAATGCAGAAAGTACTGACAGTTGCAATCACGTTGTCAACATTGGTCGTTCATAAAACCATTGTTGATAACACAAACATCCTGGCACTAGATAAGCCAATTAACACATGCAATTTTAACTTCTGGTGACAGATGTAAATTTTCTAATGAACTTTAACTCATCAGTCTCTTTCTCTAGATTCTTTGCTCCATAATTATTACTCAAAGGTCCATGATCAAGTCTCCTGTGAGGAGGAAGTGTTCTCCCAATGGTTTTCTGAATACTGCCATTTCTGATGTCAAAGTTGTGTATGTTTTTTGTTTCTTCCCAGAAATGGATTTATTTGCCCT
The DNA here is from genome assembly GCA_026167975.1 of Phrynosoma blainvillii. Taxonomy (NCBI): domain Eukaryota; kingdom Metazoa; phylum Chordata; class Lepidosauria; order Squamata; family Phrynosomatidae; genus Phrynosoma; species Phrynosoma blainvillii. The sequence goes on along the minus strand of JANUYF010000001.1, from coordinate 373,294,227 downwards.
ATATAGATTACAGAAGAGCACTGCTGACAGAACACAACTTATCCATTGCAGGAGGAGAGCAAATGATCAAATTATTTCATATTGTGGGTGACACTGGCCTTGCAATGGTGTTGTCAGATTAAATATGGGGACAGAGCTGGCATCTCAGTTTGTTGTGGGATCCTGTCCTGTTTTTATCTTTGGTATGTAGCCTGTTTTTGTGAATGAATCATTATTTACAGTTGTGGGGTATGTTTAAGCAAGTATAGAATGTGATCCAGAAGGAAGGATCATTGTCTAAGACAGGCTATAGTTCACCAACGATATATTTGAGTTATTATAATGGGGAGCTGTAGGTGACAAATAGTAGTGTCCTTTCATCTTTTCTTCTAGACCTGTTTTATTGCACATTTAGGTACTAGTCTAGCCCTGTTAAGTAGAGCTCCGTTGTTCTATGTAGAACTCTGTTACTGAACACTGTTGAATAGAGTACTGTTGCTGTAATTAGTATTGCGTAAGCTTTAAGAGAGGTGAATTCTTAAAGACTATATTTTACTCTGTTTCTGGTGATTATGAGATGCAACAAAAATACTCGGCAGGATATAAAACTCCTGCTGCCAGCATATTACTGCAAATCCTTTTCAGCACCTGACCTTGCTGAGATCAGACTTCAGCCTTATTTTTTAAAGTTAGTTCAGAAAGGTTTAGACATTTGAAAGCTGATAATCTCAAGTAACTTTATTCTGCACCCAATGACAATGGTGGTGGAGACTATAATAAGAGACCTAGGGGTGTGTTATGTCTGCCTGACTTTCTATTATGGGTTGCACTATTATGAACTAGAATCTAGCTACTAGATTTCCCCCATCCTCCAGAATCATCATCTAATTTCCAGAAATCTTATCTGGTTTGTCTTGTAATCAAAGATAGCTCCTTATGGATTGCTACAACAAAAGAAGAAATAGACTTGTATAAGATTTGTATATGTCTGCAATTTTTTGGAGAAAGACAAGGTGCCAAAAGACTGGAAAAGGGTAAATGTCCCTCTCTTCAAAAATGGCAAGAAGATAGAGGAGGAGGAGGAGGAGGAGGAGGAGGAGGAGGAGGAGGAGGAGAAGATCTAGGCAATGGAGGGAATCCTCAAATTTGAAATGACACAAAACTGGGAGGGTTGGAAATTTAGCCTGGACCCAAGTCATTGGAAATTTTATTGTTGCAAATTTAGAAATACCTCCTGCACTTTAATTAGAAACAGAATACTTCTCACCCTATTCCTACCCCACTTGCCCTAGTGGTGAAGCCTGTAATCTGCTTGCTCAGTCTACTTGCTATCCAAGGACTAACTATTGCTGGGCCGCTGGCTCTCTCTTCTTATACTATTGTATCTTTCAGCCAGGTTGGACTGGACAGTTCTTCAAAATGCAGTCACTCTGAAATGAAAGATTATCCTTTGACAAGTAGGACAACATGGACATCCTAATGAGATATTCCTTTATTTCTATGTTTTCTGCCAATCCTCGATAGTGATAGAGGAATGGCTTCATCCTAAAAACTGCTCCATCAAGCATGAACTGAAGATAACAGGGCAAAAGACATTAAATGCTGTCCTCTTACTAGTGCAGGTTACAAATCGATCCCTAATGTTATGCTGTGCCCTTCCGGCTATGAGAATCTGTGTGGCAGGGCAAGGCAGGACCAGGTGTAGTCCAGCATGTCCAAATGGGTACTCCAGCAGCTCAGGATTTAAGTAGTCCTACACTTTTGTATAATTTAACAGGTTCTCATTGCAAATCATTCTTTGTACTCTGGTGACTAAAGTGCAAGACTGGCGCATAAGTGATAGGTTGCAACCTTCACTTTGTGTGCTTTATTCTCTTGAAAACCATTTTGCTAAGTTCTATGACCTTATCACATCCTCAAATATGCCATTATGTTCTTTAATAAATATCTAGATTTCCCCCCCATTGTTGTGTAACCAAGGCTTCAGTGTTAAGGAGGAAGCAAGTGCCACTGAATTCATTTGGTTTCCAAGTAAACATGTTTAGGATCACAGTGTTCCAGAATAGCACAAGTTACAGATGCTAAATTGAAGTAACCAACTCTGTGAGACACAGTCCCTAAACAATGTACACATTTCCCTAAGCCTGAAAGCAGAACTGGGCCCCACAGGGATGGATTCCACATGGATCAAGGGAAACAATTTCTGCTGTTTCCAAAGAAACAAATGCAGGGTTGGTAGTGATGCTGGCAACCCAAATGGGGATTGATGCCAGTTGGAACCAGATGAATACAAATGGGATTCTGATGTTCTTTGAGCTTTGGAGCACTGAGTTGCTGCTACAATGAATGCTAGAATGGTCACCCAGATATTTGGTCCTTTAGCTCCCAGAATTCCTGACCACTGGTCATACTGGCTGGGGTTTTGGGGAGCTGAAGCCATCCTAAAATGTCTGGTTTGTTTAGAACTACAAGACTTAAGTGAGAGGCTGTACAGATGGCCCCTAAGGGGTGGTTCCTTGTGCCCCTGAGAGCGGCTCTCCAAAAGGAGCTGGCAAATGCTGCTCCTTTTTGGAGTGCCAAAAAGCTGCCCTTGCCACCACGGTGGCTCTTCTGTACTCCTTTGGCACAGCGTGTCTAAACACTGTGCCAAGGGAGCACCCTGACACCGCCCACTGTTTGTTTGAGTGGGCGGCGTGAGGACAACGTAGGGGCGCAGTTGGGGTGGCTGGCGTGCAGTTGCCACACCCCGATTCCACCCCCAGGCTGGCTCTTTATGCCAGTCTGTATAGTCCCTGACAAGAGTAACTCTAGCCTATGGTAGAAATTAAGAAGAGTTTTGCTGGTTTGTGGAATCACAGACTTGGAGTGTGAGGGCACTGCACCTCCTGGCAAGTGGTTCCTCCAATACTGAAATACTGTTACCATTAAGGCTCAAATCTATCCTTTCTGTACCTTTAGTTCATTAAATCTAATCCTGAATAGGTCTTCTGTGTGACAGCCCTTCAGGAACTTGAAGTGCTGAAATATGGGTGAACATTTAAAAGGGCATGGCCTCCTTGCTGTTCTTTTATCTAGGTCCACCCAAGATTTTTACTGCCTGAAGCAGTGCAGCAAATGGTGCTTTCTCTCACAAGTCAAGGTACATGGTACTGAAGGCCATCCCAGGTATTTTGGTATGTGAGACAGAAAAGCTCACAAGTATCTCCTGGTTACATGGTTTATTATTATAATAAATTCAATAGCAAACAATTTAATGTTCTTTCATCACAGTCAAAATCATCTGCCTGAGATGTGCCTAATAACAGTGCTCTCCCTAGCCCTCTCACCTATTACAAAAACAGATTTTAAAAAACAAAACAAAGACGATAAGCTCAAGATGTAGACCTTATGTTGCGCTAGTTCTCAATGTCTGATGCCAGTGCTTACCAAGGGCCTTTACAGACTGCCAGAAATAATGCAGCTTGAGGCCACTTTAACTGTCCTGGCTCAGTGCTAGGGAATCATGGGAATTGTATTTTTTTCTGGGACATTGAGCCTTCTCTGTCAGAGAGCTCTGTTGCCACAATAAACTACAGTTTCCATTATTCCTTAGCACTGAGCCAAGACAGTTAAAGTGGCCTCAAGCTGCATTATTTCTGGCAGTCTGTAAAGGCCCCAAGTAAGCAGTGAAGCCATCTATTTTCAACTCAAATGGCATAGAGAGGAGGTTGTGAACAGCACTGGCTGCTGGCTTCTGTAACAGTGTTGTACCGCATATGCTCTGAATTTTAAAGGACCTATCCAAAGTGTTGACCCTTTTCTGGCTTTAGCACCTTGGACAGCTCTTTTAACATTCTGACCAAAACATGAACCAGATTGCCCACCCCCCTGAAAGAGAAACCACCAGTTATCAGGGGCTGTATAAGTAAAGGGGGGGGGGAGAGATAGATTGGAAAGGTAATGGTCTTAATACATACCTGAAATTCACATCAGAGAAGAAGTTCCAAGAAGAGTGACAAAAATATTATTTGTTGAGAATCCACAGAAGAATCCCAACATTTTTAAGCACAAAAACAATGGATAGCAAACAGATTCACAGGGAGATACTTTCATAATTAAAGAGAATAATGGGAAACTGGTCTTCCCAGACAATTTTTATAGGAGCCATCTTGGAGGATGTTCCCACCCCTTCTACACAGAGTTTAATTCAGAAGTGCCAGGGTTGTTTCTCACAAAGGAATGATTGCTAGGTATGATTATTCAGTGGTAAGGAAAACGCATAATTTGTACATAGGTCACAGCATTATTTTGCTTATTACTACTTTATATTAACTGAGCTGAAGGCCAGATTAAGTGTTATATGCAGTCGCATATAACTTTCCTCTACATTTCCCCTTTTTAAATGAAATGAGCTTTTGGAGAAAATGAATTTAGAGCAACAGCAAGAAAAATATCAAACACTTTTCTTTCCAGCCACCCCTCTGCTCAAAATCCATGTTCTGCTTATACACAAAGAAACACAGAGATATCCAAGAAAAGCAACCTGGACAGATTTTGAGTGGGAAATGGACAGAAGCAACATACGTAGTTAAGCAGGCCTTACATCACTGCAGCTCCTCTATTTAAACACACAGCTGATATATCTGGGTTTTTAGTTAAAATAAAGTTACATGTATTTGCTCTTAAGATGTAGTTTCTGACCTAATTTTGAAAGATGCTGTGGAGCAATGCTGCCAGTAAGTCCTTGCTTTTAAGGAAGCCTGGTTGCAAAAAGGAAAATAAAGAAGCATATAAACACACAAAAAGGAAAAGGAAATGGAAAAGTCTAAAAAGTCTAAAAAGAACAGCAGAAGAAGAAATGGGAAAGAAAATGTTGAGTAGAAATGAAGAAGAAAGAGACTGTGTTCTTTGAAGGGTGAGTTAAAAGTATCAAGAAAGTTAATGAGAAAATGTAGAAGGATAAAGTACCAGGGTAGAAGAGATCACAAGGCAAAGAATTCTACCAGGCTGCCTTACCATCATACAAAATGAGGCAACTAAGGTGGTGGTGGCAGTGGTGGTGGTGGTGAGGTTGAAGGTTGTCACAATTAGACAACAAATTATTAGTTCTTTATTACTGTTGTGTTTTTACTGCCAAGAAAGAGGAGAGGTCCTGGTGGAATTTTCTGGCAGGTCTAATCTAATCTGCACTGCAGAAATAATGCAGTTTGACACTGCTTTAACTGCCACTGCCCAATGTTAATGGGATTCTGGGATTTTTAGTTTGTTGTGGCATCAGAGCTCTCTGACAGAGAAGGGAAAATATTTCACAAAACTACAAATCCTAGAATTCCCTAACATTGAGCCATGGCAGTTAAAGAGGTGTCAAACTGCATTACATTTCCAGTGTGCATTGGAGCTGAAATGTCAAATTGACTGGTCTTGCTATACACCTTGACACATGGAGAAGAAGCTCCATTTGCTGCTCCACCTCAGGAGCCAAAGACAGGTTGGTCCAAGCCATAGAAGGAGTAAGAGAAGGAGACAACTAGGTGCTAATCAGGGTAGCAGACCTTCAGAGGCACGGTTCTTAAATTGGCCATGAAATCTTGCAGTCTTTTGTTCATCCATATGGATCAGAAGAAGGAACTGGCAAAACCACCTCTGAATATTCCTTGCCTAAACCCTATGAAATTCATGGGGTCACCATAAGTCGACAGGCTACTTGAAGGTGTAGACCAGGGGTAGGCAACCTTTCCCCTTTAAGGGCCGAGGGACTTCAGCTCCCAGAAGCCTCAGCCATGTTAGCCAATAGTCCCATGTTGGCCAATAGCTCCTGGGATTCTGGGAGCTGAAGTCCCTCGGCCCTTAAAGAGGAAAGGTTGCCTACCCCGGTGTAGACACACATGGATCATTACTATCATACTGCTCTATTGCCCTGTTTTTCTGCTTGTTTATTTAAAGTATCTATAAACTGCCTTTAAGAGCCAAGCCTTTCCAAAGTGGCTTTCACAATATATAGAATCTATATTATAGAAAGGTTGCCTACCCCTGTTATAGATGATATGACAATATTTCATAAAACAACATCACCATAAAACATAAACTATAAGAGTCAGCATAAAAAAACAGTAGTAAAACTAAGTATAAGAAAATGGCACCAGGGCAATAACAGGAAACAGCAGTACTTATCTTACTAAAATATTGTTTTAAAAAACAGTAACCCAGATTAATGACACTGTCTTATACATTTATACACATAGGTATGTTCTCAATGAAAAGTGGATATAGGATTGCAGCTTAAATGTTTCAAAATTTTAACCCAAACTAAGAAACTGCAGCCCTCCAGATGTTCTTTGTCTACAAATCATATTCACTCAGCATATCCAAATCAACATATCAAGGATTATGGGACTTGTGGTACAAAAACATCTGAAAAACAATTCTCACTCGGGCTTCAACTCTTGATTGGACCACTAGCTTCTCAACTTTTTGTTTATAACTTATTATTGTATTGTCTGCAATAAGTACTGATAATCAGTGAGAAACACAGACATGGGACTTCTCTTGCTAATAGTGAAGCACTGATCACACCATTTTAGGGGATATGGGCTCTCCAGTTGGTTGACATTGGTTGGCGCTTTCTGATCTTTGGATATTTTTTAAAGCAAATTCACACAATTGTTTTCTTCTTCTTCTGCAGTATGAATTCAGAAATGAATGGGTAGCTGTTGTAGTTACATAACCTCCAGCATTTCACTGACAAAAACTAAGATACCAGTGGCCAAGCAACATTAGTGATATTTGCAAAAGTTATTAATGAAGAAGAATAGACAAGCTAAGAGAGGCTGCAGACATTTGCTTTTGCCTGAACCTATAGGGAAGGGCAAGGCTCTGTCTCTTCCTTTCTTCTCCCCCGCACCCCAACCGCTGAGTTAATTAAATGGAAATTACTTGTGCACTTTGAACACAATTTGCACCAATGGAAGTAAGTTGACAATAGCAATAGGAATAGCAAGTACATTTCCATACCACTTATCAGTGCACTTAAGTACTCCCTAAGTGGTTTACAATGTGTAAGCTAATTGCCCCCAACAAGCTGGGTACTCAGTTTAGCAACCTATGGAAGGATGCAAGGCTGAGTTGACCCTGAGTCCCTGGCTGATATTGAACTTGCAACCTTGTGGTTTGTGAGTAACTGGCTGCAGTACAGGCATTTAACCACTGCACCACCAGGGGGTGGAGAGAGAAACTGGAACATTTTGGAGGAGGAGAGAGAAACTGGGACATTTTAAAAGCAGTTGAAAAAGTGGGATAACAGAGGACTGTCAGGACTGTCCCTGCCAAATTGGGACAATTGGAGGGTAGGTAATTTTACAGTGGTAGGGAGGAGATGAAAACAATGTCCTTATGGTAGACAAAGGCATGCAAATGTATTCATGAGGCTATCTCATTGTACAAAATCAAAAGATGCATGATATGTATCTGTGCAAAACTCTAGTATAAGAGCAGGATATATACCCTTTAAAATACACCGCCACATACTGGGGACAATTGTGGCTTGCCCTCAAGCCACAATGGAAGCTATAGTTTGTTTTCACAAAAATCACACAAGGTTTCTTCCAAGTACTTCAGTTATGGACGAGAGGAAATATGTAGACTTTTAATGTTATCTCCAAACACCACCTTTTCATACACTCTCATTTTAGGCAGAGCATCCCTCTGTATGTAGCTTTCTTTTAAAAACAGCTGAAGGGTCTGTTCCAAAATGTATGGGGACAGGTCATATTCTAATTCAAGCACAGTTCAACCCCCTCACACATTATGATGGCCATTCATTGGTGGACTGCACACACAGCATATCAGCTAGTTTTGTAACATGCCAAAAACAGAAGACAAGTGGAAGAAAATTGTGATTCTTTTGTCTAGCTTCAGTCTCTAAAAGACTTGCCCAAACCTGTAAAGTGAGCTACATATATAAACTTGAAACCTGCTCAGGTTCTTATTGCAGCAACTTCAGCAAAAGCTGATGCCAATGAGCCTTGCAAATCCAGAGTCATTAAAGAGTCTGGGCTTGGGATGTGCTAAATATAACCCATATATTCAGCCCACACTCCACCCACTTGCGAGGTACCTCCACACATTCTATTTCTGGAAGAAAGAAACATTTATTTCCATTACTTAAAATGCATCAACAGTGTTCTTTTCAATGTCTTTATGTAAATCCTTATGCCATACACCGCTCTTGCTAGCTGCCAATCCCAAAAGGAATAGAAATAAACCAGGCATTGCTCAGAAAGGAGTATCCACTTTCTCAGAAAATTAGCATAATGTCATGAAATGTTTGGTCTCTGACACAGGCTTCAAAAAAACTGACTTTGTAGAATTGTACTGTAGTATTTTGGGCTCAACCACCACCTATCCCAGGAGTTTGCCCAGTCTTTGGGCTCATTCCTACTAGGATTTACATCGATTTGTTGATTGCTTTAAACATGCCTCATCCCCATTTGAAATGATTTCAGATGTGACTGTGATCATTTGCAAAGCAAAGCAGCTTCATTTATATACCGCTTCATATCGCACTATGGGATGTCTAAGCGGTTTACAACTGTGAGCTGATTGCCCCCCAACAAGCTGGGTACTCATGTTAGCGACCTCGGAAGGATGCAGGCCTGAGTCGAGCCTCAGCCCTGGCTGGTATTGAACTCGCAACCTTGTGGTCTATGAGTGAGTGGCTGCAGTACAGGCATTAACCACTGCACCACCAGGGCTGATCAAAGCATTTGGACTTGCTTTGAAGCGAGACAAATGCAAAAAAATTGCTCTTTTCAGACACTAGTTTTTTGCTGATCCTTTTGAAAAGAAGTGATTAGCAAGCATATTCAGCAAGTGGGAATGATGGACCTGAGTCGCATCAAACTGAAGGGGAGGGATTACTGTGGCAGAGGGTTGGCACATCCCTCACCATTTTTTTGAGAAATCTGCCATCCCCCCCCCCCCCCAGTGCTGCCTTTGTGCTTTGTGGTATGACCTATGGACTATAATATTGACAGTATATGCATTCCATTGTATTTGCAATTACTTGCAGGGGGCGAGCCAAGTGAGCAGACTGACTGCGGCTCAGCAAGACAAGTAATTGCAAAAACAATGGACTGCATATACTGTCAATTTGTAAAAAATTGCATGCATCCCAGGGAAGAGAACTCCATGACAGTCATGGATCCATGCATCCCAGGGGAGAATTCTGGTCACGGCACCCATGACTCCCTCCCATGTTTTCTTGAATGTATTGCCAGTTGCGTCACTGATGATGCGTAGATGATTGACAGGCATTTTGAAGCGGCACAAATTAGTGGGAATGACAATCCTGCCAAAAAAGAAGTGAATAAAGAAAGGACCTGCTTCTGTAGTGGGAACGATGCATCAACTGGAATTGATTCACCGACCCAGAGCGAAAGTGAATCGCAAACCGGGTTAAATGTAAGTGGGAATGAGCCCTTTATGTTAATATCACATGGTACAAAATAATCTACCTTGTTTCATTAAGGCTGTGGCTAACAATGTGATCTCCAATCCAGAGATAATTCAAATATCACTGCACCCTTAAATTCACTATGTGGTCTTGTGAAAAACCACAGTTCTTTCCATCTCAGCATGTGACAAACAATATTGTGGTACCTCTAGCCCTGCAAAACAGAGGTGGCTATATTATTTTACTTATATTCCAGAGATGGCTTGTCACCATTCATGTGTTACTTTTCGTCGCTTTAAGCCTACACACGAGAACAGGATTATACCTTATGAAAAAGGACAAGACCTTTTTCCAGAGCTTCCTTGAAACTACTCGTTGTTTTTAAAAAGGTCAGTATGTTTGCCAAGCAACCCAGCTTGTCAATTACACCAACCTTTAGACTTCAGAATTAAATCAGTCCCACTTCAGTATATTTATTTTTTAAAAAATAAGCAGCGAGAAGTTCAAAAACAGCTGCTTTAAAAATGAAATGACACATTTCATTTAAAATGTATTAGCTTATTAAAACTAATTTAATTCTCCAAAGCAGCTTATAGGTGTTGAGGGGGCATTCTTTTACTTGACCATTTGCCATTTCATGAAGAAAAAAACGGGTTGGTTTGTTTGTTTAGGAAAAGCAAAGTTATCCCTTTGAGGGCTGGGCAGCTCCCAGAGAGGAAAATTCAAACTGAACAAAGAATAACCTGTAAAGACCTTTTCATGTGCCTTTCAGATGATTCTTGTAGTTACCTAGTTAAATAACATAAGTCTGAATCATGTAATGTTTACGTGAAAAAGAAGGGGAAACATCAGGAAGGATGAAACATGTAGAAACACAGTTTTTGTTGTCAATGACTACTTGGCTATGTCTTACCATGGTGGTGATGTTGCTGCTGCTTCAAATTGTTCCTGACTTATGGCAACCCTGAGATGATCCTATCACAGGGTTTTCTTAGCAAGATTTAGTTAGAGAGATTTGTCTTTGCCTTCCTCTGAGGCAGAGAGAGTGTGACTTGCCCAAGGTCACCAAATCGGTTTCCATGGCCGAGTGGGGAGTCAAACCCTGGTCTCCCATGGTCCAACACTCAAACCACTACACCATGCTGGCTTTCACCAGCTATGTTCTTTATTCAGGGAAAATTTCTATCAGGGACACAGAAAAGTCTGGATTCATCACACAGCCCTGCCCTTCTTCTCAGTACAGGGTATCTCAGGCAGATACCAATAGCTTCCCACCATGACCTATGGTCCTTATACATCTCAGCTGCCTTATTCCAAGTTGCAACGCAAGCAAATGACATTTTAAGCACTTCTCTCTCCCAAAGTGAAAAGCAACATAAAGACTGTCATAGTGTCCTCCTTATATCTCAGTTGCTCAGTTACACTGGTGTACTCACTAAGCCCCATGCATACAAGAGTGAGCAGCTGAGATATATACAATGTATAAAGCTTGATATTACTAGTCACAAAATAGGTTCCTTTTAATTAAATCCATTCTGCAATAATTAAGGCAGAAGTGGACAACCACTGTAGGTCTGGGGGACACACCTGCCACATTCTTCATTATCTAGTGCAGGGGTAGGCAACCTTTTTGAGCCGGGGCCCGGGTTGCTGTCCCTAAGACAATTGGGGAGCCAAAGCACCATAATAAATAAATAAATAAATATTAAAAAATTAAAAAAATTAAAAAATATGCATGTACACTCTCTCAGCCCCCAAAAAGCCATGGCAAAACCCCTGTGGAGAGTTTGCCAAGAAAACCCCAAGAACAAGTAATAACAACAATAATCAATATCATCATGGTGGGTGGGGGCAGTGGGGGGCAGCGGCAGCAGGACCGGCCTAGGGCCGGTCCAAAGGCCTCAGGGGGCCGCATTCGGCCCCTGGGCCTTAGATTGCCTACCCCTGATCTAGTGCCTCAGTCACCCATTTTTCCAAAACGGGGAGTAATCAGATCATCACTTCTAGTTCTGAGAAAGAGGTTATCCATGCATCGAAAAGATGTGCCCATCCAAAACAGCCTTCAAATGAAGGACTGATCCATTTGAGAAGCTCCATTTGGATGTCATAGAATCATAGAATCATTGAGCTGGAAGAGACCACAAGGGCTATCCAGTCCAACCCCCTGCCATGCAGGAACTCAAAATCAAAAGCACCCCCAACAGATGGCCACCCAGCCTCTGTTTAAAGACCTCCAAGGAAGGAGAATCTACCACTCTCTGAGGGAGTGTGTTCGGTTTTAGTGGAGTAGTGTGCTTGTAAATCCAGCAGAACCAGGGAGCAAAAATCCAAGCTTTTAAAAGTTGAGTTTTATTGTTATTGTTGAAAAAATAATAACAACATGCAAAGTAAAATACAGTCCACTATAGGATCACATCTTGCTGATGTGGCTAAACAAGAACAAAACTACAGATCCATGTTTCCAGATCTTAAGGCTACATTGTAAAGCAATATAAACATATTATAGATCCATTGCGAGAAGTAAAGAGAAGAAAAAGTATGATCCAAAGGAAGCAAATAATAATAATATCAATGCCAAACACAGAGTTTCTCAGTCCAGCCCCTCTCCACCTTTTTGGGTGTTACCCTTCAAGTTGATTGGATGATCTGTATGTGATGTATGCTAACCCAGCCTCTTGTTGTTCATCCTCCACCACGTGATCTACTTTCCCATACCAACCTTTATTATTGTTTTCTTATGTAAACAAGGATGATTTCCCACCTAGGCTTCTCTATTGTTTTGTCTCTCTCTGGCCATCTGGACTGAGTTGTTTGTGCTTGCCAAGAAGCTGTTCTCAAGTGGAAAATTACAGACACACACATCTCTACATTTCACCTTTGACTACATAGCCCATCTATATTCTGACATGTTCCACTGTCGAACAGCTCTCACTGTCAGGAAGTGCCTCCTAATGTTGAGGTGGAATCTCTTTTCCTGTAGCTTGCATCTGTTGTTCCGGTTCCTATTCTCTGGAGCAGCAGAAAACAAGCTAGCTCCCTCCTCCATATGACATCTCTTCAAATATTTAAACAGAGTTATCATATCACCTCTTAACCATCTTTTTTCCAGGCTAAACATACCCAGTTCCCTGAGTTGTTCCTCATAGGGCATGGTTTCCAGACCCTTCCCTATGGGGAACGACTTAGGGAACTGGGTATGTTTAGCCTGGAGAAGAGACAGTTATGAGGTGATACGATAGCCTTGTTTGTGTCCTACTTGATATGATGTGTCCTTCTATTTCTTTTTTTCCCAGTACTCTTTGGATTTGATGGTGAAGATTACCCTCTGGCTACGTGTTTTGCTTTGTTTTCATGTAGAGGTGCTTCAGAATCAGTCAACAAGATAACCTGAATTTGCCTCTTGGCAAATAGCTTGGATTTGCACACAGTAATCTGTAGGCATAGACTGGCACGATGTATACAAATGTGATACTCCCACCTGAAACCTCTTACTCTTTAGACATTCTCTTCCTGTAGTCAAATTCTCTGACCTGTAATGGTTGCAACAGATGCATTCCCTGATCCAAGTCAGAATGTCAAAATGTCCTGTTTTAGTCACCAGGGAGCTCATCTCAGGATGTGCACCAGACCAGGGGAGGGTGGCCATCTGTCCTTTTCCACAGAAGACAACAGTTTCTTGGAGAAAGAGCTGTCAGGTGAGAATCCTGTGCTTAAAAACACCCACTATTTGAAAGGCTGTTCTGTCCAAGTTAAAGATTAAGAACTATGGGAAGGGAGAGTGGTTGGGGAACAGACTGAGCAGACACAGAGTCCATGTGGTCATTACACTCTTCCTCACTAGAAGGAGATATATTACCTTTCTGCTTAAAATGAGAGGGCAACCTTTAGCCTGATCTCATGTGGCCCTCAGCCTAATTTCAAAAGAATTGTGCAAGTGATCTGTTCAGCTCACTGCAACATCTACCAGTTACTTCTCCCATGGACTGCTACATGAACAGGAAGAGAGGAATGACAAAGAGAGAGGACAGGAGGCTGCTTGAATTTGGTTATGGGCCCAACCATCTATCAGCTCTATCACACACACCCCATGTAACCTCTGAAAGATTAACCCTGAGGGCATTCAGCCTTTCACAGAAAAAGGCTGACCCTTTGATTTCAGCTATAGTAATTATTTATTTATTATTACAGCTCTACTTACAAACTCCTGTCTGCAATTTTATATTACTCAATATCCTCTGTTGTTGTTGTTGTTGTTGATGATGGTGATGTTTTATTTTGGTGATGTACTTCCCCTCTCTTTTGTGGCAAAGTGCAAGTGGCCACCATAGACTGGGGAGGACAGAGGACATTCTAATAGGAAAAACTAGCCTAAATTCTAGTGATTCTTCAGAGGAACAGAAATTGTAGATTATATTTTGCATTTCCTAAGGCTATTCTGGCTGAGATCCTATATCAAGCAGACAAAGTATATCCTCCCTTTTCACCTCAGAAGCTGTCAGATCCCAAGAGCTACTTACCAATGGTGAGGATAGGGAAGACAAAACAATTCAGAGGTTGTAGAAGCAGCTGGCCTTAGCTTGGAGAGGGGGAAAGGAAAAAGAATATGTTTACAGATGGAGTGTACCCTCCTTTTTCTTTCCTAGGAGTCCAGACCAGCTATATCTTCATCCCTCCCCATCAGTAATCATCAGCAACTTCCATGACTTGACAGCTGCTGAGGGGGTATTAGCAAAGGCTAAGGAATAGCTTCCTGGACCCATCCAAAAAGAGAGAGAGAGAGAGAGATAAGCCACACTTGTACATGTATATGTCACTAACAGGATGCTGCCCTCTCCACCTTGAGTGCTAGGATGCTTCCGTATGGAGGCTTTATATAGCTGTTCTGTCTTTTCTTCCTGATTTTTTTTTTTTTTTTTTTTTTTTGGTGAAAAGAAAAAAGACAGAACTAATATGTACTGAGAAAACATGGAGGCAATACAGGTGAACATGACATAATCTAAGCAGTGGTATCACTGGAGGGGTGTGGACCACACTGAATGACACCCCAGAGGAGGGGTGACACCTGGTTGGGTCCTGCTCCCCCTTCAGTGCAGGAGGGGCAAACGTGTGCCCTTCACAGTTGCTCTGTTGCTGGGCTGCCTCCCTGGGGAGGAAGCCCAATGACAGAGTAGCAGGAGGGGTGAATGCACGCCCTTTCCGCGTGACACCCTCTGCTCCAGATGACAGCACTGCATCCAGACCCTTCTTTGAGTGGAACAGGAAGGTTGTCATACAAAAGCCTTGTTTCAAGAGTCCCAGGCTCCAGGCCATTGCACCACCCATCTGCTTAAGGAAAGAGAGAGCCATTCTTTCTGTGGGATCAGACAATAGTTCTATATGCTATAATAATGCTGTAAATGTGTAGCTCTTCCATGTAATCTAGTGTGCAGCAAGACATAGTTTTCTGGTGGTTGCACAGGAAGTAGGGCAATGACTGGCTGTAGCTTAAAGACATTTCTAAACTCACCCTGTCTCTGCCTTACTCATTCATCTCTAGTTCTAAATTGGTTATATAAATGATAATAGAAGCCAATCCTCTCTATATTCTGGTTGGAAGGGTTGCTGGCATCTGTGCATGAATGTAGCTGAAGATTAAAGGGCTGTGCAATAAAGAGTATTATAATATAGACCAGTATGCCATTTTCTGATGGTATTTTAATAGACTCTGGCACACCCTCCCTAACAGAAGTCACTTTCACATAACAGGAAAAAGGTGTCTGTGTCTATTCTTGACTATTTAAAAAGTGAAGTTTTGAACAATTTGTACTGACTGACAACTCAGTGAGTCACCTTCAGCAGCTTTCACAGAATTAATTATACCTAGAAACTACAAGCATAGGAGTAGAGGAGGATATAGGTATGAGGAGTAGAGGGGGCAGCAGCAAAGGAATGTGAAGTTTACTGCTGGTCCTGTTCACAGCAAAATTGGAACTCCAGGGTGATGGGGTTTCTATGGAGTAATCTCAAAAGAGTCTTTGGCCAGACAGGAAGATGGCACTGCTCTATTCAGCAATAATCCAACAACAACAGCAACAAGAACATCAGTCAATCAATAATAGTCCAGTCTGGACCAAATCCAATATGATCATCATATTAGTTAGCAATATGCTCCATTTATCATTCCAGGATAATTACAGCCAGGTAATCCATCCAGAAAATGTAACCTGAGTACCGGGAGAAGTATACCTAAGAGGCGGAAATCCTACTCACTCCTCTTTTACAGTGTGGGGGTGGGGGTATGGCTTGGCCCAACACAAAAACAGCTACTTGGTTTTCTCGCTCTGGGAAACACCCAACATATTTCACATTTTAGTTCTCCAAAGTGAGTACCAAACTTAATGATTTTTGCTGGTTTATTTTGGGGGATGCCTCAAACAGCACCTGGGAGTGTGAGCCATACTACTAGCTATTTCTCACCTAAATAGTCCACACTGAGCTCTCTTCACAAGTGGAGGAAGACAATATGGTGCACAGTGGCGTGAGAAACATCAAAGTTGGAGTAGGGAAAGCAGATACTAAAATGGACAATCATTTACATGAACTCCTTAAAGAGCAATGGGCACATTTTTAAAAGAAATACATGATACTTTAGACCAGGGGTAGGCAACCTTTCCCCTTTAAGGGCCGAGGGACTTCAGCTCCCAGAATCCCAGGAGCTATTGGCCAACATGGAATTATTGGCCAACATGGCTGAGGCTTCTGGGAGCTGAAGTCCCGCGGCCCTTAAAGGGGAAAGGTTGCCTACCCCTGCTTTAGACCTTCAATTTAATAAACCTACGGCCACCATTTCCAAAATAGAAACAGCATCAGAAGCATTATATTTAAGCTTAAAGCATGAACTAGCTGCAGGCTTAACCTACACTTTTGCAGAATTTCTGAGAGGAGAGAGAATAATGGAGATGTTGGAAAGTTGACTGTAGTATGGCTTACCCAAATTTACCTGGATCTGAGGCTGGTTGAAGAAGAACTGGAGCATGTGCATAGATTGCTGAGTGCAAATCCTTAGTTGCAATTGCAAGACAGACCAAGAGAGATGACTGTGTGATCTGCAAGATGTCCCCATAAAATGCAAGTTTTGAAAGTGCCTAATGCTTTGCCCAATCTATAGTATGAGGATGTGGACATACAACTATACCAGGACATCTCTGCTGATACTTTTAAATGTTGCAAAGTATTCTGTCCACTCACTGAGCAGCTTCGTAAAAAAGGCATTCACTATCAATGGGGGGGTGGGGGTCCCTTCAAAATTATAATACATAAGGATGTAAATTTTTTGATAGTAGCTTCTACATTTCAGTTAATAACAATATCCAAGGGTTTAGATATTCCACTTCCTAAAGAGTCTGAGGAGATGTCAGCAAAGAAACCCCATAAGAGAAATGGCATCAAGGAACATGATCCCAGATGGGAGCTAGATTCAATTAAAAAGAAAAGGAAGACTGTATAATTGCAACCACTTTATTACTCCTGTGTAGAGTAAGCCTGGAGGTTTGAAAATTATTGTGTGTTTTTTCATTGCTAGATTTAATTCAGTCCTTCCTGCTATCCCCTGAGGATAGCTGACCAGTAAATCTGGCAACAAGATCCCCACTAACTGGGAAGTTTCCCTGATTTGGTGCTGATTATATTCTTGGTTATAGATATTAGTGGAAATGTTGATTGTTTACAAGTTAAGCTCAGTGTCATCATGGACCACTCCTGCATGCCATTCATAATACTGTTAAAATCTATGATTTTATATATTTGGGAAGAAGTATGTAACAATTTGCCAACTGTCTGCTCTGAATAATTTCTCAGTATTGTCATTAAATGTTAATGATCTGGGTTCCCCAGTAAAGAGATGAAGAGCATTACAGTTAATTACATTTGACTGCTCAGACATTACCCTATTGTAGGAGACCCACAGGTTCAGAACCAGAATATATTATCCCATAGTTGCTTGGGAAAACAGTTCTGAGCAGATGGGTCATCCAAGGCAATAGGAACAGTGATCCTTCGGGCTGTGGACTAACCTTTTAATGACACTGGGACCCTTTGGGACCCAGATGGGTGATTTATATGTGCCAAGGGCATCCTAGCAGGCAAAATGCTCATGATTTGCTCCCATTATGCTCCCACACAGGACCAAAAATGGTTTTTCACTTATATGTTTTTGCTTAGGGAGGATTGCTGCTGGGTGGTGATTCTAACATGGTGATGGACATTAGTTGAGACAGAACAACAGCATATTCAGCACAAGGTAAGTATCAGTTTGATTTGTCTGGGCTGATCTACTCTCATCTTTTGGTTGATGTCTAGAGAGAAAAAAACCTGTTAGAGATTATAATGTACTTATTTCACAATGCAATGTATTTCATATTCCTAAACAGCCCGTCACTCACTGCTTTTTTAATCCCTAGATTCCATTAAGGCATTTGATAGATTGGAACTGAGTGGGATTTTTGTTGTTATAGTTAAAATTGCTACATAAACATGTATACAAGGAGATCTTGTAGCACCTTTGAGGCTAACTGTGCAAAAGAGGTTATAGCATAAGCTTCAGACTTGGTCTACTTCCTTAGATGCTCAGTAGACCAAGTCTATGAAAGATTATGCAACTTCTTTTGCACAGTTACTCTCAAAGGTGCTACAAGATCCCTTTTCATATTGATATTCCAGACTAACACACCAATGTTTCTGAATTCTACATAAACAAGGATTTGGAACTAAATTTGTGAACCTAATTCAAAATTTATAAGCAGAGGGAAAGTATATATTAATAATTTGGACTCTTTCCTAATTCATCTGTCAAGAGGTACCCATCAGAATGGTCCTTTCTCCACTTTTATTTATAATTGCTGGGGAACCATTAGCTGAAATCCTTAGGAACTGTCCAAACATTAAAGGTTTTGAACTTGGTGAGGTAAAGCATCTACTTAACATGTATGCAGAAGACAAGTTGCTTTTTAAAGGAACCCAGCTACTGTTTTATCCCCACTAAAAATATTCTTAATACCTATGGATTGTACTCTGGTTTCAGGGTCAACTACAGCAAGTCTAGATTGCTTTGTATTAACTTCCTTTAGAGGTACAATTTGAAATACAAATAAATGAATAAATAAATAAATAAATAAATAAAAATCCAAATTATTGCTGCAATTTTCCTGCTTTAAATATCTAGGAGTATTAATAAATAAAGACTGGTTGCAACAAGCACTGAAAAATATAAACTCCTCAGAAGATGGATGAAGACAAAACTCATGAAGTAGAAACAACTAAATTGAACCTTGCTAGATAAATTGGCTTTGGTTAAAATGTTTATCCTCCCAAAATTTATTTATCATTATACCATACTGAGTTTTTATTTTAAAGCATTTTAGTTAAAACAAGCTACTGTTTTTACTAAAACTAATGATTGCCCACTATAGACCCATATAGAACTGGGCTTCAAGCTTGGGTTAAACACAGCTGTTTTCTTTCAAAGGTTAAATAAAATAGCTTTGAACAAGTAAAGAATCCCTTTCTGTAAGAAATTTGGTAATGATGGGCAAGGTATCTAATAGGCCAACCATCTTCTGTATAACTGTTTTCTACTCATTCCCTATTCCATCATAATCTTACATAAACACAACTTGTGGTTCTTAAGAAATTCAATGTTTGGATGATTAGTGATGTAATCAATAATGGTGCACCTATGAATCCCAACAATATTCAAAACAAGATCTAAAACTTTCATGGCTACAATTATTCCAAATAAGCTCATTTGCAAATACCTGGGTTAGAAACCACTGGCCTCCAAAACCCTTCACCCAAATTGAAAAAATTGTGTAAAATATGGTGATCGATCTAAGGGAACAGCTTCTCTATTTTATAAGATTATCATATACATAAAGTCTGTCAAATGGCAAATGGTGCAAAATTTGTCTGGGAAGCAGATCTGACATTACAATCACAGACAAGCAATGGCTCAAAATTTGGTCCTCACTCCCCTAATGTTCCATCTCCTCCAGCAACAAGGAGTGCAATTAAAATTAGTGCATAGATGGCACTGGGCTTCAGACAAATTGCAAAAATCACACCTAATATTTCTCCCTTGTGCTGGAGGGCATGTGGCAAAAGAGGTATTTTTAAACACTTTTTGGCTTCAGTGCCCTAAAGTAATAAACTTTGGAATGAGGTGCTGTAACTAATTATCAGTGTAACAAATCAAAATGTTAAGTGGTGTAGCGCTTTATTCGGCTTATCCATCTTCCCGAGTGAAACTGCAAACTTGCACCAGAGAAAGTTAATATCCGTTCTGCTTTTGGCGGCATGCATGGAAATATCCCAGCTAAATACCTGGAAGATACTAAAAAACTTGTCCACACATTCTTGATAGGACACAGACTAGTGAACTGAATTGGCCAAGAAACTCACCCATAATTTAAAATGAGCCAAAGGAATGGAGACGAAAGATAATTTTGAACTAATATGGTTTAATTTTATTATATATGCCAACTAGAAAGCCTCTCCATGGGGTCCTCCACCCTCCATTATGAGATTTTGGAAAAACTCTTTTTAAATGGGAACAATTGTAACATATGATTAGATGATACAGTTTTTCTTTCTTTTCTTTTTCTTTTCTTTTTTGTTGAGATTCAATTGTTAAGTGGAAATGACTATTTTCTGTAATGTAAACCACAAGAAAGAATTTAATAAAATAAAAATTTCAACCCCCCCCCCCCCAACAACTTCCCTTTCCATTCTGGTAATTCTTCACTCTTGTTGGCCAAAATGTCTTAATTAGCATCAGAGGCTCAAATACTAGCTTATTGTTGGGAGCAATACATCAAGGCAATAAGGAAAACATTATCCATTATATATGTACTTTCTAAAAAAAACCCTACTTTTAGTATGTTTAAGTGGGGTCAATTAACCTGGGGTTCAGTCTCAATTTTTGGTGCAGGATCACAGGAAGCTGCCTTATCCTGAGTCAGGCCATTGGTTCAATTAGTCCAGTATTATCAGCTCTGATTGGCAGTAGTTCTCCAGATTTCAAGTAGGATTCTTTTCTAGCGTTACTTGGAAATATTTTGTATTACTTGCGTTCTCCCATTCAAGTATTATGCAGGTACAAACCAACTTTGCTTCCAAAGTCAGACAAGGTCAACATCATTCTCTCTGTTCAGGTTGGTATGGTAGTACATCACTCTCTTTTCCAGTAGAGATCAGAGCTTGGGAAAGTTATCTTTTTGGAATACAACTCTTAGAATTGCCCAGCAGCATGGCCAGTAGTCATGCTAACTTGGAGTTCTGGGAGCTGTAGTCTGAAAAAGGTCATGTTTCCAACCTCTGTTAGAAATACCAGAACACAAGCACCTCAGATCTGTACATAAGGTAGCAATATTTTAGCTTGGAGTCTCCTAGATGTTATTGCACTGCAACCTCCAGTACTCCTAGATAGCATAGCAATGGTGAAGAATGTTGAGAGTTGTAATCCAACAATATCTGGAGAGCCACAAGTCACCCACTGGTCTTTTAGGGAAACTAATCAAGCAGCATGACATCTGAGCAAAACATCTGACATCCTTTGCAACCCTACATGCTTTCTGAGTCACATCTGTCAGATTTACTTATTAATTTGAATAATTTTCATCTTGCTGTTTCAGTGATCAAAGTAGTATTCAAAGTGGCCAACAAGATTTTATTTATTTATTTATTTATTTATTTATTTACATTTCATTTGTATGCCACTTTTCCCCCAGAGTGGAACCCAAGCTGGCGCCAAGGCAGAGTGTATTGAAAGAATATATCACAATAAAAGTTTTTAAACAATTTAAATCACCACATAACAATATAAAATCATTTTTAAAAACATACACAAAATTTAAAAGATAAATAAATACATGTATTTATTAATACAAAACCATCACCAATTTAAAAACAATTACCTCCCTCATAAAAAAGCAGAAGTGATGAAATACCCCAGTCTTCTTAAAATACCAAGGTTAATAAAAGCACTGTTTGAACAAAATTGTTCACCTGGCAACAGAGGCAAAAAAAGAGAGACCAACCTCCTCCTAAGAGGGAGTCTCACAACTGTGAGGGGGGCAGCTACAGAAAAACAACAACACCTATGTGTCTTGATAATTAAATATGAACCCATGTTGGAGCAAGGAGAAAGGCTTTTCCCTCTAAACCTGTTCAGCATGATCCCACAAGCCTGGTTATGGAACTGAAACATATTTGCCCCTGATCTGGAAACTGTGCAGGTGGAGTGTACCCTGATAGTTCTGCAGGACCTTTTGATAGCTTCTGATCTCATCAATTTCAGTATTGTTCTGCATTGCCTGGCAAGAATGGGTCTTCGGGGCATCACTTGGAGATTATGCTTTATGCATACTTAGAGTGGAAAAGTGCCTGAGACTGATAGTGGAAGGGCCATCAGAATGACAGCTTTCCATAATCCTAGTCTAGTTCTGTGGCAGGTAAACTACACTAAGGGCTAGTAGATTTATCCAAGGGCAGTAATCTGTCCTATGAAAGGCCAGCTGAGTGAACAACTCAATTTGTCTTGACCTATCCCCTTGGGTGAAACAGCCTGCCCAAATGTACATGCATATGCATATGCTGTGGGAATCAGATATACTAAAGCAGTGTCAACAATTTCTCTTGAATTTAAACCCTACAAACAACAGAAATGCCATGTAGAAATGTTGCCCACTTCAACAAGCCCTACAGGCATATTTTCATTATAAATGTGGTAATGCTTTATCCAAAGTATTTACTTTAGCAACACAACAACCCTGTGAGGTTGGTTAGACTGAGAAGCGACTTGTCCTAGCATATCTAAATAGGAATTTGTACACAGGTCTTCTCTATCTGTAAATCTATCATTGTAGTCAGAGGATTAGGCCATAGTTCCCAGATGCATGTACAAGCTCATTTTACTCATTTGCTGCAAGAAGCACTATTGTCAGTTTAGCAATCATATTTTCTGTATAAAGTGTAGAGCCAACCTATGTGGTTAAGGATACACCCAAGAGTGTAAATCGCTACAAAATCTCTTACCTACTTAGTGCTGCAGTAATGCCCATCCAGTCAGCAGTGAAAAGCAGGTAAAGTGCTTTAGGAGACAATATGTGAGTTTCTGAGTACGTGGCCCGAGGAAGTTTAAATTTCTTTCTGACTTTCTAATTGTAGTAAACCATGGCTTCTCACATTAAAAAAAATAATCCTATAACATCCAGGGGTTTGTGTGTGTGTGTTGTTATCAATTACCAGCATGCCAGGGTCATATTGTAAGGTTATAGCTGAAATGAAACTGCTAATACATTTCGAGTTATTTTTAACTCTCTTTCTCTCTCTCAAAATAAAAGAACTTTGTGACGCTCAAAAGGTGTTTGCATTCTCACCTAGAGAAACCCAGTCTGCATTGTCCCTGTATTGTTTTAATTGGTTTTTGTTTATCCATTTGCCTTGGGAGCCCTTGTTGGTGCTTGGCAGACAGAAATACTTTAAATAAACATTAAATGAATAAATAAATA
The DNA here is from genome assembly GCA_026167975.1 of Phrynosoma blainvillii. Classification (NCBI taxonomy): domain Eukaryota; kingdom Metazoa; phylum Chordata; class Lepidosauria; order Squamata; family Phrynosomatidae; genus Phrynosoma; species Phrynosoma blainvillii. The sequence goes on along the minus strand of JANUYF010000001.1, from coordinate 373,271,274 downwards.
AATATTTGCAAGTAACAGGGAGGTTTTTGGTGCTGCATTTCTCTGGCTTTCACCTTGCCATGTGAGTTAGGAGCTGTCCTTTGGCTATCTAGTACTGTCTCATACCACTACCCCATTCTAGCATTACAATACAGGTATAATGTTTGTACTTCTCTAGGGTCCAGATAATGTAAAGTTTTGTCATCTGTTAGAACAGAATCTATAGATTGAAACTGGGATTTGTGTCCTGGGCCAAGAAAAATGGATCTGTTCTGGAGATTTTGTAGACATGAATGAATACATGGACTGAAAGCACAGATAAACAGACTTGCCACTGGCTCAAGCACAAACTGGTAGGCTCGCATCATTAGGAAGCCGAAAGGAGTGCTTTGGGCAATCCTGCATTCACAACCAGGACAGACCATAATGCAGAGAACACAAATAGCTGCATTTGGTCCTAGATCATGTACTTCCATCATGTACTAGATGAAGTCTCCCCTCCTCCACCCACAGGTTTTGTAGTCAAGCACCAGTAAAGTTTTATTACCTTGTTTGCTCATCTGTACTGTTCTGCCATCGCCAGGTGATGACAATGTTTTATTTTAAAGGGGGTGGGGGGAGAGATGATGAAATAAAGCTGGGGAACAGACTGTATCTTGAGAGAATATTGTACTGATTTATCAGACTATCCCTTGTTCCCTAATAATGTTAAATTGCTTCTATTCATCAACCTCAGTTTTTGATATTAGGTCATTTATCTCTTTCTCCCAATAAAAGACACTTTTGAAATGGTGCATTGCCTACTGATAGAAAAAGCCCAAGGCTGTAATCTCACTTGTTCTCTTAAAACTCCATCAGACTCAAGGCTAGCCCAAAATATTTTGCTGCCTAAAGTGCAGCAAGACAACCTCCCCTCCCCAACTTTCCCATGCACAAAAGCCAATAAGACTGGCAGCTGACTCTCTCTTCTGCACTGACAATGGCAAACTGCATCCTTCCCCACAACTGACAGCAGCCAGGCTAGCTTAGTAGGTGTAGTGCAGGCCATAGGTGGCGAACAGTCCCCCCTGCAATGCCAAGTCACACTCTCTCAGCCTCAGGCAATGGCAAACCTCCTCTGAACCAGTCTTGCCAAGAAAACCGCATGATAGGTTCAGCTCACCTTAGGGTTGCCATAAGTTGGAAACAACTTGAAGGCACACAACAACAACAAATCTTTGCTGTCATTTCCCAATACCAGCAGTCTGAGGCAAGAGCCTCACCGTGCCTAAGAGTGGGGCCAGCTGCAAATAATGATGATGATAATTAATAATAATAATAATAATAATAATAATAATAATAATAATAATAATAATAGAGGGAAAAGCATGGGGGAAGCATAGAATTGGGGTGTTGGTTTCCTCACCTCACCTCACCACACACAATCCGTTATTCAAGACCCCTTCTTCTTCTTCTTGTTTTTGTTGTATGCCTTCAAGTCTTTCCCAAGCTCTGTCCAGAGAAGGTTTGCCTTTGCCATGACCATCCTCTGAGGCTGAGAGCATGTGCCTTGCCCATGGTCACCCAGCAGGCTTCATGGCTGAGCCGGGATTTGAACCTTGGTCTCTAGAGTTGTAGTCCAACACTCAAAACACTAGGCCACACTGGCTATTCCTAATGGTAGGGCCAGCTGCAAAGAAGGAGGAAGAGGAGGAGGAGGATGGATAATGATTGCAAGCCATTGAAAAAACGCATAGGATCCTGGTGTTGGTTTCCTCATCACACCACACACAAACACACACAATTTCTTATTCATGACCCCTCACAGTGAGGTAAAAAATAATAATAATACAGTCATCCCTCCACATCTGCGGATTTGATTATTCACTTATTGTATTAGTATGTTCTTTCTAGGAATCTCTAGGTCCTAGAGGGCAACTCTATGGTCAACTTTAACCAAAAGTCACACTAAAGGACCTAGAGATTCCTAGAGAGAACACTCCACTAGGCATTTGTAGCTCCTCCAGTGCAATTGTGTGGTCAGTGTCTGGCTGATGTTGACCACAGAGTTGCACTGAAAAACCTAGAGATTCCTAGAGAAAACATTCCACTGGGCATTTGTAGCTCCTCCAGCGCAATTTTATGGTCAATGTCTGGCAGATGTTGACGGCAGAGTTGCACTGGAGGACCTAGAGCAGGGGTAGGCAACCTTTTTGAGCCGGGGGCAGGGTTGCTGTCCCTCAGACAATTGGGGGGCCAAAGCACCAAAAATAAATAAATAAATAAATAAAAATTAAAAATTAAAAAAATATGCATGCACACTCTCTCAGCCCCAGAAAAGCCATGGCAAAACCCCTGTGGAGATTTTGCCAAGAAAGCCTCAAGAACAAGTAATAACAACAATAATCAATATCATCATGGCGGGGGGCAGGGGGCAGCAGTGGCAGGACCGGCCTGGGGCCAGTCCAAAGGCCTCGGAGGGCCACATCCGGCCCCTGGGCCTTAGGTTGCCTACCCCTGACCTAGAGATTCCTAGAGAGGTGTTCTCTCAGGTAAAAACATACTGTTATTTTGCCATTTTTCCACATTCACGGGGGTCCTGTGGAGGGACCACTGTAATCCGTTGGGGTCAACCTGGAGAAATGCTTTTTTGGACCCAGTCCTTCCTTTTCGTGGGGCTGGGCGGGAGGCGGGAGGCCTTACCTGTAGGAGACCTGCTTCCTGATGGACAAGTGGAGAAACTGGTCCCCGAGGGAAGAAGGGCCGGCCTCGGCTCCAGCCGGGCTCTGCTCCGCTTCCAGGGACTGCGGCTGCGGGTTCAAGTCCTGGCCCAGGTGAAGGTCTGGCGGCAGGGACTTCCCAGCTCCCAGGACCCGCCATTCCCGCTCTCGGCCGGACTCCTGGAGACTGGGCTTCCTCCCTCGGACGGCTTGGTCGCCCTCAGAGCCCCTCCATGTCCCCGAAGCTCCCGCCATCCTGGCCCCGAAGAAGGAAGGAAGGAAGGAAGGAAGGAAGGAAGGAAGGAAGAGAGGCTCCAGAGCCTTCGGGCGAGAAAGTGTGTGGCAGGCGGCTCCTCCGGGTCAGAAAGTCAAGCTTTAAGGGAAGAAGGAGCCCAAGTGGGGCCAGACTTTGGGGAGAGGGAGTCGGTGCCCCCCAAGCCTCTCCCTCCAGGCAGGAGGACCCAGGAACTGTGGAGGAAGGAAGGAAGGAAGGAAGGAAGGAAGGAAGGAGAGCTCTGGCAGAGGAGGCTAAATGTCCCCCAGAACTACACAGCTATACATTTGGGGGACTGAAGAAGAAGAGCTCTTGCTGTGGCACCGGAGGAGGTCTCTGAGAGAGAAGGCTAAGTGTCCCCCAAAGCTACGAATTGAGGGACTGAAGGGCTGAAGAAGAAGAGCTCTTGCTATATGTATGGCACTGGAGCTCTCTCTCTCTGTGTGTCAGGGAAGGCTAATATCGCCCAAAACGACACAGCTATAATACATTGGGGGGCTGAAGGGCCGAAGAAGAAGAGCTCTCGCTGTGGCACCGGAGGAGCTAGCTCTCTGACAGGGAAGCCTAAGTATCCCCCCCCCCCAAAAAAAAACCCCTACAAAGCTCCCAATTGGAGGACTGGAGTGCTGAAGAGCTCTTGTCCTGGCTCCAGGCTTCTTTGGCAGGAAAGGCGAAATGTCCCCCAAAACTACGAAGTGGAGGACGAAAGAGCTCTTGCTGTGGCACCGGAGGAGCTCTCTGAGCGAGAAGGCGAAACGTCTCCCGAAATGACAAAGCTAGAAATGGGAGGGAGGGCTGAAGGGTTAAAGAAGAAGAAGGAGAAGAAGAGCTCTCTCTTTAAGGCTCAATATTTCCCAAAAAAAGCGACCAAAAAGCGACCAAGCTGCCAGTTGGAGGACTGAAGGGGAAGCGTCTCCCTGGGGCCACCAATGTCCCCCCTCCTGGAAGAAGAGAGGCAGGAAAGTCGGGAAAGAGCCACTTCTTCCTCCCAGGAGGAGAAGGGAAGGAGGGACGCTGGAAAAGAGGGTCCTTTTCGGTATTTCTCGGGGAGGAAAGAGGCTGAACCTCGGTGGGAGAGCAGCGCAAGGAGAGAGGAGGAATTGGAGCAGCCTGGATCCTGCCGCTGGAAAGGCAAAAGAGGAGAAGAGATGGAGAGAAGGAGGCAGGCAGGGAAAGAGGGAAGGGGTGGTGTAAATGCTGCCCAGGAGGGTGCGGTGCTGCCACCTTCGAGGCACTCGGAAACCGGGCGCTTAACCCATCGGGAGCCAGGCAAGACCATGGTCTTCCTCTCGCCCCTGGCTTCTTAGAGGGAGGATGCTCCCTCTGCGGTTGTTCTTGCTCTTGCTCTTCTTGTTGTGTACCTTCAGGTCCTTTCCGACTGACTCATGGCGACCCTAAGGTGAAACTCCGCACAAAAGATCAGACAAGCCATCGTATTCCCTGTTACCATGTAGGGATGGATGAGAGAGCTGGACAGTCAAGAAAGAAGATAGGAGGAAAGTCAACTCCTTTGAGATGATGTGGTGCTGGAGAAGAGTGCTGAGGATCCCATGGACAGCCAAAAGGACAAACAAATGGGTCCTAGAGCAAATCAAGCTTTTATATAGAGCTTTATAGGTATATAGTATTGGGACAGCCAAAAGGACAAACAAATGGGCCCTAGAGCAGATCAAGCCAGAAATATCCCTAGAAGCCAAGATGACAAGACTTAGGACCTTATCCCACGGGGCCAAAAGCAGCAAGAATCCACTAAGAATCAGGCGCTATAGCGCTATATCTTCCCGAGTGATTACACGACGTCGCTCAGAATCAGCTAAGAATCAGGCGCTATAGCGCTATAGTTTTCCGTGTGATTACACGACGTCGCTCAGAATCCAGCAAGAAACCGCTCAGAATGCAACATCATTTGCATTCTTTTGAATGTCGGTTTCAGCGGGCATTGCAATGGCGCGAGCTTATCCATAGCGCTATTATAGCGCTAGCGCCATATTTATACTAGCGCTATAGTACTGCAATGATGCTCATATCGCTTTCTTGCCACTTTTGAGAGCAGCGTGGGATAAGGTCCTTAGATTGTCATACTTTGGACAGATCATGAGAAGGCATGAATCGTTGGAAAAGACAATAATGTTAGGAAAGGTGGAGGGAAGTAGAAGGAAAGGAAGACCAAATGCTAGATGGATGGACTTTATTAAAGAGACCACGAATATGGGTTTGCAGGAGCTGGGCAGAGCAGTAGAGGACAGGGAGGCCTGGAGATGTCTCATCCATAGGGTCACCATGGGTCAAGACCATTGCGAAGGCAGTTGACAGCAGCAACAACAAAAGGTGAAACTATTGTGGGGTTTTCTTGGCAGGTTTCTTCAGAGAGGGTTTGCCATTGCCATATTCTGAGGCTCAGAGGGTATGACTTAGCCAAGGTTACCCAATGATCGAGCCAGGATTTGAACCCTGGTCTCCAGAGTCATAGTCCAATGCTCAAACCACTATGCCACACTGGCTCCTGCTGGACTGCAACTACGCTGCGGGATCAATGCAGTTTGACACCGCTTTACCTGTCATGGCTCTTGTTGTTTTGTAGATCCCATTTTCCAACTTATGTGACCCTAAGGGGAAGCTATCATGGGGGTTTTCTGGGCAAGTTTCTTCAGAGGGGGTTTGCCATTGCCATCCTCTCCAGGCTGAGAGAGTGTGACTTGCCCAAGATCGCCCAGTGGGTTTCCATGGCCGAACCAGGATGGGCTATGAAATTCTGAGGTTTGTGAGACATTTAGCCTTCTCTGTGAGAGAGCTTTGATGTCACAACAAACTACAAATCCCAGAATGCCATAGAATGGAGACATAGCTGTGTCAAACTGCATTAATTTTGCAATAATGGTAGCAGCCTAAACTGGCAGAGAATTCAGGCTCAAAGAACCTGCCTGAACACACCAGGAATCTCCTTCTCTGGAGGTTTTTAAACAGAGACTGGATGGCCATCTATCAGTGGTACTTTGATTGAGAGTTCCTGCATGGCAGGGGGTTGGACTGGATGACCCTTGGTCTCTTCCAACTCTATGATTCTGTGATTCTGTGATCTCTTCCCAACCACCCCCACCATATTTTGGGCTTCAGTTTCCATTAGCCCCATCCAGTATGGCCAATGGTCAGAGGATTCTGGGAGGTGAGGTGTGGAGGATCAAAGGCTGAGAAACATGGATGAACCCCGGGAAGGGGAGCGCTGAAATGATGACCAGTCCTCAAGGTCTCTGAGTTTTCTGGAATGATATGGTGCTGGTTGTTCAATGTGCTCTTCCAGACTGGCTTCAGGCTCCTTAGGGCTGATATGTCAGTTGGTTAAACCAGAGTAGGGTTTATCTGGTAGCAGTGCCCAGGGCTAGTTCAAGACTTTTTGCTGCCTGAGGCAGAGCACCAAATGTCATCTGCCCACCACTCACCGAAGTTAAGAAGCATGGAAAACAAAGAGATCCAAGTTATTTTGGCACATGAGCTGAAAATCTCACAGCCACCATTTCTGGAGGAAAAACAACATTAATAAACAACTACAATTTGCTTTCATAACATCCCAAAATCTGCTGCCTGAGGCAGCAACCTTACTGCTTAATGATGGGGGCAGCTCTGGCTCTACCCAGTATACATACACAACCACACACACACACACACACACACACACAATTTCATTGATTCCCTGTCTGTACAGAAAGAGTGAAGGATGTGGATTATAAACTTTGATAGCACTGTGCAAACAACTATACAGTAACTATCAGAATCACCCAAAGGTAGTTTTGCACCAGTATTTTCTCCTCCTCTTCCTCCCTCCTTCCCTCTCTCTCCCTCCTCCTTTCATCCTTCTTCCTTTCACTGCCCCCGTCCTCTTCTTTGCGAACTCATTGCACACTTGGGACTTCTTTTGCTGAGAGTATACATTTTTCCTTCCTCTATTTAGGCAAATCTTGTTTTTCCAAAATTCCATCTGTAGTTTTGTGTTGTTGATTAAATGAGATTATCTCCAAAAGCGACACTTCCATTGCTATTGAGAGTGCCACCTAATAAATAATGTCCATGGTATTGCTGATAATAAAAGATACCCCACATTCAGATACAGTTTTGGTTACTGTTTTGAAAGATTTGTTTTGATCTCACATATATCTGAGATTTTAGAGAACATTTCATGAATATACTCTGGATTTTAAGTAGAATTTTAAAAGAATAAATCAAGGGGTTGAATCTTATCCCTAAATTATATTCAGCACTTCAGACAGCTCCTTAAAAGCTCACACCAAACTCCAGATCATCTTCCCCACCACAGTGATATGGAAGACATCATCTGCTGCTAGCACATGAATGACAAAAGAAACCAAGCATGGCCATGTTTCTCTTCTGGTAAAACTGTGTTTATTTATAAATGTCTTTCCATAAATAGTACAGGTTGCATCAAATTGGGTCTCAAATGGAGACAAAGGAGCAGCACGACAGGTAAATACAACAGATAGCTCAACACAGTGTTGTTACACACTGAGCATTAAGATAAAGCTTATGGCAGCTTAACTTCAGATAAAGGAATCTCATTGAGTAAACTACACTCAGGAATATTTCATTATTAGAAGTTAAGCCACCATATGGGTGGGTCTTTGATTGCACTGGAACAAAAAGTAACTTTTCCAGTGAGGCATTTGACAGCATCTCCAGAGATCTGTTCTGAAATGTAAATTCTGATTTTGATAGTAGTGGATTGTGTTTATCCTCTTAACTATCAGAAGAATGATCCAGTGTCCTCTTAATAAGGCCTTGCCATCTACCTTGATTATTTCTCATCTGTTGCCTAGACCAACCTCAGTAATAGACATGAATGAACTAGAATCAAGGTGAATTTACCACCTGCTAACCTAAAAACTCTGAAGGTACTAGATCCTGTCTGATCTTGGAAGGTAAGCAAGGTCAGGCCTTGCTAGTACTTGAATGGGAGACTGCCAAGGAAAACCAGATGCTGTAGGCTATATTGCAAAAGAAGACAGTGGCCTCAAACAGATGGGGCAAAAGAAGCATCCAGATTGCTCCCTATTTGGTGTGGGACCACGGCAATCAGATGCTGTGATCCTGAGGCCGGTTGCTGTTGCAGTCCACAATGGATCACCGGCAAGGAGCGCTTTTTTTGGGGGGGGTGCTCCTTTTTGCACTGGGTTTGGGGCACCTTTAGGTGGGGTGGCTTCAGCCCAGTCTCTCTGTGTGTGTGATCTGAATGCCACACCCCCAGATCAGCCCAAAGGTGGCACCTATTTACTTTCCATGTTCAATCCAACCTTGTATCTGTTTCTTGCACTTCAGAAAAAATGTATGTGTTGTTTTCTGTGTATATTGTACATATTACTGAGGCATATCTCTTTGGAACTTTTGGCTATAGGCAACATATAAATATTTGCAAATAATGAGCATATATGTGAGAAGGAGTTGCTAAGGTTTGTAAGAGCAACTGCCCCATCTCTGTATCTCCAGATATCCTGAGAACAATATTGTAAGCAAGACCAAGGAGTTAAAGGTTCCCTGAAACTTCATTAAATATATGGTAGCATATTGCTGACACCCTCTGCCTTTTTACATCCCCTTGCCTTCTCTTTCTTTCTTTGGGTTTACACCTATCAATCACTTGGCATCTCTAACCCCCACCACCACCCACATCTCCCTACTGCCTTGTCGTGACTTGTCATTTAGCCCAACTCTCCAGGTTTTCCTTTCACATCTCTCGCATGACTCATCTTTGCCAGCCCCCAGATAGCATTACTGCCTCTTTTCTAGGAGGGCTGTCATCTACTCTGCCCAAATGATATTCCCCACATGAAAGGTGTATTCCTTTGATATATTCTTACATGACCCAGTGCAGAGCTTGGAAGAAATACTCTTTTGGACAACGTCTCCCTGAATCCTCCAGTCACCATGGCCATTGGCCATGGTGGTTGAGGCTGGGAGTTGTAGTCCAAAAGTAACTTTTCCAGGCTCTGTCCAGTAGTTACCACATTTGTGGCCTTCTTGCAACATTAATTTTTTTCCCATGTTCTTATCTCCTATCCTCCCAGGGGGTAACCCAGTATTGGATGGAACTGTCAGTGGCCAGAGTATCCAGCATTAGGTAGATTTTAAAAAAATAATCTTACGTTTGACTTCCAGTTTCAACACCTTTACTCTCCAATGAATGTGCCTTGTGTCTTGCCCTGTGCCCTAAGCTAGACTCTTGCTGTCAGGTGAGGTGGAAGGTGCTCTCCCACTTGTACTAGAAAACAAAAGTCAGTCCAATTTGCTTTTGTACATGGCTTAAGAGAAATACCATCTTTTTCTTTGCTTCAGGAAGCAAAATGTCTTTGGCCAGCCTTGGTAAGGAAATCCCATGATAGACTGAGGCTTTATGACAGGTAGGCTTCAGGAACTGCAGTGTGGACATATCCTTTCATGTGGAAAGGGAACATCAAACACAGCCCTTACTTGACTTACATTTCCAAAGCATGTTATAATTCCTGACATATGAACCTTGAACCCACTTCCATGCAGCAAAACCTAGGAGCTGCCCTGACACAGTTTGGTTTCACACTTCTCTTATAATATAGACTGAATAAAGTGACTTCTTACGTCCATCCTCACTTAGAGCAGCACTGGTAGGAGAAGATACTACATATATGTGTGTAGGGGGTCTTATTAGTAAGACACTACCTGTTTTGAGGTTTGATTAGGGTCCAAAGATGGAGGATAGAGATACACCGGTAGAAGTGCAGGTTTCAGAATTTCAGCTATTGGGGCTTGGCTTTTCTCGGTATGATAATAATAAACTGCTCCTGCTGAAATTGATAGTCATTGCTACCATCAGAACAAGACTGGTGGGCAGGGGTCCAGGGCTGTGTGCAGCAGAATGAACAGAAAGGCAGCAGGCCTGGCTTAGCAAATTTTGACGTGTGGAAAATAATACACACTTATCTAAAGACCTAAATGTCACACTTTATCATCAGTAAAACCATTTAAGTCCTGAATCTAAAATTGCATAAATGCACCATTGTTCTCACTTCTACACTGAAGGAAAAAGGCCCCTGCTATCCACATTTGGCCAGCCAACTGTGCTATGTATATACTTTATTGCAGATCTGCATTCTCTTGCCAACCCCTGTTCCAGAGTAATGGGCCCTCCCTCTATAATGGAGCAATGAGGTTGAGTGTTTTCACCCACAGCAAAATATAACATTTCCCCTACCTCCTCACCTTATTTTCACAGCTCTTGTCTTATGCTGACAAACAGGCACTGACACACAGAGAAAGACACTTCTTCCTGGCATGCATTTATCCAGAGGCACTTGGCAAGTTTCATGAAGCCTGTGGGCTTTGTCAAGCTGCAGAGATATTTGCCAGTGCCACTATGTGTAATATGTGTAATGTAGCCTACTTCACAGTTTCTCTCAACTGCCCTCGTTCCTTTTGTGTGATGACAGTCAAAATCGGTAATAAAGTGCATCAGAGAAGAGCAAGGCTATGACTTCATTTATATGGCCCTATTTAATTCTGTGAGACTGAGGGCCTAAGCAGACTGCCAGAAATAGTGCACATTAAATTGAGGCACTGCCCTGGCTCACTGCTAGGGAATCATGGGAACTGTAATTTATTGTGGCACCAGAGCTCTCTGACAGAGAAGGCTCAATGTCTCAGAAAAAAATACAGTTCCCATGATTCCCTAGCACTGAACCAGGGCAGTGCCTCAATTTAATGTGCACTATTTCTGGCAGTCTGCTTAGGCCTTTATTTCCAGGGGTGACTTTACCATTAGGTAGAGCAAGGCAGCAAAAGTGCTGAAAAAGTTTAGCCATTTAACTTAATATTATTGCATTTTTAATGTTAGATGGAAAGAATAGTGCCTGAGGGACTTTCTGTCTCCTGGGTCAAAATAACTTGACTGGCTTTGGGTACTCTTTGTTTTGAGGCAAGAGGGTGGTATTTGCCATTGAGCTACAGTAACAAAATGTCTATGTCTATCCCTGCTTATTTTTGAGTAAGCATACATAGGATGAGGTTGCATATCAAACAAAAGAAGTTAAAAATCATTGTGTTTGAACAAGGCAGTGTAGCACAATGAAATGATCAAATAAATTGTAATAGTTCAGACTATAGGTAAAGGATGTATTTATTGAATACTCCCACACAGAAAATATTTCTTTTTAAGTCAAGGGCCCTGCTTAAAAAGAGAGGTGGAAGCTGCAGTAAGAGAAATTGGAAAGAATAAACCACCTGTGAATAGACAATATTCCAATTGAACTACTACAATTCACACAGACATAATCCATCCAATCATTAACTAAAATATGCCAACAAATATGGAAAACATAACAGTGCCCAGCAGATTGGAAACAAGCAATATACATCCCCATCCATAAAAAGGGAGACATGAAAGACTGCAACAACTATAGGACTATAGCATTAATTTCCCACACAAGTAAAATCATGATCAAAATCATGCAGAATAGACTCCAATCATATATGGAGAGAGAAATCCCAGAGGTGCAAGCAGGGTTCAGGAAAGGAAGAGGCACATGTGCAAACATATAATAGATAATGGAATGAGCCAAATAATTCCCAAAGAAAATCAGCATGTACTTTGTAGACCATAGCAAAGCCTTTGTCTGCACTGACCACTAAAAAACTATGAAATGCTCTCAAAGAAATGGGAATGCCACTACATTTGATTGTCCTGAGGAGAAATCTGTACTTAGGTCAGGAGGCTACTGTGAGAACATAATACAGAGAAACAGGGTGGTTCCCAGTCAGCAAAGGGGTCAAACAACCCTGCATTATATCACCCTAGTTGTTCAACTTTATGCAGAAAACATCATACAGAGAGCAGGGTTAGAATCAGTTATAAGAGGTGTGATGATAAGAAGAAGGAACATCAATTATCTAAAATATCCAGATGACACTATACAGTTGGCCCTCCACTTTTGTGGCTTTGACTTTTGCAGATTTGATTGCCAGGAGGGAACACTCCTAAACACTCATGTCCCATTGCAAGTTTGTAATGGAAGCAAACACCCTGTATTCCTAACCTCCTAAGGAGGCACTCCTTGAAAGGGTAACCACTAACCACTAATTTGGTTACCAAAGGTCAGGTGTTCCAGTTTCCAAAGGGACACAGCTTCCTCTAACTCTGCTGCTGCTGTCACACAGTGATTGAGTGGGATCTCCTCTGCTTAAACATTTCAGTGTGGTGTGGGGGATCCTCCTCATATCAGCAGTTGCATAGCTGCCTCAGTCACAGTGTATTTACAAGATTTTATCAAGGGACATGATTGAGTTTGTTGAGTACAACTTCCTCTTTATAAATCTCATTATGATAGTTTCTTCTGGCTCCATTATTTCCCAAACTGTCTCTCTTCTTGTCAACACATGCTTGTGTTAAGTTACAGCACGGATCTGCAAAGCTACAACCTGTGCTTCAGTGTTAAACTTGTAGGGGTCTCCTAATAAAAAGAATCTCCTTCCCCTCACAACCTCTGAATTGAATGAAAAACATGATTTGTGATCAGGAATGTCCCAATACATTCTGCTGCCTGAGGCAAAGAACAAGATGCCGTTTGTTACATTCAATGTAGAAAAGCCAACTAGTAGATTTCCATCACAATATTTCTTGAACATTGATACTGGGAAAACATCCTTCATCACACCTAAAAGCAGCAAGCTAGGTTTGATGGAAGGCCAGACCAGACTGTTTCTGCCTCTTCTTTTGCAGAAGAGAAGACTGAGGGGTGACATGATAGCCATCTTTAAATATCTGAAGGGATGTCACATAGAAGATGGAGTAAGCTTGTTTTCTAGTGCTCCAGAGATCAGGACATGATCCAGTGGGTTCAAATTATAAGGAAATCTAAACATTAGGAAGAATCATTTTTGTTGTTGTTTAACTATTTGACAATGGAATTTATTACTTTAGAGAGTGGCAGAGTCTCCTTCTTTGGAGGTATTTAAACAAAAATGAATGGGCATCTTTCACTTGTGCACAGTGAGCCCTTGGTATCCACTAGGGTTTGGTTCCAGCTCACCACCACCACCATGGATACCAAAACCCATGGATGTTCATTTATATACAATAGCATAGTAAAATGGTGTCCCTTATATAAAGCAGCAAAATCAAGGTTTGCTTTTGGGTGGGGATTGTGTGCGAATATTTTCAAACTGTGGTTGGCTGAACCTATGGATGCAGAATCTTTGGATATGGAAGGCTGACTGTATTCTTGCATGGCTGAGGGTTGGACTTTTTCACAGCCCTTTCCAATGCTAAGATTCTATGAATCTCCATCACTTTGTTGCATCTGTCGTTTGAGGCAACTCCTCATTCTGTTTAACTTTGTAGGATTGTTTGTGCTTATTGCTTATTGCAGAAGGGCTTAGAGTCCATTTGGGTGAGAAGACAGAATTTCAGGTTTATTTAGTGAAACCAATTTTGTGTTCATTTCCAAGAATTTCTGAGATGACTCAGAAAGGATCCCTGTGCCTTTAACAACCATATAAAAAAGTGATCCCCCCCCCCAACCAGAAGTGTTCTGACATAGCAAGCTGCACTAGCTGTGATCCTCCTTCTGTGCAGGTTATCTATAAAAGTTCAGTCCATTATTTCAGTACTTTGTTGGCTGTGGTGAAGGTGGAGCATCTGGTAGTTGAAGTCCAACAAGCTTTAGGGACACATGGTTGGGAACCACTGCTCTGTTTCATCTGGCCATTCTAATTATGTTTCTTTGCATTTTCTGAAACCATATGATCTTGGAAAGTTATCATCATTATTTATATTAAATCATTTAAGTGTGAAATACACCATCTAGGTGCATGAAAAGAGGAGCTTACAAGTTTTGGGAGAGCAGTGACAGAAGGTGTAAACAGGAGAAGAATACACATGATTTATTTCAGTTGTGTGTACTCAAAGTGTATCTACATAGCACAATTATAGCAGTTTGATACCAGTATAACTATTGTGGTTCTATGCTATAGAAACTTGGCATTTGTAGTTTGAGGAAATACTTAATCTCTCCTCACAGAGCTGTAGTGCTGTCATTCAGGGCAGTGGGCTAGCATTCCCAAAAAGATTTGGAATAGAATCTCCAGAAACTATAAATTCCAGGATTGCATAAAACTGAACTACAGTAAAGTGATTTCAAACTGCTGTTAGTGTAGATACACTCTACAGTAAGGATAAGCAAATTGTGCCCCTGCCCTGCTACCAAATTGCTGGACTGCAACTGCCAGCACAGCCAATGGTGAGGGATGCTGCTGTTGTACAGCAACAGTTTTTTCCAGACAGAGTAAATGTGTTGGGAGATTGTGGTACCTATTTCCTTCTCCTTCTCCTCTCCTCTCCTTCTCTTCTCTTCTCCTCTTCCTCTTCCTCTTCCTCTTCCTCCTCCTCCTCCTCCTCCTCTTCCTCCTCTTCTTCTTCTTGTATTCAAACAATATTTCTTTTGCTGCAAACTACTTTGTGGCAAATCTCACCAGCAACTGAAGTATTTTACTCCTACCCTTGAGTGGCTTTCTTTTAAAAATCCCAGACTTATTAGAACAAAAAAAGCATCCTTCTCTTCCTTTCCCTCTTTTAAAAGAATTAAAGAGTTATAGAGTATCAGTGAAACAACTCTTTTGCACCATAGCACTAGAACTCTAAAGAAAAAAATCAGAGAAGAAAAAATTACCCTTCAAACCATAGCCAACCACACCTCAAATTATAAAGCACATACATTGGAAGAGCACTGGTGCACATCTAGAAAACCACTACAAAAAGAATGCAACAAATGGATACAGATGTAATAACAATAGGGAAAATCTGGCAAACCGCAAGGAACTGTATTGTGAGAACTTGCACTTCTTTATACCAATCTGGAAGAGCCCGACATCTGGAAGCCCATATGTTGCCCACCCCCCATGCTACAGGGAAATATGAGGATTGACTATATCCAGAGATTGGAAAGTTGAGTGTAATCTGCACTGTGGAAATAATTCAGTTTGATACCACTTTAATTGCCATGGCTCATTGCTATGGAATTCTGGGATTTGTAGTTTTGTGAGATATTTAGCCTTCTCTGTCAGAGAGCTCTGAGGATCAATAGGGACTCACTCGCCCTGTCCAACTATCAGGGGTGAAACAAACTGGCATAAAAGGCTGGCTTCCTGGTGGCTTGGGACCATGGTGTATGCATAACACATGCTCCCAAGCTGCCAAGGAGCTGGCTTAATGCCGCCCACTGCAGGAGCACTAGTGCAAGAAGGAGTGGCAATTTGCATGCAGTTGCCATGGCCCCAATCCGACTTTCTCAGGGGCAGCTTCAAGCTAGCCCTTCGGGGCGCTCTCTTTCAGTCCTCAGGTCATCCATCAAGGTGACCAAGGCTGTTTCTGTCCTGTAACCAGGCCTGAAGCCAGATTAGAATGGGTCCAGGTAATATATTTCATCCAAGAAAGCCTAGACTTGTGTTGCTACTATTCACTATAGAACCTTACTTGGGGCCTTTGCAGACTGCCAGAAATAGTGCACATTAAATTGAGGCACTGCCCTGGCTCAATGCTAGGGAATCATGGGAACTGTAATTTATTGTGGCACCAGAGCTCTCTGACAGAGAAGGCTCAATGTCCCAGAAAAAAATACAATTCCCATGACTCCCTAGCACTGAGCCAGGGCAGTGCCTCAATTTAATGTGCACTATTTCTGGCAGTCTGCAAAGGCCCTTAGAAAGGGGAGATTAGAGACTGTCTGATAGTTACCTAGGGAGATGTGGTCCAATTTTTTCAACAAAGGTCTTACAATTGCTTCTTTTAGAGAGGATGGAATACAGTGCTCAAAAGAAGCATTTACAACCTCCACTCTGGCCAGTTCTCCTCTGGCAGCTTTAAAATAGCAAGGATGGACATGGATCTAACAGACAAGTCACATCATCATGTTGAACAACTTAAAACTCATCCATTAAAACTGGGCAAGTATGTGCTTTGGCTACCTCCCCTGATTCTAGTTTCAAGCTGGAATGAACCCAAGCAATTTTCTCCACAAAGTATTCAGCAAATTTGTCACAGGATTTGTATTTTTACAATGTGTACAAAATTATATATTTTAACCAAAAAAACTAACTATTATTGAAAGGAAATACTATTTTTAATATTCCCTTTTTATATTCTATATTCTAGGAAGAGATCAGAATCAAAACAGCAAAACTCATGTTCACTCTTAGGACTGGCCTTGAGCACAGTCTTTACAGTGCTATTCTATAAATGTTTATTTCAGAACAAAGCTGCATAGTCTTTTATTAATTGACTAATCTATACGTTAATCATGGAAATAATTCAATCCTATCTATGTTTTTGCTTAGAGGTAAGCCCCAGTGAATTCAGTGAAATTTACTTTGAAGTAAGTTTACACAAAACACACAAGATCTGCTGCTAAATCTTTGACAACAGCCTGGCATGCTGCCATTTGGTATATTTCCATGCCAGGGGAAAATAAAGATCCCACTGACTTAAATTCTACTGTCAGGTTACTGACTGAAAAGCCCTAGGATGCAAATCAATTCAAAAAAATTGGTGGTATGGTTGTCTCCAGACGTCTTGTTGTGATTGTTGTTATTGTTGTAATGTGCCTTCATGCTAATTCCAGTTTAGAACAACCCTATCATAGGGTTTCCTTGATGAAAGGAAGTCGTAAACTGAGTGTATGTGACTTTCCCAAGGATTTCCAGGGCTCAGTAGAGATCCAGACCCTGGTCCCCAGGGATCCTAGACCAACACTCAAGCACCACACCATGCAGGCTCTTATCTTCTTATTGGTGCTGTAGGAAAGGATGAAGAGACAGTGAATACAGGAGGAGACTTGCCACTGCTCTCTAACTGAGAAGCTTTTTAGAGAACTGGGCAGCAGAACACAATGCTAGGGAAAGAAAAATTGTCGTCCGCCCCCCTCTCTGAAACTGCCAATCTGTCCCAACTGGAGCTGCTGTAGGGTGCATCGCAGGAAACATGCTCCCCTGCCTCACCTCCCAGGAACTCAGGGCAGCTTCAGCCTCTTCCTTCTTGGCAGGAGGTGCTATAGGAAAGCTCCAGAGTTATCTGTTTACTGATGCATGGCATTATTTCATTAGTGCCTTTGATGCTGTGACATTTCCTCTGACACCTGTGAGACGCCCCCAGGGCTCATTAGCAGCACACCCAACAGAGAACCTGGGGGTGTGATTTCCAGTCAGCTGGAGATGACATTTCCACCCATGATGCTGTTGCTGAAGTCCCACAGACACATATTGAACTCAAAGCAATGGCTCTTGGAAATGCTGCCAAGAACCCTAGGAGTAACATAGCTGTTATCGTGTTTTGAGGGGCTGGAAATGGAAATTGTGGATAACTGATTCTTCCTCATCTTGCAGCTCTCAGGTTGCAACTTTAGCTTCATAAATCTAGAGCAGGGGTAGGCAACCTTTCCCCTTTAAGGGCTGAGGGACTTCAGCTCCCAGAAGCCTCAGCCATATTTGCCAATAGTCCCATGTTGGCCAAAAGCTCCTGGGATTCTGGGAGCTGAAGTCCCTCGGCCCTTAAAGGGGAAAGGTTGCCTACCCCTGATCTAGAGGGTTACACTTGGCCCTCCACATTCACTGGGGTTAGGGGCACAGGACCCCCATGAATGTGGGAAAATGCAAATAACAAAAACACTATGTTTTTACCTGAGAGAACACCTCTCTAGGAATCTCTATGTCCTCCAGTGCAACTCTATGGTCAACATCTACCAGACATTGGCCATAGAATTGTGCTGGAGGAGCTGCAAAAGCCTAGTGGAGTGTTCTCTCTAGGAATCTCTAGGTCCTTCAGTACAACTTTTGGTTAAAGTTGACCATAGAATTGCACTGGAGGACCTAGAGATTCCTAGAGAGAACAATTAATAAAATCCATGAATAATCAAATCCGCAAAAGTCAAAGCCACAAATGTAGAGGGATGAGTGTAGTAGAGAACCAGTTCAAAGGAACTAAATCAAGATGAACTGAAAGAAAAGTCAACTTCCAGTGTTAGGGAATTAGAACATGACAAGAGCCCTACTAGATCAGAATAAAGGGCAATGAAATCTATCATCTCCTTTTCCACAGGGCCAGTCAGATAATGGCTCCTGGAGAATCTCCCACACAAGAGCTGGAGCCCAGAGCCTGCTCCTGTTGCTGCTTACTTGCATGTGGTATCCTGTGCATTAGACAAAATGAGGCAGCTACCTTAGGCAGCAGGTGTTGGGAGATTGCAGTAAAATGTGACACAGACAGCTGTGTGCCTTATATGCCTGGCTGTTTTAATCACTGGTAAAGGATGGTATGTTCATTTATTGTCAATGCTGAAGAGAGATTCAAGTGCCAGTCCCATTGGCTTTTCAGTATAGAAAAGGAGAGGTGCCATCTTTCAGGCAGCAAAAATACCTTGGACCAGCTGTGGCCCTGGGCAGGGACCAAATCAGCATGTGGCATTTGGCATCTGCCAGACCCCAGCACTCTGGTATAGCCCAACACTGCAATGCCATCTAACCTTAGGGGATCTCTGCTCCATGGGTGTTTCAAGAGCTTCCTTTCATTTCAGTTTCCCAAAATACCACACAATAACTATGAAAAACTCAAATGTCTGCTCCAGGCTGGCTGGTGGTGCCACTATACATCATTGCCAGGCAAGCATGGAAGCCCACTGACATAGGAATGGGATCACCAGAAGGTACTTTGGGATGGACTCCCTTGAAGACTATCCCTGAGAATACTCAAAGCCAAATGTTACAGTTTTACTGCTGAAACCAGGCAAGTTTGACCATGTAAACTGTCTATATAGGAGACCATGGAAAAATGGAATAAAATTTGCCTGAGGTTCTTGGGCAGATGGGCAGGTGACAAGTATTATAAATAGAAATAAACCACATCAGCCTTGGTTCAGGTCACAACAGAATCCATTAGATAGATTCCCAGGGGTACAGAATAATGCTCATCTCAGTATATATATTTATATTCAGCACCTGAGAAAGAACAGCTAAATTCTATAGGTAGAAGGCTGAGTTTGGGAGTAACAAGTTGATGGGTTAACATAGTTTCCACACTGCAGAAATAGAGCAGTTTGACACCACTTTAACTGCCATATATATATATATATATACATACCATAGAAATTTCTAGGTTCAATAAAAAGGGTGTCTTGGAGTGCTGATAGAACCCTGAAAACAGGTGTTTTGTCTAGTGAGAAAGAAATGAGCAAAATTACATTGGGGCCCTTTCAAGCTACACAATTATAGCACTATGATTCTGCTTTCACTGTCCTGGTTCCATCATATGGAATCCTTGGATTCCCAGCATTTGGGGATGGGGATGGGGAGAGGATATTTAGAATTCTCACCCAGAGGGCTCTAGTGCCTCTGTTCAAACTACAAACCCCAGGTTTCCATAGGATGCAGCTTTGATAGTTCAAAGTAGAATCATACTGCTATAACTGTGTAGCCTGAAAGGGAATCTGAAGGAAGAGAAACCAATTAGTTCAAAGATGTTACATGTAACATAGGCTGCTGCTACACTGCAAAATGAATGCAGTTTGACACCACTTTAACTTCCTTGACTCAACTATATAGAATTCTGGGATTTATAATTTGTTGTGGCACCAGGGCTCTTTGACAGGGAAAGCTACCTATCTCATACAACTACAAATCGCAGAATTTCATAGCATTGAGTCATGGCAGTTAAAGTGGTGTCAAACTGCTCTATTTCTGCAGTGTAGAAACTATGTTAACCCATCAACTTGTTACTCCCAAACAGCCTTTTACCTATAGAAGTTAGCTGTTCTTTCTGGATCATTTCTCAGGTGCTGAATCCTGCCCGTTCAGTGTTCTTCCTGTTATATGTGATAGTCTTCCGTTCAAAGTCAATTTCTCTTTTCTCCCCACTGGCTCTGATCCTGGCACATTTAGTAAACATGGCTAAGCTGTTTGGCAACAATGGCCACACAACACCATTTCAATGGGCATGTAGGCAGCTGAGAAATTTATCCAATAATATAGCTAAGCCACTTTTCTTTTCAAAAGGGAGAGATAATTTTTTTTAAAAAAATTAGAGGATTAGTCAAAAAGTATCTGAAAAGGTATAGTTTGGAGAATCAGCTCCTTCAAGCAGCTTGGAAGCTATTTAACAATGCTATCACAATGATTCAGCTTTATGTACTTTAAACAGGCTGGCATTCTGTTCAGTAGTTACACAAGACTGGACTTATGATCTCTTAACTGTGAGGGATTCATGTTTAGGCTGTTAATGACTTTGGTTGGTAACACCTCAACCAAAAGGTTACTGAGGTGCTGCAGATCAGGGGGCTAGGAAGTGGCATTTGCTGCACACCTCTGGTCGTGGGATGCATTGAGCCAAGAAGTTGTGTTAGGACCCTGAATGGGTTGTTTTCCAGCTGTCTCTTCTCCTTGTATCCCACGGCTGAGAGAGCACTGCAGACATCATTTCCCAGAGCCCAAATCTGCAGCACCTTGGAAACCCTTCAGTTGGGGTGCTGCTAGCCTAAAAAGAGGTTTGGGGAAAATGGCATTGTCAGATGCAGCTACAATGACAGAGCTCCATCATTATACTTACATCTGATGATACAGAATCTCAGTTGTCGAGAGGACCCTGCTTTGTGGAAAAAAGTAAACCATTGCTTGCAAACAGAAGGAGCTTGGAAAAGTTCATTTCTTGGCAGTTCATACTGGCTGAGGAGTTTGGGGAGTTAAAGAACAAAAAAGTAACTTCTCCAAGCTCTGGAAATGAAGATGGAGGAATGTAACTCTTTTGTAACTAAAGAAGAAAAATAGTGGAACTCTTGACAGGAGTTAGAGAATAGCTTGTCACAATCTTATTGTGCTAGCAACACTGTGCAAGCGTAGGTGTGTGTGGGATAGGTGTTCAAACCCTTTAACTGTGGGTTTCACTGTCAATTACCCAGAGTTAAAGGCAGTCAGAGTATTTATTTGAGGAATTTTAAAACAAACTCACAGTGAGAGGGAGCCCTGGATGAAAGCAACAGAACTAAGCCCACTTCAGATGTCAAGGAACTTCTTGACAGTAAGAGTGAACCTACTGCATAGAGAGGTGGTGGGGTCCCCTTCTCTGGTTGTCTTCAAAAAGAGGCTGGACAGCTACCTGCTGGGGACATTTCACTGGAGATCCTGCATTGAGCAGGCAGTTGGACCATAAGGTCCCTTCCAACTCTATGCTTCTATGATTGTGAGCCTTATCACGTGACAAAAGTGAGCTGACATGCACCGAGAAAAAGTGCCTTTCTCCTTACTTTTCTGCATAATAATAATAATAATAATAATAATAATAATAATAATTTTTATTTATATCCCGCCCCTCTGCCAAGCAATCGGGGCGGCGTACAATAGTCAGAACAGCAGAGGAAATAACATCAAACAAGTAAATAACATCAATCAAAACCCATCCCTCCTTCCCACCCTCACCCACCCCAACCCTCAAAACAAATCAAACAAATTAAAACAATTGTTAACAATATACAATATAAAAACCCTATACAATTTAAATACATAATACAATTGAGATACAAATCGCATAATTGCTGGGGAAGATGTTGTTGGGGAAGAGTTTTAACTCTTCCCGGTTTCTCCAGCCTCATACTAGCCACCGGTGAATTAGTAGGGGAGGTGTTAGTCCCTGATAGCCGCGGGGGGCGGGGCGGTGCAGGCCGCTCAGCTGTGTTCCTGGCTGCGAGAGAGGGAAACAGTCCTCCACAGCCTCCAGAGCGCGCCTCACCGCATGGAAGAAGGCAGGGAGGAGTCTCTGCCCCGGCAAGCCTGGTCCCTGTGCCGCTTGTGCCGCTGGTGGAGTTGCGGCTGCGAAAGGGGCTCTTAAGGGCTCCACTCCACCCCCGCCACAGGTGGAAAAAGGCAGGGAGGAGTCTCTGCCCCGGCAAGCCTGGTCCCTGTGCCGCTTGTGCCGCTTGTGCATGATGTAGTAGCACTTCCATTCTCCTTCCAGAGGGAGACAGTTGTAAGAGCATGCCTTTTGCCAAACAGATTTTTCTAGTGTGACAGAAGACTTGTTTTTATGACCATCTCCCAGCAGAAGAGAATGGAAGTGCTTCAGTGGCATGCAGAGAAGTAAGGAGAAAGCCGCTTCTCTCGTGCTGCATGTCAATAAGGCTGTTTATGATTCTGTAATCCCTCACAATCTACACTATCACCTGAGAGGAAATAAATAATCACTATCATGGTCATCATCACCTGTTTTCTGTTGCTATCCATTTCTTTTACTGTGGTTACCTTCCAATAGCTTCACAGTACCTTGCCCCGGTTGCATAGCAAATGATATTGAGTTCTTTAGCCCCTTTTTCATTTGATGTCCAGGAACTCTGATATCTGATGTGCTGCTGGTTGATCCAGGCAACAACTCATCCAGTATTGGATTTGTTTTTGGTTTCTGTAGCACATTTAACAAAATAAATAAATAAATAAATAAATATAATGACCATGGAATATATCAATAAATTCAACCTAGACAATGCAGAAATAGAAAAAGAGTTCCTGTACCTTGGATCAAACATTGATCAGAATGGGGACTGCAGTCAAGGAATCAGAAGAAAACTAAGAATGGGGAGGGCAGCTATGAAAGAACTAGAAAAGGTCCTCATGAGCAAAGATGTACAACTAAGCATGAAAGTCAAAATTGTACAAGCAATTGTGTTCTCCATTGCCATGTATGAATGCGAGAGTTGGACAATTAAGAAAATGGGTAAGACCACATGCTAGGTGGATGGACTCCATCAGGGAGGTCATGAGCATGAATCTGCAAGAACTGAGGAGGATGATAGAGGACAAGGAGTACTGGAGATGTCTCATCCACAGGGCAGCCATGAGTCAAGATCAACTCAAGGGTAGTTAACAACAACAAGGCACATTTGACGGGGTTTTGGCACTTTTAGTCTGACCTCTCAGCAAAAACCTGTCTGACTTAGGAGGCCCCTACCAGTAGCAGTGCTATCATCACCACAGGCTCTTGTCTCATAGAAGCATGCAATCCCACCATCACAGAAAGGTAGTCCCAATGGATGGGTGTTTACTTTTTCAGAAAATAAGCCTCAAAAGAGTGTCTAAAATAGCGGTGTAAAAGTCTTATGGGACTTTAAGAGTCAAATTGACAATCAATTAGAATATACTATGCAAGACATAACTATGGCTAAGAAAAAGAAAGCCTGGATTATATATGTGGCAATCCTGGGAGACAGAAAAATTGAAGACAAAGATAGAGAAAAATTATGAAATATCAAGATCTACAAAATGAGATTCAGCACCTCTGGGAGCAGTGGTGGTGACAGGTGCACTCTGGGAGCAATTCCAAACAGACTAACAAAACATTTGAATGAAATCACTATATATAAACTCACAATAGCACAATTACAAAAAGTGCCACTTCTTGGAACATGCCACATTATCCAGTGATACCCCTCTGATTTCTAGATTCTTGGACATAATCCAATTATTGATGGTCCAAAACATTAGTCAGTAACATCTCTTAGACTGTGAAAGTGAGATGATGATGATGATGATGATGATGATGATGATGATGATGATTGATGCTGTTGTTATTAACTTATAGTTTGCTTTTTATCCCCAACTTAAATTGGAAATTTGGGCTGCATCCATTAGCTCCTCTCCCAGTGCTATCCCAGTAAGTAGCAGATTGCCATCAACATTGGAAGTAATATAAGCATCATGACTAGCAGCCATTGATGTCTAATTCAACTTTTAAATCATGTCCCCGTTTTTTGCCCCTTTTCTAAGCTAAACAGCTCCAAACTGTTGCAACTTTTCTTCATATGTTGCTTCTTGATCTGTACCTTGATCATTGTGATTGCCCTTTTTCGACACAATCGCCAATAGTCTTTTTGAGGTACAAAAAAAAGGGTGAGGAAGGGGAGAAGGAATCTAGCAATGCATCTAAGACTGACTGGTTTATTTTAACACAAGCTTTTGTGGATTTCAGTCCTCTTCCTCAGATGCACTGATAGGACAATAATATAAATACTGAAGACACAGGTATAATAGCATGATTATTGAGGTGGGTTAAGAGTTTAATAGGATACATGAAGATGTAAATAGTGACCATGTTTGTTAGTCTTTTAACAGTTGTATAAAATGATACAGAGCTGTATGCAGCAGGTCTGTTAGCACTGAGGTGTCAAAGCAATAAATGTGTGTGTGTGTGTGTGTGTGTGTGTGTGTATGTGCGTGTGTGTGTGTGTGCAGGTGCCTTCAAGTCGCCTGCCGACTTATGGTAACCCCCTGAATTTCAGAGGGTTTTCTTGGGCAAGGAATCCTCAGGGGTGGGTTTGCCAGTTCCTTCCTCTAAAATATAGTCTGCAGCATCTGGTATTCGTTGGTGGTCTCCCATCCAAGTACTAACCAGAGATGACCTTGCTTAGCTTCCAAGATCAGATGGGATCTGGTACCTTTAGAATACCCAACAGTTAATCCATTTTAATTAAGAAAAATCTTTAAGAAGGATTATTTTGTAATGTGTGCAGTTGTGATGATGACTGGTATATTAATATATGCAGCACACTGAGAAACCATTATCTCTGTCCATACCTCTGCTTATGGGCTAGAATTTGTGAATATATCCCAATCCAGCTATTTTTATTCCCAGTTTTTTTTTTGTTCCAGAATTGCGACTTGAGAACAGTGATTATTTGAGGTCTGGGAAGATTAAAATGTTATTTTGCTGGTTTGTGGTATTGCCATTTCTAATTGCAACTTTGTGTTCATTTATCTCTTGTATAAAGAGATACACTGCCCTGTGTATCCAGTGTAACTGATAGAGGATGAGCATATATTATACTGAAGGATGAGTAAGTAAATGCGCCTCTGATGTTGTGTGTTATGATCTGCAATGTTGATGTCAGGGTAAATACATGGTTTGTAGCAGGACCTTATCCCTGTATTTCTATTCATTTTATGTATGCTGTTGTAGACAAGTAGCTGGTTAAGTTGGGAGGCTTTCTGTAAGCCAGTAAAGGTGAACCACCCAGGGCAGTATTATTTTCTGGAATTGAGTGTTGTTTGTAGATGATTTATAGAGTGATTCTAGCTGAAAGGTGTAGGTGACAACTAATGGTGTTCTGTTATTTTAGTTTTCAGTCTGTCTTGTAATAGATTGTTCCTGGGTACCAGTCTTGCCCTGTAATTTATTTGCATTATTAAACCTCATTGAATTGACATTGTAGTTGGAGAAGTGCCTGCTGCAAATCCATGAGTTTTGTGTCCCTGTTTTGTAGGTATTCACAGATGTGGTTGTACTGGAGGTCTTGACTAAACAATAGCTATGGTACTGTGATCTGGCTGCAAGCTGGAGGTATGTTAATTATGTGTAGGGATCAGTGGGCTTTCAATAATACAGCATGGGGATTAGATGTCCATTCTATAATTGTACAGTGGTGTCAAGACAATGAACTTGTGTGCATTCTTCCAGGCTCAGTTTGATGGTAGGATGGAAGTTACTTAATTTCTGGTAGAAATTCTTAAATAAGTCTTTTCCCTAAGTCCAAATAATGAAAATATTATCAGTGTATTTCATTATAGTGGGTTGATGTCTGAGTGAAGAGCTGGGGAAACATTGTTCCAGGTCAGCCATGTTTTCCATATTGGGAATTTGGGCTGCTGTGGTGCCGTGTGAGTGTCCAAACATTTACATGCTGTGGTGCCGTGTGAGTGTCCAAAGCAGTACCAGTAATTGGAAGATATGCACTATTCCCAAATGCAAATTCATAATGAGAGAGTCCAAACTGATAGAGTTTGGTAGCGAAGGACCTTTGCAGACTGCCAGAAATAGTGCAAATTGAGTCCACTTTAACTGCTCTGGTTCAGTGCTAAGGAATCATGGGAACTGTAGTTTATTGTGGCACCAGAGCTCTCTGACAGAGAAGACTCAATATCTCAGAAAAAATACAATTCCCATGATTCCCTAGCACTGAGCCAGGGCAGTTAAAGTGGACTCAATTTGCACTATTTCTAGCAGTCTGCAAAGGCCATAAGTGTGCTAGTGCTAGTGATGAACCAGTGTGCTGTAGTGGTTTAAGGGTTGGACTACAACTCTGGAGACCAAGGTCTGATTCCCCACTCAGCCATGGAAACCCACTGGGTGACCTTGGGTGAGTTACATGCTCTCAGCTTCAGAAGAAGGCCATGGCAAACTTCCTCTGCATAATTCTTGCCAAGAAAGCTCCATGATAGAGTCATCATAAGTCAGAAAGGACTTGAAGACACACAGCAACAATAGTAACAAGCCCTCTGTGGCTTGAATATTGTACCCCATTAATACATCTGATGACATAGATTGAAATCTACAAAAGTTTATGCTAAAATAAATCAGTCTTAAAGGTACTGCTAGATGCTTTCCCCCCACTTTCCTTTTTATACTGAAATGGACTAGCATGGTTAACTCTTTGAAAATTTTTGTGGTGTTGTACACAGAACTGTACATAGTATTCCAAGTGTGATTGTACCACAGAGATAATGGTATAGTAATAACGAGTGTTGTTTTTAAATTGCTTTTCTAATGATCCCTTGGTGTTTTTTTTATACGAGTCTGTGTCTGTCTGAGTATGTATATCAACATTACATTTCTTTGTAATAAAAATCTGTCTTTGAGCAAGCCACTTCCCAAAGGGATTACACCAAATTCAGTTGCAGTGATACAAGGAGACTATGCACATTGCTGCAATTGGGTCCTTGCTCTCATGACAAAAATGTTCTCAAGTAACTAGAGCAATTACTTTAAATAGAAGCCATCATTCTACTTTCACATCATGTCTGTGTAGCACAGAAATAATCACCAATTCGTTTTTCCTTTGACAAAGACATCATTGCTCAGTACAGATTGCCAGCCCACGGGTTTCCTGCAAGGTATGTGAGGGAAGAATGACGCACCCACACGGAAGCCATTTCTGCCAATGGTACAGAGCTCAGAGGGGAAATGTAGTCCTTGCCATACCAGAGCACAGTGGGGCTCCCACTCCTCCACTGCATTTGTTAACAGTATCTGGATGTTGTCCTCCCTAATTTGTACCTGTTGTGATAGCATTTCTGCCAATTAGATAGATGTTTGGTAAAGAAGCAGATGAAGTCCACTGTGGAATTATGGAACACCTTTTTGGAGAGTCTGGAAAAGTTGCAGCTGTGTTGGGGGATGCTGAGTGGTGGGGTCCAAAAAAGAAACTTTTCCAAGTTCCTCCAATTTAGGGTCTTGATATTCCTCCCAGAGAAAAGATTACCTGCACTCGTTTCTGCCTGTAATAGGTTGACTTGATTCAAAGAATAATCCTACCAGCTCAGAACATTTTGCACTGATTGGGGATGCTTCTGCACACAGTATCTCCATGCAAACCAGCAGATGCATTGAATATAAATTTGCCACATTTTAGGACTGCAGAAAGACAAAAAACGGACCCAGTGTTAGCCCAGCAGCATCTTGTTCTATTTCCAACAGCTGGCCAGATCCATCTTATAAGCCTGAAGGCAAGAGCTTTTCCCTGCTGTTTGTCTGTGGCATCTATTATTTAGAGATGTATTGCCTCTGTAAATAAAACTTTAATTTAGTGATCCTGATTAATAATCATTAATAAATTGATCCTATATTATGAGTTTCTATACAACCATTCCATAATTTTGGTAGCTATAACCAGGAATGCTGAGATCACAGTTTGGAAATGTTCTTGTTTTGAACTCCCTCAGTCGTGATCTGGGCTGGGGATTCTGGGAATTGTAATAAAAAATGTTAATTTTTCTCCCAGAATCTGGTTGATGACATGATGACAGCCATGCCATTGGCACAATTAGCCATTGTAAAGGTTACAGTTGGCAGTAGAAGAATTATTTATTATATTTGAAACCCACTCTCCTTGCAAAGAACTTAAAAAAACATACATGGAATTTAATTTTTTTCTTCAAAGTAAGCCAGCAACATTAGTTTAATATCAGTATTAATTAGTGACCAAAAATCACCCAATGAATATCATTGCACCTAATACTCACTAAGTGATTTCCTATCTAGAACACATAGCTTAACATTTTCCTTCCACAATATTTCTGAAATAAACCAAAGTTGCACATCAAGGCAACAGATGCAGGAGGGGCTGCTGGATCTAGACTGAGAAATCCTAATCAGTACTGATCCATGTGGTGAGCAGAACTAGGTGACCATGGCTAAAATCCTTTTGGAGACACATGCACACATTATTCCAGATTACATTCGCGTGTGTCCTTTTGGGAGAAGTTGCAAAGGAGATATTCAACACCTTTTTGTGCAACATCCGTTTCCCCGACAGCTTCCATGTACCAGGACACACTGCAGTAGTTATTTACTGATTGTGAAGTGTTGGCAGGATGGTGGTGCTTCATTGTAGTACACACAAGTGACTATAGATCTGGGAGGGTGATGTTAGCTCTCTTCTTCTGGCTGAGAAGTGCTGTGGGGAACTTCTCTGGTGCCTCTCACCACCCTTTCCACCCCATGGCCACTTATGTCTTTCACAGTATGTCCCAGCTTGCAGAAGCTGCCTGGGAGGACACCAGTGAAGGGATGCAGAATTCCATGTCCAATGTGTTATACCCATGTGATACAGGAACTTGGCCTAAACATATTATTAGACAGAGGATAGCCTTGCTATTTGAAGCAGTTTCAGAGGACAATGTTCTGACTGAAAGACTACTGCGTCCAAAGTCATACAAGTCTTAATAACCACCATAAAGATCTGTGCTTGCCACCTCCCAATGGCTGCCAAGCAACCATAAATGACTTCTGTTAAGACCATCAGCTAGGAGCACCTTTTGCATTTCTGCATCAATAGAAGTATAATGTCTAGATCGAGGAAAGTAAGAGGGCCTCATCTGAAATTCTGTGTCCAATTCTGGGCACCACAATTCAAAAAGAATGTTGACAAGCTGGAGTGTGTCCAGAGGAGGATGACCAAAATGGTGAAGGGTCTGGAAACCATCCCTTATGAGAAGAGACTTAGGGAGCTGGATGTGTTTAGCCTGGAGAAGAGACAGTTAAGAGGTTATATGATAACCCTGTTTAAGTATTTGAAGAGCTTTCTTACTGAGGCTGGAGCAAGCTTGTTTTCTGCTGCTTCAGAGACTAGGACCAGGAACAATGGATGCAACCGACAGGAAAAGAGATTCCACCTCAACATTAGGAGAAACCTTTTGACAGTAAGAGCTGTTTGACAGTGGAACACACCTCGAAGGGTGGTGGAGTCTCCTTCTTTGGAGGTTATTAAACAGAGGCTGGATGAGCATCTGTTGGGGGTGCTTTGATTGTGAGTTCCTGCATGGCAGGGGGTTGGACTGGATGGCCCTTGTGGTCTCTTCCAACTCTATGATTCCACCACACTGTATCTCATCTTCCCCACTGTCCCCCCCCCCCCCGTTCTATATATATAAATGTTTGTGTACTGAGGCTACACCCCCCACATCCAAAGAAGGGATCAGCACAATAGTGGTCAAGGTCATGCATCAAACAGATGGAGTATAATAGTTTGTCCATGCAGTTCCATTTTGCACTCTTGCCCTCACAGCTGCCAAGCTGTAGGAGGGCTGCTGCTACTTACCAGTGTGTAAGGCAGGGGAAGGACATTCTGGTGGTGTTGAAGCAGCTGGTCTCAGCTGGGAGGGGAGAAGAAACAAAGATGCAGCCACAGATTGTGTGCACCTCCCCTTCCCTCCTTCCCCTGGGAGCCTAGAGCAGCAGCATCTTCATAATCTGATTTGCTGGACTAGCCACCATATAACTAGATTGGCCGTTGAGCTCTGCTAGAAAGGTAGGACTATGAAGAACTCTAGTCTGGATTCAGTCAACAGTTTTCTTCAAGCTTTGTCTGTGGTTTCCTTTTGTAGCTCAGCCTTCCTCAACCTGGTATCTTCCGGATGAGTTGTCCCTTGGCCATGATGATATGTAGTCTAATCCACCGGGAGAGTAACAGGCTGGAGAACTTTGTCCTAGCCTGACACTATTTTTATCTGTCATCTTCACAAGGGGGGGGGGGGGAGGGAGAATAGATTTTTCCAGCAATATTATATTGTGAGTTATTCCTATTTTAATCCAGACTTTATCACAATACTACCTTTCTACGGTGGTGTCATTGCATGCTTCTGTGAGACAAGAGCCTATGCTGATGGTAGCAGCACTGCTGGTAGGGTATCCATATCAGACAGGCCTGATATCTATGATATCAAAGGAAGAACCTTTTTGTGTTGCACATGGAATTTAAGTTTTATTTCCTGGACTTTAAAATGCTTTGTCTCCCAGCAGTCACTAGGGGGTGCGGAGAGTGAGGTCTGCACCAGGTGACACTTTGCAGGGGGACACACACACACCACTGCTCCTCAAACATCTGCATTTTGGCAGAAATTGGCTGTGGCATTCACCTGTATAGCAAAAGCAGCTTCATTTATATACCGCTTCATACCGTGCTATGCAGACTCAGTTTACAACT
Organism: Phrynosoma blainvillii; assembly: GCA_026167975.1. NCBI lineage: Eukaryota > Metazoa > Chordata > Lepidosauria > Squamata > Phrynosomatidae > Phrynosoma > Phrynosoma blainvillii. Next base: position 373,240,792 of record JANUYF010000001.1, on the reverse strand, counting down.
GTAAGGTAATTGCCTCCAACAAGCTGGGTATTCATTTTAGCGACCTCGGAAGGATGCAGGCCTGAGTCTAGCCTGAGCCCTGGCCAGTATTGAACTCACAACCTTGTGGTCTATGCGTGAGTGGGTGCAGTACAGGCATTTAATCACTGCGCCACCAGGGCTCTTCCTGTATCTCTTTAAAATGCTGTAAGTGATGATGTGAGTGAGGAGAGGCTCAGTGGGAGGAGAAAAGAGAGGCCCCAGGTTCTTTTAAGAAATTAAAATTTACAATTTCAAAATTTAATGTTTTAAAATTTTATTTATATTTAAATTAAAAATATTAAAAAAAAATTATTTAAAAAAATTCTTTTAAACCATCACATTTCACCAAATTTTCACTTTAACCACATGAAACAATATATGTAAACATATTTATTCTGTGTGTATCATGTTGTAATTTAAAGGTATAGTTTTTATTTTAGTAGTTGTTTATGTCACAACTATTACCGTCAAATTCAGCGATATATGGGAATTATGATTTATGAGTCACATTAGTACAAAAAACATTACAAAGGATTCTGTATGGTGTGGTCTAGGAGAAGGTCAATGGGGTGTGTGTGACATCAAGAGTTACCACACCAGGTGACACCAGCCATAGTGATGCCACTGTCTCCCAGTACTACATGGCCAGAACAATGAGTGGCCTGCCTACATAGATATCCATCCATTACTATCTTAACTCAGAAAACCACCAACTGATGACATCTTGACAAAATGCAGGCCTATGACTAACATCATTTATTTCCCCCCCTCCTGTACGATTTTTAATACCTTTGCCTGATAGAGAAGCCAGAGAAGCTTCAAAAGCTTGTGACATGTATTCTGCGCAAGTATGTTTTTAAAACTCTTGCACAGAGAAGGCCTCTCTTTCTTTGTACAGAACAAGGAAAAAAACTAATTTTTTTCTTACTGCAAATGGGAGAAAGCCCTTTTTCCAGCCCAGCTGCAGAAAGGAGCCTCTCTTAGCCCAGTGTTGGCAAAAAAAAAAAAAAAGGTGTATCTTTTACCCACGATAACCCATTTTTCCATTCTGGTGCTGAGGTTGGGGAAGGGTATAGTGTCCCAATAAGGGGGCAGGCCCTGTGAAAGCTGGGGTCAGATGATGAATCTCTACAGTCCTTATCACGTCAGAAGTTTGGAAGTTCCCAATCCTTGGACCAGTCTCAAAAAAGAAGTGAGCAGCTGCAATCTGTACCAGGTAACATTTGTTGAAAGGCCGCCCACCTACCAGGATGTAAAAATGTAAAAGTCTGCATCCTGTAATTTTCTGCAAGTAAACCCCCTGACATGCATCTTCAACTCTCTTCTTGTTAAAAAATTTTCCTTTTACGTTATGAACCCTGCTGATGCAGGAGATAAAATTGGAGCCATTTTAAAACTGAACACACATTCATTCCATGTATCATAGCTTTATTTAGTTGAGCTGGAAATGCAGGAAACAAACATTTAACGGTTCAATTATAATGCTCCTTGTACAAAGAATCTATGGATTTACTTTAAGTGTAGCAATTTTGATCACATTTTATGGTGGGAAATGCTATGGCAATTTCTCAAAGGCTATGATTTTTTATTTTTTTAGATAAGTGGGTGGGTGTAATGTTGGAAGACTATTTGAATATGTATTTTGAAGTAGGATCAGCAAGTCCTTACTTGTAGCTAGGTGTTTCCCGTTTAGTATTCCTAATGAATTTTATCTTCAGAGAAGGGCTTTTCAAAGCTTGCACAACCGTTAGCACCTTTACATGCTCACTTTTTAGAGTTCTTGCATACCCTTAATTCCTTGAGAACCTTTTTGTGTAGTGTAATTTGTAATACTCACTTTTCCCCTTCAGGTCATACTGCTAGCTTTGGTGGGAGCCCAGAAATAGTTGAGGTGTGCTGGTGCAATGGGGTGAACACCCCCTCCATTTTCTCAGCACATCATAGTTACATGGTAATATGGCATTAATTCACTCCATGCATCTGAGGAAGTATTAAGTCTATGAAAGTTTCTGCAATTTCTTTCTCTCAGCTAGTCCCAAAGGTGCTATAATTTACATAATGGTAATATGGACGTTGTAGTATGAATGGATGACTGCAGTGATTATCCCCACTTCTGATTTTTGGTCCTTTCGAAAAGGGTTTGTTTGCTCATTTAAAAATCATAATATCTAGGATGCACACTTCTTGGAATCCAGATTGTTGTTGATGTGTGCCTTTAAGTTGTTTTCAAATTATGGTGACCCTACAGAAACGACTTGAAGGCACACAACACAAGGCTGTGGTTTAAATAAAACCACAGTGTTTCAATGAAAAATATTATAGCCTTTGGGAAATTGCCATAGCATTTTCCACCATAAAATCTGATCAAACCTGTTACGCTTAGAATAAATATGTACATTCTTTGTATGACAGCATTTTCTTGGCAAATTTCTTCAGAGGAGATTTGTCATTGCCATCCTCTGAGGCTGAGAGAATGTGAGTTGCCCAATGACACCAGTGGGTTTCATGGCTGAGCAGGGATTCAAACCCTGTTCTCTAGAGTCCTAGTCTAACACCCAAACCACTACACCACACTGGCTCTTGGAATTCAAATTGGGCTTTAAAAAACATAGTAACAAACACAGGATCCAATGCCTTCCTATTTCAAACTATTTGCTACTAAGTTATTTACTTGTTTATTTTAAAAAATAATTTCTTCTCTTTCTTCTAACATTGTTGGTTTGTTTTCAAAGTCCTAATGGATCAGCTCTTTGCGAAGGGAGCAGGAAGCATTGTGTTTAGGGCTGGTTCCACAAAGTGGCAGTGGTGAACTCCTATTTAGTCCCATTAAACTGTGGAACATCATACATTTCCATCCTATCTCCCATGTTGTTTAATACATATGAAACAGTTGGGTGACATCATCAGATGTTTAGATGTGGGGTGACATCAGTATGCTAACACACTTAGCATTTCTTATTGTCCTAGAGGTCAATTCTTCTTGTCCTAAGTGGTGGACCAGGGCCTGAATGTTACAATGGTTTTGATGAAGACTATTAAGTGGAGCTGAAACCTGATAATACAGAGGCTCTGTAGTTTGGATGTTCTTGGTTTTGGAGATTGGCTAAACGGCCTGCCCTGGATGAGATTATACTTGCCCTGAAACAGTAGCTGCACAGCCTGGGAGAACTCCTGGACATTTCTCTGGTCCATGAAGGTCTAGGTGACCTGTGTGGTTTGGACTGTCAGCTGTTGCCTTTCCTGGACAGCAATAACCTAGCCACAGTAGTTCATGCACTGGTAACTTCCCATTGCAATATGGGGGGTTGCCACAGATGAAGCGAGGGCAAATTTCAATGGGTAGATTACTGACCAAAACATTACACAGAAACCCTGTAACACCAGTTCTGAAGTAATTGCATTGGCTGCCAATGCTCATGGTCTGAATTCAAGGTGCTGGTATTCAAAGCAGTAGTGTGTGGGACCTTAATACTTGAAGGAGCTCTTCCTATCTACACTGACCTGAGCACTGAGATCTGCTGGAGGAGCTCTTCATTGTGTCTCACCAATGAGAGTTTGACTACGATTCTGGAGACCAGGGTTTGAATCCCTGCTCAGCCATGAAACCCCCTCCCCCGGTGATCTTGGGCAAGCCTCAGAGGATGGCAATGGCAAATCCCCTTTAAAGAAACTTGCCAAGAAAACCCTGTGATAGGGTTGCTATCCTACAGAGAGGCATGGGGAAGGGTCTTTTCTGCTGTGGCACCTTGATTGCAGTGCCAACGGTGCTTGGTTGGTGCTTCATTCCAGTGCCAAGTTAAAATCAAACTTTTTATCAAAACCTTTCGAGTCTCATGATTTTGTCCAAATATGTACTTTAAACTCTTTTCTTTTGTTTTAAACTGTTAAGTAGTTTAATATTCTTTTAAAAACTGCTTAAACTGTTTCCTATTTTCTTTTTAGTTTAAATCATTTTTAATTAGTTTATTTGCATACCACCCTAAGATCCTGCGATATGGGGTGGGATATAAATATTTTACTAAAATCAACATTAAAAGAATGTTTTTCTCCCAGTGGCAAGGGATAACCCCCATGTGACAAGACTTGCTATCCACTATATTGTATTAAACATAATATAATTAATGCGTCACTAAGGTTATAAGGCTTCTGCTGCAGGGCTACACTAGTGCAATGACAGACTTGTGAGAACCTACTGCTGTCATAACGTAGTAATAAAGTTTCTGTACAAGTCTGTAGAGAAGCACTCTCTTTTGCTTGGAGGTCTCTCTCTGTTCATGATGAAAGAGTGCATTTATTCAGGGGATGATGGCAAACTGCATTGAACCAAACATTTGTTAAATTAATAGCTCATCAATGTAATGATAATGAAAAGTCCAAACAACAGAGCTGATGCTGCATCTTTTTTTTTAATTTTGCTGCTTGAAAGCCATTGCAGAGCTAGTAACAGGAGGAAAACGGTGATATATTAAAAACAGAACAAAGCAAACACCGGCTGGTAGACTAAGAGGAAACAGGACCCTGTAAAGAGAGGAAGTTCATAGAGGCCAAGCCCGCAATAACTCTTAATAAAATACAATACAGAAAATAGGATCTGAGAGTCTCCAAAATACAATATCTTAAGGGATTGGCAATAATACAAAATAAGGTTCATTATGTACAAACAATTTCTGCTTTTGGTCTCTGTACAACGGTGTGAATTGGAGGCACGCATGGACTATGCCCAGTAGAATTTCTAAATAGATAAAAAGGATATGCACTAACTGAACAGTGGTTCTTTGTGCTAGCTTTGGGCTGGGGAAGGTGGAATATGGGGAGCTGCAGTGGTGCATGTTGGCCCTGGTGGACCTGACTGAAGAATGGCTCTGAATGATCAGTCCACTCCTATCAGAGATTAAAAAGTTATGCGAATGTACTGGACAAACTGGCTGGGGAATTGTAGGAGTCACAATACAAAAGAGCAACTTCCCAAGCTCTGATTTGTGCATATCTAGAAATGGAAATCTAGCTGAAGCCTGCTGATCTTTACATCTGTCCCAAATGGCACCAGGAGAAGAGTACAAGAATGGAGCTGTACAGGAAACATGTGTACATCCCTACAATCTTTACTTAAATGTCTGCATTATAAACATTTGTGGATATGGTTAGACTGACTTGTATCCATTACAATCTGAAATTCTAAGGGTGGCATTACAAGAACGTAGGAGGACCTAATTAAACCTGAATATCTGAAGAAAACAGAATCAAAGGCTACCTGGAAGAAGGGTAAAAGAACTGAAAAGGTGATGTATTGTGATTTCTAATCCCATATGTGAGCTCCTCCAGGACATTCATGTAAAAGCTTCAGGCAATGAACTGTGCATGGTGTTTCTTAGAAAAAATATGCATTTTTTTCCACATTGATACATTCTGGTGAAAGAAAAAATGGAACTCAAATCAATCTAAAAAAAAAAAGACTCAGGATTTTGCCAGGAGGATGTGACAGACTACTTTTGTAGCATATTACACACTCTTAGAAGCAAATCCCATTAAGTTCAAATGTGATTGATTCTCACTGAAGTGTGAAGCCACCACAATAATACATGAACTGATGTTATGAATTTTGATTTGTGAACTTTGTCTGATGGGGCAAGTAAAAACCTCCTTTGGAGACTATTCTTCTTATCATTCTGCCTTAATTTTCTTAAAGCCTTTTGTTCTTTAACGTAACTTTTATCATACAAAAATGAGACAATACTGAATAGTATCTGAAAAGGTAGAAATGACTTTTCCTCCTTGACACTGAGACAAATGTGGCTAGAGAAAGTTTACACAGTACATCATAGGAATTGTGTTTTTAGAAGTGGAGAACTTCTGGTGACATTTTACAGAGAGAGGAAGGAATATAACCAGTGGCCATATTGAACAAGAGCTGGGCGGGGGGGAATCAGAGGTCTGAGGCTACTATCCCTGTGAATCACTGTGAATCTCAACAGAAAGAAAAGCTTTGGCACTGGGGAACAAAGGAGAGAGTAGACAAGACCCTGAACTCAAGGCCAATTTGGAGATGTCTAAATGGAGCATCTTCTCCCACTTACAGTGCAATTCTATGCATGTTCACACAGAAGTAAGTCCCACTTGCCTAAATTCTTAGAAAGAATGTTTATGATTACAGCCCCAATCCCCCTACAGTGTAATCTCTCCTATGCAGGTGGACTCAAGAGTAAGTCCCTCTGAGTTCAATGGGACTTACTCCCAGGTAAGTGTGCAGAGGAGCTGCCTTTAATCATGCAGCTGGGAAAGGATCCTGCAGTCAGACAGAAGAGGCCCTGAGGGCTGGCAGCTGCTACAAATATTCAGCTGTATCACTGGAGTTTCTCTCTCTGTAGAAAAAGAAAAGAAAAGAACACAAAAGTACAAGTCAACCATTTTGTCACATACAGTCTCTGCCCACATCAAACTCAAATCTCTGATGGCTGCCCTCCCCACTATTTTTGGTTTGCTGTTTCAGGATGGTTGCTCAAGTTTCTTTGAGGGTCCTTTTACTCCCAACTATGGGGAACATTTGTTTTTGCTGTCATCATCTCCACCAACAATTGGGAGAGCTATGGTTTCTTTTAGTTTGGCTTGCAGCTCAGTGGTAGAGCATGTGTTTTGCATGCAGAAGGTCCCAAGTTCAACCCCTTGCATTTTTGGTTAAAGGGGGCATAAGGAGAAAGTGAGAGAAAAGTCTTCTATTTGAGATGGTGGAGAATTGCTGGTTTAGCAGACAAAACTGTAGTAGAAGAACAAATAATATACCCTAGTATAAGGCAAATTCTTAGCAATGCTCAGCAAAGAAGCTGCATGATTCTCTCAAAAGAAAAATTGCCCAAGCTCAGTGGGAGAGTGCTGTCAATCCTATTTAAAACTAGTTTAAGTCACAGTGTGTACACATTCCCTCTGTCAGATAAATCAACATATTCTTGACAACAAGAGGGCACATTACAACTATTGGAGGTTTCGGGGTACTCCCTGAGATTCTGGAGTAAATCAGATACTTTACACTTAGCATCCCCATATGAAAACAAAACAAAAATAACAATAACAAACTATATGGCATATTGAAGACTAAGGCCTAAATCCTATTGCTAATCCCAGCTAGAGAAGACCTACTGAATCAGTGGAATGTATATAAATGTTGATTTATTGAGCAATTGATTCAAGTGCCTGATCTAGTTTGGAATAGCAGTTGGATTTAAGCTTAATCAATTTATTATCACACGAGTTTGCACGGATTAGAATTTATGTCATATTCAATCTGTTAGTGATCAAGTTGCCATTACATTGTTGATTTTGCTACAACAGTCTAATATTGCCTCAGGAAAATGGGAAGGACAGGGGGACAGTGGTCACCAGTTTCCATGGATTTTAGGTTACCCTGGATTTTATACCTCTCAATAAACTGAAGGGGAGGGGGAACAGTGGTGACCAGTGGCTTCCATGTCAGTAAAATGTTCCAGATTTCAAACTGAAATTTAAAGCACATATCCAAGCTGCCAAGCTCAATCTTCAAAATAGGCCCAGCACCTTGAATAGTTCCTTTAAAGCTAGAGCTAACACTCAGAGCGGATTCACCAACTATCAACACTGAAGCCACTGTATGCATGTCATTGGTGGTAGGGGATTAGTTGAACTGCTCTTGTGTCTTTAACAGTAGCTTGGTTGAAATAAATCAGCAGTGAAGGCTTTGAATGAAGGGAAATAAACATTATGAGCAGGTGGTGTGTGTCAGATTGGTTAAAAACATAGAAATGGGTGGTATTTAAAAAAACGTGATGACCCTATTGAGAAACTGTACTGAGATGGAATATTTGGTAGATATTGGAAAGTGCTTACCTCTTATGGAATTGGTCCTTGGGATAAGAGAGAGTGGAGCTGGTCTGGTTCTGATTTGGCCCGTCCTGGTGAGATTTGTGCAGATATTTGGCTGTTTCGTGGGCCACTACCAGGGGACTGTGGCCTTGCTCTGGAGATTGCTGCTCTTCCTCCTCATTTTTTTCATTCTCCCACTTTTCAGGATGCTCCACAGAGATGAAGGAGCTGTAGCCCTCCTCTAAGGAGCCCCCATGCTCATCATAGAACAGAAGGCTCCGGGACTGAACTGTAAAAAGAAGAGGTCTGTTAGGTGCGGAGAATAAGATTTTATAATGGCAATATGTTGCTTTAGCTACCTGCCATTTATTTAACATTCTACTCATCAGATATATTTTTATACTACTTTCCTTCAGTGAATTCAAAGCAGCGCTTATGTCTCTCTTTTTCTCCACTTTGTTTTTCAACAACTCTATGAGGTGGTTCAGCCTGAAAGTGAGTGACTGGCTCAGGGTCAACCAGGGACATTCATGGATCACTGAGGATGAGAAGCTGAATCTCCCCAAGTCCCAATCCAGCCCTTTAAACATTACACCCACCGCATTGCCATGTGCTAGAACACATGGGCATATGCACTCACAAACATCCTATCCATCTGCTATAATTATATTGCAAGATTCTAAGTTAGCCTCCCCTGTAACTCCATGCCTTTAAGAGCTACATAGCAGACAACAATTCACTGAACATGACACTTCCCTGTGGCATCTCTACCTCACCAAAAGCTGTACATGTTGAATTCCTGCCTGACATGCAATTGTTATAGCTAGGATAGAAAAAAATGGCAACTACTAATATGTAATACTCTGTAACCACTTCAACAAATTCATAGGGCAGGTTAATTTCTATTGCTGATATGTCATAGTTTACCTTTCAGGTTCCCCATTTGATTTCAGGACAAAAAAAAAAAAAAAGCCACTCTCCCTAATTCCATGTTGAGTCCCAAAGCCTAATTCTGGCATTTATTTTTCAGAAATCACTCCTTGTTGTGGCATTATATGATAATATATCCCCAATCCCATGCTAAAATAAAAATCTATTTTTGAAAAGGGTTTTTATGCTGCTTGCAGCAACCTGTGCCAGCAGAGCTGAGGCTAGTCTAGCATGTTACAGATCCTTCAAATATAATTTGTCATCCTTGTGGCCACTTCCTCACCATGTAGTCCTGCTGGGCCATACTACTTATATGTTTATCTTCTGAATCATATGAAGAATAGCTGTCCAGGTAGCAGAGACCCCTGGAAGCTGCTAAAAGTTGTGTTGGCAGTTTGGATCCCAATTGATGGTTATGCAGACTGGTCCTTAGTTTGGGACAAGAATGTGCAGGCAGAATGTGCACTATGGGGTCTGTGCCTTTAGACAGTGAATAAATTTCTCACTGCAGGAAATGTCATAGTAAAGGATAGTCTCCAATAATCTGCACAGAGATTATTGTCTATGGCCTCATGTTGCAGCTCCATCTCTAAATTTGGCTGGAAGTGGAGAATTGTGCAACCACACCTGCACAAGTAGCTAGGTGCCTCTAGGGACAATTGAAGTAGAGACATGTACTTAGGATTCCATGGTGTAACATCCTGCTTACCCACACACCTTTCCTCTCTTGTTCTCAAGTAGCTAACAAAGAGCTTGGAAGTAACAAGTCACAAATTAAGAAGTGATATGATAGCCCTGTTTAAATATTTGAAGGGGTGTCACATTGAGAATGAAGCAAGCATTTTTTCTGCTGCTCCAGAGAATAAGACCCAGAGTGATGGATGCAAACTATAGGAAAAGAGATTCCACCTCAACATTAGGAGGAAGTTCCTGACAGTAAGAGCTGTTTGACAGTGGAACACACTCCCTCAGAAAGTGGTGGAGTCTCCTTCTTTGGAGATCTTTAAACAGAGGCTGGATGGTCATCTGTTGACGGTGCTTTGATTGTGAGTTCCTGCGTGGAAGAGTTGATTCTATGATTCTACTCTACTTATGCCAGAGTACAAAAGCCAACTGGACTGACAAGTTGTTGTTGCTTTTTTTCTAGTAAAAATGGGGGAACACCTTCCATCGCACCTGACAGCAGCAGTCTAGCTTAAGGCAAAGGGCAAGACACCTTGTGGTCTCTCTTCCAACTCTATGAGTCTATGAAGATTACCACACTACACTCTTATAGTGCTGCTATTCCACTATTACTGCCCTGCCTGCCTCCTGTTGCATTCTGGAGTTTGTAGTTCAGTGATGCCTAAGAGCTCTCTGGCTGAGAATTCTAAATGCCCCTCCCGCAACTGCAAATCCCAGAATGCAACAGGAGGCAGCCAGAGTACTAATAGTGGCATAGCAGCTCTGTAAGAGTAGTGGGAAATCTCCTATGATTCTAAATAACATAGTCATGGGCAACAAGTCATTCTCTTGTTTTGGTAATGCAGACAAATCAGGTTTTAAAAGCAACATGAGTTGAAACAAAGTTACTTTGCTGGTGGATTGAGTAATGTGTTCTAGTTACCTGTCAAAGTGACGTTTTAGAGGTTGTATCCCTCCTCTTAATGATTCTAAGTAACTTTAATGGAAAGCAATGGACTTCTCTGAGCAACCGTACTAGTTACTCTTTTGACACTAACAAGCAATAACAACAATTTTTTTCAGGGTAGTAACAAGAATGAATTATTTTTTAAAAGTAACTTTCCAGATTCTAAGGACTTTATCACACTGGGAAAATTCTGTGCAGAAATGGGGTTTTAAATAGGAAAGAACTCACAAAAGCAGGTAAATGACGTTCCTTTTAAAATGTGCTTAACCCAAATAGAAGGTAGTCAAAAGCTGCTTCTTTGTACTTTTGGAAAATCCTGAAAGTAAAAAGAAGAGGCTTTTGACTACTTTCCATTCAGGTTACGCACACTTTAAAAGCAATGTGTGTGAAAATCTACCTGCTTTTGTGGGTTTTCCCCACCTTTTAAATCCCGTTTCTGCATGGGATTTCACCTGTGTGATAAAGTCCTAAGTCAATGTTAGCAAACCCTATATTTTTGATCTCCCAAAGTTGTAATTCATTCTATTAAAACACTTTCTTCACTAAAGTGGTGACAATCTCTTTTTGCTAATTTCAAACACCAGCTCTTACCCATGCTAACAAATTTTAGCAGAGCTGATCCTGGCAAGTGCTTGAATGGTAACTCTAACTATAGTTCTCCAACCTGTGAAGGGAAAGGCTGGGTGAGAAAAGCAATGATAGGCGGGGACCTACTAAAACTGCCTCTGAGGTTTTAACATAGTATCCCACATCACAACTGCTCACAAGCTTTAAAACAGTCATCTGTTCTATAAGAGATTGAAAGGAGAGATTGTGCTATTCTACCTGCCTTTGAGGACTTCCATTGGTTTGACTGCCCAGCAAAATAGAACTGCATCAAAGTCAGGATCAATATGTACATTGCGGCAGCCTCCAAGGAGGGAGGGTGGGCCCAAGTCTGCAAACAACATAACTGTGCCTCCAGTTGTATATGCCACAGATCTTTCAAGCAGTCCATCTGCTTAGAGATCTCTTCTTAGCAACGAAGGGCACCAGTTGTTAGTAGGTTGTTTGTGGAGTTTAGATCATCCCATTAAGCACGTGTTTTCAATACAGATTTTTGTGCCTGGCATCTCCATTTAAAAATTTCAGATAGCAGGTGGGGAAAGGATCCACCTGAAACTCCTGACAGCTGCTGCTTGTAGTAGCACTAGACAATACTGGTGGAGAGGGGCAAATACAGACTATAGAAATTTCCTCTTTTGAACTACAGCTCCCAGAATCCTTTAGCCAGCATGATTACTGGCCAACCTGGCAGGGGGATCCTGAGAGTTCTAGCTGAAATAAGCAAGTTTTTACATTCTGGAAAACAGTCTGACTTTGACCAAGGCAGCTTACTGTCTTTGCCCTAGGATTTAAAAGAAAATATAGTTCAATCACGTAAGTCCACAGGTTTGTTCTCTCAAACTGCTTTTTTGTGAGAGGCTTTTTCTTCTACTTTGTGTTGCAGAGATTCATTAACCAAAAAGGTTTTAGAAACAATTTAGACTACTGAGTTGAAATGACAGAGCTTCTCAGGGAACATGGCTGGGGAAGAACTGTCACATAGCTGCAGTTATAGAGATTGTGGGAGTACAGAATTCTGGAAAGACCATAGACAAATTTCATAAAGAAATTTTGTCAGTGTCCCCTCCTTACAGTCCAACCCATGGGTATCTCATTTAGGGGAGGGATACATCCTAACTGGGGAAAAACTGATAAATTCTACACTGAGCTGTGAGGTTGCCTACAAACCAAAAAAGATAAAACCAATGACTCTACTGATCCCATTGGATACCCCTTCAATACATCAGAGAGTAACATTAGCATTATTTTAATATAGGACCACATTCATTCACTAAAGATGAGGCCATCATGACCAGGGGCTACTTTTTTGTCTCTAAATTTTAAACTATACACAAGAGAAGACAGAGAGAATGGAAATTGGGTAGTTAGAGGACAAAAAACAGACATGTAGCTGTGTAGAGGCTGCACATGCTCATTTACAAGGAGAGACGCAAATTCTGAAATAACTGCAAAAGTTAAGCAGAAGTCCAGTACATACAGTGTTTTGAAAATACATCCTAAATAGAAATATAGTCAATCTCACCTACTGATTGGGTTCCTATTCAGACTGATGTTTAGGCACCAACTGCTGATGGCAACTTTAAGGCCCTGCCTTGAGCTGAACAGAGGACTTCAGACAGAGGACTTGCCTCTGTAATGTATAACAACCTAAACAAAAGCAGTACCCTCTAGCTTTGCAGACTTTCTGAAGCATCCAGATCTGTTTCTGGCCAAAGTACATTCGAAATATTCTTGCTCTTTCTCAGGAGTATAGTGCACTTTCACACATGATGTTAGAGGCATGCTTTGTTTTTCCTTTCCCATAATTTTTATTGACACTACTCTGTCTGTCACAACACTGTAACAATGAACTAACATTTATCTGAAGCTCACTTTGATGATTTATCTTACAAAGTCAGGACACCTCCTGCTTATTTGTTCACCTCTCCTTAGAGTGAAAGAAATGGGGATGGAGCATAGAGCTGAGAAAGAGAAGAAGGGATATTTGGAAAGACAAATAGGCCTGGGTGGGATGAGAATAATAAACAATAGCCAACAGCTGTGGAAGGAAAGGAAAAAGCAATGCATCACTGTAATGGAATGAAGAATTCTTATAAATATAATAAAACGAATGGACAGAATGATAACATTTGTAGTATATTCAGGAAACAGTAGGAGGCTGGTCCAAAGCTTGGAAACATTTTTTGGACTACAACTCCCAGAACCACTTAATCAGAATAGCCAAAAAAGTAACTTTTCCAAGCTCTGGACTTGTTGTAGCTTGTTGTGGCTCTTCCAGAGGGTGATAACAACAACAGCAGCAATGTCAAATTTTACTCACTTTTACTGCTTGTGTAAATGTCTGGCGTTGGAGCTGTTTTTACTGTCTGTGACTTTGCAGAGAATTCTGGGAGACAAGGCACCAGGGAGCCCAGCACTAGAACAAAGCACAAAACTAGGACCTGTGGATGAGACATGGGAGAAACAACCAATGTAGACAGTTAACAGAAACGCTGTGTATGCCTGCATTCATACAGGGCAGTCAAAGCGGAAAATGTATGATTGGGCATTTCAAATTATCACCATGCTTTTATGCAGGGGGGAGGGAGCAGCATGATTACAGTTACTGAATACAGATATATTTGAGTATTTACTGATATGTGTGTCATCATTATGTGAGAATTTTGATGTTATAGTTGCAATCAAGCCAAATTCTCTGCCATCTAGGTGTTGGTGCTAATAATATTCATGGTATTAATTCTTTATGCTGTTTTATCCTGCCATTCTTCTAAGGAGCCCATAGCAACATACCTCTTTCCAGCTAATCTGCATGGTAGGTTAGGCTAGAGATCATGGTTGGCTCAAGGTCATCCAATGAGCTTTTTGGCTGAGTAAGACTTGAACCTGGAACTCCCATGTCTTAGGACTCTTTCATACACTATGACTATAGTACTATGATTCCACTTTGTCATTGCAACATCCTATGGAAGCCTGTGATCTCAGTTTAAGGAGAGGCATTTAGAAGTCTCAGCTAGAGAGTTTTTCTAGTGCCACAGCAAGCTCCAAACCCCTGGATCCCATAGGATGCAGTCATTACATCCCGTTTGGATATTGTAACACACTCTACAGGATCGCCTTCTCCTGTACAATCTGTCCTGAACACTGAGGTCCTCTTGGGGGTGGCTGCTACAGCCTGCAAGAACTCGACTGGCAGCCGTTGCCCAGAGGACCTTTTCATTGGCCGCCCCAAGACTGTGGAATGACCAGCCAGAAAAGATCTGAACAGCTAGACCAGCTGTCAGAATATAAAACACATTTGAAGACCTATGTCTTCCAGCAGGCAATTTCCAGGCACTTCCAGGCAGTTTTAATCATGAATTTTAAACATGAATTTTATACTTAATCATTGTTTTATGTATTTTAATATAAATATTGTGTAGAGTTGCATTTTTAATATGTGTGTATTATGGAACAATTGTGTTTTGAACTATGTTGGAACCCGCCTTGAGCCGCAAGGAGAGGCAGGTATTATTATTATTATTATTATTATTATTATTATTATTTACATGAGACTGCCTTTGGAAACTGTTGGGAAACTTCAGTGGGTTCAAAACCCTGCAGCTAGAATGCTGGCCAGGGCCAGTTATAGGGAGCATATAACTCCTTTGATGAAACAGCTTCACCATGGGCAGAGGTGGGTAAGAAACAAATATTATGATGATTATGATTATGATTATGATTATTACTGGCTACCAATTTGTTTCAAGTCACAATTCAAAGTGCTGATCATGACCTAAAAAGCCCTATACAGCTTAGGTCCAGACTATCTGAAAGACTTCCTCTCTAGTCTATACAAACCTGCTAGAGCCCTAAAATCTTTCAGGGAAGGCATTGTCTTGGTCCCACCATCATCACAGGTTTGCTTGGTGAAGAACAAGAGAGCCTTCTTGGTGTTTGCTCCCACCCACTGGAACTCCCTTCCATGAGAAGCTAGGATGGCCCCTTCCCTGCTTTTCTTTCACCAGCAAGCAAAAATGTTTTTTATATAGGCAGGTTTTTAAACATAATATTTTTTTTATATGGGGTGGTTTTTATATGGGGTGTGTGTTTTAGTTATGTTTTAACTTTTGTATGTTTTTAATGCTAAATTTATACTGTTTTAATTAGATGATTTTAACTGTTTTTAAATTCTTATTGTAAATTAAAAAAAAATGTTTTTATCTTGTGAATCGCCTTGGATCCCTTTCTGGGAAGCAAAGCAAAGCAGCTTCATTTATATACCGCTTCATACCACGCTATGCAGTGTCTAAGCCAGGGGTCAGCAACTTTTTTTTGCTGGGGGCCGGGAGGGAGGGGGAAATGGCGCCGGGGGCCGGCGCGCATGCATGCACACAACGTCCACCGTCATGCGCATGCGTGCATGCTTGGGGGTGCCATTGGGTGTTAGGAAATGGTGCTCCACATCACGCGCGCATGCGCACAACGCGGGGCGCCATTTTGGAAGGCCCAACGGCACTGCTGCCATGTGAATTTGCATGGCACCGGTGCCATTGGGCGTTCCAAAAAGGTACTCCATGTCACGCGCGCATGCGCACAACGCGGGGCGCCATTTCGGAAAGCCCAACGGGAGTGGCGGTGGCAGCGGCGGCAGCAGCAGGACCAGCCATGGGCTGGTCCCAAGGCTCCCACAGGTCAGACTCAGCCCGCAGGCTGTAGGTTGCTGACCCCTGGTCTAAGCGATTTACAAATGTAAGCTTACTGCCCCCCAACAGTTGGGTACTCATTTTAGCGACCTCGGAAGGATGCAGGCCTGAGTCAAGCCTGAGCTCTGGGAAAAAGGCAGCATAAATAAATAAATAAATGGCAGCTGAAGCAAAACTGAAGTAGTACAATCCTATTGTGTGAAAGGGTCCCTAGTCTTGATATTCTAAACATGACATCCTCAGAAACAGTGTTTAGATACCACTAAAACTTAGGAGGTTTATTTCTTATTCATACATAATTGGTACCATTTTCCCTAGTTGGGTTCCTCTGTCTAAAAGCAGTATAGTGGACAAAAGGACAAGTGATGGTGAGAACACTCTTTCCTACATTTCTGTCTGTTGCAAAAAAGTTAATGTTAAGAACATCTACCAGAAAAGAAGAAGGCTCCCTAGGTTCATAATCCATTAAAATCACCTCATTTACTCTAGCATAATTGTAAAAAGATTCTATATAGAGTATGGTGTTTAGCAGCAAAAAAATGGCATTTTTCATTAAATAATATACAGTCATACCATAGTTAACAAAGCCTCTGAGAAAGAAGCTTCTTTTTACAAAGTGTTATTCTCCCTGCCCAGCCCCCTTTCTTTCTTGTCCTCTGTCTAGCTAGAAGGTGTTTGTTGTTGTTGTTGTTTTAGCAAACTTGGCATTTGCAGGATGGTGAAGGAGGGCTGGAGAAACACAAACATTTGGCATTGGGTTGCAGAAGCATGCCTGTAGTAAACACTACAATAAAGCTTGAGCAGGAAAAGAGCAGGTTCTATTCTAGCTGATCCGACTGTAGCCACGTGTGCTTCCTCACAACAGGCAAGGTAAACAGTGGTTGCCTTTGCAATCCCTTACTGAGCACCAAAAGAGAGAGACAAGGGGAGAGCAGATAACCCTAGGTAGCTTCACCTTGTCGTTGTTAACTGCTCTCAACTCGACTTTGGGCTGGTCTACACCTAAGTGTGTTATGCAAACTGGTGGGTTTTTGCACCATTCAATTGCCTACACTTTCCTGAGGACATTCTTACCTATTCACACATATACGTATTCTGCCTGCCACATACAGCTGCCGATTAAAGGGGAGGACATATGCATTTCCACTTGGGTTGTTGCCTATTCCTGCTGGTGTCATATGGCCTTGGCTTTCAGTAAGTTTTTGATCAAAAATGTAGTGTTTGTCTTTTCTCTCAGAATAACAACAACAAAAAATTTTCATTATGTAGTCTGACCCTTTGACTTATGGCAACCCTATGAATGAGAAACATCCACGTTTCATAAATAGGCCTGCTTAGGTCTTGCAAATTCAAGCCCCTGGCTTCCTTGATTGAGTCTTTCTATCTAGAGTGCAATCTTCCTCTTTTCCTACTGACGTCTACCTAACTAAGCATTATTATATTTTCTAGTGAATCATGTTTTATCATGATATAGCCAAAGTATGACAGTCTCAGTTTAGTCGGCTTAGCTTGGCTTAACTCCCCACTGTATGTTAAAAAAAGCGTAGATCTATAAATTTTGCCACTTAAATGGAAATTATTAGAAAACTGGAGGCTGGGGGTGGGGAGAAATCCCTGAATGTGTTCTGGAAGAAGATTTGAAGTGCTGTCTAGTGCTCTCCAGATGCTTTTATTTACTTGTACAAATCTTACCTGGAAAGAATAGGATTAGTTGCTATGTCACAAAAAAGAAGAGCAAGTTGAGTGTGTTTTAGTAGAACAAAAAATACGTACATGTGAAATTCAGGTAAGATTTGTACAAGTAAACAAAAGTAAGTAAGGAATCATGGGAACCATAGTTTATTGTGGCACCAGAGATCTCTGACAGAGAAGGCTCAATGTCCCAGAAAAAAAATGCATTTCCCATGATTTCCTAGCACTGAGCCAGGACAGTTAAAGTGGCCTCAAGCTGCATTATTTCTGGCAGTCTGTAAAGGCCCAAAGTTTCTGTTAAAGAAATAATGCTCAAGAACACATCTACTGCCTTAACTGAAGTACTCATCGGTAATTTTTTCCCCCCAGTGGTAAAGAGAAAGTGAATCAAAAGGTGTCTTCATTTTATTTCAGAATGGAATTAAGGGTAATTAAGTTTACAATGAAGCCTGCATGTATGCAAAATTGATGCAAAACTATATTAGAGCATTACTTTTACCTCAGACTGACTGAATTAACTTAGCTATGGCTATTTATTTAAGGATGCTCTGTTCTCAGGATATACTGCCCTGTTCTCAGGATGGTTCACAAACAAAACAGGTTAAAAGTATCACCATGATGATAAAAGCCCTGGTGGCGCAGTGGTTAAATGCTGGTACTGCAGCCACAATGTTGTGTGTTTGATCCCAGAAGTTCCAAAATTGACTCAGCCTTCCATCCTTTCATAGGCCAGTAAAATGAGTACCCAGCTTATTGGGGGCAATTGGCTTACAGATTGTAAAGTGCTTAGAGAGTTCTGAGTTCACTATGAAACAGTACAGAAATGTAAATGCTATTGCTAAATGCTATGAGAAATGCATACAGTACAAATTTTAAAGGCACTGGGAAATTTAACACACACGAATACAATCCAATTTAAAATACTTGGGACACGCTCTCTGATAAAGATTAACAGTAGTATGAACTTCTGACATTTATATACCTGAAGTGAATAGTCAAATTAATGTAAAATAAAAGAGTACATAGCCTCTTTCTAAAAAACTACAGATAGAGGTGAAGCAGGAAAATGGTACCTCCTGTATACAGTGTGTGTGTGTGTGTGTGTGCAAATATTTTTTTTGTGTCAGTTCACAGTATGTCCAGCCCTGTTTAGTGGGATGTTAGAATTATATATTAATGGATAGCAAGAACTGTCCAAGTTACATTAGTGAGGATTAAAAAGAAATAAGAATACAAATCCTCTTGATAGTAGGAATGGCAAATCTTATTCTCTCTCTCTCATTCCCTCTGTGTGTGTGTGTGTGGGAGATGCAGAGAAGGAGGGCCATTACTCTACACAAAGCCATTTAAAGCAGTTTAGTCCTGCTATTTTTGCACTGCAGGAAACAACACTAGAGCTTTTTCATGTCATGGTGTGTGTGTGTGTGTGTGTGTGGGGGGGGTGTCAGTGAGGGTAGGCAGAGCCAAAGCAAAACCAAACCATTTGGGCCTATTTTGGGATCCAAAAGCAGCACAGATTTTTTTTAAAAAAAAAGAGTCTGGGGAGTCTAGGGGCTTGGGGGGATGTTCTAGGGGGCACCTAAGGCTGTTTTAAAAAGGGTCTGGGGGTGTGGGCTCATGAGTCACACTTTCCCCACCCTGCAGCAGAGTTGACTAGTTGTGCCAAATTCTGTATTATGGTTTTATGATCCCTGTGTGTGTGTGTGTGTGTGTGTGTGTATTGTATGTGTGTGTGTGTGCCTGCCTTAAAGTTGCCTGTTGACTTGTGGTGACCCTATGGATTTCAGAGGGTTTTCTTAAACAAGAAACACTCAGAAGTGGTTTTGCCACTTCCTTCCTCTGAAATAGCCTATAGCACCCGGTATTCATTGGTGGCCTCTCATTCAAGTACTAACCAGTGCTGACCCTGATTATCTTCCAAAATGAGATGGAATCTGATGTCTTCTAGATGGAAAAGACAGGAGCCAGGGTAAACCAGTGCATACAGTGCAAACTAGCCAGTAATATATTGTTGGAGCTACCCTTAGTAGATGTGGGTTCAGTGTTAAGGTCTCTACCTAATTCCAGGAAGAACGCATATCCCCAACTGTCCCAATTTGGCAGGGACAGTCCCAATTAATCCTCTGTCATCTCATTTTTGAGCTGCTTTTTAATGCCATTTTTTTCTCTCCTCCTCCCACTACTTACTTTTGTCTTCAGCTTACTTCAATTGCTGCAAACTGAGTTAAAATGCAAAAGAGGGATGGACAATAGAATTTTGCCCTTCCCAGTAGATTCAGGCAAAAAGCAAACTGCTGCAGTTTCTTATAGCTAGTATGTTCTTCCTCATTAATAACTTTTGCTATATTGAGTTCATTCTGATGTTGCTTGGTTACATCTGTATCAGTTTTCATCCGTGAAATGTTGGAGTGTTTGAAAATTGTGTGGTGACTTATGTATTACCACTGCTTCTGAAATATTCTCATGGATGTTTATTGCAATCAAAGTTGCAGCACATCCTGAATATTATATTCCATTGAAAACTCTGAACCTCTGATACTATAACTTAAAGCATGCACTCACGAGAGCATCTGTGGCTTTTCAGACAGAAAAAGAAGGCATGAAATCAGATGAAGGTTGAGAACCTGGATAGGGGAGATGTCACATAAACCTCTATGCCATATCTCCTCAGTCATCCCCTGAAACCCACCTTACAGTTGTACAGACTCCCAAATGTGGCTATTTGCCAGTAGTAGAGAGTGGGTGGGGGTGGAGATGCATCCAGCTATGCTCCTATCCTTTGGTTGTCCCAGAAGACAACAACAATGCAGCTATAGGAGCAGAGTTGGATGAATCATAGAATCATAGAATTACAGAGTTGGAAGAGACCACAAGGGCCATCCAGTCCAACCCCCTGCCATGCAGGAACTCCTGATTAAAGCATCCCCGACAGATGCTTCCCTTCCAGCCCTGCTCCATGGGGGAGGGCAGTGTATAGAAGGTAAAAGGTAGACTTAGAGAGGGAGTTTGATTATTGCATGGGATCGATAGAGAATATCCATTTGCCAGCCAGAATTTGCAGCGAGGACCACCTTCACTGATTATAAAAAACATATACCACAAATCTAACATGTGCTAGGAAGGGAAACGAGATGTGCGTACACAAAGAAATACTGCTCAGGTCTAAGAAAATAAGGAATGGATAACATGCAGACTTTACCATCAGGCAGGTCCCTGTCTGTGTGGAAGCCATTTTGTATGGCCTTGAAACCTTCCCCGTTACCAAAGTTTGTAGCTTCTGTAACTGCTGGAGAAGAGTCCTAGGAGAGAACAATTTCTTTTTTAACATCACACAAAGATACTTTTTTAAAACCAAGGAAATTAAATGAAACCAGTCTCAGACCAAAGACATTAAAAATTCAGAAAACAATATTATGTTCCCCAATACAGGAATACTAGATGCAACTTAAGTTATGAAGTGTAAATGTTAATTAAAAATTATTTTGAAGATCCAAGCTCAGTAAAATCCTATATAAACAAAACATGAAAGAGGATGCTTCCGTAGTGCTAGTACTAAATACTTATAGACCATTTACATTTAATATGGAAGGTATTCTGAGAACTGTCCAGCCATGATGACAGTGTTGTGAGCAACAAATAAGTCCAAATTATTGTAATTGTTACTGTTTAATTTTTGAGGCTTTATTGCTGGATGTTCTTACACTAGATGTTCTCCTTGAAAATGAATGGTTATTACCATTGTAAGATGCTATATAATTGCTCCTCCTCACATTGAACCATACATTTAAAACAGAACTGAAGTATTTAGAATTGGAAGTGGTTTCACAATAGCTGCTTTGAGGCATACAAACAGTATTACCAGGGGAGGATGGGAATGTGAAGAATCTAGTATTCGGAACACAACCAAAAATGTGATGAAATTACACATTTTGTGAAGAGGTACACACACCAGTTCACATATTGTCCAGCAGATGGCAATCATCAACCATTCTCACAGCTACTTAGTATGTTACTGGAAAATATTAACCACTGGAAAAATAAAAACAGAGAATATGCTTGACACTTCCTGGGTCTCTAGGGAGCATCCTCTAACCAAAAAGGTAGGATGAGAACCTGCTGTTAGGCACTCAGAGGCAATGATTATGACAAAGAACCTCTGAATGAGGGCAGAGAGGGCACCAAAGGCCATGAAAAGCTCAAGTGCAAGGTCAAGTGTGCTGGTAAGATTAAATGCAGGGACAGGTTCTGGATAAAAGGGTCATTGATTATAGTTTTCCCTATCTGACTGAAGCCTCACACGTTAAAGAAATCTCTGCATCCAATTGGAAAAGCTTGAGAAGGGAGCATCTCAAGCTGTGATTGTGAAGGCATAAGAACAGGAATTGAACAGTGCAGAATGCTTCTTAGGAGTTTATCACACGGGGAGCCCCATGCAAAATCACTCTTTAAAGTTAAAAAAAACCCACAAAAGTGGAAGCTTTTAATGAACGGGATTTCTCCCGTTCTGCCCTGTGTGAAAAGTGAAAGCGCTGTTAAAAGGAAGTTAATCCGAACGGAAATTAGACAAACACTCCTTCTTTTTACTTTCGGGATCTTCCCTTTTAACAGTGACGTCATCTGAAAAAACACCCATTTTTGTGGGTTTTGTTTAATTTAAAGCCCCATTTCCGCATGGGATTTCCCCCGTGTGATAAACTCCTTAGGAGAGTAATGCTTCATTCCAATAGAAAGGAAACAGATTCTTTGGTCTGAGGGGCTACCAGATGGGACCATGGGGACTCCATGGATTGTGCAGGTAAGCTGCCTGGCTTGTGGCAAGAGGAGGTCTCTGCATCTTTGTTATGGGCATGCCAAGTACTCACATGTGTGTCTAATGATTTCCTGACCCTTGCCAAAAGGATCACATGGACACAGAAGCCATGTGGGGACATGCAAAAGTTGTTTTCAGACTACAAGCATGGTTCTGGTTTCTAGGTGAACAGAGAGCTAGGTGAAAGTTGAACAGATCCATAAAAGCCAAGTTGGGAGATGATTATTCTGTGGTTGATAGATGGATGCTGGAAGGAAAAGACCAGGGGCTGCTTTAGTAATTAAAATCAGAGGCAAAAGTGTTGGACCATGGGCTTCTGCAAATTTCAGGTAAGACAGAACAGGAAGGTTGAGCACTAATCTTCTCTGAAGTAGAATATGAATTCCTGGTCTCTTGTTTCCCATTGTCAACACTACATTTGTACATGAGAAGGAGGAAGAGGTGGTGGTGATGAATGGTCTGTTTCCTGGGACCTGCTTAGCCTGTGTTTTATCAGTTGACAGTTTGTTCTCCTTTGGCCCTTCACAGGAAGCCTGGCAAACTCCTTCTGCTGTTTCCTATCATGGCTACATGAAGTGAATATTTGTCTTCTCTCAAAGCATAAAAGGAAACAAATCCTTTGGGCAGAGAGACGGTTGGATGGGAAAGTGGGAGTGCCATGGATCTTGCAGGTGATTGCCCAGCTTATGGAAAGAACTTCTTTGTTATGGCAACTCCAGGTACTTAGTTGGAAGTGAAGTGAGTAAGGCAGTAGGCCCTAACAGAGCGTAACAGAGACAAGCCTCCCTTGGTTTAGGGACAGAGAAAACGAATGCATGCTGGTGCAGAGCTTGAAGTTAACTTTTTGAACTGCTAGCTCGGGTATTCTGGCAGTTGTGGTTTTAAAAAAGTAAATTTTCCAAAGATCTGGACTGGTGTCTGACAGGGAAGGGCTCTGTTAGACTAAGGTCTGTGTATCTGGTACCAGTCCTAAGAATTATGTATCTGTCATCAGACTGTGTATCTGGCCCAAATCCTCAGGATTCTAGCCCAGCTGCATTCAAATATTTAACTTTTGCAAACAGACCTTCCATATGAACTCCCTACTCCTCTGTGGCCATGATTCCTTTTCCTGGGTTCCTCATGCCTCTAAGAGGCACTCTTCTTTCTTCAAAAACATAGGATAAGGACCTGTAGAGAGTAGGATTTTTCTCATTGTTCTTTTCTCCATGCAGGGATCTCACAGGCTCCACATAACTTCCAATTCAACTAGTTATATATTCTGTTTTTTACATATAGTCCTTCCAGTGATGCCATCACAGAACAAACCCTTGACTAGGAATAAGAGTGTTTCTATACACAATTTAGGGAGAAGGGCAAACCCAATAGGGGTGGGTTATCCCATGTGAAATAAAAGAAGTAAAACATACCACCTCAAGAGTGCCTCTCCCTAAAACTGTTGAACCCAGAATCTCAAACTGCTTAACATCACCAACAAACTCTTCCAAGAGATCAGCTTCTGCCTATCATATTTCTGCTGTCCTGTAGATGGTAAATCAGGACCACCATGGCTTCCTCCCTTCAACTCAGATGTACTTGCCTTTCTTCTCTTCTTTGCCTTCAACACCAGACCTGACTCTAATGACCAGCCTCACACCAGAAGCCAATCCCTCCCAGGTAGATTTCAACTGGGCTGGCAGACATCTAGGGCCAAGGCCAGGGGGACTACTGAGAACATAAAGAAACTGTCAAATAGAGCTGTGGAGGCAAGTTCAGTAGCAAAGTTTGAGTAACAGAGTTGAGAATGGAATCCACTAAAATGGGAGGGACAGAGAGAAGCAGACTGCCTGCTTCTTCCCCAACTTTGCTGAAATGTTCCATCCTGAATGTCCCAACACAAACATTCCTCACTTGCTAAGAATATGCAGCTGACATGATGTTGATATTGAAGAAGGGGAGGAACCCAAGAATTGAAAAATAGCCCAAAGTCTGCCAAGAAGAAACTTTATCTTCCCCTTTCCCTGTTTGATCACAACATTCCTCTTACCTCCCTGCTTGGCAGCACCTTTCAGTCAACCCCCAAATTTCATTCCACTCACCTATTAGCATTTTCTAATGTCTCTACTTTTTTCCATAGTTCATTATTCTCAGATGTATATGATTCAACTCTGCAAAAATAAAAATGAATCCATTACAAAAAATATCCTTTAAACTGAGGAAATCTTTTCCTAGAATCTACTTCATAAGAACCAGACATGAGGATTAATGGGCACATATCTGTTCAGTAAATAGCAGCTGGGGGAAAACTCGAACAGCTTGCAGGAAGGGGGAGTAACTCTTTCTCCCCCTCCATCATCATTTGAAAAATGGCTTATCTGAAGCTTCTGTCTGAATTTCAACCTCCTGCAACCTTGTGCCCATAATGGCTAGAAATCCCCATCATTTCTAGCCATCTATGTTGACTGAGGATTATGGGTATCTAGATAACATCTAGATAGAGAAGGCTGCTGTCAGTTATGTGAGCACACACACTACCTTTCCCCTAAAATACATTTAATGTTTATTTCTTTTTTTTTAAATTTATATCCCATCTTTCTCTCAACATGGGACCCAATGTTGCTCACAATGAGTTAAAACAAAATACATTGAAAACAATAGTTTTACTAAAACAATAATTTTAATACAAAAAATAAGTAAAAGGTAAAGGTAAAGGTATTCCCCATTGACAAGGTTGTCAAGTCGTGTCTGACTGCAGGAGGCAGTGCTCATCTCTGTTAATAAGCCTAAGAGCCAGTGTTGTCAGAGACTGCTCTGTGATCATGTGGCCAGCAGGACTGCACAGAACGCTGTTTACTAAAACAATTTGAAAAGGCCTAAAAATGATTTTAAAAATACAATACACCCCAATTAAAAGACCTTCTGTGTCACACAGTCAACATTCAGACACCTAAGTATACAAAAAGATCTCCAACTGTTAGTGGGAAGAGAGCACATAGCTATTTAACATTGCAATTTACTAAGGAACCCTGGCACAGAAGTCTGAAATCTGGAGGGGGGAAAACTCAGTATAACTGGACAAGGAATAGGCCTGGATTATTGTCTCATCTGAGCCCAGGACAGTTCTGCCCCCCTAAAAATTATACAGCCCAAGAAATTCTGCTGCAAAATTGAAATTGTTTCTTTCAGACCACTCACATTGCCTGAGACAAATCCTTTTGGTCTCTTTGTCCTCATTGTCACCCATTCATACCAATGGGTGCCTCTTGGCAACAAGAACAGAAGTGGGCACTTCATGCACTGCTCCCCTGATTTCCACTGGGGAAGTCATTAAATGTGTTTGAAGGGGATGGCTGAAACTACAGGTTTGGAAGTTGTGGGAGGACAAGGACCTTTGTTCCAACTGAGGGAGTTTTACAGTACCTCCACTTGCTCCACAATCTGTTAAGGATTCAAGTTACAGGAGCCCTTTCTCATATCTCACTTGTCAACTCTATTTGCTATAGACCTGTGAAATGCAAACCTAAGAAGATTGTGGTTGGCCAAAAATAATCTAGTGAGCTGCATGGATATTTCTTCATTTACACACTCTCTCCCAAAGGAAGATGAATGAACCCACAAAGAATAGCATATTTGATAGAAAACTCAATGTCATTGACATCTCACCTTCTAGCAAATTCCATTGACTGAAACAGGGTTTACAGAATTTGTATGCTGTAACAACTCTGCCTTCTCTTCCATCTTAACTCAGCAATTTACAGTACTTATGAAACCATACTGTAAACTAGGGGTAGGCAACCTTTCCCCTTAAAGGGCCGAGGGACTTCAGCTCCCAGAAGCCTCAGCCATGTTGGCCAATAGTCCCATGTTGGCCAATAGCTCCTGGGATTCTGGGAGCTAAAGTCCCTCGGCCCTTAAAGGGGAAAGGTTGCCTACCTCTGCTGTAAACTGAGGGATTTGTAAAGAGGTCTGCAGAGAATAATCTCTCCACTCTAATATTCATGTTTCACTTACATAACAGGAATGTGGTTTGATTTTAAGTTATATTATAAAACACATAACATTTCACACATTTATTTATTCAATTTACATTCTACTCTCTGGGAAACTGGTTGACCTCATGAAGTATGCATGAATAATGAAGAATCTTGTACAGTGTTAACAGACAGTGGCAAAGACTAACAAATTCATTATGATCTAATAATCCAGCCCTCTCAAACCCACTTTCTTCCCAATAAATTGGATAACAACTGTCATCATTACTAGCCCACAAGGGCTGTGGTCACTGTGGATGATAGGAATTGTTTTTCAAAACATCCCCAGGGCATCAGCTTGAAGAAGTCTGACACAAGCTTTCATAGACTAGAGTCCACTTCATCACAGCCATGAAGTGCTATTCAGAGCTGTGGGTGTGTATTATCTATTATCTGTCTATAAATATATTTAATAAATTGTTGAAAACATCTAATAAATTAATTTTAAAGCATCCAACATTTTGGCCTCTGACTTTTATAAATACCTGCTTTCATATTTTTATTAAATTTTATTATATCAATCACATTTTTATAATTTCCTTCTGGGATCCAAGATCTATCTGAAAACAGTGTTAGTTGTTTTCTACTATTACTATATAATAATAATAATAATAATAATAATAATAATAATAATAATAAATTTTATTTGTATCCCGCTACTCTGTTATTATTACTACTATTGCTATATATACAGAGATGCACACAGATAACAATGGGGAAGGAATAAACTGAAAGAACATAAAAACATATGGATTGTGCATTTTGGTTGGCCAATAAAGGTATCACTGATGGATTTTTGTTTGAATAAAGACAGTAGATAATTCCATTCAAGGTCTTGCCAATAGCATATTCCTCATTATTGGTTACTCTGACTAGGACTGATGGGACTTTTAGTCCAACAGCTTCTAAAGGCTGCTAAATTCATCCCACAGCTTTAAGGCATCACTAAGCTGCAAACTGCAGCTCAGCAGCCCAGCCACCACAGCCAGTGTTTAGGAATATGGGAATGTGTGTTCTAAAACATTTGGAATGTACCTGGTTGGAGAAGGCTAACCTAAACTAATTAGATCTAATTAGACACTTGCCTAATCCATCCTTGAAAGATCTCTGGTATGAAGATCCACCAGTAGCTCATGGTCCAAGCAATGAGGGCATCTCACCTGGTTATTTCAGAGCTCCTCCCTGCTGCTTAGACCATGGACTCCCTCTGTGAAGACATCCTGCATACCTCTGAAGGTTAAAGCTGATAGAGTGTGGCTGTACGTGAGATCCATAATCATGATCTACTGCAGGTTTTACTGTTGTTGTTGTTTTATTTTGTATTTTAAATGTTGTTGGGTTTGTTTTTTTTACCTCCTAGCCAATAGAAGAATTGAAAAACCTGGTCTGTAAGATAAACTCTTTAAGGTAAACTTCAGATGACCAATCTGCTTGGCACCAAAGCATATAACCTACTACTGACAATCCACAGCATTTGGTACATAACCCAACATGAGTTATATGTGTCGTAATTATAATATGGCAAAGGCTGAAGTTGAACTGGGAAAAACAAATGATGCTTGGGGAGGTCTCATGGAGCAGATGACTTGAGTTTATCTTGTGTTAATGGTAAGAACCTACTAATATTGCTTTTGGCAATTGATTGGCTGTGGAGGACAGGTGTTGTTACTAATTGCATGCCATACTTTTCTTACTTATAGGTTTTTAAATTGTGATTTTAATTCTTTTAAACAGTACTTTTAATTCTTTTGTTTAACAGTTATTTATCTTGTTTTGTGTTTTAATTTTTTTTAAAAAAAATTACTATTATTTGGAGCCACCACAAGACCAGTTTTGGAGAGAAAGGCAGGCTATAAATGTAAGAAAGAAAGAAATAGGATGTTGGGGTAGCAACTGAACCCTAAAGAAAGAAGCATTTGTGTGGGATGTCACATAAAAAGAATGTGTGCCTTTCAAAAAAGTCTGCCATCTTGCAGATCCAGTAATATTCAGAATTCAATCAAGTGCATGAGAAATCAGTGACCTTGCTAGTCTAAAATTAACCTAAAGAGGCTACTCAGAAAGCAGAACCAACTTACTTTTTCTCCAGACATTCCACATATTCTTTCTTCTTCCTCCGACTCTCCTGAGCAGAAATCTGAAGAATGAGGGTGGAAATATTAGTGAGGGTCAAACTAAATTGGATGCAGAAATTTGTGACCCAGATCTCTTATATGTTTTTATTAATTTGAAAGTAATTGCAGCAGGGACCAATTTGGATCAGAACCCTTGCCCTTCAAGAAATCAACTCTTCCCACCCCAATGAAGATATTTGCGTTGCTGGGGAATACTGGCAGGTAGCTCCGTGGTTCCCTGGTTTCAAACATCAGCTCCAGGGATCCATGATTTAAACTGGAGGGAAAACCATGGAAGGAGAGAGTTAAAGGTCCCCTCTCATAGTCCATTAGCCGCAATCTAACATGGGGTCCTTGCTGCTCTTTTAAATTAAATAAGTAGAGATCATTGGATTTCCTGTTCTTGGATTTTCTATATTATGTCAAGTTTGTCCTTAGGACAGGCCTTTTGACACAACGAAGGTGGTACTATGAAAAAGAAATTTCTATAGGTGTCCTCTTTTTAATGTGGCCACCCTAGCCATGAACTATCTCTCACAATCCTTTTACAGAGAGAGAAAGTGCATGGTAGTTAAGATCTGCTTTTTTGTACTTTATCTGTGCCGTTTGTGCATCACCCGCATGAGAAGATGCCAATAACAGCAGCAGCAATAATTCTATACTCCACTCTGCTACTTCTATTGTCAGAATGTCTTACTACAGCCTGCATGTATATACCTAAACTGTGGATCAATGTAAGTTCATGTCTAGGCAACAAACTACTACTCTATCATGTTCATCAGCCAGACTACAATTTGAAGGAACTATGGACGTTATCCCACGGGGCCAAAAGCAGCAAGAATCCACCAAGAATCCGGCGCTATAGCGCTAAATTTTTCCGACTGATCCCACGACGTCGCTAAGAAGCCACTAAGAATCCGGCGCTATAGCGCTAAATTTTTCCGACTGATCCCACGACGCCGCTAAGAATCCGGCAAGAGACCTCTCAGAATGCAGCATCATTCACGTTCTTTTGAATGTCGGTTTCACCAGGCATTGCAATAGCGCGAGCTGATTCTTAGCGCTATGAAAGCGCTAGCGCTGTAGGTATGGTCAGCAATTCCCTCCCCGTGAGCATTTCCACTTCATAACCCATCGTTCCTAGCGCTATTTCCCATCGTTCTTTCTGGCAGCATCCTATGACGTGTTTGCTTTTTGCATAGGGACACAAACACAGCCGGTGGACATTTTCCTGTCGTGTGGGTGCTGGGTTGTAGGGTGCAGGCTTGTTGGGTGCAGGCTTGTGGGTGCAGGCAGAGCATAGGGGTGAATGATAACATGTTTTGTAGTACTTTTGGTGATGTGTTGATGCCAAAGCAAAAAGTTAGTGCATGTGCAAGAATATGCTTGCCGGAATCATCCCACTATACCATGCTGTAGTGTGCTCTGCAAATGCGCTTTCCGTGGGGGGGCATCATCGCGATATCGTCAATAGCGCGATGATGCCAGTTGCGTGTGCTGGCCATTGCCATCTCTGGGGATTGCTAGCGCTATAGTAGTGGGATGATGCTTATATCGCTTTCTTGCCACTTTTACAGCAGCGTGGGATAAGGTCCTATGAGTACTAGGAGGACACACAAATACAAGGTTCTACACTCAACAGACTCAGTTCAAAAAAGAAAGATCTCTGCTTGAAGCACAGAAAATTATCTCTAGCCAGGTCAAATAAAATTAGCCCAAATGGAATAGTGATCATAGAAGATAAGTATATTTATGCCAGATGAAGATCTAGGCTGGTAGATCATTTCTGAGTCACAGTTAGTTGGAGGCCCTAGTGCATACTGTGGCTTCGTAATATAGAAACTCACATTTTGTAGGGGAAAGGTAAAGGTAAAGGTATTCCCAGTTGACAAGCTTGTCAAGGCATGTCCAACCATAGGGGGTGGTGCTCATCTCTGTTACTAAGCCAAAGAGCCAGCGTTGTCAGAGACTACTCTGTGATCATGTGGCCAGCATGACTGCACAGAACGCTGTTTACCTTCCCCCCAAATTGGTACCTACTTATCTACTTGTATTTGCATGCTTTTGAACTGCTAGGTTGGCAGAAGCTGGGACTAGTGACAGGAGCTCACTAGTCATGCCCATTATGCAGCAGCTGGGCCTTGAACTGCCAACCTGCCGATCTTGCAATCAACAGAGTCAGCTTCTTAACCACTTGAGCCACTGCATCCCCCCCCCCCTTGACCCACTGCATCACATTCTGTACTGATTTACAATTAGTATTAATATTTATTTGCCAACATGTGGTTGCACATTCTCTTAGCTGAGAAACAGTTCCTCCTCAACAGTTATCTGATGATACCAAACATTCTTGTCTGCTATGAATGCCAATTTGTAAGGGAGTAAGTGATACACTGAAACATGTCTTGGTGAAGTGACAAATTTATATCTACTGTACCTTTAATAATAATTTAATTTACCAAGATAGGAAACAGGCAAGAGGGGAAGAGTTATCTAGTTTTCTAAATTCTGCAGTTGGACAGCCCAAATGTCATTACATGAAAACATAAAAATGATTATAAATGCCTCTGATTCATATCATGACCTTAACCCAGGAACAGATACAATAATTGTATATTGTATATTGTTGCACTGATGGGGACTGAGCTGATTGTGAGATATGATGAATGAAGTATAGTGCAAAGGATACACATGAGTGAGACTGGATGGAAAAAGAGATTTAGGGCCTTTGCAGACTGCCAGAAACAGTGCAAATTGAGTCCACTTTAACTGCCCTGGCTCAGTGCTAGGGAATCATGGGAACTGTAGTTTTTCTGAGACATTGAACCTTCTCTATCAGAGAGCTCTGGTGCCACAATAAACTACAGTTCCCATGATTCCCTAGCATTGAGTCAGAGCAGTTAAAGTGGACTCGATTTGCACTATTTCTGGCAGTCTGCAAAGGCCCTTAGTCTTCTTCCAGACAGGGCAAATGTTGATGGAGGTAGAGGTATTTGTAGTGGTCATTTTTGGCGGCGGGGGTGGGGGGGGGAGGGATTAAATAACCAGACACCATTTCTGTTGTCCCAGAGTGTTTAGTGTCAATTTCTGGCACCACCAGCAGCATTTATTACCATGTGGAAGGTGTTCTTTTTAATATATTTTAATCCAGAATACATCAGAAGAAGAAGAAATGCTAATGTACTTCTGTGATTCAATATTTGGTTTCTTTGATCACTCCACCTATGTTGTCATACAGCTTTCTTCATCTTTCTCTCCCTACTGCCCACTGCCACTGTCTTTTACAGGGGTTTTAAAAAGCTAAACCAGAGGCTGCAAGTGGACACAGAGCAAGTACCAACCAAACAGCATTTCCCTGCATATCAAGCAAGCAGCTTTTTTGTGAAGGTGTTACTTCTTTGCACTTGTGCGGAGGATCCCTAAAATACTATGTATAGGAAACAAGTGGGTACCACCAAACATAGGGCTGGCAGGGGTTGCACAACACCTGGAGACCATGAGCTTGGGGAAGACTGTTGTGTATACTGGGATTGTGGAGGCAGTGTCTCAAGGAAAATGTCCAATGTGGGTTGATACACAAGTGACCAGACATGAAAGGGTCACAAGCAGCCATAATGACACAGCACTTTCCACAAGGTGCTGTGTCATAGGAAGTGACATCAGCTGATGGTCACAAGGTGCTGCAAAGCACAGAAAAGGCTGAAAAACTGCCTAGTCACCATGGTTGAGTAACAGGTGTCCAGAGGAAGAGGCAGGGCTAGAAGCCACGTGGAACCCTGGGTATATAAGAGAGTTCCCTCTGGACACGTGTGTTGGTTGTTGGTAGTGTGGGTTGGTTGATGTCGTTGGGAGTTGTTGCTGTGGATCGTGTATATAGCCTTGTACATAGAGGAACCAAGATTAAAGCCTCATCTGAGAGACGTCTGTCTGTAGAGTCTCTTTACTCTTTCTGGAGTAAATTTGCTCTTTCTTGCTCCTTCAGTTCACAAGCTACTGCCTGCATCTGAAAAGGTGGTGACACTAGTGCTGCATGTTGACGTGGATCATCACGCACTGCATAACCATGCTAACAGGGATTACATACCTTGTTCTTGATCTTCCGTCGAACTCTTTTCAGTGCTTTTTCCTCTGCTTTGCTGAGAGGAAGTTTGGTTGGGATGGGATAACCCTCAGCAACTAGAGTACGTTTCTCCTCCTCAGTTAGGAGCAGAGGTCCTGAAGTCCCTTGTAACTTCTGGAAGTGAGAAGAAAGCAGAACCACCTTTTCAGAATATAGATCAACAAAATACTTACTTCACTATGGGGGAAATGAAAGCCCCTACTAAACTTTTTCACCAAAACACTGGGGAAAAGGGAGTGAGTAAATAAGAGAAGTGGAAGGAGAGTCCAGGTGACACATTAGATTATCTCATCATTATAGTACAGCCTGAAATTTCAAGGTGTCATATGCTTGCGAGGAGGACAGTACTTGTCATCTACAGGCCTGCTGGGGCATCATAAACTAGAGGACAGAGCATTTTTGTTCCCTGGGATTTTGTAGCTCTCCATTCACACAAATAAGACTCTTGTGACACCTTAAAGATTTAACAGATTTATTGCAGCATTTTTAAAAATAGTACTGTTCTTAATCTTGTAAGGCACTCTGAGCCCAGTTTTGGGGAATGGGTGGGATATAAATAAATATAACAACAGCAACAATTGCAGCAGAAGCTCTGCTTCATCAAAAATATAAAACACTGTCTTCAATTAGTGGGAAGAGGAAGAGAGAAATGTGAACAATGAATGCAGAAGATACTATCTGGGATACTTCTAGCTGAATTAACTATTTAGAATTGCAGTAATTGCCCAAAATGCAATCTTCCCAGGTTGCTATGCTACAGAAACAGCTGAAGTGAGAGAGAAGCCATAGTTCTCAAGAGCTAAAACTTGTTTTTTTGGATAACATCTAGTTGCTGAACTAGAATTTAGGACTTTTAAGATGCCACGTGACACTGCCAATGCAGTTACCTCTGGTTACTATATTAAGTATGCTCTCTGCTAAAAAAACATATTACATGCCGACAGTCTAGGTAAGGGAGCATTGACTGTTGAGATGAAATGAAAGGAGAAATCTTAAATGGAGTTGCTGAGTCTACAGCTCCCTCTTGGGGACTCTTTCACCCCATATGCACATTTACATTTTACTGAGTTTAAATAGATAGCTAGAGAAAATGCTTATTTATTGGATGTGTGTACATATTTTAACCTTGATATATGTGTGTATGTATATGTGTCTGTGTGAAAAAGTGTGAAAGAAAAGCTTCTTTCAACCGAAACACTCAAAGAAACTAACAACAATAGCTAAAAAAATACGGTTTTCTGTCTTTTAATGAATTATAAATGATTCTAATACTATGGATTAATTGCACTGTGTGTGAGAGAGATTATTTGTATAACCAGAGAGAGAGAGAGAGAGGTCCTGATGCAAAAACATGAAGACTCCTTGAGGAATCCATTGTCCTCTGCTAAAAAGAGGCCTGTGACCTCATAGGAATGGAGGCATATTAGATTATAAGAGAGGGGTCTTTGCTGAGATGCAAATTGACTTTAAATTTCCTGGTCTTTGCGAATCTCCCAATACCACATAAACAAAAGGAGGGGCTAGCCTGCAAAAGATACCCTCCACTTACCATCTTAACTAAAGACAGAAACATCAAAATGCAGGCATCTGACTAACATCTCCATGTTTTTCTCCTGTTTGGTTTGTAACATCTTGCCTGATGAAGAAGCCAGTGGAGCTTTGAAAGCTTGCAACAAGTATACTGTGCATTTTGGTTGGCCAATAAAGGTATCACTGTTTGGTGGATTTTTGTTTGAATTGGGTATTAAGATGTACAACTGTCAAAGGAAAGACCTGCTGCAATAAGATTTTTATATGGCATCAAGAACCCAGGGGGCAGGGAGTTCCAAAGTTTAGGCAGCAGCCCTATTATTAGAGATGCCCACCAGCTATTACTCCAAAAGTGGCAGTCTGTGCAGAAAGATTTCCCTCAGGAAATTTAAGTTGAAGTCAATGTATGTGAAGCATCATGGAAGCAAAGAAGGCCCATTATCTGGTGTCTGAGCCATAAGAGTTTTTCAAGTCAATAACCAATAGTCTGAGCTATGAACCAGAAACTGTTCAAGCCAGTGTAACAGTGGAGTCACACGATCCATAACTCAGCCTCCAGTCAGAATACTAGCCTTTACATCTCATACTTGCTGAACTTTGAGAATATTTTTTCATAGGCCACCTCATGGAAAGTATCTTGCAGCAATTTGGTCTCAGTATAGCTGGTTGACCAGGTCCATCTTCTCTTCAGATACAGATATGGTTGCTATTTGTTCTTGTTAACCTCAGCTCATGGTGACCCGGTGAATGAGACACCTCCAAGACCCCTTGTTGTCTACTGCTTTGCTTAATTCTTGTAGATTCATACTCATGACCTCCCTAATTGAATCTATTCATCTGAAATGTAGGCTTTCTTTCTGCTACCCTTAACCTTTCCTGGAATTATCATCTTTGCTAGTGAGTCATGCCTTCTGATTATGTGACCCAAGTATGACAATCTCAATTTGATCATCTTGGCTTCCAGGGAGATTTCAGGCTTCATCTGTTCAGGGACCCATTTCTTTGTCTTTCTGGCCATCCATGGTATCCTCAGCGCTCTTCTCCAGCACCACATCTCAAATGAGTTGGTTTTCTTTTTATTTGCTTTTTTCATTGTCCAACTCTCACATCCACAGATAGTGATGTGGAATAGCATGATTTGGATTATTCTAGCCTTAGTGCTCAATTGTATATCTTTGCTCTTTAATATAATGTCTAAGTCTTTCATCATTGTCCTTCCCATTCCTACTCTTCTTCTTATCTCTTGACTGTATAGCCAAATAAGGCCAAAAATGTTAAGAATTTTAATTTTTAAGAACTGGTGCCTTGTTTTTCCTCATCTCCCTCTTCACCTCTTTCTTTGTATCTGTCAAATCTGTAAACCTGAGGGTTGAGACTTTCTTTTATTGGTACTTTAAAGCTGCTCTGAGAGCTTTTCTTGGCTAAAGATTGGGGTTAAAATGCTCTAAACAATGAACACATTAAGAAAAGCACTGATAGATTACAGCTGCTACCTGGGAATTCAGAGGCAAATCCAAGTCCACTCTCCCCAACTGCAATTCAGCTATTTCAAGAAGCAGACAACCCCTCCCAGAACAGTCTGAATTACTATTCAGCATCAGCAGCCCTATCAACTACTTCTTCTTTTGTCTAGATCAGGGGTAGGCAACCTTTTTGAGCCGGGGGCCGGGTTGCTGTCCCTCAGACTATTGAGGGGCCGAAGCACCATAAATAAATAAATAAATAAATAAATAAATATAAAAAATTAATTAAAAATTTAAAAAAATATGCATGCACGCTCTCTCAGCCCCAGAAAAGCCATGGCAAAACCCCTGTGGAGATTTTGCCAAGAAAACCCCAAGAACAAGTAATAACAACAATAATCAATATCATCATGGTGGGTGGCAGCGGCGGCGGCAGGACTGGCCTGGGGCCGGTCCAAAGGCCTCAGGGGGCCGCATCCGGCCCCCGGGCCTTAGGTTGCCTACCCCTGGTCTAGATTAACTGTTTTTTAGCACATTTCCAGTCCATTACTGATTGCATTCTGAATCTCCACAGCCTTTCGGGATTGAGATGAAAAGCAGACACAGAACAGACTGTCAGGAACACATTGAGAATCGCAGCTAGTGGCTTCCATGTCAGTGGGGTGATTAATATACTCCAGATTTAAAAGGAACTGAATAAGGTATGGGGCCTTATCCTCTCTCTCACCACTCTTCTATCTTCCCCACCATCTTCACAAGCACATTTGGTAGGAATATAGGAGACAGGCTTCTTGGTGTCTACTCCCAGATTCTAGATTTCCCTTCCTAGGGCCTTATCAAACGCTGGCCACGAAGCAAAGAAAAAGCGAAGAAAAACAGAAGTAGGAATAAATTCGGTTCCATAGCGAAACGAAGGGAATATCGCCCTTTTGGCCATTTCGCAATAGGCTCCCTTCTCTCCCGTCACGAAAAGCCGGGAGGAAAGGCAGCCATGGGAACCGGGGAGGAGGAGGAGGGCTGGAGGACTGGAGAAGGGAAGGCAGTCCATGGAGAGAGAGAGATCGCCTCCCTCTTCCCTCTTCCCTCTTCCTCTCCTCCTCTTCTTTCCAATCCGGTTTGCCTTTTGCCAAGGCAATCCCTTCCCCTCGCTGGGATTTTCGCACTGCCCACCAATTCGCAATGAATGCGAAGGCTCCCTAGGTACTTCCTCTACAAACCGAATGTCAAAATCTCCCTACTCCTTACGGATTAGCTCCGTATTCTGCCGAGTTCTGGGGCAGCGTCGTGTGTAAACACGGGGGACAATACGGATTAGCTCCGTGTTCTGGGGCAGCGTAGTGTGTAAACACGGGGGACAATACGGATTAGCTCCGTGTTCTGGGGCAGCGTAGTGTGTAAACACGGGGGAACAATACGGATTAGCTCCGTGTTCTGGGGCAGCGTCGTGTGTAAACACGGGGGACTAATATGTATTAGCTGTGGATGCCCTTTGCATTAGCTTTGCTTCAGACCCCATGTGATAAGGTCCCTAGAGAGGTTAGACTGAAGCCCTCCTTGCTATCCTTCCATTGGCAGGTGAAGACATGTTTGTTTCAGAAAGCCTTTGAGGGCTGACTGCTCAGATGGAAGCTTATGCTGTATTGTTTATATTTGCTGTTTTTGTTTCAATGATCATGTGTGAATGTTTTTGTATTCTACTCTTAGTTTACTTCTATTTTTAACTTTTGTACGGTGCATTTTTTTAGCTGTATTTGTAAGCCACCTTGAGTCCCAGACTGGGGAAAAAGTGGGATATTAACAATAACAAAACTCCCCCCCCCATAGGGTCCATACCTTGGACAGCTAATTTAAAATTCAGACTAAAACCTGGAATGGATTCACTGCCTCACTAACATGGGAGCCACCAATCTCGACTGTGCATTGGTGACATCAAGCACCCAATCAAGCTTTGCTTTCAAATAATAAAAGAACCAATGTTGGCAGAACTTTGTACATGCCTCAAAATAGCACCCTGCATACCAGCCTCCTCCAACCTTTCCAGATGTGTTAGATTACAATTTTGCATCATCTCCTGACAGCATGGCTACTGATGAGGATGGGGGATTTCAATCTAACATATATGGAGGACTTCAGGATGAAGAAGGCTGATGTATATAAACCTACTGCCAATTATTTAAGTACACTATGACCCCCATATCTGCAGGGGATACATTCACTGACTTACCATGGAAACGCGAAACCACAAATCATGTGAATCCTATTGAAATGAATGACTTCTAGAGGAAGTTGACTATAGACATACTGGAGGACCTAGAGGTTCCTAGAAAGAACACCTCTCTAGACATTTCTAGGTCTTCCAGTGTGACACTATGGTGAACTTCTGCCAGAACCATACCATAGAAGCATGATGGAGGACTTAGAAAATGCCTAGAGATAATCTTTTTTTTTTTTTTTCATGGGTAAGTGAAATCATGGGTACTGGTTCCATACATACAAGAGTCAATCTATATCGTTCATTTTGATGTGCAGGTTGTATCGGGTGCAGGGAATTCCAGATGGTAATCAATACAAACCAGTTTCATCTTTTCACTGTATTCAGGATGTGCCTACAAAGAGCCACATAGAACCTCTATGCTTTGAGTAAAGAAGTGCCTTCTTTTTTTCTTACATGACTTTCTTCTGTTTGCTTACATGTGGTGCTGTGAGGAGAGGAGAAGAAGAGATTGCTGTGGAAGAGCGAGCAGTAGGGCGGGTTGGGCTGGAGGGCGGCAAGGACCTTGGGCTCTGAGATCCATCACTGTCACTGCCATGGCTGCTGGGAGGAGTAGGAGGCATCTGCACCAGATCATCTAATGTGGGAGATACAGGGAACAGATTAATAGGAGCAACACTCATGCTCACAAAGAAAGAAAGTCTACTGGATGAGAAAATAGTGTGTGTGTGAGGGGGAGGGGGAACATACCCAGATGAGATTTAAACATGGAAGATGGGGATTGGTTAGTAATCAACCCAACCACAAAAGCAGTAACGTACCTTAAATCAGAAACTGGCACCAGACTGCCTCCAGGTTGCATGTGCTCCCCACCCATGTTTTTAACTGCCATCAGAAAATTGTAGGGAGGACCAAAATAAGGAAATCACATTCCTTCAACTTTCCAGGAAGCAGAAATCGCATTTAAAGTGAAGTGTGCAACCTTGTTTTACAGAACATATATAGTTTGGGTTTGTTTGTTTTTTAAATGTAAATGCATTTCCAATTCTTTTGGTTTTAAAAAGGTGGTGGTGGGGACTCTTCCCAAAATGTGGACAGGTCCCCATTCCACCAAAATTCTCCTCCTCTGCTTTATATTTGCAAAAACCAGGAAGGGTTGCATGAGGATACCAGCACTGAAAATTACACTTTGCTTTCTAGACCCCAATTTGAATTAGTAGTGCCTTTTTGAACAATGGTAATGACTTGAGCTAACATTCCACAGCTGGGTGGCACACACTCACCGAGTGGTAGAATACATCCTTTATGATCTCTATAGTCTCAGGTTCAGCTTTGGTATTACCAGCAGAATGTTTTTTACTAGACTTTGGAGAGCTGCTGCCAATAAAAGCAGGTGTTCCTAATAGATGGGCTAAGCTAATGATATGACTCAATATAAGGCAGTCCCTTGTAATGGAGTAATTTAGGGATGACCTAGCATTTTGTAAATAAAATGATGGACACAACTAGAACTGGGAAACAATTGTTCCAGATGTGCTGGCATCACAAAGAAGAGAACCTGTTGTGTTTTGAAGAAACATGCAGTTTGGTTCGTTTGCTTGATCATCTGAAGCTGTTGACTACAAGCTATTAAACACAGTTGCCCTCAAGTGGCTATCAGGATATTTGAAGTCCACTCTTCATCCTAATTCTTGTTTCCATGAAAACCTTTTGTTTCAGGAAACTATCTTTCAGACTCTGTTCTTGGTTAAGTGGTCTGTAATGGATTGTGACCGCTATGTTGTTGTTTCTTAGAATGACAATTTTTTTTTTAGAAAGAACTTTTAAAAATAAAAACGTTATTTACTTTCTTGAATGCCTGTGCAGGTATCCTCATTCTTGACATATAAAGCTATTCCTTTCCCTTTGTTCTTTTTGAACAAGCCACATAAAGTAAATGTTCCGTTCCAGAGCTCTTTTACACTACACAATTATAGCACTGTGATTCCACTTTAACTGCCATGGCAACATTTTATGGAATCCTGGTATTTTAAATTTAGGGAGGGGCATTTAGAAATCTCATCCAGAGCCTCTCCAAAATACAAATGCCATGAGCCTATAGGATGCTGAAATTAAACTGAAATTATAGTAGTATAATTGTGTACTGTGAAAGGTCTTCAGTCATGACAGTTAATAATAATTATAATAATAATTTTTATTTTATTTAATACCCCGCCCCTCTGAGCACAATCGGGGCGGCTTTTGCTATTCTTTGGAATCTACTTGCTTGTAACACCTGTCAGCACCTGGATTTGCTTAAATGCCAGCTCTTCAGTGTGATCTCTCCATTTTCTGAACTGTTGATGGAACATGATAGGCTTGCTAATGGCTACATTAAAATGAAAGCTGTTTTGCTGAGATGAATAGGGAGATAAGCATTCAAGAGGGTCTAATATTTTGCTTGAAATATTGTTTGCCCACTTCATAATGAGCCTTTACCTAAGTGAAATATAATATTTTTAAAGTAAATAAATAAATGTGCTCACTTGTACCAAATAAAACCCATTGTCATGTGTTATTACTGCTATGCTGTGTTCCTGATGTCACATTCTTCTGGACGTAAATCTGAAATCTTTTACAGTGATATGTAAAAATGGTGCTATATACTAATATCTGTCTAATGAACTGCTTCAAAACAACTAAAACCCAAAATAAAAATAAATGAATAGCACTAAATGGTGCTGGTAATGGGCAGACTTTGGCAGATGTCAGCAAGAGCTCTGCTGTCCTCAGGATTTAATCACACTGTTACAGAGCTTTCCAAGGTATCATTAAAAGGATGGGTATGGTACAAGGACTTTTTGGGAGGGGAATCTCAAAATCTGATAACCTCCTGACACATTTTTTTCTACCTAAATATGCCTTCCAGCTTGTAGAAGACAAATGCATACAAAAACACACAAGATCCGAGGTAAGTGCAACAGCCAGCTCTGTGTGAGGTGGGCAGATCCACCTCAGCCTCCTCCCCTAACATGTCTCTTAAAAATGATATTGTAGCTGTATTAGCAGTTATAACAAGAGGGTTCCACCCTCCTGGAACCATTTTGATTCTCCATACCACACCAATAACTCTTTCTGGGACTGAGATAACCCTGGAGAATGTCTGCACTCCTTTTTCTCAATATACCAGTACTAGTGTTGACATTAACTTTAAACTTTAAGGTAATTTCAAAGTTCACATTAATTGTAAATAGTATTTGCCATTATTATTATCAGAAGACAGCTGGTTTTAACACTTTCCAGATTAATAGATATTAAGCTTCTACCAGCCAGTAGGAATAGGAAGTCTGAGCCTGTGCCTTCTCAGCAGTAAGTTTTATTTTGTTTATTGGGGTTACCACAACATAAATATACCTAGAAGTGTGTTTCTGTATTTGAGTGCATCAGTTAGGTCAAGGGTTGGCAACCTACGGCCTGCGGGCCAGGTGCGGCCTGCGGAGGCCTTGGGACCGGCCTGTGGCTGGTCCCGCCACCGCCGCCACCCTGTGTGCCACATGCGAGCGCGGGCACCATTTTGGAAGGCTGCAGCGTATGTGCGCCGGGTAAATTCACACAGCGCAGGTGTGCTGGGGCCTTCCCCGGGCCCTGGCAAGGCTGCTGCGCGTGTGCACCGGGCAAATTCGCCCGGAGCAGGTGCGCTGCGGCCTTCCCTGGGCCCTGTCAAGGCTGCAGCACATGTGCGCCAGGCAAATTCGCCCGGAGCAGGCACGCTGGGGCCTTCCCTGGGCCCTGTCAAGGCCGCAGCATGCCTGCTCTGGGCAAATTCGCTTCCAAAATGGCACCCACGCTTGCGCATGCATGCGCACTACGGCGGGCATTGTGCACGTGTGCGGGGAAAAGTGCGTGCATGCGCGCAAGCATGTGCCCGCCCGGTCCCTGCACCATTTCCCCCCCCTCCCGGCCCCCCGGCAACAAATGTTGCTGACCCCTGAGTTAGGTAATGTCTTGGGTTCATACAAAGATACTCTCTCCAAAGTTATAAAAAGACTTCAGTATTTCTGTGAAACCACTCTTCACTACTGTGGCTTAAAATAAGGAGGAAACATATCACCGCTCTTTACACATTCAAGAACCCCTACCACATTTTTATAAGAGTTGCCTCCAAGGTTGTAGTGCAGCAGAGTGTGTGAAATCTTCCCTCTTTCAAGGCTCACCTTGCTCAAACATTGTCTTTCACACCTTTGTGAAATTTGACAGGCTTCATTGGCTGTTTTCCGAAGAAACAATCATGTCTGAATTTCACTTGTTTTTAAAATGAAATATTTTTGTACCCTATTATAAGCAACACTCAACCTTGAAAATACCAACACATCTGCTTCATTTTAAAATTTAGATATGGTGATGCTAACAAGTGGCAGATATTTATGTAAATGCTATGTATCAAAGCACTTAGCTTGATTGCATGTTAACTTTCTGCATGTGCATGCATACAGATAAAAGAAAGAACTGATTTAAAAAAAACCTATATAGCCTCTTTTTTATGATGCCCTTCATACATCAGTACATAAGTAGGTATGAGGTGTGGGCTACTGGTTTGGATGCTTGTTCAAATGGAATTGGAGGGCCTTCTTCTGATAGTTCTTTAACAGTGACGGGTGTGATGCAGAGTGGAAGCTAGTTAAATCTATTTTCTTACCTGTTGGCACATTTAGAAACTGGTTCACCTCTCTGGGTTCAGCTTTGATTACAGGTTGGGATGTCATCTCGGTAGGAGCCTGTGAATGAATACAGATATAGAGTACTGTAGTTTGATTTTTCAATTGCAATTTTCATATGACTTTGGACTCTCTCCCCTGCAAACTTTTTTGGACCATGCAGAGGCACCAAAGCACAGTGCTGCGTTTGTTATGTTTGGTTTGGAGTACATATACATACAGGTTCATACAAAGACAATATGGCTTTTGATTTATTTCTGTCACATTTCCAGGCCCCACCTAGGCCTACAATTCTTTTTCTACTAGTGAAATTCTGTGCCACCAACAGACACAAATAACAGTGAGTTTAATTTTCTTTCCCATGCATGCCATCATTTATCCGTAATGGATGTATGATAGGAAAGAGCTCTGAGGTACTGGATTTGTTAGCTATCATGGCACTCATTTAATCCCTGTTGATAACCTGCTCCCTAAATCATCTGGTCTTCTTGTCAGAAAACAAGAATTGTGGAAAAATCATTCAGTGAAGCCGACACCAGTGATCAAAATCCACTGGGAAATAGAGGGATATTGAAGAACCAATGTTCTGCCACTTCCTGCTACGTAGTTCTAAAGTAAGGTAGGCAAATTGTCACTGAAGGAAGCCAGTAGAATTAACATGACCATGGTCCAAAACACACAGGAGAAATAATCCAGTTTGAAACCACTTTAATTGCCCTGGCTCAATGCTAGGGAACACTGTAGTTTTGTGAGACATTTAACTTTCTCTGTCAGAGATCTGGTGCCACAATAAACTACAATTCCCAGGATTCCCTAGCACTGAGCCAGGATAGTTAAAGTGGCCTCAAACTGGATTATTTCTGCCATGTGTTTTGGATCCATGTGTCCTCCTTTACAGAAGAAAGTCCACTATTACAAGCTGGTAAATTAGTTTTTTAGATTAATATGTCATGTAACTTATTACACAAAGCTGTTCTTTCAACTCATACAATGAACATTATAGACTTTTAAAATCTGATTTATTACCTTGTTTGTTGAATTTCCTGGTATTTTTGTTCCTTTTATTTTGAAATCAAGTGAAAAAAGTAAGGAAATATCCTACAATTTGGAGGAGTAGATTTCAAAATTTCACCAAAACAATTAACTGCCTCAGTAAAGAGATATAAGGAATTTAATACATCTTAAATTTGAATACATTATTGTTTTAACTTTTAAAATTGTTTGTTTTTCAATTCTATATTTATATATTTTAATGCTTTCAATGTTATTTATTGCATGAAAAATTAATAAGAATGTTGCTTTATTTGAAAAAGGATAATTTTTATGTCCTTGATACATAAAAAAAGTGTTATAGGAAGGCAATGGCAAACCTCCGCTGAACAAATTGTGTCAAGAAACACCATGATAGGGTCACCATAAGTCAGAAATGACTTGAAGGTACACAGCACACACACACACACACACACACACCATTTTTACTTGTAATATGTTACTTCTAAGCTCTATTTGAGTGCTTTTTCTGTTTGAAGGGCTCTCCAGTCCAAATCTGTTATAAAGATAAGAAGGGATATCAGAGGCCTTCAAGTTGCCTATCAGCAGCCCTTGGATAGCAAACTGAGCAAGCACATAGGGTACATATAGAACAGTTTTTCCCAGTATGATGAGATGTACTGTATTCCAAATAAAATTATAGGAATTATTTCTAAATTTGCATCTCAGCATATACAAATCATATCCCTATGTCATCTTCTGGACCCTTTCTGATAATGCATATATGGCTACCCTGTTACTGCAGCATCCCTTTGCACTAGCAGGCTTGTTCCTTGCCTGAATGCTCCTTCTTTTAGGTTGGGCACCTGCTGCCACTTCAGCTATTGGGAGCTAGGTTTTGTTGCTGCCCATACATTCTCCATGCAAATGTCTGTGGTCTGCCATGGAGCAGTACTAGAATGCAGAAGCTGCCAAGTCAGTTGTTGGCTATGCCAACACCAAGCAGTACTGACCTAGGAGTATGAACATTCCCTGTGAGACTTTCTCCCAGCCTTCCTGTTCCTGTTCACTTTTTTCTTATCATCTTACATCCCAAATAATTGCCCATGATAGGCCAACAGTTTTCATCAGAGAAGGCACAAGAGTGTTTTTTTCTGAGGGAAAATGAGCATCATACACACGTGCTGTGAGAACACATTGCACAGACGGCATTTTCACAGTCAGCAGAGTCATCTTTGTTATTACCTCCTTTGCCCTCCTGCCCCTGAAAAAGTTGAATTAATCACTTTTCCCAGATCTGAAGGGAAAGCCCACCTTTGATCTGTTCTAACTCGATCTGTATTTACAAAAGCTCAGAGTTTGCAGAAAGCTCAGGAGCACAGAATACCCTCTGATGGTCACCAGACTTTCTGCAAGGCAACTCAATATCTGTTTATGATCAGCTGAAGTAAAGAGGTAACATTAGTGCTTAGTTAGTTTCCAACTGCACCAATGGGATCCTCTCTTACTAGCTTCCCTA
The DNA here is from genome assembly GCA_026167975.1 of Phrynosoma blainvillii. Classification (NCBI taxonomy): domain Eukaryota; kingdom Metazoa; phylum Chordata; class Lepidosauria; order Squamata; family Phrynosomatidae; genus Phrynosoma; species Phrynosoma blainvillii. The sequence goes on along the minus strand of JANUYF010000001.1, from coordinate 373,195,939 downwards.
CCCTACCAAAAGCTATTACATTAAACAGAAATATTTCACACTGCTTCAATATTGTAAGCAAAGTTTGGGGAGGAAAACATGTGCACTGCATGGATTGCATTTGTGGACACATTACATTCAAGCTGAATAAACAGAGAGGGAAGTTTGTGTACAAACTAGAGTAGCTGGTTTGTTTTGTGCAGCTTTTTTTAATCCAACATAATTGAGAGGAAGATAAACCATGATAGATTTTACTTCAGCCTCTCCTCAACCATAAAATCATAGAGTTGGAAGGGACAGTAAAGGGGTATATACCCTAAAGGCATAAGATCCCATCTGATCTTGAGAGTTAAGCATGGTCAGCCTAGTTAATATTTGGACTACCAATTGAATACCTGGTGTTGTAAGCTATATTTCAGAGCAGGGGTAGGCAACCTTTCCCCTTTAAGGGCCGAGGGACTTCAGCTCCCAGAATCCCAGGAGCTATTGGCCAACATGGGACTATTGGCCAACATGGCTGAGGCTTCTGGGAGCTGAAGTCCCTCGGCCCTTAAAGGGGAAAGGTTGCCTACCTCTGTTTCAGAGGAAGGAACCAGAAAAACCACCTCTGAGTATTCCTTGTCTAAGAAATTCATGGGTCACCATAAGTCAATAGGTGACTTGAAGGTGCACACACTCCAACCCTCTGCCATATATGAATACACAATTAAAACATCCCTGAGAGATGGCAATCCAACTCTCTTTAAAAACCTCCAAAGAAGGCAAGTCTATGGACGTTATCACACGTGGGCCAGAAAGCTATAATAAAGTGGAAATGAGGCATTCCGAAAATAAACGGAAAATAAACTTTGATTCCGCAAATGGCTTTCACACGTAATTACCTTAATTGCGAAATTAAAGTAAGCGCATTTAACGTTCACACACAAGCGAGAAAAGCCCGTAAATGTACTAGAAATGAGCTTCTTGCACTTGCGCAGATAGAGGAATGCTCGCTGGAACCATGGGAACAGCAGGGAAATGCTCCCAAATGCGCATTTGTTTTTCACATTACGGTAAATGCGAAATTACCTTAATTTCCCATTTGCATTTCCTCCAAACAACCAACTTTCAAAAGATCTCGGTTAACACAAGTTTCTGTCCACTTTCTGTCCAGTTTCTGTGCGACGTCGTGTGAAAAGGCGAGTCACAAATCCAGTTTCTGTTTGGGATTTGTGTGGATTAACCAGCAGATTTGCCCCCATGTGATAACGTCCTATGACACCACTGCACATCTCTTACAATAAAGTCCTTCCTCTTTAGGTGAAATCTTTTTTCTTGTAATTTGAAGTCATAGATTTGTGCTCCAGTCTCTGGAGAAGCGGGAAACAAGCTTCCTACATCTTCTATGTGACACCCTTTCTAATATTTCAAAGGCTATCATATCAGCTTTCAAAAATCTCTCCTCCAAATCAAACATCAATTTCCCTAAGTCATTCTCCCCTGTTAGCATTTCATCATCTTCATGTTGTTGTCCTACTATTTATTTGCTCTTCGTCTTTCTCCAAACATTTATTTATTATTTATTTGTTTCATTTTTATGCTGCCTTTCTCCCAGAAAGGGACCCAATACTTCCGTTTTTCTCCCTCCCTGCTTTTCTCCCAGAAAGGGACTTAGCTAACCACTCCCTGCTTTTTATTATTTTTAACCTCCCTAGCAACCCTGAGTTCATTCTGAATTTTCACTTTTTTGACTTTCTCCCTGGCACTTCCACATATGTTGGCCCACCACACCCATCAACCCCATCTAGCATCATGCCAGCTAAATGCTCATGATGATCTAGGGAGAGTTGTCTTGCTATATTACTCATTGAGATCTCTCACCTACAGGACACAACTAGAAAACTGGAGGTAATGTGTGTGACAAAGACTCAGTTATGCCCCCAACCTTTCAAATACTCTGCATATAGCAGGCGGGAGTCCCAGGACATGTTGAGCCTCTAGCCCAGGGGTTGGCAACCTATGGCTCGCTGGCTGCACCTGGCCTGCCGAGGCCTGCCAACCGGCCCCCACCGATTCCTGCTGCCATGCCGCTGCACGCATCATGGCCGCCATTTTGTTTTCCAAAATGGCAGTCATGGCTCATTCGCGCATGCGCAGGAGTACTGCGCATGCACAAACGAGCCATGGCCGCCATTTTGGAAAACAAAATGGTAGCGGCAGCGCATGCAGCAGCGGTCGGCGGGGGCCATACGCGCACATGTGAGTGCGCACGCTGCCATTTCCCCACCCCCACCATCGGCTCACGGAAGACCCGGGGATCTCCGGATTGGCCCCAGGTAAGGGGAACTTGCCGACCCCTGCTCTAGCCCAAGACATGGCTAGAAGCATCTGAAACACACATTTGAAAAGAGAGCGATGGGGAAAGCTAGCAGCATTTTAGGGCATTCCTGAAAAAATACCCCTGTACTACTTGGTATCACATGCCAATTTACACAAATAAAAAGAGGATCTTATCCAATAGGGCCTAAGAAGGAGCTATTCCATGACTAGGACTTGGGGGAAGGGGGGAAAATTCCTCACTTCCAGCCAGAAGTATTGATGCACTTCTGACCAGCATCACATGAAAAACAACATGCTGGTGAGAGGGGATTTTTGTGCAAAGCTGGTTGGAAGCACTCAGGATGTTTATGACCAGCATTATGGAACAGACAGAAGAGGAATGATGGGAGATTGAAGTCGGAGGTGATGACGGTGGTGGTACAGGACCAAGGAAAGTTGGGTGTGGCTAAGGAGGATTGACTCCTGCTAGATGAGAAGAAACCATGGATCTGGAGTCTGTCCCATCCCTGCATCTAGTTCTCTATGCCTTCACTAGGTAATGGAGTAGGTAGCAGCTGAATAAAATGTAGACTACAGCACTCCTTCACAACCTAAAATTGATGTTGGAGTAGAGAACCTTTGGCCCTCCAGATGTGTTAGCCTTAAATTCTCAAAGGCCTAATGGTCAGGGATTTTGGGAGTTGTAGTACATAATATCTGAAGACCCAGATGGATCCTCCATTCCTGCTCTGTACAAACTGATCTCTTTTAACAGTCCAGTGAGCCTAACAGCTTCCAAGAGAAAGAGATGAGATAGGGAGGCCAAGCCAACACACGAAAAGAAAGAAAAAGGTTGGACACGTGTGTGAGCTGTATCCCTATTTCATGCTAATCTAAAATTTTCAATTATCCTCTGGATTTATCATGGCTGATGAAGCTCTTCTAAAATGACACCAGCAGAAAGGCTCTACATTTTGAAGAAACAAGGTGTTTAGGAAGAAAGATCAGCTCAATGGAAAAAAGAATTTTCTGAAATAGAATTACTAGTGAAATTATGAAATGTTTAATAGGCAGCATGCAGTTTGTGTGTCCTTTTGGAACTGGGCAAACCAGTAATTATTAAGTTCACTCCCCTGTAGAATGGAAGTTTACAATTCATAATCCAAAGGGCACTTCCTCTCCCCTATGTGACTGATTTAATGGGGCAAAACTAAACCTAAAAACAAAAAGGTCAGTGAAGCTCGAGGGAGGGGTTCCAACATGTTCAGGAGTTGTGCTGTACAAATTCTATTTTGAACAGTACTTTGCCGCTTACTTTGATCATAATAATTCTGTTTACTATTTGAATTAGCAGCAATCAGTAAGATGATCTGAACAGGCTCCATGTGGCTTACAAATTTTAAGCACAGGTTTCCAGAATTGATGTTTTGGACTCAGTTCTCACAGATACCAACTAGAGACATTCTTTAAGTGTTTGTTAGTATTTTTTCTTGAAGGTGTCTCAGATAAGGATGATTTGGTTTTATCTTTCATCGTCCACCTTGGAATGGCTTTTTCACTTAGTGCCAAGACGCACCACCCTGGCCTGAATCTGGCTTTTAAGAAAGTTAATTTAAATAAACTGCTATCCTCTATTGTTGAGTCTTGCCCATTTTCCTTTGGCCCCACTAAGGTTCCTAGATCTCAGAATCTGGACTCACTTCTCCAGTCCTAAGGACAAGAAGGAGGAATCACAGGGCAAGAGGATCAACCTGAACTGTGTGTTTTGTGAGTGAGTGTGTGTGTGTTTGTATTCCTCATTTGTTAGACATGGTCTGTTTTATTTAAATGGCATACTCTGTGCAACTGAGGTTGGTACTCAATATATCATGCTTAAATCTCAGGGCCTTGGATAGCCCTGACGTTGCAACCTTAGGCCCAACCCACCACTGGAATGTGGGTTTTGACAACTTTTCTGAAATTAATTCAGGACCTTGGGCTAAAAGAGGTTACCTAGCTTTGATTTAGATGAAGGATGTGAAGAAACCATAGGTAGTACCATAATTTGGATTTTGGATGTTTTGTCGTAGACACTCAAGGCGCAATGGACTCACCTCTTCAGGGACTGGTAGCCTTTGCATTGGGTTGAGGTTCAACATGGGCACCACATTAGCTGAAGTCTGGGTCTCAGGAAATTCTGGTGCCATATTCTGCTCTTGCTTCACCATGATGGAACAAAGCTTGTGCTGGAGGGACCACATACCATTTTCCAGCTCTAAGAAAAGAACCACATCAAAGTTGAGTTACATTCAGCTATGCAGAAGGGATGTAGTACAAGATGTGCCCCTGTCCACTCCACTAAATGTTTTCTAATATAGAGGAAAAGCTTTAGTAGTGGGAATCTTAATAGTTTTATTTTTTAAAGTTCTGTATTCTATTCAGCTCTAAAACAATTCATTATCTTTATCCTCAAGAATAAAAAAAATGGTTAACAATTAATTCCTCACACAAATAAGACAAACACTTATCTTTGAACTAGATATGTCCTTTCACGCATGGCAGAAATGCGGTTTCCCATATAAATTCTCTCTTCCAGATTTCTAAGGAAGAAGGTTCCAAGGTAATGTCCTTGGGAATGGTGTTAGACATAGCTGCATTGGAAATAACCAACTGTGGTCTTGCTTTGATGAGCAACCAAGCTCAATAAGGATTAACAGAGACAGGTATTTGGAGGACTGAGGAGGTCTATCAATGAAGGTGAACTAGCATATATAGTTAATGTGCCCAATTTTACTCAGAAATGAATTTCTGTAAAATTAATAAAGACTCTCAAGGTTAAAGGCTAGAACATACATCAATGGTAGGCAACTAGATGGGGACCAGGGACCCATTTTCTTTCCATGGGGGTGACGCTTCTCTCAGCAAGCCCAAATACCTCCATTTTCTTCTACAGACCCTCAGAATGGTGACAGAAGATGACATTGTGTCACTTCCTGTTATCATTTGCAGAGGAAAATCAAGATATTTGGGGTTGGTATGGGGTTCTGGGATGCATGTGGTGGTAGGTTGTTGTTTTTGCATGTTTTAATATGTTCGGGTGGTTTTCCATGTGGGCTTGGGACAAATATTGCCTCTATACTTTGAAAAATGGGAGCAGGAGGCTTGAGGACTTTGGAGTTCAGAGACCACAAAAGTTTGTTCCAGCAACCACAAAGAGTAATAGAATCATAGAGTTGGAAAGGGCCTCATGGGCCATCTAGTCCAACCCCTGTGGGCCACACTGTGCCCTCACCTGACTCCCTTGGAGAGTGGTGGAGTCTCCTTCTTTGGAGGTTTTTAAACAGAGGCTAGATGGCCATCTGTTGGGGTTGCTTTGATTGTGTGTTCCTGCATGGCAAGGGGGGTTGGACTGGATGGCCCTTGAGGTCTTTTCCAACTCTATGATTCTATGTATTGTGGCCTAGGTTTTTATAGGCAATTGATCAATTATAGACTTCCTTTAGGGCTGGTCCCATATTTTGTGGTATCTGAGACAAACAACAAAATGGGATCTTTTCCCATGCCACATAAAGAAGGTGAATCTTACTTCAACGCTGGTGGTGGTTTAAGTGTCTTCCAAGATATCTAAGGCAGCAGGGTAGTTTGGGGGCCTGGGACAAAGTGTCTAGCATGTGAAACTCTCTGTATTCCAACAGAGGAGAGAGGAAGAGAATTCAAGAGGAATACCTGCTACCAGCACCTGCTGTCTGAGGTGTTGCCGCACTCTAACTAATAACAAGGAAGCCCTGCCTTGCCCTCCAATCTTATTTCACAAAATTAATGTCAGTTTTTAACCGTCTGTGGGATTTTTTTGTTATCTGTTTTACAGGAGATTAATATGACTTTTCTGGGATTGGGGAGATAAATGTTTTTCTTTGTAGTGGATACAGGTTGAATCTCCCCCCATCGTCAACATCAATATTCGGTAGGTGGAATATCTGGTACATGTGGAAGCACTGCTGATTCTCCTTAAGTTCATGATCAGCTATACCATTTTAGAGTCAGATGTCTGGCGTCTACTTGAAAACAACAGAATACTGATGAAATAAAAATCAAAATGCTTGAAAAGTGAATGCCACATGCTATTTTCATTTTCATCTTTAATGAAAATTTCATGTTTAAAAAGTGAACTCGTAGTATTTTCATTTTTATCTCCATCCAAGTCATGTCAAAGCAGGAGCTTTGAGTACAGACATGACAAGTTCCTTCCTCACCAGCTGCTCTCTTTCCAACAGATGCTGGGCTCCCCAACAGATGTTACTTGCTAGAGCAGACAGGTAACAGAGTGTGCTGCTATTTCCAGGCAGAAGCAAACCACACAATTGCATACAAGCTGAAGGGAAACTTTCAATGGCTAATCATGAGCATGAGAAAGACCCAAAATATAACTTGAGCTCCTTCTAGGAACCTACATCTATATATGCTAACATAGGAGAGCATGTGAGTCAAGCAGACTGCTACTTCTGAATGTAATTTAGGATTTCAGATCTGAATGTTCTTTTACATGCAGTCAGTTCTCTGTATCCATGGATTCATTATACATGGATTCAACCATCCATGGCTTGAAAATATGCCCAAAAATACACATTCCAAAAAGCAAACCTTAATTTTGCCATTTTATGTAAGGGACACCATTTTATTACATCATTCATTTAATGCGATTTGAGCATCCACAGATTTTTGTATCCACAGGGGTCCTGGAACCAAACTGCAGCAGATACCAAGGGTCCACTGTAAAGGTTCCCTGCAAATAGGTAACTAGTAGGCCAGAAAAAGAGTTTCTGTCCCAGAGCATCGGTTGTGCTAATTTTCTGTTTACAGGAAGTCTGTAAAACATTCCAAAATATAGTCAGCCCACCTTCAGACCAAAGTGGTACGTTTTATTCTACCACTTTGGCCTTCCACCATTCTTCTCCCCACATGTGTTGATTAGGCCTCAGTGTTCCTATGAACGTTCTTCTACCCGTCTTACCCCAAGTGATTAACTTGCAGAAACTCACCTTTCCATGTATTTCACCTTTCCCCTTAGAAGGATGCTCATGGTCTTCATGGATGGCAGCTTTACAGATTTATTTATTTATTTATTTCATATCCCATCATTCAACTAGCACAGGATCCAAGGCAGCATATAATGACAAGTATGTGGACACTGTCAAATATTTTAAAGGACATCTTCCAATATCTCTTTCCCAGAGGAAAACCAGAAATAAGTGACAGTGATTTATCACTGAGTAAAGGTTGTATCTGGTAATGGGGGAGAAGTGTGTAGATTGCAGAAAAAAACAGGATACAACTGTGGTCCTATAACCTACTTATTAATTACAAACTACTTCTCTATGTAAAGTTTTTTTTTATTAAGGCTTAGAAATACAATCTTACAGGTAATGTTATGAGGTTGTAACAAAGTTAAAAAGTAGTTTTCTTGTATAATGATCAATGCAGAGAGTAGAAGACAACAACAAAAAAGGAAGAATGAGAGACCTCTTCTATAAGATTCAGGAACTAAAAGGAAGGTTCAAACCAAGGGCCAGGATACTCTATGATGATAAAAAAGAAGGTACTACAAGGTCAAGAAGGAATAACAAGATTTTGGATGCAATGTACAGAAGAGTTTAAAAAGATGAAAAAAAATGACACATGGAATGATGAATCATATGACGATAAATCTCAAATTCTAGAAAGCAAGGTGGAAGCTGCTATAAGAGAAATTGGGAAGAATAAATCACCAGGAACAGATGATATTCCAATTGAACTGCTACAATCCACACACACAGAATGAAATCTAGTGTTAAATAATATATGCTAACAAATATGGAAAACAAAATGATGGTCAACAATTCTGCATCATAGACTCTAATCATATATGGAAAGAGAAATCCCTGAAGTACAAGTGGAGTTTGAGGAAGGAAGAGGTACTAGGGACCATATTGCAAACACAGAATGACTAATGGAGTGCACCAAGGAATTCCAGGGGTGAAAAATCAGCATGTGCTTTATAGACAATAGCAATGCTTTTGACTGCATAGATCATGAAAAGCTATGGATGGTTCTTGGTGGGCTGACTGTAATGCTGTAATGCTTGAAGACATAGGAGTGCCGCTGCATCTGACAGTCCTGATGAGAAATCTGTACTTAAGACACGTGGCTATAGTTAGAACAGAATATGGAGAAACAACGGTTCTCAATTGACAAAGGGGTCAGGCAAGGCTGCATTCTATCATCCAACTTGTTGAACTTGTACACCATGGTCTAGTGGTTTGAGTGTTGGACTACAGTTTTGGAGACCAGGATTCGATTCCCAGCTCAGCCATGAAACCCACTAGATGACTTTGGGCAAATTGCAATCTAAAAGTCTTTTTCCTTTTCAAAATTAACAGAAAATAATGCTTAGCACAAGTAATGCAATGAAGTAACTTTTTCCATCAATACAATGAGAGTTGCTTTTTAAACATTGTAACAAGTAATGGAAAAAATTACTTTTGAAGAGCAACCATTCAAGCAACCATTGGTTTTTCTGTAGCGAAAATGGCACTACTGACATATAAGAGAGAATGAGTCAGTAAGGTACAATGGTTTGAGTGCTGGACTAGGACTCTGGAGGCCCAGGGTTTGAATCTCCACTCAGCCATGGAAACCCCTTGGGTAATTTTGGGTAAGTCACACTCTCTTAGCCTTAGAGAAAGACAATGGCAAACCCTGTGAATAGGTCTTGCCAAGCAACCCCTAGCATAGGGGCACCACAATAACAACAAAATCATTGGCATATTGGGCAACAACCAGTAGGACAGTGGGAAGTACAACAAATCATTTGGGGAGATAAATAAGTGCGCACAGGAATGCCCTTTAAAAATAGTCTAATTAGGAATGAGAATGCTTTCTTTCTTTCTTTCTTTCTTTCTTTCTTTCTTTCTTTCTTCCTTCCTTCCTTCCTTCCTTCCTTCCTTCCTTCCTTTTTGTAGGGAAAGATATTAAAAATATGTGAAGGAAAGAAAAATGAGGATGGAATGGTTGGCTGGCTGGCTGTAATCCTGAAAAGGAGCCCTCCATGTATAATTGTGTTATAGGTGCAACTGTCATCATAAGTGTCTTTAAATAATCCTCAACCACCCAGAGAAGGTGTTTCCTGGTAATGCAATCCCAGGGTGCTCCTGTTTTCTGCCTCTGTATATCAAGACACAAAAAGCTTGTGACATTCAGTGTTAGAGGACTAAGCTAATTTATGGGCAGCTCACATAAATTAGAACACTGCCAAAAACATGCAGAATCCAGAGCAATATAATGCCAGAGGGTTGAAAATCATCTTTCCCTATTTCACTTGCACTAATAGGCTTGGCATGTACCACTGTCTGTCATGGGCTGAGCCCCCTAAATAACATGATTAAGAGCTAATGATAATTTTAAGAGACAGTAGACCCGGTCTATTTTATGAAACCATTGGCACCATTATGTAGTGACACAACAATCTCCCCAGACACACATTTCTGTTTGAGGACTGAAAATCAACCTAGGCATATTCTTTTCCAGTGTGCATATGTCCTAGCCCCATATAAAATGGAATGAGGGAAATATTGCTTTAAAAATAAAAAGGAAGGTGTGTGTATGTGAGCTAAGCCCAGAGAATGGAAAATTTGATTTTTGGACTACAATCGCCAGACACACACCCACATCCTGACAGCATAGCCAGTAGCCACATTAAATGAAGCATTCTGGGAGTTGTAATCCAAAAAAGTAATTGAGTCTGTCATGAAGTTCAATTTCCATCAGCCAGGTCTCAAGTGGATACAGCTTGGAGAAAAATGCCTGTGGGGACGGACTGTGACAACCATGGGGAAGACTGAGGACCCCTTCAATTGGACACCCTATTTACACTGTAAAATGGATCCTTCCTCCTCTCTGCTTCATACACGAGCAGAAAAGTCTTTTTTTTTTAAATTATCTACTGCCATTGTGTCTCATTTGGGTCCCACAGCTTTGTCTTTGAGGACAACAGGGACTCAACACCACTGGGAAGTAATCTTTCACTGGGACAGCCAGCATGCTATGAGGGTTAAGAGTATTGGACTAGGCCAGGGGAAATATGAGTGTTAATCCTCACTAATCAATGAAAATGACTGGGTGGCTTTCAGTCACTAACCTACCGCGTTGTGAGAATAAAGAAAACGTGGGAGAGAAAAAAAATATATATTTATTATTTAGAGTATTTATACTCTGCTCTTCAGTCAAAATGCTCCCAGTGGCCTTCAAATTGTTAATTTGACATTTCCTTGCCCTCAGGTGTACAATCTAAAAATAAAGGAAAAAAGAGAGTTTGTGTGTGGTGTAGTGGTTTGAGCATTGGACTAGGATTCTGGAGACCAGGGTTTGATTCGTGCTTGGCCTTGAAACCCACTGGGTGACCATGGGCAAGTCACATGCTCTCTGCCTCAGAGAAAAGCTATGGCAAACTTCCTCTGAACAAATCTTGCCATGAAAATCCTATGATAAGTTTGCCTTAGGGTTGCCATGAGGTAGAAATGACTTTAAGGCACACACACACACACACACAAAATGGGGGATGACAAACAAATGGGTCCTTGACCAGATCAAGCCTGAACTTTCTTTGGAAGCCAAGATGATGAAATTGAGGCGGTCATATCTTGGCTAAATCATGAGAACGCATGAATCATCAGAAAAAACAATAATGCTAGGAAAGGTAGAAAGTATAGAAAGAGAGGAAGACCATTCATTAGATGGCTACTCTCAAATAGAAAGGCCATGGGTCTGAGTCTGTAGGAATTAAGCAGAGCAATAGAGGATAGGGCATCTTGGAGATGTCTCATCCACAGGGTTGCCATGAGTTGGGGTTGACCTGAAGGCAGTTAACAACAACAAAATGGAGGATGGTGATTTTGGGGGGAAGCAGATGGGTGGCATGGGGCTGCCCCAGGAAGCTGCGCTGTGGGGCCGAAGTATCCGCACACCTCGGCCCCGCGGCGCGCCTTCGCCACCCCTGGAAGGAGTGCTAAAATAGCGCTCCTTCCACAAGTCGCCAAAGGTGCACCGCAAAAGGGTGGCGGCACACCTTCGGCGACTCTTCCGCCGCAGCATGTGCGGACGCTGCGGCGGGAAGGCATCGTCGGAGCCCCGGCCGTGCGGAGGGGCCGGCGCTCCAACGATGCCTTTGGGAAGGGGTTGGGGTGCCCACCGTGTGGCTGCCCCTCCCCTTCCTTGCCCCCAAAACAGCCCTTTGCACTGTCTGCTTCCCCCCTTTGTCTAGCAAATACTGGCTGCTATTCCTTCCCTCAGAAGCCAGAACAATGGTAATTGCTTTTCCTCATTCTTTTCCTTATTTGCTGGAGTCAAGGCACAATGGTACTGTGCCTGTTTGCTGTTCTCTCCCTCAACCATCTCCCTCAACTATCTAAGTTCCTCAGAAGAAGAGATGGACACAAGTGTAATAAACTAATTATATAAACCTCTCAGTGGATGAAGCCTGGTTATGGCTCATCAAATGGAATTCTGGCATTTGTAGTTATGGCTCATCAACAGGGACCGGGCTTGCCAGTTGGCTTTGCTCCTGTCATCAGCTGCTTTACATGCCAATCCCCCCCCCCCAACTGAAAAATCTACCCATTAGTGTTATTGTTGGAAGATTATGCACTCACATTCTCCAGTCCTGAAATGCACATCTGTCACCAATATGGATCCCCTAAATACAAACTATCTGGCATTTTTTGTGTTGACACACAAGTTGTGGGCAAAGAAATAACAGAGCTCCCACATGGATGGATCTCTTCACTAGCTGATTTACCATTTGCTTGGAATGCCACAGGCACAAAAACAGAAGAGCCACATTGGAGCAGACCCAAAACATACCTGTTATGTTCACTGTGGCTGTTCAGTTGTCCACAAGCAAACCATGAACAAGATGGAAGTCCACGTACCTCCTCCATCTCACACTCCCTATCAACCTGCAACTGATCCAGACAGGCCTGTTGTGTCCAGTAGTTGAGTTAACATAAAGCTACATTGACTAGTAGCCTCTGATTGAACCATCCTCAAGAATTTATCTAAACTCCCTTAGAAGTCATTCAAGTTGGCAGCTAGAACTACATCTTGTGAAAGTGAGACATCTCAGGTCTGCAGGGAATTTACATTTGTGAGAAGCCTCTAGGTACTAATACAGTGTGGTATAGCATACCTGCCACCATGTCACAGATGAAACCAGGTCAGATGTGACCAAGCAACACCAGAGTGGATCAAGATGGCAAACATATTAATAAGGAAGAACACACAAGCTTTGAATGTCACCAGAAGCCCCTTGAATCCACACCAGAAACATATTCGGAGCCCCCACAAGCATGTTCTTCACACGTATGCATGAGTTTGTGTAACCTAAGGGGTTGAAGCACAGAAATGGCAGGCAAGGAAATTGTTAAGCACCTCATACCTCCCCACACTTTTCTATTGTACCCTTTCAAGGTATTTTCTTCAGTCAGAGTTAGTTATGTGTGTGTGTGTGTGTGTGTGTGTGTGTATATATATATAGAACAATGGTATATGTGTGTGTGTGTGTGTGTGTGTGTGTGTGTGTGTGTATAGAACAATACACACACACACATTCTGGAACTATATATATATATATATATATATATATATATATAGTTCCAGAGACTGAGTGCTGTTGCCACACTGCAGAAATGAAGCAGTTTGACACCACTTTAGCTTCTATGGTTCAATGCTATGGAATTCTGGTTTGTTGTGGCACTCTCTGTCAGTAGAAATGAAGCAGTAGACACCATTTTAGCTTCCATGGCTCAGTGTTATGAAATTCTGGCATTTGTAGTTTTGTGAGATATTTACCCCTCTCAAAAGCTGACAGAGAGGGCTAAATATCTCACAAAACTAAAAATCCCAGAATTTCATAGCACTGAGCCATGGAAGCTAAATAGCACTGAGCCATGGCAGCTAAATTTCTGTGGTGTGGAAGCATCCCCAGTTACATGTTTGCATGTTAGAAGGTGTAGTTTTGGACCCCATATGTATATGGGAACTTTATTGTATTTATAACCAATGGCCTTTACAATACATAAAAATAAAATATATAGAAACAGAATTAAATATATACAAGATTAAAATAGTAGTTTTAAGAATGTTATACATAACTTTAAAACTATTTTAATGAAACCTTTCACAACCAGCAAATCAAAAGTGTGAGATTCATATCTACGTTATTGTATGTTCTTTAATAAAGTGAGCATGCAGTTTCTTGGCAGCCAGTGCAAATTGGACTACAAATAACTGAGTATCAGCTAACAGCTCCACAACTATTTCCTGAGGTGTGCAGTCTGTATATAACTGAATAATGGGTGACACAAATCTTTGTCTAGGTGAGGAGTAAAGAAGGCAGAACAACAAGTAATGAAAGATATCCTTTATCTGATTACAACAGAATACACATTTTCTGTCTATAACTGGGTGCCTCTGTAGCTCCCTTCAAGATAAGCAGGGGGCATCTGCTGAAATTGTAGTTCTGTGAAAGCCCTTCGGAGCTGGGAAAAGGTCTGGGTTTCAAAGTATTGTGGCTTTGCATGGGTACCAGATAGAGAATGGTGACCCAACTATGGTTGCTCTATCTTCATTAGCATCATGATCAAATACCCAGTTCTTAAAGTTATGAGGACTAAACCTGAGATACTTTTGTATGGTGAGGTTATAAACATTTAACTTATCTTGGCACAATTGTGCCCATCCACCAACCCTAAGTTCCTCCAACCAACAGAGTTTGCTGAGGAAATGGTCCTCAAGTCTATTTAGTCTGAGCCAGAATCTCAAATAAGACAAATCAATTCTAGCTGCTATTGAGGGGAGGTCCAACTCAGCCATAAGGTGAGCCACTGGAACCCCTGGAGAAAGTCCCAAGATCTGTTGCATATATTTGTTTTGCAAAACTTCCAGATTGGATTTAGCATTTTCACCCCAGATTTCTGCCCCATACAGCATTTGCACAATAATTTTCCCTGCAAAAGCTTTTAGGGCAGGCTTTATTAACTGCACCCCCCCCCCCCCGAAACATCTTTTAAATTGCCCAATAGATCTGGCACTTGAGATTTTAGTAGCTTCCAGATGTTGTTTCCAAGAAAGTTTTTCATCAAAGTACAGCCCCAGGTATTTAAATGAACGCACCTGTTCTAAATGATGTCCATCTACTATCCATGTGCTCTTAAGGGTTCTCCTCCCAAAAAAACATAATCTTGGTTTTAGAATAGTTAACAACTAGTTGTTTCTCTTTACAAAGCCTCTCAAATTTGACTAGCATCCTTTTAAGGCCAATTTTGTTTAAAGAAAGCAAAACCAAGTCATCAGCATAAAGCAAAATTGAAATCTTGTGATTGCTAATAGCTGGAGGAAAGAAAGAGGGAGAGACCATTTCTGGAGAAAAATTGTTGATACAAAGATTGAATAGAAAAGGTGCTAGAATACAGCCCTGTTTCACTCCCCGTTCAGTAGGAAGAGATTATGTTAAATCACCATTTGAACCCATTCTGACTTTCAGAGAATTAGCTTGACGTAACAGCTGTAGAAGCCACAACTAGTCTTTTGTCAATGTTTGTTTTAGACAATTTGTGCCATAGACGCTGCCTATCTACCAAATCAAATTTAGATGAAAAATCTACAAATGCTGTATAAATAAATTTGTTTGGATCACTGCAAAATTTACTTATAAGATGTTATAATCAATCTTTATTGCTTTTGGCCAATGGCCATTGCAAAGACCAAAACGATAAAACAATACACATAAAATTTCCATAAAACCAATATACAATAAATTTAAACAATTGCATATGAAATATGTAACATAAATACATTAAGATTAATGGCTAAACACTTTTAACTAAAGTCATCCCTATTACAAGGAACAGCTATCTCTGCTATATATTTTTTCCTGGTCTTTTTGGCAGCAAGGGCAAATAGGGCTACACGCCAGGTCACATATTTATCTATGTCCATTAGGAGATAAAGTACCTTTTCTTGGGAATTCAAAAATACTCTATTTCCAATTAAAGGTAAAATAAAACGCTCCCTAGGATCTTTATGTAACGGACAATAGATTAAGTAATGTACCAGGTCCTCTGGGTATAAGATGTTGCAAAATAAAGGCTTGATCCAGAGTGCTTCTACCTCTCCTAAATCCTGTTTGCTCCTCTTGGATGACAGATTGTTTACTATCACATTCCAGATGTTTATTTGAAAGATAGCAGGTATAAAGTTTAGAAGCTACGTTTAAAAGTCTGATGGGCCTATAGTTAGAAGGGTCTGTTGTGTCCCTTTTCTTGTATATTGGTACAACAATACTCGATTGCCACCCAGGGGGAAAATTGCCAGTTGAGTTAATGTATGTAAATAGTTGGGCAAGAATAGGTGACCACCACTCGATATCTACTTTGAACACCTCGGGGGGGAATCATATCTTCTCCAGGAGCCTTACCACACTGAAGTGTGGAGATCAGGTTTTTAATTTCAGCATGAGAGACAGGTGGCCATTTATCAGGACTCTGGATCATGATGTGTTGTCTAATTAAATTATTGTTAATGATATGACTAAAATGAGTGACCCAGACCTCAAGTACAATTGAGGCAGCAGGCTCAAAGGACCTCTGGGAGAACCCTCTCTGCAGCAGACTGCAAAACCTGATCTCATCTCCTTCAATAAGTACCAGGCCTAAAGATCTCCAGTTGTTATCATAATATTCCTTCTTCTTTTCCATGAGCAAGGTCCTATATTCTCTTTTTTGTTGTTTTAAATGGGTGATGGCATCTACAGTTCTTATATGTTTTACCTGTCTTGTAATTATTTTCAACTCCTTTTTTTTTGGCCTTCCACTCTCTGTCAAACCAAGACTGAGGGACCACAGAGGTTTTACTTGAAGGGGTAGTGATCACATAAGGTCTAAGTGCATCAAATATTTCCTGATAGATCTCTCTAATATTGTGATGCCCCACCAGAGCAAGTTGTCATAATCCTTGTAGCTTTCCAATTCCTAGCATCTGTCTGATGTTGGCATTAACTACGAGAGACCATCTAAGGTGTTTTTCACCTTCCAAGTGTCCAAACATTTTAAGATCTGTCAAGGCTCCAGAATGCTTCTCTTAAAAGTTTCAGGCTCAGTCTGAGGGGAAAGTGATCTCTTTCAGCTCTATCATTGATTTACAATAGCTGCACATAAGGAATAATGGAATGTGACCCTATTATAATTGACCATGCTGCCCCCTCTGTTGGTTAAGAATGTAAAGTACTCTTTTGAATGGTCTAGAAAGGTACCATTAAGGCAGACAGGATTAAATTTACATATCAGTGAAATAAGAGCTTGACCATTCTTATTAATTATCTTATCATGTGAGGATCAAGGCACAATTAAGGCTTCCCCTAAATCAAACCCTAATACTTTTTCCATTGAGGAGTAGTCATTACCCATTCTGGCATCAAAACCACCACAATTTAAGACAAGGTGATTTGGGTAGTCTGTTAGCAAGCTATCAAGAATGTCTTCCAACTTGGCCCAAGTTTCTGCTGGAGTGCTAGCAGATCTTGGCGGTAAATAGACATTAACACATATCAGGGGACTTGGTTTACAGTCTTGGATAATTAAAGCCTGGCCATAGTTTGAAATCATCTCAGCTACTACTATTTCACCCACCTCTACAGTAGAAGAAACCTCCACTGGCACAGCCTCCCTTAGAGGATTTCTGAGGAAGCTGTTCCCAGGATCTAAAACCCTGCAGTCTCAAGGAATTATTCTCTGAAAGCCAGGTCTCCTGAAGGCAAATTATGTCAAAAGTCTGTAGGTACTGAATGAATTTTGTGTCAACTAATTTATTTCTCCAACCTGTAATGTTCCATGATATGAAATTTATAGGCTGAAATATCTTCATATGGTAAGACCACTGGAACCTGAAACAGGAACATCATGGACTGACATTGAGATCAAACCAGTGGGCTCCCAGTAGCTGCCTCTCTGAGCTTACTGCTCAGAGCTCTTTTTAAGCACAGAAGAAAATATGAGTGTGCATTCAACACAAGCCCCTGTGCTTGGCAAGCAGTATGATGCCTCTGGATTGGCCAGCCCTGATATAAAATGGTGCTGCCCCTGACAGTGGAGGGGAATAATCTTGACTTCAAAGTTTTACACATGCACGTAAATGGTCACAGGTTGCCTGTGTACAGTTTCCTTTCCATCCCCACCTTACCAACCCAGAGACTAAGGGGGGTTGCAGACTGCCAGAAATAGTGCAAATTGAGTCCACTTTTAGGGTTAGGGTTAGGGAATCATGGGAACTGTAGTTTATTGTGGCACCAGAGCTCTCTGACAGAGAAGGCTCAATGTCTCAGAAAAACAACAATTCCCATGATTCCCTAGCACTAACCCTAACCCTTAAAGTGGACTCAATTTGCACTATTTCTGGCAGTCTGCAATCCCCCTAAATGTAAACTGTGTTTCAGTTGAAGTTGTTCTGTACTAAGCAGAGCTTGGGAAAGTATTGAATTACAACTCAGCATGGCCATATTGGCTGGAGGATTCTGGGCTGTAGCCAACAAAAATAACTGACAATAAATGCAGGCAAATAAGTAAAGACATGAAAGATTGTTAATTTTTTAAAAGGAAACTATTAGGGTTAGTTCCTTTGGGGAAATAGCTTGGTCTAGTGGTCTGAGAGTTGGACTAGGACTCTGGCAAATCAGGGTTCAAAGTCCTGCTGAAGCACTGAAACCCACTGGGTAACTTTGGGCAAGTCACATTTCTCAGCCTACAAGGAAAGCAATAACAAACCCTCTCTGAATAACTCTTACCTGAAAAACCCTATGAAAGGGTTGCCATAAGTTGGATTCAATGTGAAGGCACACAATAACCACATCATCATAATAGTCAATTTACTGAAATACAGAGCTCAGAAAAGGTACTTTTTTGGGACCACAGCTCCCAGAATCCCTCAGCGAACATGGCCAGTAGCTATGAGTGCTTCTGGATTCTAGAAGTTCTAGTCTAAAAAATATATCTCCCAAATTTTGCTACCAACCCTTTACCGTATTTGTATCCTGCTCTTTTCCCAGAACTGGGGGAAAAGGGCAAGCTTGTGTAAGAGGAAATGAAAGAAATATCAAGAAAGAAAGAAAGAAGGCAAACAAGGAGTCTTCAGTGGAACTTGCATTTTGACCTTTGGTGTGAGAATAGACATTTTAAAAGGTGACGTGCCTGAATCTGGAAAGACTTTTTCAGCTGATGCATCTGCATTCCATAGGCTAACTGGACATTTTAAAGGAAGAGACAACCTATAAAATAGTGGAAAGATAGGTTCTTCCTGCTGTGCTCAGGATGCCAAGAGTACTGGCTTGAGCAATATCCCCTGGATAGTATATATACAGTCAGCTATTTGGAATGTGTGTGTGGTACCCTAGATAGACTCATAATCTGAAGATATGAGAAAGCCATTGATTCTGCAGAGCAGCACAAGGGCATAGCTGTGCAAAGAGATGAATTGTCAAGGAAAACTACCGTATATACTCAACTATAAGTCAACCTCATCAATAAAACAAGTGTAAGATTTGGGGCCAAAATTATGGATTTTGATATGACCCATGGATAAATTAAGGGTAAAACCTAGGGGCATGTAACAAAGGATGTAAAGGGTGGAGCAAAGGAAAACAATGCAAAGTACTTTAAAAATTCTGACAGACATAACTGTGCTCATGCTAAAGGCTAGATGGAGGAAGCCCTGGTGGCACAGTGGTTAAATGCACTGTGGCTGCTCACTCATAAGCCACAAGGTTGTGAGTTCAATTCCAGCCAGGGGCTCAGGGTCGATTCAGCCTTGCATCCTTCCGAGGTCGCTAAAATGAGTACCCAGTTTGTTGGGGGCAATTGGCTTACACATTGTAAACCACTTAGGGAGTGCTTAAGTGCACTGATAAGTGGTATAGACATGTACTTGATATTGCTATGAGAGAGTAAAGGGGGTCGGTGCTTCTTTTATTTGTTTGAGGGGGAATTAAATTCTCATATTTCACCAGGAGATGGCCCCTTTTTGGATAAGAGTTAAAGTACAGTACTTACATTGACTCATGGATAAGTTGACCCAGGTTTTTGGGGTCAATTTTTTGACTAAAATTTATGGACTTATACATAAGTATCTACAGTATTACATACCCCCCAACATTTCACAGGTCAAAACCAGTTGTGTGCCCAAGCAAAATCAGAGTGTGGTCAAGATGGCAAAATAGTTTAATGAGAAAAAACACACAAGCTACGACAGTCTGCAGCAGTTTGCTTTTGTCTGAGCCTAGTGGGAAGGGTAAGACTACACACTTCTTCTCTCCCCATGCCAGAGCTAATGGAGTGCAAACTACTTTTTCACTTTGAACTGAGTTTGCAGCAAATGAAATAAGGGGGAAAGTACACAGGGGAGTGAGAAACTGGGATATTTTAAAAGCAACTGATCACATGGGATAGAGTAAGATTAATCAGGATTGTCCCTGCTAAATCAGGACAGTTGAATGCTATATTCACTGCTGTCTGTCTTCTTTTCTCATCTTGCCATATCATAGCTTCCCCTCCCAAACTGTACCTCCCTATTTTCACCAAGTTCAGTTCATTCACGGTCACTCAAACTATAATCTGGCCTCATGATCCTCCCTTTGAAGAAATCTATTCCAGAATGAAGGAGCACTGTGGTGGAACCTGTAAACTCCTAATACATGACCTTAGGGAAGAAGTAGGATTCCCACCCATCCAGTTTTACTAATAACCTTTCTCAAATGTAACTAGGGAGGGACAGGATTTAAGAAGGTCTGTCCTGGGCAGAGAACCATGGAGAAAGCAGGTGAACAAAGAGTGTATACATTCTATTTTAACAGGACAAATGAATTACCTGCAGCCTGCACTAGCAGTGGTGTCGTTACAGTTGCCGTCACCCAGTGCGGTAACTCATGGTGTCACACACACCTCATTGACCTCCTCCAATACCACATCATACAGAATCCTTAATAATGTTTTGGTACTAATGTTACTTATAAATCGTAATGCCCATATGAATGTAATGGCAACAGTTGTGACATAAACAACAAGCAAAATTAAAATTATACCTTTAAATTCCAACACCATAAGCATAGCCTAAATGCATTTAAATGTGCATAGTTTCACTGCACGGCGAGCGGCGGCGTCCTTGAGGCCGCGGAGGACTGCTTACCAGCCCCGGGAAACCAGCCCCGGGAGACCAGCTGAGCGGCTTGAGCCGCCCCACCTCTGCCCCGCCTATATAATGCCGCCTGAGAACACCCTCGCAGGCACTGCATGGAGAGCGGCGGCGTCCTTGAGGTCGCAGAGGACTGCTTACCAGCCCCGGGAGACCAGCTGAGCGGCTTGAGACGCCCCACCTCCGCCCCGCCTATATAACGCCGCCTGAGAACACCCTCACCGGCACCACGTTATGGCCACAGAGGACTGTTTTGCCATCTTACACCTCTCGGAGGACCATAAGACAAGAAAATTATGCATCTTTTAAATTGTATTTTTAGCTACTGTTATTTAATTTGTTTGTATGTTTGGGGGGATGGGTGGGTGGGTGAAAGAGGGATGGGATTTCATTTTGATTCATTGCTTTGATGTTTTGTAATGTTGTACGCCGCCCCGATTGCCTGGCAGAGGGGCGGGATATAAATAAAAATTATTATTATTATTATTATTATTATTATTATTATTATTATTATTATTATTCATGTGATTCAAGTGAAAATTTGGTAAGATGTGATGTTTTAAGTAAAATTTTAGAAGAGTAAAGCAAATTAAAAACTCTGAGGCCTCTCCTTTCTCTGCCTACTGACCCTCTCCTCTTCTCTTCCACTGAGCTCCAGGGATTTAAAGGGACACAAGTGTATGCCACAGCCCATTTCTGCCAAAAGGCAGACATTTGGGAAGCAATGGTATCAATTCTCCTTAGGGCATCAGTGTAACCCAGCTTCCCGCAACCCTCTAGAGATGCCCTTGTGTATTGGATTTATAAGACTGCAATCATATATATTGGCAAAAGGCAGGGTATAAGAATAAATAATTATTATTATTATTATTATTATTATTATTATTATTATTATTATTATTATTATATACCAGTAACAATTTCAATTCTCCAACTGTTAGTCCATATGTATCCAAGATGGAACCATCAACATATAGGTTGGAGTGCAGATGTACATATCAGTAGGATTTTGGAGATGGAAGGGCCTCATGGTTTGCAGACTCCCCCCCCCCCCCCCCGCCGCCAAGAAAACACCTTTGGCAAGGATCAAAACAGACCCATGAGAACCAAGGTTGTCCAGTGGCCATAGAATACAGAATAGAATGGAGTGTAGTCAAAAAAGCCAAGTTACAGTCAGCCATGATGAGCAAAAGTTCCCCCTGCAACATTTTGTTGTAGATCCTACTCAAATATGCAACTCATGAATTGTTTGTGTGAGGTTGTTGTCTTTGGAGAGCACCTTGTCTTCAGCCAGAGCTTGGAAAAGTTGCATACTTGGACTGTTCCACCCCAAATCCCCTAACCAACATATCCCTAGCTATGCTACTGGAGGATTCTGGGAATGCTAAACAAAAAAACATATTTTTTTGAGCTGCCTTCCCTTCATGTCTGCTGTCATAGTATAGTCCAGTAAAAAAATTACCATGTGACAAACTCCATGTGACACAATCTCTCGTGTACATGGTTTAAAATAAGTTTAAACTACAGTGTACTCTTTGTAGCCATGGAGGTTCAATTCTGCCCTTCAGTCCCCCATAGGAAAAAATGTGGATGATTGCAACCCATATTATTAAATGGCAACAATGTGAACATGGATATGCTGAATTATGTGCATTCAAGTCACCGCTATTTAATAATATTAGGTGAGATGATCTGTGGGCAGTGGAAATCATGGGTCTGGAGCCTGTGGTTCTGGAGGGCTCTCAATATTTTAATTGGTTTTAACCTGTCTTTTCAGCTTCCTAAATTGTTTTATATGTTGTTAGCCTTTAAAAATTAATTTTATTTTTCTGCTATTGAAATTAGTCAGATGGTTTTACAGCATGCTGCCCTGAGATCTTTAGATAAAGAGTGGGATATAAATATGTAAACAAGCAAATAAAAACACTTTCTTTCAAGCAGTCCTACAACAAAAAAGTCAGAAACCTACAAAAGCAATTTGCCTCCTTGCTTCCTCTCTTCTTCACATTTGGGTACATGCAGCCTGGACAACCAATGACCACATCAGGGAAAACGTATTGCTTGCTTTTGCTAAAGGGAAGTTCCTTTTTCCCCCTTTTTGGTTGATCTCTTGTATATACTGGATCTCTGCCATTCACTTTTCAGGCTGACTGTTGTCTTTCAACCACTGGGACACCCACGTGGTCCCATAAATTACAGGATCCGCTGCTGGGATTGCTCTAAAAATATCTTGTCATCATGAATTATCCCAAAATGAATTGTTTTAAAAATAGGCTTTGAAATGACTGTTCCTCTCCGTCTCCTGTGGAGAAGGCCACTGGTAAGAAAGAAAGCCACTTAGTCTTCCACAAGCACCAGTGAGTACTGGCAGCAGGCAGCAGCTTCCACTCTGTCCACACCCAAGCCCAAAGTGCCAGGGAAGGCTCAGAGTTCTAGGCACCCACACCCAATAACCTCAGAATCCCTCTTGACTGCCTCTATGGATTGCCAGAGGAAGGAGGGAAGAGGTAAATTGACACCTTTTACTAGGCCTCCTTCTTGGAGTGGAAATGTGTGAGCTCTGCAGGATTTTTCCAGCCAGGTAGCAGAAGGCTAGGCTTTAATGCATGGAGAGCAGCTTTGATTACTGGAGCAGACTTGTTTTCCAAAAAGCAGAACCTGAAGCAATGCATGGAAACTGGAGAGAAGCAGCCCTTTCTGATAAATGCTAGGAGAAATAGATGAACAATAAGAGCTGCCTGGCAGTAGAACAGACTGCCTTGGCAGGTGGTGAGCTTACCTTGTCTATATGGAGTTTATCATACGGGGGACAATTGGAAGTATAAATGGTGATTAACCTGTGATAATCCTGCAACTGCACTAATGGTTTTTACACAACATCATGTTCAAAGTGCTATTACCCCGTGAATAACCCATTATTATCGCACAATTGCGCTAATGCTTTTCACACAACAATGAAGTGAAACATGATTAAAGTGCCATTAACCCATGAATAACCAGGTAAGAAACAGCAGCAAATCATTCACAAGATTTTCCTGTGAATGACTTTTTGCTGTTTATTCCCTGTTTATTCCCTGGTTATTCACAGGATAATGGCTCTTGTGTTAATCTCATTTTAATCATGCTTTAATGTCAATTGTGCAATTTTCTCAGGTTAATCACTGTTTAAAGTCCCAATTTCCCCTGTGTGATAAACTCCTATAGGTATTTAAGGAGAGACTGAAAGGCAATCTGTCAGGGATGCTTTTGTTGCATCTTGAACTGCTGATCTTGTATAGAATGGGGGCAAGACTAAATTACTTCCAAGGTCCCTTCCATCTAGAATTTTATGATTCTATTGCTACCTCAAGCAGGAACCGCGTGAATACTGAGTAATTCCCAAACTCTAGCATTCTAGAAGTTTTGGACTTCAGTGCCCAGAATCCTAAACCATTGGCCAATATTGTTGAGGCTTCTGGGAGCGGCAGTCCAAAATATCTGGAGGGCCAGAGTTTGGAAAGCAATGCTGCAATCCCACACAAGCACAAAGTATGGTCTACACTTGTTCCAAAGGTCTTTGACTTAACATTATTATTTTCTTCCCCACCCCACCATGAAAGCGAGTTATACAATTATAATTGCAAAGATATGCTTTAGTGGAAGTGTGTGGTCGAATCTCAGAAGCCAGAAAGGTTGTTGAATAAGATTTCCAAATGCTGGAAGCTTCCTGCATTACCCCTGGTCTTTTTCCAGGATATGTAGAGGAAGAGTGGATTGCGCAAAGTAAAAGAAAATTATGCAAATACGCTGCATTGGCATGATGTATAAAAAAAGCACAGAACTCCACTTTTCATTGTATAGATTATGGGAGGGGGAGCAGTGTCACACATAGCACAAACATTTAGTTCCAGGGCCAATATGCCACCTACAGTGTTCTTAAGGCCTGAATGGATCCCTGTAGAAAACAAGCTTCTTTCCCATTTTAAAGAGAACATCATTGAGCATGCAGTGAGATTGTGAGAAGAACCCTCCCTTCTGTATAAGGCTAGGCAAACTCTGCCAGCCTGTATGAGGCTGGCTCAGAAATAAGCCATGTTGTTTCCTAAAATGCCAAAAATAGTCCACCCTCTTTCCTAAGCCAGCCCAATTTCAGTTGTCACTTCTGTGTGACCCTTGGTCTCTCCCCCCCCCCCCATTATAATATCCCATAGAAAAATGGAGATGCCCTTTAGCCTTTTCTCCTAGACTGATAACACATTGAAAGATTGGGAAGGTAAGAAAAGGAAAAATCCTCATTCTCACCTTTCATATCTTCTCCACAGACAGAGCACTCCCACCTCAGCTGCTGTATGCTAGCAATGTGATTTAAAGGAAAGGCCAGTGCTGGGAAAAGTTACTCCTTTGAACAATACTTGTTCAATTCATTTAATCTGTGTAAGTTGAAGAACAGAATCTGCCAGCCATTCATTGACCATGCATTCTGAACATTTGAAGAATTATTTTTTTGTGGGTTTTTCAGGCTGTGTGGCCATGTTCTAGAAGCGTTTCTTTCTGATGTTTGAAGAATGATTTGTGTCAGACTGTGGGTGTAGACCAGGGGTAGGCAACCTTTTCCCTTTAAGGGCTGAGGGACTTCAGCTCCCAGAATCCCAGGAGCTATTGGCCAACATGGGACTATTGGCCAACATGGCTGAGGCTTCTGGGAGCTGAAGTCCCTCGGCCCTTAAAGGGGAAAGGTTGCCTACTCCTGGTGTAGACTGTCTACATAAGCCCCGTAATCCAAGACCAGTCCAGAGCATTATGCCCTGGACTGGCCCTGGACCGACCATGATGGCAGCCACACATACTGGGCTGACTCTGGTGTGACATCACATCATTGTGCACACAGGCCTACCAGGCTGACACCACATCAGCCCCATTGACTTGTCCACTGCTGCAGCTTCCTTATAAGCAGAAGCTGTGTATAAAGCTGACACATCACCACTTCTGCTCTTAGCACACCCTGCATATCCCATGCTGTTTTTCTGGAGACAGAAAATATCTCATATCTGGAGAAGGATGTTTTTGAGAGATTGATGACATTTCAGGAATAGCAATAGCAATTATATTTCTATATCACTTATCAGTGAACTAGCACTCCCTAAGAGGTTTAAGCCAATTCCCCCAAACAAGCTGGGTACTCAATCTCCCACTCTCTCTGCCTAGCCCCTTATGCATTCCCAGTAAAGCTTCTCTGACCATCCATCCTGGAGATATCCTGATCTAATCACTGTTTTTGTCACACTAAAATTAAAGCCATCAACCAGTCCAGAATCCCATTGTTGATTCCTGAGAAAGGACATCTAGTCTTTGTTATCTGACCATTGCTTGGTGCTAGATTTTAGGTATAGGTATGGTTCCAAAACCTTACTTCTGTGCACACAGCTGGCATACACCCCGAGCTCTTTGTATGTTCTGTGTCACCCTCAGACTTTCCCATCTGAGCCACTCCAGCTTTCTCTGATCTACTCATTGCACAAGTAATTAGCACCCCCTGAAAACCCTTGAAAAATATTACTATTCAGTTCTATTTTGGTTATCTCTGAGTGCTGTGTCTGTGTGAATTGCTATTGTGTGTGTGATTGTGTTCTGTATATTTTCTAAATAAAACCCTCTTAATTCACCCTAAAAAAATCTGTTCTCTTCAGTTATTACTGGTATAAACAGGTGCAAACAGTCCTAAGGTTACTTGGCCTCATGCAAAGCTAATTTCCCCAACATTTAAAGTAAAGCTGACAGTTGGTCGAGACCTCCCAACACCTGTGGAGGACAAAAATGGGCACCTGGGCATGTGATCAACAAGGAGTCTGAGCACCTGTTTCTGTCCTCAAGGGAAGCAGCAGCACAGCAAGCAGGCTTTACATGGAGCTCCTGCCCATAAGGAAGTTGAGGCTCTGAAAACAGGCCATACCCTTTCCTTGCACTGTTCAGTACAGAGATGGGAGAGGGAGCCGTTCTTGACATGTGGACCCAGTTGAGCTGTCCACATTCCAACAGAATCCGAGGTCACTCTGGGATTTCCCCTGACTTTGCTTAATTCAAAGTAAAGTTATGTTAAGGGCTAAAATACCACCAATCCTCCCTGGAAGTAGCCATACATTAATAACAACAACAACAACAATTATTATTATTATTATTATTATTATTATTATTATTATTATTATTATTATTTATATCCCGCCCTTTGGGAACCCAATCAGGGCGGCTCACAACCATAAAATCATATACAATACCCAAACCCATTATCAGGATTGCCAGCACCACAGAGTGAGTAAGACATTTTTCAGAATGTAGCCAAGCCCTGCATTTGACTGTAGTCTAGTCTCTTTGGTGTTTCCTCAAGCGTAACTAAAATTGCTTATGCTTTAGACTGGATACTCTAATAATGATCCAAAAGAAACAAAATTGGCTCCATTATTTTTTCCCAGAATGTGGTTGGTCACTTTTAAAAAATAAAATAAAATCCAGACACAGTCAAACTGTAAAAAGCCCCATTGCCTGGCAAAAACTGCAGTTATTGGGCCCTAGTTCTGGGAGACAAGTAGAATATAAATAAAATAAAATATGTTCTTCCTGCATTAGCCTCCATTTTTGTTCATATGCATGTTGGATACAGCAAATAAAGATCTGTCTAAGGCTAGGCTGGATAGAGATGCAGACAGAATGAACTGGAAACAAACCAGTATGTATTTAAAAAAAAAAAAAGCTTCCTTATTCACTATGGCTCAGAAGATAGTAAGTTTTAAAATATGGACACATCACTGACAACATTTAGTGAACAACATGAGTGAGAGGTCAGTTCACTGGACAAGATCCAGGTTGGAAACTGCCAGTTATCACATTAAATGCCTGTGAGACAGTAAATGTTTTCTCCTTTTAAAACAGTGGGTGAGTGACTCTGCTGTTAGTCATTAAGCCAAAATCCTTGTTTAGTCTGCCACTGTAGTAGACTCTGATAGGGAAACAGAGATTATTGTTAAATCTAATCTATTTTATGCCATATACCATACCAAACCTTTGTTTTTATTAGAAATAGTCAAATGAAGTACTTTCTATTACTGATGCTCTGAACAAAGGAAAACACTAAAGAAGGCAAACCAGAATTGTTTTTATTTAGCTAAAATTTCCTCCATAATTTTATGCATTTTTCTTCTTGTTGTATGACCTCAAGTTCTTTCCAGTGTATATCAACCCTAAAGTGATCCTACCAAGGGCTTTTCCTGGCAAGATTAATTCAGAGGTTTGCCATTGCCTTCCTCTAAGGCGAATGAGTGTGACTCACCCAAGATCACACAGTGGGTATCTATGGCTGAATGGGGATTTGAACCCTGGTGTCTGAGAGTCCTAATCCTAATTCCTAATGGGAATTGTAGGGTGTTTTTTTTAGCCTTCTCTGTCAGAGAGCTCTGGTGCCACCATAAACTGCAGTTCTCATGATTTCCTAGCACTGAGCCAGGAGAGTTAAAGTGGTCTCCAGCTGGATTATTTCTGGCAGTCTGTATAGGCCCTCAGATATAAACCACAGTGTGTTTAGTTAGGAAAGGGATAAGAATAATGTAGCCCACCAATTGTTCCTGGACTTTGAGTCCCAGGTAGTCCAACCAGCACTGCCAGTGGTGAGGAATGCTGGGAACTGTAGTTCAACAATATCTGGAGTGCCATTTGAATCTCATTTCTGAAACAGAGCTTACATTCCTAGACAACATCCTGTTAGTGACATATAACAGCAAAAGGTCAATGTACATTTGCATTTATATTTTTTTGGTTAGTGCAGAGTCTCTTCCACCTTCCAGAGTGACACAACCTCCACCAGGATTTACCAGTTTGCTATGATAGCCTCTCTGCTCCACAGCCATTCGGTGACTGGTAGGAGTGGATCAGAGAAACATCTGGTTAGCCCTCCATATCCAGATGCAGAATGATTATATCATCTGCTCAGATCAAAAGAGGTCCCCAGCAGTGGCATCACTTGGGGGAGGGGAGAGATGTAGAAGGGATCAGGTGACACTCCAGAAACGGGTGCCATCTTGTGAAGCAGTACACCCAGAGGGACTGGCATGGCTACTGGACAGGCATGAAAGGACACTTTCCCGTTGCCCAGCACCTGCACAGGGCCCTAAATGGGCCCTCATGGTTTATTGATATAATTAGTTGACTGTGTGGTTGTTATTTGCTTAAAATTTTTATGAACATGACATCTATATAGATACTACAGCCACTGATGAAGACATAAAGTTGAAACTCACTTGGCTGGTGACTACACTGGAGTGGAATCACAGAACATTCTACCTGGAAACTATCTGAGAAAAGGCAAGTCTCTGGACAGAGGCTTGGTTCCTCAAGGACTTTTACGACTACAGAGACTAGTTATTATTTCCTAAAGAACATAGGATCTTAGTCCTCATTTTATGTATTCCATTTTTATGGATGCTATAATTGTTACACTATTTGATTTGTTTTATGAATTTTAAACAGCAGATAAATGCTTTGGACAATATCCATACAGATTGTGTCACCTTTCAATAATACCTAACTCCCCCTTTTTTGTTTAGTAATGTTAGGTATATATACCCCTTTCTTGTAGTTGCTGACCCTAAATGGGCTCTCCAGAGGCCACAGTGCGAGCTGCCTCAGTAGTGGTGGCTGCTGGTGGGAGCAGTGTCTTCAGGGGCCAGCACAGCTGCACCCACAATGGACCCTGAAGCCTGAAACTGTATTTCCGCCTGTGAAACTTCACTCTATGCTCGGCAATACAGAATTTTCACCTATGTGCGTTTAGGACTGCAGCCATATGTATTCCCCTACCTATTTTCCCTTTCTTGGGCTGTTCCTTACCTTGCGATAGAACTTATAGTATATCACTGAACTTAACCACATTGTTTATAGGAAGGAATTGGGCTTCATGGTAACAACACCACAAAAGAGGCATAGTAGAAAATTCAGGTTATGAGCACATATTCAGTTCAGTTTTATTTTTTATTTCATATTCACAAAGGAAAACACCAGCATTGTTATTATTAGTTTGAATTGGTTGCATTGAGATAGATGCAACCAATTCAGATTAGATTAAATTAATTGTCAAGGCCCAAATTTAACTATAGTCCACCAAGGCCATGTGTGATTCCTTTTCCCTAGTTAGAGAACATCTGTTTTCAAAGGGAATGCCCCTTTTGTGTCTAATTTGGAATTTTCTTGATTCTGAAGTTTTCATTTAAAAAAAATAACTATTTCAAGCACTTAGTACATATCCATACTGGACTTATCAGTGTCAGTTCTATTCCTTTCTTAGCAGCTCTAAGGGGCTTTATGACATGAAGGTATATGAAGCCCAGCAAGGATGATCCTCACACTCACCATTGGCATTCTCTTCTGTCTTGACAGGCATGAGGGGACTCTGTGGAGCAGAATCTCCACTCAGGGAGTAGCTGTGCTCTGCCTGGATGCCAGGAGTAGGGGGGTCCAGATCCATGTCCAGCAGAGGGTTCTTTTCAGCCAGTATGGGGTCATCAAAGAAGCTGTTGAAGAGTTCATTTGAAAAGTCCTCCATATTCTCTGAGAAGTGGTCGAAGCTCTCTGAGAAATGCTGAAAGAGGTACAAGTGGAAAAAAAGAGTTGGCATCACCTTCATGAAAGACTAGAATGAACTAAGAAAGGGAAAATACTTCAAAGAGATTTTCTCTACACGAAGATAATCGTATAGCACCTTTGAGTAGGAAGGGCCATCTAGTCAAAGCCCCTGCAATGCAAGAATATTCAACTAAAGCACTCCCGAAAGATGACCATCCAAACAAAGATCTTCAAAGAAGGGGAGTTCACCACCCTCTAAAGCAGTCTGTTCTACTGGTGAACAGTTCTTACAGTAAAGTTCTAATGTTTAGATAGAATCTTTCTCATGCTTAGGTAGTCTTGTAATTTGAATCAATTGGTTCATGTTCTAGTTTCTAGAGTAGCAGAAAACAAGTTTGTTCCCTCTCTTACATGACATCCTTTCAGATATTTAACTTGGCTATTATGTCACATCTCAATCTTCTCTTCTCCAAGTAATCATATCCAGCTCCCTAAGTTTCCAGATCTTTAATCATTTTGGTCACTTTTCTCTGGACACATTCCAGCTTGTCAACATCATTCTTGAACTGTTGTGTTCAGAACTGAACACAATATTCCAGGTGAGGTCTGACCAAAATATAATAGAATGGCACTGCTACTTCCCTTGATCTGGACACTATGCTTCTGTTGATGCAACATGCACTGGCTTTTTCTTGGCTGCCACATCTCCACGTATAACATTCACATACTTTATCTTCTTCCTCCTTTAACAATAAGATTTAGGCTGAAGAAACAAGTAGTCTCAACTAGAATGGACCTATTGAATCAATGGTATAGCTACTTACCAGATGCCCATTGATTCAATAGGTCTATTCTAGCTGCAAATAGCAACCTGACTTAGGCCTTTGTCTGTGAGTTAGTTTGGTTGGTTTAGTGGCCCTCCAGGTGTTCTTGGAATCTTACTTCCATCATCCACAGTCATCATGGCCAAGGGAACAGAGTAGGATCTGTAGAGGAGCTTTTGGAGAGTACAGCTTTCTCAACCTGATAAATCCAGAGTGGGAATTCTGCAGCCTTCCAGATGTTGTTCAAATGCAACTCCCAGAAACTCCAGTCAATGGTGAGGAATGCTGGGAGATGCAGTTCAACAACATCACAAGTACCACACAGGTCCAACTACTGCAACAGATGGTTGAGAAACTCTCTGGTCTGCTGACAATCCTTGCTGTTGACAAAGAAAATGCAGTATCCTTAATGTCGGATTCATGCCAGATTCAGCTACTGCAGCCTCCAGAGCACCCATTCAGGGTCCAGTATGGCTGCTCTCTGAGCAACCACACCAGATGCTGAAGGCATGCTGCCACCCCGCCCACCCCAGAAAGTCCTTCAGAGTCTGACACAGCTCTCTGAGAGCAGCCAAGCCAAACCCTGAAGGCACCACTACTGAAGGGGACAGTGATGAAGCCTCTGGAGGGCCTGTTTAGGGTCCAGTGTGTCTGCTGGGTGATCGGGAAAAGGAGTCTATGGCCCTCTTGCTTGCCCAGTAGCTGTGACAATCCCTCCAGGTGTACAAAATGGAAAGTGGGAAGAGAAGAAAGAAACTGAGCCATTTTAAATGCAACTGAAGAAGTGTGATAACACAGGTTTAATTAACTGAGATTGTTCCTACAAAATCAGGACAGTTGGAAGATATGCTGACGAGTGTTTGGCAGGATGTATGTTTCCTATATGTCTAAATATCACCAGTGGAAAGTGAACAGCTGGAATAAAGTATTAACTTTTTCCTGGATGCATGATTCTCCTTTAGAGAAAGCATACACCTTGAAAACAGCAACCACCCTTTTTTCAAAAAAAAAAAAAAAAGTGGTACAATGGGGTTTTTTAAAATGGTATTTTATGTTTTGTAAAAGAAGGCATTATATGGCATCGTATATGTGTTGTATGGAAAGTGTGGTGTTGGACTGGTCCTCAGATCTCCTGAAGTTGTCTTCTTCTAAGGACGAGGTTGTAACATGAGGAACAATAAATGACATAATGCCTAAAACCAACTAACATTCACAATAGAATGTTGGTTTTGAGTTACACTGAACTCTTTCTCAAGTTTAGGAATGCCATAATTTTTAAAAATTGTTTTTCCATTTGCCAGCTTTGTAGCTTGACACATAAACAAACAAAGGCATTTGGAAAAGGGGAAAAGATAGGTTGTAAGAAAGCTTTCACCTGCAAAAGGATGCAGTTCTAACAAAGCCTGAAGGCCTGGCATAAGCATAATAGAATTTAGTTCTGATGACACTTACATAGGGTCAGAGATCACACTTCACATGGCAACCTGTTGGCACAGAAACAGGAGTAACAATGCAAAAGATAACAGTTCTTTTCAGTGTTAATGTTTAAAAAAATTATGGTTGGTTTTCAATTCTTTCAGCATTAATTTATTGTTGAAAGGTAGCATGGTGGGAGTGTGTGTGTGTACTGGAGAATTAACAAACAGAACTCCAAGGTAGCTTTTATTTTGAGCAAGTGAGGAAGGCAGAAGCCAAACATATGAAGTTCTGTTTGTTAAATAATCCAGTAATAAATATTTTAAGTGATTAATTGCATCCTTCTGGCATCCAGAATAAACTTGTCAGAAGTGCTGTTTGTTTGCTTTGAAATCACTTATATGTAGGAAAGGATTTATTGTAGAGTGTCAGCTGCTTGCTTTAAAAATTCCATTCCATTTGACATGGCTTGCTTCCCCCCAGATTGGGAAGGAGGAACAATCACTTTCTTCATGTGGGGTGACAAAATCCCTTGAAGTGGCCCTGCCAATAGCACAACTGAGGGAGGAGCTGACCTAGACACCCCGGATACTACCGAGTGTAAGTTCCTGTTCCAATAGAAAGGTATGTTTGTTTTGCTCTGCCTGCTACAGTCCAGGATAATATCATTGTGTAAATAGAAGCCAGCAAGCAATGAGAAGGCTACAGAAGGTGAGCGGCCAGTTCCCAGCTTTGTTCTAAGAAGAACTGAGAGTACTTGAGCAAAGTGTGGGATGATTTGATATACATGGCTTCTCTCAAGGACTCAATTTTAAATATTTCAATCACAGTTTAAATCCCCAGTGAGGTATATTCTTTTAGTGTAAGTGTGTGTGTACACACACACACGCACACACACGTTGTTTAATGCAACCTCAATACATATGCAGAGATATGGATTTCATTTGAATGTAACAATTATCTGGAATTCTTTTCAGATTAATTTGCTAGAAATGGGATCTATGGCATTAATATCCAGACTCCACTCCTTCATTCAGATCCGTGTCCCCAATTTTTCTACTCCCTGACCTTCTCCATCTTTGCACCTAGAGAGGAAATGTTGAGAGAAAGAGACTGAGCAAGAGCACTTCATGCATACTAGCTGTAGAATGGGACTGGTCAAGGTATCTCCACAGTGTCTGTAAACTGCTATTATTGTATTCATATAATATAATTAGAAGTTGCATAATTAGTATACATGATGATATATTTGATGTAGGTTCTTTTTTACTAATTGTTTTAAAAGAATTGAAATTGATTTAAAGTTTCAAAATCCAATTTAAAATTTAAAAGTCTAGGCTTACATTCTAGATTCCTGTTTAGTTATGTATGCCTGATTAAGTAACCCCCGGCTGAACTTAATATATTAGAAAGAGTACTAGAAAGTATGTGTATGTAAACAGAAAAGAGAAAGGAGACAAGCTCTACTTGCTGCTGGATGGTCAACTATTCTTTTTAAAAAGCCTTACGCATTTTGCAGGCCTTCTTCAACAAATACAGAAGCAGGCCTTCTTCAACAAAATTCCCTTGAATTGTCAATAACACTCCAAAGGACAGAGCCATTAAAAATTAGCAAGCCTTGCTACTCAATGTTGTTATTGTTGTTGATGTGTGCCTTCAAGTAGTTTCAGACTTATGAGGACTATAAGGTGAACCTATCATGGGTTTTTCTGAGGCTGTGAGTATGTGACTTGCCCAAAGTCACCCAATGGGTTTCCATGGCCGAGCAAGGATTCAAACCCTGGTCTTCAGAATCATAGTCCAATGCTCAAACCATTATGTCACTCTATCACTGCTACTTAAAAGAATAAACATTGATCATCTAGCAACATGTGGAGCTTGTTTCCTTTCTATTTTCTGTTGAATGTAAGATATGAAACACTGAGAATCACTGGACTACATGCCTGATGGGGTTCCTTCCAGCGCTATCATCTTCTATAATGATCTTCCAATGCAATGATAAGATATAATTTTTCTTCTGTGGTTCTTTCTGATTCTTTCCTGGACATGACATAATGCTTTCACCCTCCTGAAAATGCTTCTTCAACCATGTCAGTCCCTTTTATCTCTGGACATATACTCATTTACAAGATAAGTACCAGCAACCAAACAATATCTTAGAATAACATTCCCCCAGATGTAAATGCATTCTGTATTTAAGGTAGTTTATATTCTGAGATTACATATGATTATGGTTATTACCAAAGACTGCACCAGGAACATATACCCCCTTAAAGAAGAAAGCACTCTTAGAATACTCTAGGGTTAGAAAATGCTATTTAAGTTCAGGCAAGACAAGATGTAAAAGGGGTGAATCATAGTTTATACATTCAGAGAGTGAATCAAGAGTTGAAGAGAGCTGAAAGATAGTAAAGCCAAACTTTCCTTTCTTGTTACCTCTGATGGATGGAACTTGTAGTTCTATACAAAAACACAGTGACCTCTCAGTGACACAGAAAAATCAGCAAGAATGTGAGTCCAAAGCAGCCTTTCCCAATCTGGTGCCTTCCATATGTGTTTGACAGAAAACTACCATCATTCTCAGCCAATATGGCCAAAATAACTAAATTAGATCTCTATGTTAACCAGTGAAACTGACTGGCAGAAAATTCAGGACAGATGAAAGGAAATGCATATTGTTTTACAGATGTTAAGTACATCCTATTTATATCTCACTTTTATCTTACATACTGGTATTTAAAGCTGCTAATAATAACCAAACAAATACAAACAAAATTAAAACTTTAAAAACATATCAAGTAAAAAGAAAAAAAAACCTTCTATAACCCAATAAAGATGCCAGAGACTGAAAAGAAAAGTCACTGCTTGTTGTAGACAGTCAATAGAGGAAGAGACCCTGCTTAGCCTCGCTTGGCAAAGAACTCCAGAGTTTGGGAGAAAGCCTTTGGTGACTATTAGGCACAAACAAGTGGATGGTGGTGTAGCTGATGATGATGACGACAATGATATGAAATAGTCATAATGCTCATAGTCAGTATAGCACCAGTTACTAGGCTGTGAGAATCTTTCTTGAGAGTTTCCTGGAGGCATCTGCCCCTCCATCCCCATGCCCAAAAGAAGACATAGACCTTTGACCTAATCCAGCAGAGTTTTTCTTATGTTCTTTTGGGCTGCATCCACACTGCAGAAATAATCCAGTTTGACACCACTTTAACTGCCATGGCTCCATGCTCTGGAATTCTGGGGATTGTAATTTTGTGAGATATTTAGCCTTCTCTGTCAGAGAGTTCTGGTGCCACAACAAACTATAGTTCCTAGATTCCACAGCATGGAGCTATGGCAGTTAAAGGGATGTCAAACTGGATTATTTCTGCAGTGCAGATGCAGCCATAGTCATGGCCCCATATCATTCAGTCTTTTAAAAATACTGCCAACCAGAAAACATAATTTGAAGCTTAATAAACTCTTTGCTAGTTGATAGCATTTAATGATATTTAATCAAAACATGCCATTGAGTTTGAAAATGATACAACAGCTGAAGATTCTGATCTTTTAGGTTAAATGATATGGGGTGGGTTCAGATTCTTTTAATATCTTTTTAAATATATGGATGACAGGTTTATATGATTAATAAATGCTGTGTTCTTGGGGTTCTACTATAGTTACTTTTCAGCTGCATTAAAAAAAAGTCATGCTGGTCCATAAAGAGTGAGAAAAGCCAAAATCCACAAGTGAGCTATAGATCTGTTAAGTCCAACCAAAACAAAGGTACTATCCAACTGTGGATTTTACTTCTTAGGCAAGTTTCATATGACTAAAATCAGAGAGATTTCTTTCCTTATGTAACCTACAACTAGGATCCTGGTTTCATAAAATAAAGATTGATGATGTCTAGGGGGTGCTATAGAGTATTATTAAGTAAATGCTGACAGGAGCCCAGTATTTCATAATGGAGAACTTTGTGGGCTACTTAAAAGGTGTTAAGAGTTTCGCTAGTTCACTTATGAACTGTGGTAAGCTTATGGTGGACCTTTATGAGTGCCTTGGTGATAATGTGTGTGTGTGTGTGAGAGTATGAGTATGTGCCTTCGAGTTGCCTGTTGCCTTATGGCAACCCCATGCATTTTATAGGGTTTTCTTAGGCAATGAATAAGAGGTGGCTTTACCAGTTCCTTTCTCTGAAATAGAGAGGTTAATGAAAAGAAACATTAAAGCCTAAGATACTCAGACGTCACCAAATCCTGTGCCAAGTACTACTAGCAGAAAACAACAAAGATCTGGAACAATTAATGAAGAAAATAAAGGAAAAAGTGCTAAGGTAGGCTTAATGCTGAATATTAAGAAAACAAAAATAATGACCATAGAAGAACTACATGAATTCATCCTAGAAAATGGCAAAATAGAAATAGTCAAAGGATTCTCATACCTTGGAACAAACAATGATCAGAGTGGAGACTGCAGTCAAGAAATCAGAAGAAGACTAGGATTGGGAAGGGCAGCTGTGAAAGACCTGGGAGTTTATCATACGGGGACCCCCGTGCAGAAATGTACTTTAAAGAGGAAAACCCCCCACAAAAACGGAAGCAATTTATCAACGGGATTTCTCTGTGTGACAAACTCCAGCACTGTTAAAAGGAGGTTAATCCAAACGGAAATTAGACAAAAACTGCTTCTTTTTATTTTCGGGATCTTCTGAAAGTAAAAAGAAGCAGTTTTTGTCTAATTTCCGTTCGGATTAACCTCCTTTTAACAGCGACATCGTCTGAAAAAACACCCACTTTTGTGGGTTGTGTTTAATTTAAAGCCCCGTTTCCGCATGGGATTTCCCTAGATGAGATCCTACAGTGCAAAGACATAACACTGAATACTAAAGTTAAGATTGTCCAAGCCATTATGTTCCCCATCACTATATATAGATGTGAGAGCTGGACAGTAAAGAAAGTGGATAAAAAGCAAATCAGCTTATTTGAGATGTGGTGCTGGAGAAGAGTGCTGACGGCTGAGAATACTGTGGATGGCCAAAAAGACAAGCAAATGGATCCCAGAACAGATAAAACCCAAACTCTCCCTGGAAGCCAGGATGAATAAATTGAAGTTATTGTACTTTGGACACACCATGAGAAGGAAAGGCTCATTAGAAAAGGCAATAATGCTAGGAAAAGTGGAAGGCAGCAAAAACAGAGGAAAGACGGCAAGACAAATGGCTAGCTAGACTCAATCAGGGAGACCATGGGCCTGGGCCTGCAGGACCTGAACAGACAGGTTGAGAACAGGGATTTTTGGAGATGTGCCACCCACAGAGTCACCATAAGTTGAGGTCGATTTGAGGGCAGCTCAGCAAACTAAAAGCATACAGTGGGAGCAGCACTGCCTCCTCTAGAGTGTTTTCAGAATGACACAAGCACCCATAGAACAGCTCATATGATGAGAATTAAGCTGTTGGATTTGCAGCAAGCTCCATGGAGCAAGAACTCTGTTGTAATTTGTGTGCATTTGTCTACAGATAAATGCAGTTACTGCTGGTGGCTTCCATGGCAGTTATATGGTATATCTGCTCTGGGTTTTATTCTGTTCACTCTGTCTGCAAACTAGGTTCAGAACCTTGACTAGAATCATGGAATCATAGAATTGGAAGAGACCACAATGGACTAGCTTCTTTAAAAATTCACCCTAAAACTTAGACTGGATTAATCACCCTGCTGACATGGGTGTCACCCTTGGTTAAATCATTCCTAGTTTAAGGCAAACAGTTTGGGAAAATATGGCCAATAGCCTTTCTCAGAGAAAGCTGTTTCTAGATAGGCGCCACAGTTAAAAGCAGAGATTCTACAGTATTCCCTTCTGTTATTTCCTCATTTTCACCCCATGTTTGATTTCTCTCTCTCCCCCTGTCCTCTTGTTCTCCCACCCCTCATATTTCACACCCACAAAATAGCACAAGATGTGTTTCCAAAGCTGTACAACCAATGAGCTGCCAGGATGGGGGCAGCCAAGGTTCAACAGCCCCATTGTGGGGCCATGCCTTTTTTTTCCCCACTGATGCAAACCAGTATGTCTTGCAGCTCCTTTTCCTGAATTCTTTCCCATACTTTAGGAGATAAGAGAGGGGTACCTCTTAATATTGTATGAGGACATCTTCCTCTGAGGCAGTCTTTCAACTCCACAGGAAAAATCTGCTCATGCTTAAGCTGTCTCATTCCTGAGGGAAGCATGTGGGCTGTCAAGTCATTGCCTGTGGCACCCGCACACCCCGGTGACAGATGCATGATTGACTGAGGCATCCAAACATATTTCCACCACATGTTTCGTTCTCACCCTCACAACCTCACAATCAAAGCTGCCCGAGTCACATCATCAAAACCTTTGCGAACCTCTGCAGAAAGTCTGTGCATAATCTCAGGGGTGATGCATGTTGAAAGAACACAAATTATGATTCCCCCGTCTTTCCCTGAAGGCTGTTCTTGAAAAGTCTGAACGCTTTGTTCCTTTTGGTCCCAGTTGTGGATCCTCTATCCATTTTTATATTTTGGGAAAGTTGGTCCCTTTAGAGTCAATCACCCCCCTCCCCCCCAAATCCTGACATTCTTGCACTCAAACAGGCTCCAAAAAGAAACCAGCACATAGCCAATACTACTGGATGGAAGCCCAAGCCCTGCAGAGTAAGGCCACTCGCAAGTCAGAGGTTCTCCTCATGCTGGCCAACTGTGCCAAATCGGGAGGGGATTCTTATAAGTTTTCTCTTTTACTTCTTTAAAAAATATTTTCCTTCTCTGCCTGCCAAGACAAATCTCCAGTTCCAGCTGTGACATCTGCATTTCCTTTCTTTTCTTTCAATAAGGAATGAAAACCACCCTCTCCCCCCACAGCTGCACTCCAACTTCACAGCTGAGGTTTCCTTTACGCTCCAAAAGAGAAGAAGCCCCATACTTCCATCCAGTCTTTGTACGCTCTTAAAACACACATGGTATGGTGAATTTAGTACTCATGAAACTGTCAGTGCTAACAACAGACAGGCGGTGTATGGGTAGCATCTAAGCATCATTTGGTCTCACAACCTGGTTAATGCACCTCAGATCTCATCCTCACTACATTGTTATCTTGTTCCCTGATTCCTCTCTCTCCTCTGTCTAATTCTTTCTTCTTAGCACATAGTCAGGACTGAATGGAAGATGTAGAAACCAACACAAATTACTGCACCCAAGTAGTTTAGAAGGGGCCCAGCTATGTTGCACATGTTTTTGTCTTTCTTGGTAGTATCATTAGTTATTGATCATTTAACACCAATTGTTTGTTGCTGTTGTTAACTGCCTGTCCTCTACTGCTCTGCCCAGTTCCTGCAAACTCACATTCGTGGTCTCTTTAGTAAAGTCCATCCTTCTAGCATGTGGCCTTCCTCTCGTTCTACTTCCCTCCATCTTTCCTAACATTAGGAAGGTTTTCTGTTAGTATTATGGTGTCGTCAGCGTATCTCAGATTGTTGATACTCCTTACTCCTATTTTCAGTCCTCTCTCTTCCAAGTCCAAGCCTGCTTTCCTTACAATATGTTCTGCATATAAGTTGAATTGGTAGGGTGATTGGATGCAGCCTTGTCTGACTCCTTTGCCAATTTGGAATCATTCTGTTTCTCCATATTCTGTCCTGACAATAGCCTCTTGTCCTGAGTACAGATTCCTCATTAGGACTATCAGATGTGCTGGCACTCCCATGTCTTTAAGGGCATTCCATAGCCTTTCATGATCTATACAGTCAAAGGCCTTGCTATAGTCTATAAAGCACATGCTGATTTTCTTTTGGAACTCCCTACTACACTCTATTAGCCATCATATATTTGCAATGCGATCCCTGGTGCCTCTTCCTTTCCTGAACCCTGCTTGGACCTCTGGAATTTCTCACTCCATGTGTGGTTGGAGTCTATGTTGCAGTATTTTGAGCATAACTTTGCTTGCATGGGAGATTAGTGCTATGGTTCTATAGTTGCTGCAGTCCCTTGTGTCTCCTTTTTTGTGGATGGGGATGTATATTGATCATTTCCAATCTGTTGGCCATCGTTTTGTTTTCTTCTTGAGTTTTACTTTTATTTTTGAAACGAGTAGTTTGTGATCTGTGCCACAATCAGCACCTGGTCTAGTCTTGGCCATGAGTATGGAGCTTTGCCATCTTTTACTTTCAATTATGTAATCTATTTGGTTTTTGTGTTGACCATCTGGTGATGTCCATATGTATAACCTTCTTTCTGGTTGTAGGAAAAATGTGTTTGCAATGAATAGGTTGTTGGCTTCACAAAAATTTCTCAGATGCTCACCTGCTTCGTTTTTGTTTTTTTACCTAATCCAAATCTGCTTACTGTTTTTGAGTCTTCTTTTCTTCCAACTTTTGTGTTCCAATCTCCAGTGATCAGCTTGACATCCTGTGATGGTGTACTGTCAATTTCTTCCTGTACTCCTTCGAAAATCTATCAATTTCTTCTTCTACTACCTCAGTGGTTAGTGCTTGAATTATAGTGATATTCATAGGTTTCCTGTGGAGTCTTATTGAGATGATTTGGTTTGATTTTGCATTGTATCCTGCTTTTGCAACATCTTTTCTTAGTATGAAAGCCGCCCCATTTCTTCTTGTCTTTTCATTCACTGAGTAGAACACTGTGTGGCTGTCTGATTCAAAGTGGCCCATTCCTGTCCATTTTAACTCACTCACTCCCAGTACTGCTATGTTCACGCATTGCGTTTCCATTTTCACTATGTCTGGTTTCCCTTGGCTCATGCTTCATATGTTCCATGTCCCTATTTTATGTATGCTGCTGCTACTGATAGGGTTTGTCTTTCTGAGAGTGTTTACTGCTTGCTTTGTCATTTTGGCTGCCCTTACCTTTTCTTGCAAGTATGTTTTCCTTTAGTTTCTACCTATTTCTCTGTTAGTGTTTTTGTCCTGC
Source organism: Phrynosoma blainvillii (assembly GCA_026167975.1). Classification (NCBI taxonomy): domain Eukaryota; kingdom Metazoa; phylum Chordata; class Lepidosauria; order Squamata; family Phrynosomatidae; genus Phrynosoma; species Phrynosoma blainvillii. Next base: position 373,154,661 of record JANUYF010000001.1, on the reverse strand, counting down.
CTGTGTGACACTTTTGATGTCTCCTCATAGGGTTTTCTAGGTGGAGTCGGGGGGGGGGTAAAACAAGGAGGACCACCTACAACTCCCTGTGCGCAGTGCTAACAAGTGTTAGCTATGATGTCACTGCTGTTCTTCACTGTGGTGACGCCCACCACTACTGCTGCTGCCCAGTAGTTTGTTTCTTCAACTTCAACACCAATTGTAAAATCAGTGCATTTCAAAGAAAACAATAATATACAAAATTCTGACGGTTATACGTCAAGATAAACACTAGTCAACCTAAGAACTATTAATTACGTTTTTAGAACAGAATATAATTAAATGTTAATTGCACTTCTTAACTATGTTTGCTGCTGTGTGCCTTTGGGTCATTTCTGACTTATGATGATCCTATCGCTGGATTTTCTTGGCAAATTTTTTCAGTGGGGGTTTGCTATTGCTATCCTCTGAGGCTGAGAGTGTGTGACTTGTCCAAGGTCACCCAGTGGGTTTCCATGGCTGAGCTGGGATTTGAACTCTGGTCTCCAGAGTCACAGTTCAACACTCAAACCACTACACCATGCTGGCTCTTGCAGTGCATGTACAGTTCTGAATAAGAGCGTGCAAACTTTTGCCATGAAATGAGCATTTCTGAGTAAAGACTTTTAGCCACTCCACCCTGCCCAAAAAATTCAGTAGAATCTAATTTCACTATCAGCCACCCTGCCCATAGCCCACAATTATTTTGCTCTTGAGCCTTCCTGGCTCACACTGTCCTGATGGACACTTCACACCACACTGTGGAAAGAATACTCTTCAGACCACAGCTCCCAGAATCCTCCAGACAGAATGGCCACTATAGTAAAAACAAAGCTAACATTCCTAAGCTCTGCTTCACACATTGTATCTTTTGCATACACATGCAGTGACAAACAAGGATATGATGACAAACACACAAATATCACACCCTCCAATCTTTCACAGATGAAAACATCTAGGCCCAAACAAGATCAGTGTGGTCAAGATGCCAAGGGTTATTAATGAGGAAGAACATAAAAACTAGGAAAGGCTGCACTCCCTCCTCTCCCCATAAATGCAAACTATTTTTGCACTTTGAACTCAGTTTGCAGCAACTGAAGTAACCAGAGGTCAAAGGGGGGAAGTGGGAGGAGGAGAGAGAAACAGGGACATTTTAAAAGCATCTGAAAAAGTGGGACAACAGAGAATTAATTGGGACTGTTCCTGCCAAGGTACTTGGAGGGCATGAAATGTACATTTCAAAAATGCATATACTCTGACTTAAAATGCATGCCCATGTCAAACTGTTCAAGAACGTTGAAAAAGCAACTTTAAAACTGGTGTGGATAACTGCAGCGGGTAGAAGAATCAGTTTTTCTGCCCTGAGGACCATATGGAACATTAAAAATGCCAAGAAAGAAAGAAAGAAAGAAAGAAAGAAAGAAAGAAGAATTTTAAAAAATGTTAATAGAGAGGAGATTGCAAGCAAGTTAAATGGTGAATTGCCTGGCCTGCAGCCTTCAAGAGAGGCATTTTACCCTTTTTTGGACCCAGAAAAAGGGCATTCTGGGGAGTCTAGAGAGATGGATGCCTGCCGGTGGTCCCAGGGTCCTACTTTTTTCCATCTCTGGTTTAACATTTACATTTCCTTACAACACAGAGGGTAATGTCACATTTTATATCACTTAGACATACAGGGTGGAATCCCACTACACATTTATAGCGCTATTTTTCCACTTTCACTTCATGGCTCCATCCTGTAGAATCCTGATTTGGTTTACCACTTAGTATTCTCAGACAGAACACTCCAAAACTGTCGTTCAATGCATTGATGTATATAATTCTGAGGACCTCATCAAACTAGAGATCCCAAGTTTCCATTTTATAGATCCATGGTCATTACATCTGGCTCACTTTGGGGATTTTGTCAAGTTTTTCTTTTTCGATTACAAAAGGTCTGTCGTTCCTACTATGAAAGCGGATCTTTTCATTATTCCCTTGTAATCACTTCTTTTGGGTACGACTGTCATTCCCACTAGTTTGCACCACTTCAAAATGCATGTCAATCATCTGAGCGTCATTGGTGATGCAAACGGCAAGACGCCATTCCAGGAGCCAAGTGGGCCGATTTTAGCAACTGAGCCTTCCTCTGCTCCTCAGCAACCCACTGTTCAAGCACACCATTTCCCCTTTGAGCAGCCCAGCGTAGGAACTATATATATATTTTTTAAAAATTGATAGGATATGCAATCCATTGGTTTTGCAACTACTTGCCTCACTGAGCTGCAGTCCACCTGTAATTGCAAGCAGTTGCAAATACGATGGATCGCATATTCTGTCATGTTTTTAATAAAAAAAACCACATCATGCATCCATAGGTCACACACACACAAATGCAGTGCTGGGGGGAGGGGGGAATGGCTGATTTCCCAAAAACTGAAGAGGTAAACACCCCTCTGCCTTTAGTCCCTCCCATCCAGAATGATGCAATTCAGACCCGTCGTTCCCATGTGTTGAACACGCTTCATAATCAATTCTTTTCAAACAAACTGCCATAAAACTAGTGTCAGGAAACAATGGTTTTTTTTGTGTGTGTTTGCCTTGCTTCATCACAATTGCAACTGAGCTCAATAGGATCAGAATCTGTTTCAAGTGGGAATGATGGTCATATAACCCGATCAGCAATTCACTTTAAATCATTGTGGGAACGAGGCCCTGATCTACTTCCACTTCCCCCTTTTTGGCATGTTACAAAACTAACAGGCATCTGTGTGGGCAATTATGAATGGGCATCATGATGTAAGAAGTGGTTGAATGGTGCTTGAATTAGAGTGGGACTGTCCCCTTACATTTTGGAACAGCCACCTCAGCTATTTTTTTTTAACCTAGAGGGGCATGCTCTGTCTGAATTGAGAGGATATTAGGCGTTGTGTTTGTAGATTACATTGTCTAACTGTTCCTACAGCACCATAGCTGAAGTACTTGGAAAGCAATTTCTGTGATTTTGTGTGTGTGTAAATTACAGAAAACTTCAATTGCCCCCATTGTGTTGCAGCATGTTTTTAAAAGTATATATCCCTGTCATACAGATACATCGCATGCATCTTTTGATTTTGTACAGTGAAACGGCGTTATGGATACAGTTATGTCTTTATTTGTCCACCACAGGGGCACTGTTTTCATCCCTCTCCACCAGCAAGCAACCACAACTGGCATCCAAGTCTTATTAAGAACACAGTGTGCTTTCAGCTTTTACTCATGTGTTCCATTGTGCTTTCTGGATTTATATTGTAGAAGAAGGAGAGAGAGAGAATACACACACACACACACATGTGAATCCATTTTAAAATACTAAAAGATTAGACTCTCTGAAAGTCCACATCTAAACTTGAATTTCTGATTCCCAGAGAGAATGGGGATTCTTGGCCTAAATATCCTAAAGACACTAGATCCTACCTGATCTTGGAAGCTAAGTGGAGTCTGCCCTGATTAGTACTTGGATGGAAAACTGACAACAAATACCAGGTGCTGCAACCTATGTTTTAGAAGGAACTGGCAAAAATATCTTTGAGTACCTCTTGCCTAAGAAAACCCTATGAAATTCATGAGGTTGCCATAAGTCAACAGGCAAATTGAAGACACACAGAGAGAGAGACACTGAGGATAGCCTGTGCAATATATCTTAATGCCAACCAATGTCAACAAACTGGAGATCCCATAAATCAGTTTGTTCCTCAAATGATGTGATCAGCAGTTCACTTTTAGCAGGGGAAGCCCTGAGGCTGTATACCTCACAGGTCAACAGCGCTTACTGTAGATCAGTTATTCCCAAACTTTGGCTTTCCAGGTGTTTTGGACTTCAGCTCCCAGAAGCTCTAGTGAGCTTGGCCAGCAGTCAGGAATTCTGGGAGCTGATGCCCAAAACATCAGGAGGACCGAAGTTTGGGAAACACTGTTGTAGATAATGCAATAATATACTATAGAATAAAATATAAATATACCAGTGCATAACCTCGAACATTTCACAGAAGAAAACTGGGATATTTGTGGTCAGGCAGTTTCAGAGTGTGGTCAAGATGACAAAAGCTATTAATAACAAAGAACAGACAAGCTAGGAAAGGCCACAGCAGTTTGTTTTTACCTGAGCATACTGGGAAGGGCAAGATTTCTCTGCTGAGTTTTTGTTGTTGTTGTTGTTGTGTGCCTTCAAGTCATTTCCAACTTATGATTACCTTAAGGTGAACCTATCATGGGACCTTATCACATGGGGTCTAGAGCAGAGCTAATCCAAAGGGTACCTGCAGCTAATACATATTATTTCCCCGTGTTTACACACGACTCTGCCCTAGAACACGGAGCTAATCTGTATTGTTTCCCCGTGTGTACACACGACGCTGCCCCGAAACTCCACAGAACCCGAAGCTAATCCGTAGCGAGTAGGGAGATTTTGACATTCGGTTTGTTGGGGAAGTACAAGCGGAGCCTTCGTATTCATTGCGCAATGGTGGGTGGGGCGGGGAAGCAGGGAGAGCTCTCCCAAGCAGAAAATCCCGGCGAGGGGAAGGGATTGGCGAAAGGCAAACCGGATTGAGAAAGAGGAGGAGAAGGAGAGGAGGAGGGAAGAGGGAGGCGATCTCTCTCTCTCCATCTCTCTCGCATTTTTCCCCACCAACACCCCTTCCCTCCTCCAGCCCTCCAGCCCTCCTCCTCCTCCTCGGTCCCCTTGGCTGCCTTTCCTCCCGACTCCTTCATCCCATCCTTGCCATCCACAGAAGCGCCTTCTGCGACGCTGGCTTTTTGGGTGGCGGGAAGGGAGAGAGAGAGAGAGAGAGAGAAGAAAATGTGTGTGTGTGTGTGTTTTCCTTCTTCCCACGTGAACTGCATCCCGCGGCGCCTGATCGCTAAATCCCCTTTGGAGCCTTCGTATTCATTGTGCTATGGCCGCCAGGGCGAAATTCAGTTCGTTTCGGTATAGAACTGAATTTATTCTCACTTCGGTTACTTTTCTGTTACTTTTCGCTTCGTGGCCAGCGTTTGATAAGGCCCATGGGGTTTTCTTGGCAGATTTCTTCTGAAGGGGTTTGTCACTGCCATCTTCTGAGACTGAGACAATCTGACTTTCCCGAGGTCACCCAGTGGGTTTACATGGTTGAAGGGGCATTCAAACCCTGGTCTTCAGACTCCTAGGCCAACTCTCAAACCTCTACACCATGCTGATTCTCGCCCTTGCTGAGTTAACTAAATGCAAACTATTTTTTCAATGGTCCCCAAACTTTTTCAGGCTCCCACCCCTTTTCCTCTTGTGCGACAACCCTAGTGCCCCTCTCATGCCTATTCTTGGCATGAGAGGAACTCACATGCCACAACAGTTCCCAGAATTCCACAGCATTAAACCATGACAGTTAAAGTGGTGTCAAACTGGATTATTTCTGTAGTGCGGATGCAGCCTAGGTTATGCAATCTAGAACCTGAGCATAATTTTGAGAATCCCTTCTACATCTGGATGAGCAGGAGCACAACAGAAGCCCCTCATGCTTGAAGCCTTAATGTTGGAGAAATATGGACTTGATTCTCGGACCCAAAAAACGGAAAGGCGCTTTTGTTAGCTTTTCACTGCGGACTGGGGAAGAAATAATATTTAAAAAGTTTTGCTCTGCCTGGGGTCTGTGAGTGTGCTGAGGCAGGGGTCTGCTTTGATTTCATCCATGTCTAGACAGAATTTGGGATGAAGGCTTCTTGCAAGGTTCCAAAGGAAACAATGCAAACTGAAGGAAAAGGAAGAGAAATTAAAAGGAGGCGTGCTGGGTAAAGGGAAGGGAGAGAGCCGAGGAAAGCAAGGGGAGTGAAATCCCTTCCATCCCAAGCAGTCTGGATGATTCCAAAGGGTTAACTGGCTCCCCCCAAGAAGCTTTCTAAAGAAACAATAAGAAAGCAATCAGCCTATTGGACAGCTCCTGGAGGCCCAGGGCCAAGAGGAAGGGCCTACTGCCAGCTGAGAAGGAGCCTTTTTGGTGAACAGATCAAGAGGAGTGCAGGGTTAGAATGGAGCAGCCTCTGCCTTTGACAGGCTCAGGAGGAAGGGGTCCCAGGCCCAGGCTGGGAAGGAAATTCAGCCAGCCAGATGCACAGGCGGCAGATCACAGAAATCCACATCAGTTCAACCTAGATAATGAGGGAATCCAAATGCAATCTGCCCTCCACATCCACAGATATGTTTTTTTTTATCCACACATTCAAGCATCCAGGGCTTGGAAATATTTGTTTAAATATATAAATTCCAAAAAGCAAACCTTGATTTTGCTATTTTATATAAGGGATACCACAATGGGACTTGAGTATCCACGGATTTTGATCCTGGAACCAAACCCCAGTGGATACCAAGGGCCCACTGTAGTTAAAGATTCCCCATATCTTGGATCAAACATTGATCAGAATGGACACTGCAATCAAGAAATCAGAAAAAAGATTAGGAATGGGAAGGGCAGCTATGAAAGAGCTAGACAAAATTCTAAAGTGAAGTCATAGGCTTTCATGGCCGGCATCCATAGTTTTTTGTGGTTTTTTTGGGCTGTGTGGCCATGTTCTAGAAGAGTTTCTTTCTGACATTTTGCCAGCATCTGTGGCTGGCATCTTCAGATAAAATTTTAAAGTGTAAAGATATACAGCTGGACACTAAAGGGGGACTTGTCCAAGCCATTGTATTCCCCATCACCATGTATAAATGTGAGAGCTGGACAGTGAAAAAAATCAGATAGGAAGAAAATTAATTCATTTGAGATGTGGTGCTGGAGAAGAGGGCTAAGAAGGATACTGTGGATAGCCAAAAAGACAAACAAATGGGTCCTAGATCAAATCAAGCCTGCCTGGAAGCCAAGACGACTAAATTGAGGCTATCATACTTCGACCATATCATGAGAAGTTGCGACTCATTAGAAAAGACAATGATGCAAGGAAAAGTAGGAGGCAGTAGAAAGAGAGGGAAATCATATGCTAGATGGCTAGACAGAGGGCCTTTGCAGACTGCCAGAAATAGTGCAAACTGAGTCCACTTTAAGGGTTAGGGTTAGTGCTAGGGAATCATGGGAATGGTTGTTGTTTTTTCTGAGACATTGAGCCTTCTCTGTCAGAGAGCTCTGGTGCCACAATAAAATACACTTCCAATGATTCCCTAACCCTAACCCTTAAAGTGGACTCAGTTTGCACTATTTCTGGTAGTCTGCAAAGGCCCTCAATCAGGGAGACCTTGGGCCTGGGCCTGGGCCTGAGCCTACAGACCTGAGCAGAGAGGTAGAAGACGGGGATTTGGACATATCACATTCACAGGGTCACCATGAATCGAGGTCCAAAAACAGCAACTGAATCAACTGAGAACTGCTCTTACCATAAGAACCTGTTGCTTCTACAAAAATATTTCCAGGGATGGCTGTGTTGGCCATATAGCAAAGTATAATAACATCCAAAATCTACAAAGTGGTTATACCTTTATGGGGCCAACCAAAATGCACAAAATGCATGTTGCAAGCTGTCAAAGCTCCACTGGCTTGTTCTTCAGGGAAAAGTGTTTAAGAGTAGTGGCCTGCCTGCACTGATATCCCTCCATACCATCTCTCTCAACTCAGAACAACATCTTGACAAAATGCAGGCCTGTGACTAATATCATTTAAAAATGTTTTTCTCCTATATGATTTTTAACACACTAGCCTGATGAAGAAGCTGGTGGAGCTTCAAAAGCTTGCAATATGTATTTTGTGCGTTTTGGTAGGGCTCATAAAGGTATCATTGCTTTGTGGATTTTGGATGTTGCTGTTGTTTCTACAGAGATTGTCAGTCTATGGGCTCAAAAATGGAGCTGATGGAATTTCTGCACTGGAGCCTGGGAAAAGCTTACTTAGTTTTTTTTTCCAACTACAGCTTGCAGGGTGTATCCATACTGCAGAATTAAAGCAGTTTGACATGACTTTAACTGCCATGACTTTAACCTACAGAATCCTGGTATTTGTAGTTTGGTGAGGTATTCACCTTGGTCTGCCAGAGAGCTCTGGTTACTCACCACACTACAAATTCAAAGATACTGTAGGATAGTTATGGCAGTTTAAGTGGTGTCAGATTTCTAATTCTGCAGTACAGATACACGCTCAGTGGCCAAAGCTGGCCAGGAAATTCAGGGAAACGGTAGTCTCTGAAAATTACGCTTCATGCTTTGTAGTGAGTTTTCCTGATAAGGACTTGTTGCCAGATGCATGTATAATACCCCATCCATCAGGGGTGGAAATGTTCCGAAGAGAAAAGTAGAAAATGACACTGGATTTTGAGATCTCAAATGCTGTGTTTGAGCCTTCGTACTCCACATTTTGTCCACTGATTTATTTTGGTGCCACCATAAGAGAAGATAGCACTGCCTTAAGAAAAGAAACTTGGTTAATTTGCTGCTAGATGGAAATTCTTCTTCACGCCTCCCATCCTCATGTGGTTCAGATTTAAATGGTATCCGAGTCATGCATTTTCCAGAAATATGAAAGAAATAAGTCCAGTAGGTCCTCACACGTTGGATACAGAGCCAGGAACAACCTACTTACATCCTGGATTTGGGGACCTACGGGAAAGGTGTGGTTGGGTAAAACTGCCTTATGCCAAAACTCTGAATGACTGGTTTTCATACTCAAGGCCCTTGGCCTCCCCAAGGCCCATAAGCTTGTCCCCTTTGAGTCATGCACTATGTGGGAGATTAGGAATCAAGCCATCAGTCACTTACAAGATGCTGAGTTTATCTCTCAAACAATACTTCACCTCAGTAGATTGTTCTACTGAGAACAACATATTCCCAAGCTACAAAGCACGGTCGAGCTCCACACAACAGCTTCTTGGGCTGCAAACCAGAGCACAGTTCCACACAAGTGTTACCTAAGCTGCAATTTAAAGCACACTTCAGTTCTCTGCAATAACACTGGGGTTGCATACTACAGCTTTTTCATGCAACATCATCCCAGCTACAAACCAGAGCTCAGTTCAACGCAGTAGCACCCAGGTTGCGCAAAATTGTTTCATCCCATGCTGCAAGCTAGAGCTCAGTTTAGTGATACCCAAATCTCATGCCTGCTTTGGAGGCCAATAAACCTGTGGCAATGTTTAGAGTCAGACAAACAGTGTACAACATTAACACCACATTTTAATGTGTATGTAGTTAATGCTGATGCAAGGAATTTCAGTGGTTAAATGCCGGTACTGCAGTCAAAACATTGTGAGTTCGATCCTGCAGGGCTCCAGGTTGACTTGGCCTTCCATCATTTTGTAGGTCGGTAAAATGAGTACCCAGCTTGTTGGGGGCAATTGGCTAACACAGGGGTAGGCAACCTTTTTGAGCCAGCAGCCGGGTTGCTATCCCTCAGACAATTGGGGGGCCGAAACACCATAAATAAATAAATAAAAATAAACATTATATATATATATATATATATATATATATGCATGCACACTCTCTCAGCCCCAGAAAAGCCATGGCAAAACCCTTGTGGAGATTTTGCCAAGAAAACCCCAAGAACAAGTAATAACAACAATAATCAATATCATCATGGTGGGCGGCGGCGGCAGCGGCAGGCGGCGGGGGGTGGCGGCGGCAGGACCGAAAAGCCTCGGGGGGCCGCATGCGGCCCCTGGGCCATAGGTTGCCTACCCCTGGACTAAAAAATTGTAAACCACTTACAGAGTGCATAGCACTATAAAGCAGTATAGAAATGTGCTATTTAGGCACCTGCCTGGATCAAGGCCTGGATTAAAATCCAGGGAGGGGAAAAACCTCCTCTCTCTAAGGACTGAAAGTTTTGCCCCTTCCTGAGCCAGGCAGATGTCTCATTGGACTTCCTTGTACCAACATGATACCTACATATATGTTAAGCCCAGCCTGCTATATATAGGCTCTCTCACAGTCTGATCTAGACCTACTGGTGCCAGTCTCCAAATCACTAGTTGTCACTCCAAGTCACAAGTCCACTTTCCCTGGAACTCTCCAGTAACTACCTGCTTCTGGCTATCTGATCTGTGAGACTCACCAGAACTGTGTAAACTGTCACACTAAAGTCAAGGACTAGCTCTGTGTATTTGGCTATTGGGAGAATAAAATAATATTGGCAAACATGCCATATTTGGAATAACATGCCACCCTTCCTTTGCCAAAAGATTCTGAATGTTACTCATTCTGTCCTGACTATTCTCTGAACGGACTACAAATCATTTTGGATCAGGCATGGGTCAGCACCTAGAAGAACATGTTGCTATAGCAGAGGAGTTCCAGAGAAGACTGACTTATTCAATTGGAAACACAGCTGGGTTCAGTTAACTGTGACTGACTAATCTTCCATAAATTAAAGTTTGTTAGGGAATTCCCTGTTAATTTTCTTAAAGTTCTTCCTATTTAAAGAAATGTATTTTATTTTAGATGTGTATGATAATGCTAGGCCACCTGTTGATGACTCCCACAATAAAGAAAAACATCCTCTTCTCCATTATTAACAGTTCTTGTACTGTACACACGTGTCTAAATTAATCCACAAAGGGATGGACATAAAGGAATGAATTCAGATTTCTCTCTTGGTGTTGTATCAAATATTTATCATTTACAGCTTCTTGCTTTGGAACAGATCTGTGGAATGTGGGGCCCTCCAGATGTTGTTGGACTTCAGTTCCCATCAGCTCTCGCCATCATAGGTGGTGGCAAAAGCTGATAGATGTTGCTGTCCATCAACATCTGGAGGGCCATATGTTCCCTGGTCTTGATTTGGAATATGTAAGCCCTTGAAAAGAGAGAAAGGGGGGGACTTGAACTTGATTCACTGACACACCCATTCACTGGCACTTGATTCACTGACACACCCATAAGCCTTCCTAGCATGTCTTGGTGTATCCCACATAATGACAGTGCTTTCCATTTGCCATCTGACTGTTGTGAGTGCGGGCCTTTACAGACTGCTAGAAATAATGCAACTTGAGTCCACTTTAACTGTCCTGGCTTAGTGCTAGGGAATAATGGGAATTGTAGTTTTTTCTGAGACACTGAGCCTTCTCTCTCAGAGAGCTCTGGTGCCACAATAAACTACAGTTCCCATGATTCCCTAGCACTGAGCCAGGGCAGTTAAAGTGGACTCAAGTTGCATTACTTCTGGCAGTCTGTAAAGGCCTTAAGTTGGGACAAGAATGTTGAAGAGTCAGAGCCTGAGAAGTTACTTAGAGTATTCTTGTATAGGACATGGCCATACATGATGGAAATTTTGTTATAACAAAATCCATGTAAATGCTATGCTAAGAACATCTCACTGAATAGAATATTGGGGATGATATAACAATAGTTCATGATCTTTGCTTGAAATGACAGTATTACCTGCTAACATTAAATAATCAAAGAGACTGTGATCTCGCTCAGCAGCAATATACGGAAGAATATTGAATATACTGAAATATTGTTAAGAGGCCAGAGTTTAAATGTTTTCTCTAAGGGCCTCGGCAGACGACTAATACAGTCGTCTTGGAGGCAGGGAAGAGGAGGGGCAGCCGCACGAGCGGCGCCCTTCCTCTTCCCGAGATTGCCCTCAGAGCAGCCGGGCCTCTGCACGGCCGGCGCTCCCAGGGCAACCTCCCGCCGCAGCGTCCCGACACACTGCGGTGGAAAAGTCAGGGAAAGTGCGCCCTACGCGTTTAAGGCACACTTTCCCTGATTTCTGAAAGGAGCGCTATTTTTGCGCTCCTTTCAGGGATGCTGCCGGAGCGCCACGGTGCGGAGGCTGCGGTTCGGCGGAGCTCCGTCCCAGGGCGTCCCTGACGCCCTGGTGTGCTTCCCCCCTAAATGAGCCTTCTCTAACAAGCCTGACCATGCTGATGAGGTGCGGGGGGGGGGGGGGGAGAGCTGTAGTGTAGCCTATCAGGGCACCTAATTAGGGAAAGCAGCGAGTCCTTAATAATAATAGTAATAGCACTTTTCATTTCTATACCACTTCTATACCACTAAGCATTCTCTAAGGAGCTTATCACACACCCGAGAGAGGTGTCTTACCTCTTCCGGGTTCAATCCTTGATCCAGGATACACGCGGATGTTATCACACATAATTTGCCACCAATTCTGCTGCGATGCAACCAGCCGCATCCAACCCAGATCAAAGCCGCACTCAGCTGGCATTTTTTCGAAAACGGAAGTTTTCTGACTTTAAAAATTGGCTGGCTGAGTGCTCCTTGGATCTGGGCTGGATGCAACTGGCGGCATCAGCAACAAATTATGTGTGATAACATCCGGGTGTATCCCGGATCAAGAATTGAACCCGGAAGAGGTAAGATGCCTTTTCGGGTGTGCTATAAACTCTTTAAGTGGTTTACAATGTCTTAGCCAATTGCTCCCAACAAGCTGGGTACTTGTTTTACTGACCTATGAAAGGATGGAAGGCAGAGTCAGCCTGGAGCCCTCTGGGATCGGACGCACAACATTGTGGCTGCAGTACTGGCATTTAATCATTGTGCCAACACAGCTCCTCATATTATTATTATTATATATACATTATATAACAACAACAACAACTGTATTATTATTATTATTATTATTATTATTATTATTATTATTCCTTTCCACCCTCAAAAAATGAGACTCAGGGCAGTTTACAATTTAAAATGATAGTCCAATTAAAAACATACAAAGGTGAACATTAACATAGAATTAAACTATTGCAATATTTAAATAGATCGCTCATTAAAAGAATACAACACAGTTATAAAAAGGAAATGGAAAAAAGAAGAATGACCACATGTGTCTGTTTATGGATTCTCCAGGGCTTCACTTATCAATATTCATTATGATCAACACTATCCCAGGACAAAATCTCACGCTCTCTAACTGCCCCAATGTGGCAGAGACATTCCCAGTTTATCCTCCATTCTGCCACTTTTTAAGCTGCTTTGAAAATGTCCCAGTTTCTCTTGTCTCTTCCCACTTCCCCCCTTTGTCCTACTTCAGTTGCTGCAGATTGAGTTCAAAGGACAAGAGCAGTCTTCACTTAATTAACTCAGTGACAGGGGAAAGGGGAGAGGAGGAAGGGAAGTCTCGGATTTCCCAGTAGGCTCAGAGAAAAGCAAACTGCTGCAGCCTCTCTTAGCTTGTGCCATTGGCTGTCATTGTGCCACCTTGGCTACACTCTGATGTTGTTTGGCCATACGTGTCTCAGTTTGTTATTTTAAAAAAAATTTGGGTGTGTGTGTGTGTGTGAAATCTGTTCTCCTTTCTTCATATAATTTGAGATATTGTCTTTAAAAATACTATTTTATTAATGTGGTTGATTGCCTGGCTTTCATTTCAAAGGGAGTTGTTGGACCTAGAGATTTTGTGGGCTGTTCTGAATGCTAAGGCCCAAGCCCCATGTGAAACGTACATAACACTGCATCCCTTTGTTAGCTTGAAAAGCTACAAACGAGAACAGAGGAACAAAGTAAATAAAAAATCCAACCAACAGTGATACCTTTATTAGCGAACCAAAACGCACAATATACATGTTGCAAGCTTTCGAAGCTTCACTGGCTTCTTCGTCAGGCAAGATGTTATAAACCAAACAAAGTGTGCATGTATGGGGGCATCATTTTATTGTTCATCACCTATCTGCTCAATCATCTCCCACATTTACAATTTCAAACAGGAATGTGGTGAAGGGCAAGAACAGTGTTATCCTTCTCCAGAAGCCCCTCACAAAGCAGTTTTCAAACCTTTTTTTTTTTAAAAAAAATGTTAGAGACCTAGTTTAAACAATTTTGAATGTAACACATAGTTTGACCCTTACAGGCTGAGAAACAGCTCATTTGGGTTTCCCAGTTCTATCTGTGACAAACAGATGAGTCTGTGTCCATACTGGAAAAAAAGAAACAGACATAATTCCTGATGATGTTAAGATCATACAGACACACAGTGCTGACCACATCAGAACTTTGTGGCCACATTAACCAAGTCATGAAAAACAGCACAAAAATATCATCTTAACCATTCAGCGCAAAGGAATGTCAAGAGACCCCCAATATATAGATATATTTAAACCCTTTGTATGTCTGTGGATAGAAGGGTTGGTGGGTTGGTTTTTGTTTGCCCTTATTTTTTATTTTTTAAAAAAAGTATGTAAGAAAACTGCATTACTCATCACCAGATGGGATTTCTCATCTTGTTGAAGAGATTAAGGGGGGTTGCAGACTGCCAGAAATAGTGTGAATTCAGTCCACTTTTAGGGTTAGGGTTAGTGCTAGGAAGTCATGGGAACTGTTATTTTTCTGAGACATTGAGCCTTCTCTGTCAGACAACTCTGATGCCACAATAAAATACAGTTCCCATGGTTCCCTAACTCTAACCCTAACCCTAAAAGTGGACTGAATTCACACTATTTCTGGCAGTCTGCAACCCCCCTAAAAACCTTGCCTGTTAGTAAAGTCCCACAAAACTCATCTCTACTGCTACCTTCTAGTTGGTCCCATGCAACATGCATCCCTTTACTGCAGCTGGTCTCTTCCAAAGTCTGGAAGTGTTTTTAGAGCCAGCAAGAGATTATAGGGAAGGAGGGGAGGTCAAACCTCAAAGTACAGACAGGCCTTGCTGGGGAGGACTGAATCACAGTGTGAGAGAATCTGTAGAGGGACTTCATCATAACCAACTCCCTGTCTGGAACCAGTAGTGGTTGAATGGTGTCTAACTGTATGGTCTCTGAGGGCCAAACTAGAAGTGATATTCATTCTTTACCTAGTCAAATTCAGTCAATGTGCATGGTTTTTGCAACAAAAATAGTAGCTGCAAGAGGTAAGCAGCAGCAATGGGATCTGTGTTGTTGGCTTCATGAACAAAACACCTAGCATTTCAGAAAATGTTATACTGAAGAGTTTAGCAACATAGGAAGCTATCTGATACCCTATAAGACCATTGGTCCACCTGTTAGCATACTCGACACCCCCATGCTGTATATGGGGTTACCACATTTTCATATCTGGAGCCAGGCATGTTCCCAAGAGGTCATAATGACTTTTGGAACACCAGGAAGTTTTCTCATGGGAAGGGCACATTGACCTGAAGACACATGAAGGACCCAGGTAATACCAAGATAAAAGTTAAATGGGTTTGCTGATCACTCCGTTCTTTGTCCAGTACTCTTGCACTGGAGGCAAAGGTGAGTAAAACCATACTTCCTACCGATCCCCTGCCATGCTCCCAGACAACTTTCCTATCCATCTATTTTAGGGTTGTCCTAAATCCAATCAATGCTTTTGTTGCTCCAAATTTAAAGCCATCAGTTGTTCTGGAATCCCACTGTCGATCCCCTAGAAAGACCATCAGGTCTTTGTTACAGTGCAGGATGACACCTACTACCCCTGAAGGCTAGGATATCAGATATAAATATCAGCTCTAGCCTCATGTGTGCACAGAGAGCCTCTTTCACTCACTGTCCACCTTCAGATGCTGTCTGAGCCATACCATGCTTTCTGTCTCTTCAGGAAAGGTAAATATTACCCTCTCTACAACCCTAAGCTTCTGTTATCCAATTTCCATACCTCTATTGCATTTTTGTGCAATCCAATAACCCTTTTAACCATTTTTTACTGTGTGTGGGGGGAAGACTATACCCCTCAGCTATGTTGCCTAGATAACAGTAAAGCCGATTATCACACACCTACCCCAGAATTTCCAACTATGAGTGGCACAAGCTCTCCTAGATCTCAGACAGGATTTTTTCCCCTGTCCCAACTGGGAGATGTCTGGTTTTCCTTGGTGGTCTACTGCCAAATACCAATGAGCTTCTGAAATCAGACAAGATTCAGTATGTTCAAATTTATATGAAAAGTCTTACACACCAACAGCTCCCCAAACAACCTAACATCTCCTAAGTTGTACGCAAACTTCTACATAAGCCAGCATTAATGGTGTTGACATGAAGAACAATCACCAACTTCTCCTCTGATATATTACCTATCTAAACAGCACATCTTGACCACAATCTTCATACTGACAATCAAGCCATCATGCAGTCTGCCAGGTGCTGAACCTTTCAGCTTGCCTGCCATGGTTTGGAGCAGGGGTCGGCAACCTTCTCTTACCTGGGGCCGGTCCCTTCTGGCGGTCCCTTCCGGTGGGCCGGGTGGGGAACTCATGCACGTGTGCATCCCCCGTCGCCGCGCACGCCCCCGCCCCCGCACGCACTGCTGCCGCGGCCGCAACCGTGGCTCGTTTGCACATGCACAGTACTCCTGCGCATGCGCAAATGAGTCACTGCCGCCATTTTGGCAAACAAAATGGCGGCCGCAATGCACGCGGCCACGCAGCAGCCCAAATGCGCAGCGGTGGTGGCGGGTGGTGGCAGGGGGCGGTAAGCAGGGGTCCGCGGGCTGGATGCGGCCCGCAGGCCATAGGTTGCCGACCCCTGATTTGGAGCGTTGGGCTAAACGGGTATAGATTCACTTGCTTGTTATTTGCTGGAACATAACACACTATATGTTATATCATGTTGCTGTTAAATGATGGGACCTGCAGTGCTTTGTTAATAGCTAGAACTGTTGACTACAATCCTTTATGGTTAACAAGCAAATGGAAGGGAGTTGAGGCTGCTTGGAGAAGATCTAACTTCAGTCTCTGGAGTGTGCTAGAGTAGAAGAAAGATGGTTATCCCATAGGAAAAGGGAAAGAAAATAATGTTTTGTTTTTGTAATGAATGAGAAGGTAGCCCACTAAAGATTTGAAAATGTGTATATGCAATAACTATGCCTTGCTAACGCTTGCTGGTTAGTTCTGATAACAAGCGTCTGTGGAACACATCTGTAGTTCTGAATAAAGATTTTCTAAGTTTTTACTACGAAAGTCTAAATTTCTGAACTAAGGGATTCCTAGACATGACACAGTCAGACACCCATCCCTCTCTTGGTTAGAAAGCTTTGGGGTGAAAAAGAGGTATGAGAAATCAATGTGAACACCTGTTTTATTTAAGTTATTTATATACATACTAACGCAACAGAACAATGCAAATATCTTGCTCAGCATTAACTCAGAAGAAACATACACACTTTAAACATTTCCTCTCCAATACAGCAATGCTGAACATTGATTCACAGCCCTTTATTAAAACTTATTTACCTCAGCTCTTTTTTGCTTATTTTCTTTTCTAACAACAGCCTTTCTTTTCCAAATCTCTCAAATTCCTTTCTGCCATGGCTCATGGAACCTGCTCTGCCATTCGTTGGGTTCTGTCATATCATCAGTGGCATCACTAGGGGTGTGCGGGTTGCACCTGGTGACACCCTAAGGGGGGGTGACACCACTTCCCCTCAAAAATCTGCCTTTTGGCAGAAATAGGCTGTGGCATTTGCCTGTATCTCTTTAAAACACTGAGAATATGGTGTGAGTGGAGGTGAGGCTCATTGGGAGGAGAAAGGAGAGGCCCCAAGTCTTTTAAAAAAATAAAAAATAAAAAATTCAAAAATTAATTTTTAAATTTTCTTACCACATTTTACCACATTTTCACTTTAATCACATAAAACTATGTATATGTAGACACATTTATTGTGTGTGTGTAATATTGTAATTTAAAAGTGTAATTTTAATTTTGCTAGTTGCTTATGTCAAAGCTCTTGCCATTACATTAAGTAATAGATGGGAAGTATTAACATTAATACAAAAAACATTACTAAGGATTTTATGTGGGTATGGTATGGGAGGAGGTCAGTGGCAGGGGGTGACACCATGAATTACCGCACTGGGTGACACCAACCCTAGTGACGCCACTGCATATCATCAGACTGACCAGGGAAATAAAGTTTTCCTTTCCCTCAAGAATAAATCCTTTCATATACACCTTAAGATTCTCTCACATAAATCAATTTGTAAAGCAGTATTACAGTATGATCACATCAATTTCTTCTTGCCAATACCTTTTAAGGGACTTCTCTGAATTGGTATTTGTCTCTTTTAATGTCTCAAAACCTCCCCCTTCCTAATGGAATTTGGCAGACTTCGGGGCTATGCAGACGGGTGACTCTGGGCTGCCCCTGCTAGCCACAGATTGAGGCCATGGCCACTGCGTACTGCAGCCTCAATCCTCCCTTTTGCCGCCCCTGAAAGGGGCGGCAAAAGGGCACCCTAAGAGCCAGCGTGTGGCTCTTTAGCGCCCCTTCTGGCGCAGTACATAAAAACGCTGTGCCAGAAGGATGTCTTGATGCCACGCACCATGAGTAACAGCGCGCGGTGTCAGGACTTCATTGGGCTGGGGTTGAGGTGGCCGGTGTGCGGCTGCCCCTCCTCATCTCTGCCTACAGGCCGGCCCTTTGGGCTGGTCTGTAGAGGCCCTTCAAATGGTTTTCAAGACCAAGGTCATGTCCAAGACAATCTTCCCTAATATTGTATCTAGGAGATTTTGGGATTTTGGACGATGAATCCCATCAACCCTTGGCAGCATGGCTGAAAGTCAAGGATGAAAGGACTTATAGTCCCAAATACCTGGAGGATACCAGGCTATGGAGAAAGGAATCTACTTCACCTCTAGCAAGTACTCCAGGCCAACTGCTGTAACACACTAACACTTAAAGCATCACCCATTTCTTCTACACAGGAATATATCTACACCTAACAAAACCAATACATTTCTAGGTATTATGGGAAATAGCTGCTTGTCTGCCTCCAAATGAACATAGGAGTTTATCACACAGGGAAAACTGGAAGTTTAAACAGGTCAGAACCGTGCTTATCCAGCATATTAGACTCAACTGCGCTAATGTTTTTCACACGACGTTGTATGCAAGCTGTTTGGAATCCAACAGGAAAATGACATGAACCAGCAAATAGGCATTTTTTGGAAAATACCATGAATTCATTTCCATTTCATTCACAAATTTGCATTTTTTGTGCAATTGCTCTAGTGTGAAAGCCATTTGCAGGATTCTCCCCGTTTCTGTACTTGTTGACAGATTTCCCATGGTTCTTTGGGGCGGGTAGCCAGGGCTCTTAAAGGAACAGTTGCTGAGGCAAAAGCAGAGACACAGAGAAAAAGCTTGTTTCTCTCTTGTCTGTGTAAATGTCTCTTCTCCCTTGCCCTTCCCCGTTAGCCGGGGCTCTTAAAGGAACAGCTGCTCAGGGAAGGCAGGGACACCAGTTGCCGATAGGGACACAGCCTTTTATGCTGTTTTTCCACCTTACTTACTTCTTTGGATAATGTTTTGTTCTTTTTACTTAGGTTGGATACCATTTCTTGCAAAGTAAGGGATAGTACAGTAAATTTTTATAAAGAAAATTTTGTAAATAAAATTGTTTATTTCTCTGGGTGATTTCTGGTGATGCAACTACTTCTTCTGTGCACACACACACACAAAAAGTGATTCCCAAACCATTATCAGTATTTATACACATCTGTGGGAAAAACAAATGTGCAATCTACCCTCTTTCTCACTTTAGTAATGAGCTTCTAACACATTATTGTGTTCTGCATGTGAAAATCATTCGTGGATTGCACACTGTTGTGGCCGCTTTAATCATTATCGGGATGGAGGTACATATGGTCCCTGTGTGATAAACTTCATAGATTCACTTGGAATGCACAGCAGCAACAGCAGCATCTAGGACTCAGATTACTACATTTCGGGCCTCTACAAACCGGCCCAAAGGGCCAGCCTGGAGGCAGAGATGGAGCAGGGCAGCTGCATGCCGGCCTCCCCAACCCCACGCCGGCAGTGTCAGGACGCCCTCCCAGCACAGCGTCCTGACGCACTGCACAGGAAGGGACAACAAAGAGCCGTGCGCCAGCTCTTAGGATGCCCTTTTGCCACCCCTGAAAGGAGCAGCATTTTGCTGCTCTTTTTGGGGCGGCAAAAGGGAGGATCGGGGCCGCAGCATGGGGTAGCCGTGGCCCCGATCCGCTGTTTCCCAGGGCGGCTCTGTGCTGCCCGTCTGCAGCCTCCCTTAGTTTCTAGTTTCCTCTTTTTGTACAGTTTACCAAAACATCTGCAGCAACACCAGCGGTTCTGCCTTTGTTCTTTCATCACACAGCTTTCTGTTGTTGTTTTTAGTTTGTTCCATATTACCATTCAGAGATTTGCCTTTTTGTCCTCTTACAATGTTCTTGCACCCAGACAGAATGATTCAAAACAGCTTTTTCTGTACTGATCCCCAACTAGACTAAAACGGATTTTACATGACTCCTTAAGAAAGAACACTGAGTGACATTCTAGGGTTTTATTCAAGAAGCAGCAGCAAAACCAGGAACAAAATCTACAATGCCCAGAAATATGAAAAGGAAAACAAGAATGCAATTACGGTATATATAGTATGCTGCTGTCTTCTAAATCAGGTGGCATGGTTGATAGTTTCCATTTTCAGGTACTTTTGTAAAAGGCAATGGGATAGTGATGGTTCTCCAATATAAAGGAGACCTATGATCAAATAGATGTAAACCTGTACTTCATCAAAGCCTTCTTAAAGCCCAAATGGAAAAGTCTTCAAGACTACACTTTCAGCAAGATGGTGATGTAATTAACAAACTGGACACAATTGCACCAGCTGCTAGACTGCTTATGCTTTTACTGATGTGATATGTCTAGGCACCATGGCATGCAAGGAGATTTTTTGGAACCTGTTGGCAGGAGATGCCTGTATATTTGTGCCTTCGGGCATAGTTTTCCAAGAGCTTTGGCTTATAAAATAGGATTCTAACCTGATGCTGTAAAGCCTATGGAAAGTCTGTGCCCTGTAACCAGAGAGGTTACTATAAAGACTGGGGAAACCAGGATGAAGTGAAGGCTCTTCCCCAGGCCAGAGAAGGTTTTGATCTTGCAGGATAGATGGCTGGCTATTCAGTGTGAGTACAGGCCATCAACAAGGCTTAGCTAAAAAGGAATTCAGCAAGAACAGTATTTGAAGGCTTTTTACTCTGTGCAATTATAGGAAGCTTTTGTACTGGGCAAAATCCTTAATCAGAAAAGGCCCTTAGAATCAAACTGAGATATTTGTTTTCCAAATTATATGTTTCTCAGCAAGGTCACTGCAAGCAATAGTTTCATCACCCCCCTAGTCTCATGGTGCCACAGGTGCCTGTAGTAAATTATTACTGTTTAGCTATTAATTCCTCTATTTCCCACACTGTCATTCTGTTTGCACATCTATATGTATACACACATATATTGTATATCTATATGTATACACACACATATACACACTCAAAATAAGAGAGAGCCCATTCTGAGGTTCAGCTTTACCAGAGCAGAGTTGAATATTTTTTTTAAAAAAAAAAAAACGCACTATGTTGTACTGAAATATTTCTAGCAGTTTACAAGATACATATGTCAACAATTTTAAAATATTCAAAGTTACAGCAAAGATGGGCTATTATGCATAAATTTATGATGGAGCTGCATCGTTGACATAATATGCAACCTGGGCTGCATCCACCCCACAGAAATAATACAGGTTGACACCAATGTAACTGCTAAGGCTCAATGCTATGGAATTCTGAGAAGTGTAGTTTATTGTGGCACCAGAACCCTCAACAGAGAAGGCTAAATGTTTCATAAAACTACAGTTCCCAGAATTCCATAGCATTGAGCTGTGGCAATTAAAGTGGTGTCAACCTGGATTATTTCTGCAGTGCAGATGCAGCCCAAATTAGAAAATTATAGTGATTCCCAACAGTGCTATCCTGTTGCACAGCAGGGGCTCCCAACACACAACAATGCACTGCAAATGCGGGGATTTTTTTTTCTGGCTAGATGCAGGGTACCCATGACTTTCTACTGCTCTCTGTTTTGGATTATCAGTGCCCCATGGCTCTGTCGAGGGCTGTTGTCCCCCTCTCTTTGCACTGTGACTGTCCACAAAATCCCTTACTGCTGCATGTCATGGCCATTGTCCAATGTCTATGCTGCTTTCTCTGTTTGTGCAATGGTCCTGATGGTGCAGCTATGACAACACTCACCTCCTGGGAATACAACCATTGCACACAATACTGCACAATTGTAAATTGGTTTGTGACAGCATACATTCCCAAATACATGCCACCCAATGTATTTTCTTTGGGTTTTGTTTGTTTGCTTGCTTGCTAGGTCATGGGACACTGATTCATCAATTGCAGAATTGTATAAATGATTTATATTTTTATTTTTTAAATTACACTTTCAACAACCAACCACAGTGTTTATTTTATTTCCCTTTAAAACATCTTCTCACACCAGTGAAATGGTAGAGGATTTGGGTGTGTATGTTTTTAAATTAGCACTGTAAAGAGGAGACATGCATTTAAACCCATTAACAGCACATCTAAACAGCAATTCTTGCTGCAATTCAAATGGAGCAGAAGCCAAGGTATACAAGAGAAACAGAACTGCCTAAGTAGAGGCACATTTTATTTTATTTTTAATAGTTTATTTCTCAAATTATAACAGTAAAACACAAACACAAAATACAAAGAGTAACTTCACAATTATCATATTAACCACTATGGAAAGGGGAGAATATCAATTGTGTCTCTCCAAAAAAAATTGTGTCTGCTTGGGGGTTGCAATTGTCCTTGTTGTTTGTAGATATATTCAATGAGAATCTGCCATTCTTCCTGGAATGTTTCCCTGGTTACATGTCCTTTGTTGATTTTCATTTTGAAGGAAATTTTTCAGATAGCCAATTATTCCAAATCCTTGTCCACCAATCAGCCAAAGATAGTTTTCCTGTCTTCCAGTTCTTGGCCACTTCCATCTTGGCTGCTGATATTAAAAAGGCAATCAAAGCCCTACATTTCAACTTACTGTTATTCTTAACATATAAAGATAGCAATAAAAGGGTTGGACAGAGGTAAATTATTTGCTGTGTTATACTAGATATAATATCCAAGACCTCTATTCAAAAAAAATAATAATAATAATCTTAGGACGTTCTACCCACATATGTAGGTATGTGCCCACTTCTTTACAGCCTCTCCAGCAGCCAGGTGAGTAGTGGCATATTTTAGTAAGCAAAGGTATATTTTATGTCTTCTGCTGTACCATTTTCTTCCATTTAAAAATGGAGGAAAGGTCTAGCACAGAGGAACTGTACTCCTCAGGGCTGGCCAAGACATTTGCTGTTGGATTGACACTTCTATCTGATTTTAACTATGGAGATTATCCCACTGCTCTAATAACCCGACTTATCTCTTCCAAACTGAAGTCTAATTTGGGAGGCAGTCTGGTCCTATCACAAGGATTTTGCCACCAAAGCTGCTGGGCGAGTCCAACCCGGCTGCAGCCTGGGTCCCCAGTGCACTTCGGCAGCCTTATTTTCAAACCGGGAGCTTTCCGACTCCAAAAAATGGCCACCGAAGCACGCCGGGGACCCGGGCTGCAGCCGGGCTGGATTCACCTGGCAGCTTTGGTGGCAAAATCCTTGTGATGGGACCTGGCTGCCTCCCAAATTAGACTTCAATTCGGAAGAGGTAAACTGGGTTATTAGAGCAGTGGGATAATCTCCAGTATTTCTTCTAACTTTTGTAAATTGCTTTGAACACACAGTACTGGGGAAAAGGTGGATATGAATGAATGAATGAGCACATAGCTCTGTCCTCCCACACCTTGCCAACCTTGCTCCATTCATGCCTGCTCACTGCCCACACAGAGAACCAATGCTAGACTGAGGCAGTGGCACCAGGATGTGGCACATGGGCAGAAAGTGTCTACTAGAGCAGGGGTAGGCAACCTTTTTGAGCCGGGGGCCAGGTTACTGTCCCTCAGACAATTGGGGGGGGGGGGGGGGGAAGCACCATAAATAAATAAATAAATACATAAAAAAAATTTTTTAATTTTTTTAAAAAAATTTAAAAATATATGCATGCACTCTCTCTCAGCCCCAGAAAAGCCATGGCAAAACCCCTGTGGAGATTTTGCTAAGAAAACCCCAAGAACAATAACAACAACAATAATCAATATCATCATGGCGGGCGGCAGGGGGCTGCGGTGGCAGGACCGGCCTGGGGCCAGTCTAAAGGCTTCGGGGGACTGCATCCGGCCTCCGGGCCTTAGGTTGCCTACCCCTATGCTAGAGTACAATCCCTGAGTTGCCTGTCTTTCTCTGTGCCTGCTCACTTGGTCAGAGACTGTACTGGTTGTGGTACATTGGGAGAAGATAACCAGACAATGCAACCACTCAGCCCAGGTCAGGCATAAGACTCACTGTTGCCAAGTCAGGAACTGCTTGGGAAGGGTCTTTGGGGGACTGGTTGTAAGGACTGTTGCTGCCACCCACACCCAACAACATAACCTGGGGTCTCTGCCTTATTTATTTGTAACCTAACTTTCTCCCAAAACTGGGGCTTAAGGCTTCTGCTGGTAGATCTGAGAGTACAACTTCCTCATGTATGTATTCTGCAGAATCCATGTGTTTACTTAAGCCTTTCTTATCTGATCCTGGGCTTTAACCTCATAATTTCTTATGGACTGAATTATATACTATCTGAAATACTATATAATTGCTAGATTTTGGCTTTTTATAAATCATATGAGGAAATGAGGCTCTACAAAGAACTGGGGAAGAACCAAGAACCTGTGAGTGGGATTTTACATACTGGCCATATCAAAGAACTTTTTTTTTTAGTGTCAGTGCATTACATATTCCTAGAAATGCTATTATCACAGCAAAAAAACACCCTCATTTTTGTCATAAAAACACCTTTAAAAACTATGGTTACCCAATGAAATATGTTATAAAATGTCAGGGATGATGGGAGTTGTAGCTCTTCACCTCTGGCTCTAACTCACCACCTTGTTATGCAGCAGAGCTGACCAGCTTTGATCAGTGGTTGATGCTTCTCTCCCAAGCAGCAGAGTTTCAGAGAATAGGCTGAAGACCCTGACAAACTCTCCAAGCCTTCTCACTCTTCTTCCTGAGATGTCTCCAAACCTCTCCAGGATTCTTCTGGTTCTTGTATCTTCCCCCAAGACACCAGACAACTCAGTAGTCTTATATAAAAGATCTACTTTATTCTACTATACATAAATACTATATGCCCTACAAATCACAATCTCTACACTTCACAATATCTCCAAAACTACTCCAAACTACACCACAATGTACATTAGCAAACATTGCAATTTATAGCCATTGTTAGACACCACCCACCAGTCAGTTTCCACCCAGTGGGTGTGTACATACATCTTGATTGGTTTACATGGATCATCCCATACTTAAGACCAACCCAAGTGTTTCATCACTTTACCTTGACCACTTAATGAGTCTCAGGTGTTTGCAATCTATCACAGGTGTTCTCAATATACCTTCTATAACTTTGTCCTTGGCTCTCAAGGCTTCTTAATTATATTATCTTTTTCACCTGTGTATCTTCCTGATTGCTCCTGCTTAGTCACTTTGACATTCACATACATATTTTTATTTCTATTACTGTATGTCCCATGTTGCTTTTTCCTTAACATAAAAACCAGAGCAACCCATGGGTACCTATGAGTAACAGTCTATCACACCATCTACTAAAATAGTACTTTAATTTACTTTGTAGGCTGCATCCACACTGCAGAAATAATCCAGTTTGACACCACTTTAACTGCCATGGCTCAAGATGATGGAATTCTGGGGTATGTAGTTTTTGTTGGAGAGGTAGCTCTGCTTTGATGCCACAACAAACTACCACTCCCAGAATTCCATCATCTTGAGCCATGGCAGTTAAAGTGATGTCAAACTGAATTATTTCTGCAGAGCAGATGCAGCTTAGTATTACTACACAGGCACTGCAGACATTCTTTGGTAAATGTATTGTCTATATAAAGAAAAGAAATTTGTTTTATTGTCAGATAGCTTTTCTTTGCAAGCAAAAGACTTCAAATATCCTGGATTAATTTAAATTCGCAAAAATATGTTCTTACAAAGAAAAGCAGTCGCTGCTAAAATAGGAAATCAGCAGCATATGGTGTCAGCACAGCTGTAAATACTCTCTGTCATGTTGACAGAGAACCTTCAAAATGTAGACTGATGAGCTGATGAATTTTGGAATCAATGGCTTTAGCAAATCTCTTTCCCCACTTAACTCTGTCAGGTCCTTTTCAGCTAAAGCCAAGAAAAGTTCAACAGAACTATGCCCCACTTACTCTCAGTTTTTTACAACTATTTTTGGCAATGCTGAAAAACAGCTCCTTTTTACAATGACACAGAATTCTTAGTGAAAATATTCACTTATTGATTTGCAATGCCCTCAGTGATAACTGGTACTTATCATCTTAGTGATTACTGACTGAACAGACTGAAGTATGCAGCTAATCCAAGGTTGAGGAATAAGAAACAGTTAGGATTGGGTTTTTTAAAAAGAAGCAGCAGTCAGGGGTAACAAGGATGCTGCATAACATTTTAAAAACATTAATATTTACTTTACTTGATCTGTTAGCAGAAAGGCAAACTATTTCCCCACTAGAATTGCTTGCTTCTAGGCAAAAATCAAAAGTAAAAATGTTGGGGGCTCTCCTACATTTTGGAGAACATGGGTAAGAGAACTTGTTGATAATCAAAAATGTTGGTGTTTAGACTGTGGCAATCTCATGCTGCAGATTTCATATAATTATCTATATTTTCAAATATTTAGAGCTGCCTCACGCACTGTTTACCTATAACTAATTCATCTCCCTCAGCTATACAATAAAAGCATCCATAATGATCTATATTATTTAGATTGTGTTATTCTCCCTGCTGGTTCTCCTTGAACTGTGTTTCTTTCTTTTTCTTTTCTTTTTTGGAATATTTTAATCTATAGGCTTTCAAAAAAAATTGTTCTCTTTAAGAACGTATTTTGAATTGAGTAGTATATCATAAATCCTCTACAAAATAAACTACATTAAACAATTTCATTCTGAAACACTCATATTCAATAGAATAATTTCATTTTCTATATTTTAATCCTTTGAAACTTTCCTCTTGAAACTGTTTTTCCCCCCTCAAATTCATCCAACCCTTGAGAGTTATTCATTATTTACAGAAACTCCCAGTTTCTTGGTGTTTTCATTGACTCATGCTAAAAGAAGCAACATTTCAGCATCTAGTCTTAAACTATTTGTCTGAGATTTAATTGGCCATCACAGGTCTTTACTGGAAAATAAAGCAGTAACCATAATCTGTGCTTGAACTACGTTCACCTGTGCTCTAGAGGTGTCCAAAACAGCATCCAGAATACCAGCAATCTATTGTATATGATGTGAGTACACAGCTACAGTAGCTGACAGTCACTTCAAACGTAAGAGAACATTTCAGTCTCCCAAGACACTTAAGACCTTAAGATGGCAATTCTTGAATAAAATAATTTCAAAGGGAAACTCCATAGTGAAATTATTAAATTAAAAATCACTGAGAAGTTCAACTGTATGAGCTGTACCTTGAGATATGGGTCTTATTCCTCTCCTTTTGAAAATCAGTTTACTAAAGCCAGAAAGTTCTAACAACATTGCTTTTTGCATCATGAGCCTTGATTCTAAATATTTTAAATACATCTAACCCACACATATATTATAGCCTGAATTTACTGTATTTCATTATCCTCTGATATCACTACCAAAAATATTATCTCCCTATACTTGGTTGTACATACACCTGCCATGCAACTCAGAATATGGTTCTGATGAAATGAAGTTACCCAACCATATGCCACATTGAGACAGACTTAAGGTGACTATCACCCTGGAAATTATTTAAAGGGATTGTTTCTGACCCGATATAGTCAGATTTGTTACTGACATGGTACAGTCAGATAGTGGTAACAAAAACTGTGAATATCTCCCAACTGGGATCTTCCAGCAGCAATGCCGTACAAATCAGAAAGATATATAACCTTACTGCTAACATGTTAAAGCTTTCTTATGTCAGGATATTTTGCCATAGATATGCTCCCATAGAAGTAGCATTCCATTCTGGTTTAGGAAGGACTATGTCACAGCCAAAAAGACAAACAAATGGTCCTAGAGCAGATCAAGCCAGAAATCTCCATGGGAAACAAAGTCCAAAACACACTGCAGAAATAATCCAATTTGAGACCGCTTTAATTGCTTGGCTTAGTGCTAGGGAATCCTTGGAAAATGTAGTTCATTGTGGCACCAGAGCTCCCTGACAGAGTAGGCTAAATGTCTCAAAAAACCACAGCTCCCAGAATTCTCTGGCATTGAGCCAGGGCAGTTAAAGCAGTCTCAAATTAGATTATTTCTGCAGTGTGTTTTGGGCCTAGATGACAAAACTGAGGCTGTCGTACTTGGGACACATCATAAGAAGGCACAACGAATTGGAAAGAACGATAATGCTAGGAAAGGTGGAGGGAAGTAGAAAGGGAGGAAGGCCACATGCTAGATGGATGGATTTTATTAAGGAGTTCACAGGTATGCGTTTACAGGAACTAAGCAGAATAGTGGAAGACAGGGAGTCCTGGAGATGTCTCATCTACAGGGTCACATAGATCAAGATCAATTTGAGGGCAGATAACAACCACAAAAATGTCACATCAAACACCAGATATGAATAGGATTTCACTGAAATTTCACACTTGTTTGAACATTACTTTTAAATCTTGGAGAAGAGTGCTGGAGAAAAGTGCTGAGGATACTGTGGACAGCCAAAAGGGCAAACAAATGGGTTCTCAAACAAATCAAGGCTGAACTCTCCATGAAAGCCAGGATGATTAAACTGCGGTTGTCGTGTTTTGGTCACATCATAAAAAGGCATGATTCACTAGAAAAGACAATAATGTTGGGAAAGGCAGAGGGTAAGTAGAAAGAGAGGAAGACCACATGCCAGATGGCCAGACTCAATCAAGGAGGTCATGAGCCTGAATCTGCAAGGCCTAAGAGGACAGGGAAGCTTGGAAACATCTCACCCACAGAGTCACCATGAGTAGAAGTTAACTCAAGGACAGTTAACAACAACAAGGGCAAACCTATAAATGGTTTTCCTGGCAAGATTTATTCAGATGAGGTTTGCCTTTGCCTCCCTTGACACTGAGAGAAAAGTGTGACTTGCCTACAGTCACAAAGTGGGTTTACATGGCTGAGTAGGGATTTGAACCCTGATCTCCAAGATCATAGTCCCAACACTCAAACCATGACACCATGCTGGCTCTCCCCTTCCATTTTTATTCTAGATTAAATCCTTCCTCTTATTATATCCATCAGAGGGCCTTTTCACATTACACAGTTATAGCACTATGACAGCATACCCTCCAAATGTCCCAATTCAGCAGGGACAGTCTATTAATCCTCTGTCATCCCACTTCTTCTGCTGCATTTCAAATGACCTAGTTTCCTCTTCCCACTTCTCCTTTTCTTCCTAGCTTACCTCAGTTGCTACAAACTGAATTCAAAGTACACTCATTCCTCACCATTTGTGGACTTGCTGTCTGAGGTCTCAGTCTTTCACAGATGGCAAGCAGCAAGGGACAAAATGGTGCATGTGCTTGAAGCGCGTGTATAGCACCGCACACAAGAACATGCATCCATTCTAACCAATGGGGCTCCAGTATTTGTGATATTTCCAATTCGCGGTGGGGTGGGGCAGAACACATGAATCGGAAGAGACAACTGTAGTTTTCATTCAATTAATTCAGGAGGGGAAGGAGAGGAAAGGAGGGCATAGAATCAAGTAGGTTCAGGCTAGAGCAGGGGTTGGCAACCTATGGCCCGTGGGCCGCTTCCGGCCCGCAGACCCCCATTTACCGGCCCCCGCAGACCCCTGCCGCCACTGCCGCCACCGCGCATTTTGGTCACCACACAGCCATGCGCATCGCAACCGCCATTTTGTTTTCCAAAATGGTGGCAGCGGCGTGCGGGGCGGCGGCGGCAGCAGCGGCAGCGTGGGGGGTCACGTGCGGTGGTGGGGGTCGCACGTGCGCGCATGAGTACGTGCACCACCATTCCCCCCCCCCAGCCCACTGGAAGGGACGACTTCGAGGGACTGGCCCCCGGCTCAAAAAGGTTGCCTACCCCTGGGCTAGAGCAAACTGCTACTAACCTGCCTGTTCTTCTTCACAAATAACTTTTGCCATCTAGACCACACTCTGATGTTACTGGGCCATGTGTGTCCCAGTTTTCCTCTGTGAAATGTTGGTGTGATGCAATACCACTTGAACTGCCATGGCTGCATCCAATGGGGTCCTGGGATTTGTAGTCTGCTGACTTTAAACCCTCTGGCTTAGAAATCTAGATACCCTGCCTTAAACCCCGACTCCCAGGATACCATAGGACAGGGGTAGGCAACCTTTCCCCTTTAAGGGCCGAGGGACTTCAGCTCCCAGAAGCCACAGCCATGTTGGTCAATAATCCCATGTTGGCCAATAGCTCCTGGGATTCTGGGAGCTGAAGTCCCTCGGCCCTTAAAGGGGAAAGGTTGCCTACCCCTGCCATAGGATGTTGCAATGCTGGTAACAATGGAACCAAAGTGCTACATTGTGTGGTGCGAGAGGGCCCACAGTTTTTGACATAAACAGAATCCATCTCTGGTTGCTTATTATTATTGTTATTATTACAGTTGCCCCTCCCAATTTGTGGGGGATCCGTTTCAGACCCTCCCCCCCGCAAAAATGGTGGCTCGCTAATATTCGAGCCCCATTGAAACTAATGGTGCACGTGCCTGTGGCGTGCATGCAGGACCGTGCACAAATGCGCACAGCCATTTTAAATATAGGCACTTGTTCCTCCCCACGAAGAGCGAGACTGCGGACTCGAAGTCCACAAACGGGGAGGGACAACTGTATATTTATTTATATTTCACCCTTTCCCCAAAACTGGGACTCAGAGTGGGTTACAAGATTACTACTGTACAATTAAAAACATAGAAAAATGTTACATTAAAACAAAATTAAATTATTACAATATTAAAACAGATTGCATATCAAAGAATAAAATATATTTTAAAAATACAAGGGTTTAAAATACATTTAAAAGAATACAAATAGCAATGTAGTTCTTATAAAGACTTTCTATTCAAATTTTTAACAAACTTATAATGCACACTGAAATACATCTTCTCAGAGTACAGAGCAAGTCAGCTCTGTCTTTGATGGGGCTTCCTCCCAAATAACTGCCAAGTTGCCACCTTAATCCATCAGACCCTATTGTTTCCCAGCTTTGAACTGCATCCAGTCAGTTCTACTTCATTTTTCCTTCCTTGTCCTGCTTCAGAAGATCTGTGTGTACATTACCCTTCAAATGTTTTGCTTTAATTAACTGTACATCTTGGGTTCATTTTCTAGAGCTTTTGAATGACATTTTGGAAATGATCTGCCTTGAATAATAGGAACAGTTCCTTTAATTTAGACCCAGATGGGAAAGTCTCTCCAATATGTCAGTGTTGTAGGGCTTGGTTCTTGGTCTCATTGACACCATCCCTCTACCTTTCCTTCTAATTTCCTTTTTGATTCTGAATTTTACTCAGATTATACTTTTAGAACCTTTGGAATGACTAATATTACCCCTAATATTTCTGGCTCTTATTGAGAAGTCATTCTTTTTCTTCTGTCTTCTTTCATTCTTTCTCCTAGCTATAGAAGCACCAGGGCTTTGTTAATATCAGCCAAAGCAATGACTCAAATTATGGTTCATGTTCAGCAGAACTACTCTTTAGCCAGAAGAGGTTTAAAGAGGCCACTATAAGGGCCTATTGGCTTATATCTGTCTATATACAGTGTTCTGGGTCAACAAGTGCCAGCTGGATGGTCCTTCCCTTTCAAACATACATGTAAAGAAACACTGGTGGCAATGCCCAAAACTAAAGATCTTTTGGAAAAAGATTCTCATAACAATTGAAAAGATATTCAAAATTAACTTTGAACTTAGACCAGAAATTATGTTAAATAAGATCCTATCTCATGTAGAAAGGAAACACTGGAGAATTTTACACTATATGATAACAGTGGCAAGACTTTTGGTTGCACAAAAATGGAAAAATAATGAACTTCCTGCATTAGATGATTGGCTGCTAAAATTATCAGAAATGATGGAGATTGATTTTTTGACAGCTCATCTGAATCAGAATGATATGAACGTAATTGAGAAAGAATGGCTTCTGGTAAATGAGTTTTGTAAGAACAGATGGAATTAAACTATAGGTAGAGTAATAAATAGGATGACAGGGAAATAAGATGAACTGTGCATCCCATGAGTATAAAACTTAGTGACTACTGTAGATATATGGGTATATATCAGGGTCGGCAACCTTTTGGGGGGTGGGGCCGGTCCCCCTGTCCCCGATGCCCCCCGGGCCGCAGTGGTGCGCGCACACACTACCAGGAGGGCTCCCTCGACCGCACCGGGCCTCCGAGAGGCCCAGCACAGCCACGGGGGCCCCCCAGGAGGGCTCCCTTGCGGGCCGTGGGGGTCCTCCGGGGCGCCATTTTGGAATCCATGAAAGGCGGCGGCGGCAGCGGCAGCAGAACCGGGCAGGGCCCTGTCCGAAGGCCTCCGTGGGCCTTAGGTTGCCGACCCCTGGTATATATCATAAAAAAACAAAAGAACAGTACATTCAAAGAGATATGGTTGGGAAGAAAGGATGACCCTGCAAGAGACATTGAGGAAGTAGAATTTCAGGGGTAGTGTTTTATGTAGTTAAGCAAATTCTAATGTACATTACTGGAAAGATATGTATATGTTTGAAGAAAAAATAAAGTATATAAACAAACATACATGTAAAGAAACACAAAGAGGAGGACCACTCTATGCAAAGCAGAGGCATACCTCAGTTAACAAAGCTTCTGACAGCAAATCTTTTTAGAATTTTTTTTTTGAAAAGTCCCTTTCCCTCCTCATTCTCTGTCTAACTAGAGGATTTTTAGCAGCATCAGCATTGGGAGGATGGTAAAGGAGGGTTGGCAAAACACAGGACTTTCAGTGTTGGGTTGCAACAGCATGTCTGCAATAAACAATGCAATAAACACAGCCTGAACTGAGTCTGGGAAACAATGAAATTCTGCTCTACCACATCCTTCTGTAGCCATGTGTGTCTGATTACAACAGACAAAGTAAACAACTGCCTCCAGAATCCCATACTGAGCATGCATGTACAGCAAAACAAGAGAGAAAAGAGGATGACAGATCAGCCTGATTCACAGTCCCCCCACCAAAATGGAAATCATCAGCAAAACAGAAGTTGCAGGGGAGGCGGGAGGGGAGTCATCTGTGGATGCCTTTTGGAAAAAGCCTTCAAGTGCCCTCTAGAACTTTCAAGGTTTATTTGACCAAGTTGTTTCATTTCACATGTGCATATTGTTAGTTTTGAATGTTAAAAACTGCTGAAACAAGTTCATCTGCTTTCTTTTTTGTGGTGTAGGAACCTATCCTTATTCTTATAATGCCATTTCTGCCTCTGATACCAAATGTTCTGTTGAAGTAATGTCCAAGAACATATCTACTTTGTTAAGCTGATCTACCTATACATTTTTCCTTCTTGAACAGCTCACCCTCGCCCACACACCTGCCTGTAGAAAAGTGTCTTCTCCCAGTACAATTTGATAGGCTTCTAGACCAGTGGGAAAAAAAAAGTGAGTTATACAAGAAAGAAGTAGGTGCATATCTACCAAGCCACAATTATAGGAAATTGAAGGAGTGTGTGTGTGTGTGTGTGAGAGAGAGAGAGAGAGAGAGCACCTTCAAGTTTCCCATCAATTTATGGTCACCCCATGAATTTCATAGGGTTTTCATAGATATGAAATACTATGATAGTCTTCATAGAATCATAGAGTTGGAAAAGACCCCAAGGGCCATCCAGTCCAACACCCTGCCATGCAGGAACTCAAAATCAAAGTATCCCCGACAGATGGCCATCCAGCCTCTGTTTAAAAACCTCCAGGGAAGGAGACTCCATCACTCTCCGAGGGAGTGTGTTCCATTGTTGAACAGCTCTCACTGTCAGGAAGTGCCTCCTAATGTTGAGCTGGAATCTCTTTTCCTGGAGCTTGCATCCATTGTTCCGGGTCATGTTCTCTGGAGCAGCAGAAAACAAGCTAGAGCCCTCCTCAATATGACATCCCTTCAATTATTTAAACAGGGCTATCATATTCCCTCTCAACTGTCTCTTCTCCAGGCTAAACATACCCAGTTCCCTAAGTCATTCCTCAGAGGGCATGGTTTCCAGACTTTTCATCACTTTAGTCACCCTCCTCTGGACACGCTCCAGTTTTTCAACATCCTTTTTGAATTGTAATGCCCAGAACTGGATAAAGTATTCCAGGTGAGGCCTGACCAAAGCAGAATACAGTGGCACTATCATTTCCCTTGATCTAGATAGTATACTTCTATTGATGCATCCTAAAATCGCATTGGCCTTTTTAGCTGCTGCATCACACTGTTGACTCATGTTCAACTTGTGCTCTACTAGGACTCCTAGATTACTTTCACACGTAGTCTCATTAAGCCAGGTGTTCCCCCATCTTATATCTATGCATTTCATTTTTTTGCCCTGAGTGCAGGACCCTACATTTCTCCATGTTGAAATTCATTTTGTTAGCTTTGGCCCAGCTTTCTAATCTATTAAGGTCATTTTGAATTTTCATCCTGTCTTCTGGGGTATTGGCTATTTCTCCTAATTTGGTGTCATCTGCAAATCTGAGAAGCATACCCCCTATTCTTTCATCCAAGTCATTGATAAAGATGTTGAATAGCACTGGGCCCAGGACAGAACCCTGTGGCACCCCACTGGTCACTTCTCTCCAGGAAGAAGAGGAGCCACTGCTGAGCATCCTTTGGGTTCGGTCAGTCAACCACTTACTAACCCACCTAACAGTTGTATTGTCTAGCCTACATTTTACTATCCTGTTTGCAAGGATATCATGGGGGACCTTGTCAAAAGCCTTACTGAAATCAAGATATGCTGCGTCTACCAATTTCCCTTTATCTACCAAGCTGGTAATTTTATCCAAAAAAGAGATCAGATTAGTGTGGCATGACTTGTTTTTGAGAAACCCATGTTGACTTTTAGTGATTATGGCATTGCCTTCTAAATGTTCACAGACTTTCTGTTTAATGATCTGCTCTAGAATCTTTCCCAGTATTGATGTCAGACTAACTGTGCAATAGTTGTTGGATCCTCTTTTTTCCCCTCTTTGAAGATGGGGACAATGTTTGCCTTCCTCCAGACTGCTGGGATTTCTCCTATTCTCCAGGAATTCTGAAAGATTATTGCCAGTGGCTCTGAGATTACATTTGCCAGTTCTTTTAATATCATTGGATGTAGTTTATCTGGTCCTGGATTCTTAAATTCATTTACATTAACCAGGTATTTATGTGCTATCTCTTTACTTATTCTGTGCTGCATTTCCCCTATTGTTTCCTCTGCTCCATTTTCCTCAGGTTGAGCACCCTTTTCCTTTTGTGAGAAGACTGAGGCAAAGAAGGTGTTGAGTAACTCTGCCTTTTCTCTGTCCCGTTAGAAGTTCTTCATCTTCTCTGTGCAGTGGACCGACCACTTCCTTCGTCTTTCTTTTGCTATGGACGTACCCAAAAAAAGCCCTTCTTATTGTTCTTACCCCCTCTAGCAAGCCTGGGCTCATTCTGTGCTTTGGCTTTCCTAGCTTTACCCCTACATGTGCTATTTGTTTGAATTCTTCTTTAGCAATCTTGCCCCTTTTCCATTTCTTATACATCTCCCATTTAAAACTTAGTGCAGTTAAAAGTTCTTTTGTCATCCAACCCTGCTTCTCGAGACACCTCCCATTTTCCCTTCTCACTGGAACAGTTTGAGATTGTTCCTTCAGTCTCGCCCTTTTGAGAAATTCCCATCCATCTTGGACTCCCTTCTCGTTTAGTATTCCTGAACACGGGATCACTCCCAGTGTTTCCATAGGGTTATTGAAATCAGCTCTTCTAAAGTCTAGAATGAGTGTCTGACTATGCCTGGCTTCTCCTTTCCACTGTATAAGAAACTCCAGGAGAACATGATCACTCCCACCTAAGGATCCCACCACTTACACCCCATTTACCAGGTCATCCCTGTTGGTTAGGATCAGATCTAAAATAGCTGATCCCCTTGTTGCCTCTTCCACCGTTTGGACAAAGAAACTGTCTTTGAGGCAAGTGAGGAATTTGCTAGACCTTGAAGTATTGGCTGAGTTTGACTTCCAGCAAATATCAGGATAGTTGAAATCACCCATCACTACTACATCTCTCCTGAGTGTGTGGTCATCTGTTCTAGAAAGGCATCATCCAATTCCTCAGTCTGACTTGGGGGTCTGTAGGAGACTCCTACAATAACATCCCTGTTGTTTCCTTCCCCTTTAATTTTTATCCAGATGCTCGTCACCCGATTTCCAGGATTTAAGTCCTGGATCTCTTCACAGGTGTAAACATCCCAGATATATAATGCTATTCCTCCTCCTTTCCTGTTTGGCCTATTTCTCCTAAAAAGGTTATACCTCTCTATTTCTACATTCCAGTTGTGAGACTCATCCCATCAGGTTTCAGTGATGCCTATTATATCGTATTTGCTTTGTTGTGCTAGGAGTTCAAGCTCATCTTGTTTATTTCCCATGTTCTGTGCATTAGTGTAGAGACATCTAAGACCATGCTGCCTGTGTGAGGTTTTGCCAGTTCCTTCCTAAAATATAGGAAGGGGAAATCTGTATTGTAACAATGGGTATGCTAGTATCACTCATTTCTTCCAAGAGTTAGGTGGAAGTCAGCATACACATACATATATACTGTAGTGGAAAAAACAAGCTGTAAGCAAATTAACTCACAACAACCAGGGTTCTTAGGCAGAGATGAAGCAAGCAAGGGACCTTAAAATGGTTTAAAAACATAAATTTATTGTTTTGCCGGCAAGTCCCAATGGAATTTGCATTCAGATCATTGGGCCCCTAGCAAAGGGTATTCAGTCTGTTTTATACGCCATCAAACAAAGAAATCCAAACTTTACATTCTATTGGATGCTCAAACTTTAAACATATAGAAATCTTAAGCAATGAGAGTCCAAAGTTCAGAATACATTATAATATGCTTAAGATACCATGTTGTCATGCCAACCACATACCAAAAATCTCTTATCAGTATCTGGGCCCCTCTAACACAGTACAGTGTCTTTTACTTATCACTTGATTTATTATGGCTGTGTTATATATCCAGGCACGTAATGCAGCCTGATGAAGGTTCTTCAAAAGGGTCAGGTTGTAGCATCTCTGCACATTCCTAAAGAGGCCCCCTGCATCCCAGAATCCTCTCTGTGTGGCTGCTTGATACTTGGCATCCTTTTCTACACATAATAGCATACAATTCTAATATAGACAACAGGAATATATAGATTATAGAATTTCTTCTACCTCAATACATATACATACACACACACACACACACACACACACACACACTTTTAAGGACAGTGGTCACTTCACACACAAAAACTGGTTTGATTCCTGACCAAGTCATGTCCAGCTGGTCTTTATTCTAGTTGAACAGCATTCATCTGGTGAAGCAACCCAAAACATAAGCAGTTACTGAGGAGAAGCCAGGAAATCTCCATAGATATCAGAAGAAAAGCAAAACACTCATTCCCAACATGTACCAGAGTGAGAAGAAGGTGGGAGGGATTTGGCACTTGACTGGATCGATGACATCATGCCATGGATAAACCCATGAGCCTGTCCAGCTGAGGCAATGCCAGTAGGTCCAGATGACTCAGGAGCATGCTGAATCCATCATTAGTTCTTTTAACTCTTTCTTCTCCAGTTGCTCTCTTTTTGATAGCCCCCCCCCCCCCACACACACACACACTTTTAAAATACCTTATGCCTCCATCAGGAACACTTCTAAAAGAAACCTCTCTCTGAGATGCACCCAAAGCCTGGTACTGTGAATAGAACACTGGTCTTGTTGTTCTATGCCTTCAAGTCATTTCTAACTTATGGCAACCCTAAGGTGAACCTATCATGGGGTTTTATTGGCAAGATTTGTTCAGATGATGTTTGCCATTGCCTTTCCCTGAGACTGAGAGCATGTGACTTGCCCAAGATCATCCAGTGGGTTTCATGGCAGAGCAGGGAATCAAACCCTGGTCTTCAGACCTGAAGTCAAATATGCTGCCTCTAGAATACTAGTCAAGGAATGGGAAAGCCTCTGTCCTGAGACCAAGTGTGTCAGTAAAGACTATTCCTTATCTGCCATGATATCTGATGTCCACCACACCACTGGAGTCAAGAAGAATTTGTGCTCCTTATTAAGACTTTAATAGAACTCTAGCTTTCTTAAAATGAGATTATATGGAGGGGGGAGATACAGCTTTCCTATAGAATTGCTTCCATTTCCTTGGTCAATATAGCTTCTAATGATGGCC
Source organism: Phrynosoma blainvillii (assembly GCA_026167975.1). NCBI lineage: Eukaryota > Metazoa > Chordata > Lepidosauria > Squamata > Phrynosomatidae > Phrynosoma > Phrynosoma blainvillii. Next base: position 373,116,385 of record JANUYF010000001.1, on the reverse strand, counting down.
ATACTGGATTCAGAGAGGTGTAGTACAAAAAAAAAGGAAAAAGGAAACTTTTCCAAAGTTTGCTTCTAACACAGGCTCTTATCCAGAGCACAGCCACACTGAGCGCACATGTGGAAATTGATGTGGTGCCTGGCCACAGTGAAAGCAACATCAACCACAAACTGGAAAGCCGTTTCCCAGTTACCGTCAGGGGTCTGGTCTGAGCACAGGCCCTCCTGCCTACAGGTATGCTTCCATGTATCACAATTCAATATTGTAAATCTTTCATCATATTTTGTCTCCATGAAGTTGTTCCTATCACTGAACTCTGCACTGCCACATGTTCAAGGACAAGTATCAAACTGCAAACCTGAGTATTAAAAGGGTGTTCCAAATAGCAATCTGGGACCCATTCATACTACGCAATTATTGTGTTTTATTCCACTCTCACTGCCATGGTTCCATCCCTTGGAATTCTGGGGTTTATAGTTAGGCATAGTTAGCTAAGGATTCTAAATACCCCTGCCTAAGCAGCCTGTCCCAGGATTCCATAGGATGGAACTATGGCCGGTAAAGTGGAATAATAGCTCTATAATTGTGTAGTATGAACAGGGCCCTATTTGTCAAACTTAGGGCCTTTGCAGACTATCAGAAATAGTGCAAATTGAGTCCACTTTAACTGCCCTGACTCAGTGCTAGGGAATCATGGGAACTGTAGTTTATTGTGGCACCAGAGCTCTCTGACAGAGAAGGCTCAATGTCTCAGAAAAAAATACAATTCCCATGATTCCCTAGCACTGAGCTAGGGCAGTTAAAGTGGACTCAATTTGCACTATTTCTGGCAGTCTGCAAAGGCCCTTAGTTCAGTGAAGTGGCTCAGATATAGCAATAGCAAGTACATTTCTATACCACTTATCAGTGCACGTAAGCACTCCCTAAGTGGTTTACAAAGTGTAAGCTAATTGCCCCCAACAAGCTGGGCATTCATTTTAGCGACCTCAGAAGGATGCAAACCTGAGTCGAGCCTGAGCCCCTGGCTGGTACTGAACTCACAACCTTATGGTTTGTGAGTGAATGGCTGCAATACAGGCATTTAACCACTGCACCACCAGGGCTCTTAATGTTGTTGTTGTATGTTGTTGTGTGCCTTCAAGTTGTTTCCAACTTATGGCAACCCTAAGGTGAACCTATCGTGAGGTTATTAAACATGTTATTAAATATGTATAGGAATGCACTGCGTTTTTGTTTTTGTTTTTAAAATTAGTCACTGACCACTACAAAAGTCCAGGAATATATATATATATATATATATATATATATACATACATGATCCAGAAATGTAGACATCTGAATTCAATCCATAAAATATTATTCTAAAGATAAAAGCAAAAAGTAAAATGAGATTGCATTCAATATCTGTAATATAATTAACTGCTTCCTAATGGCTAATGTCTTTAAATATATGGCAGCTTTACTTGTTCTCTTGTTGCCTTTTATGGAACTTTTACTTGTTCTCTTTTATGGAAAAGCAAGAACAAATAAAAATAAACAACTCTGTCTTCAAAATATCTGACCAATGTTCACTTTGCTTTAAAATATGAGCAAGTTATTTTTTTCATTCATACCCTTGAGCAGTGGCCAATCAAACAAAATAGGAAAATCTTCCATTAGGTTAAATCTGAAGTGACTGAAGGAAAAAATATATGTAACCTGAAGCATCCCATTTTGTAACAGCATAGATGGCATTACATCCCTCATACTATGGAAAGAAATTTTAAAATGCACAAGGAAAATCTAAAGCCACAGAAAAATAAACAAACACAGGCTACACCAGGCTATAAAAACAATAGCAGATAAACTGTTGTAACATAGGCTCCTTCCTGGTATATGAATACTCAAATCATAGTACAGAACTGTTCCTGTATAGCTTCCTAAAATATTAACTTTGTATTCATAAATAAATAAGCAAAAAGGCATTCTGGATATTAAAAAGACAGAGTTCCCAGCATATAGAGACTTTCTTTGGCACTTGCCAAATTCCGTGGGAGCCAGCATAGTGTAGTTGTTTGAGCATTGGACTAGGACTCTAGAGATCAGAGCTCAATTCTCCACTCAGCCATGGAAAGCTGCTGGGTGACCTTTAGAGAGTCACACACTCTCAGCCCTAGAAAATCCTGTGATAGATTCACCTTAGAATCGCCATCAGTCCAAAATGACTTGAAAGCACACAACAACAGCAAATCGCTCCCTCTACTGATTTTTTTCTTCTTCTTTTAATACTGAAAGACTGGTACACTGTATTTTGAAGTGTGCCTATGTATCAAGAAAAAAACTAATAAGTTAGGGGGTGATGGGGTCAAGAAATATCCTGGGACTAGAAAGGGTGCTCCAAGCATTCTGCTGAGACGAGCAACAAGGGGTGTAGTGAGCAGCAATATGGGTGTTTTTCTTGTGCTCCCTCTGTAATAATAATAATAATAATAATAATAATAAAAAATTTATTTGTATACCGCCCAATGGTTTCCCAATCTGGGCGGTTAACAGCATAAAATTCAATACAAAATATGTCCCTCCCACCCTTAAAACAGTATTGAATAGTTACAGAATAAAATCAGTATATCAATGTATGTTCTGCCTGTTGTTTTTTGTGTGATGTATGGGCCACGGTCTGCTTGGGTGTGTGTTTTGCCTGTTTTATTATTGTGTGCCTACATGTATTTCTCATATGGGGCCAATTGACTGGTTTGGCACCTAGGGCTCAGACCCCCATCTCTGCCTAGTATTCAGTATTTTTTGTCAGATTACAGGTTTCTGAGCTTTCTGTTTGCCTTCTGTGAAATGAGGTTTGGAGGAGAAAGCTGTGGCTTTAAAAGAGTGATATTGAGAAAATAATAATAATTTTTTTATGTTTCTTTTCTTTTTATGAAATAAGTATGATATATGGTTGTTTTGTTTTAATATAAATTAAATAAACAAAAAAATTTAAAAAAAGAAAAGAGTGATATTGTGTTTTGAAACTCATACCTCATTCTGCTTTGTAGCTAGACATCTCAGAAAGCTACTTCTCAGTCATGTATATTCTAACAAACTTTGCCTTCTAATAAGTTTATCTTTAGTTTGTCATAGCCAACATTTTATGGGTGATCAAGGCTTAATGCCACAGATGCCATTTTATGAGCACCCCCGTGTCATTCTTACAAAGATGTGAATGTGCAATTGGGAACCCCTTACTGTGGTAATTGCAAGAATCTAAGACTATGAGCTACATATACCATATTTTTCGCCATATAAGACACACTTTTTCTTCCCCAAAACGGGTGTGGGGAAGTTGGTGCGTCTTATAAGGTGAATATACATCTATACATCTAAGGAACCACCGAGGCCGTGGCTAAAGGGAGGCCTCCTTCCACCTGCTAAGTAGAGGTACCACTGCATTTGGTTAAGAATCTTTTTTTCCTAGATTTTCCTGCTTTAAAATAGGGTGCGTCTTATATGCCGGAGCGTCTTATATAGCGAAAACCTAAAACTGATTACACTAAAAAGAGATAATTAAAGGTAACCAAGTATATTAGACAGTAATCTTCTACACAATTACAGTACTTGGTTATAATAGGCCACTGAGTCCAGCCCACAAATTTGTTGTTGGTTCCTGCCAAGTTGGCTTCAGTTTATGGTGACTCTATGAATGAGAGAGCTGGACAGTGAAGAAAGCTGAGAGGAAAAGAATCAATTCATTTGTTTCTGGATGAGAGTTCTGCAGATGCCATGAATTGCTAAAAAAGACAAACCAATGGATCTGAGAACAAGTCAAGCCTGAACGCTTCTGAAAAGCTGAAAGAACTAAACTGAGACCATTGTACTTTAGACATATAATGAAATAACATGACTCATTATAAAAGACAATAACGACTGGTGAAGTGGAAGGCAGAATAGAGGAAGATTGCATTATAGGTGGAAGGACTCAATCAAGGAAGTCATAGTTCTAAATTTTTAAAAGCTTTGCTAGGCTGGATAACAAAAGTGTCTTGGGAGGTCTTTCATTCATAGGACGTTATCACACGGGGCAAATCTGCTGGTTAATCCACATAAATCCCAAACAAAAACTGGATTTGTGCCTCGCATTTTCACACGACGTCGCACAGAAACTGGAACAGAAAGTGGACAGAAACTGGTGTTATCCGAGACCTTTTGAAATTCGGTAGTTTTGAGGAAATGCAAATGCGAAATTAAGGTAATTTCGCATTTACCGTAATGTGAAAAGCAAATGCACATTTGGAAGCATTTCCCCGCATTTTCCCATGGTTCAGCGGGGTTTCCCATGGGTCATCGAGGCAGCGTCTCCTTATTATGTTTACTTCTGGTTTTGCTTGGGCGACAAACCTGCCGGCCAGACATGAGCCTCTCTGCTTCGTCTTTCTAAATATATCTGTCTTTTACTAGAGATATTGGGCCATGGTTGATGTGGGGTTTGTGAAGGAACACAATTGGGGCCAAAACACGTGGCCAAAGCAATGATGAAACAGGGAAAAGGAAGTGACGAAAACAACATCCACCAGCCGCGGCGAGGGCATTTCTCACTTGTGTGTGAACGTTAAATGCGCTTACTGTAATTTCGCATTTAAGGTAATTACATGTGAAAGCCATTTGCGGAATCAAGGTTTATTTTTGGTTTATTTTCAGGATTTCTCATTTCCACTTTATTATCGCTTTGTGGCCCAAGTGTGATAACGTCCATAGGGTTGCTGTAAGTCAAACAATAGCATTGCGATTAACAATTAACAACAGCATTGTGACTTATCTGGGGACCTACACAGTCAAGGATCTTGTTGGAAACCTTAAATATGTTACAACTCTCTGAAAGAGAGATTCCCCTGATAGGAAGAAGAAGCCTCACCAGGGTTAGGCACAGAAAAAGCAGAAACTAGCATATTGCTTCTTAAGAATAAATTCCTCCCATTACATGGCACAAGGTATCTTGTTACCAGTACCTGTTGCAATGTTGGAAGAAGTAGTTCAATACATTATTCTTTGCGCAAATTGTTTGTTTTGTATTACTTCCTATCATTTTTTTCTTTCTTTTTAAAAGAAGGTCCTGAGTGTTCCACCCACCCGAATGTCATCGGGGTCAAGACTGTGTTCGCTCCACACTGATGTGATGCTACTGTTCAGGTAGGAGCCCGAGCGCCTTATGTCCAGCTCATCTTCATATACCTCTGTGGCAATCTCCTCTCTCAGTGGTGACCTGGCATGCAGGAACTATGTGGGGGAGATAGAATCACTTCCTATCATTTCTGAAGAAAATCATCTGAGGATTGATAAGAGGATTACATAAAGCTCCTGTCAGAAATTAATTCCTGTCAAAATTCCTCTAAAATGACTTTTGAAAAATAACTTTTGAAGGTAACAAGAAACCAGTGTTCCTAACATTAATACAATGATTTGACTCTTGTACACTACATTACTTTTGAAATATAATTTCATGGCACCTTTCTTGTTCCAAAAAGGAAGTAGTTCCAGGCAATTACGTTGCTGATAAGTCTTTACCTCCAGGCCCCCAGAATTCCACAGTGAGCATGGCTAGCAGATAGGCTGGCTGCAAAATTCTGGAATTGACTGTTCAAAGAAAAAACAAAAAAAGGAACTTGTCCAAGCTCTGGCTAAGTGATCAGGCATGGTTTATCTGCAACCAAAGCTGAGTGTTACAAATGTTGAAGATTGCCCAGCCTTAAAGAGCCAAGACTGAAATTTCATGAGACACTTCCAGGGTTTTATTCTTCATTGGTAAACTAGCTAGACTAGACTAACCAACCATAATTCAAAAGATCAACTAACGGTTAGCAACTTATAAAATAGCAGAAATGACATTTTCTATGTAGGCCACACAGTGCTGGGCTGGCATCCATTCCGAGGACATCTGTGTACCTCTCACAGCAGCTGGGACAACTTCCCACTGAGTTTTGGAATCCAGCAAGACTAGAAATGGGGAAGAATTCCTGGCTAATCTTTTTGTTTCAGCTGGGGGTGGAGAGTGCTCAAGCAGAATTAAATGCATATGGCTCTTCCCAATTAAATGCGCTTTTCATCCACAGTAAACATGATAGTTGCTCTTTTTAAAAAAGAAAACAAAAACAAACCCAGCAAAAACTATGCATTAAATTTGCCAAAGCTATGTATAATTTATTACACCCCTTCAATAGTAAATTTAATATCCAAAGAGAATCTCCCTGTGTCAATTCTTTTTTCTTTCCTTTTCTTTCCTTTCCTTTTGTGATATAATGTTACAATCTGCTTTGGTTTTACACCACCTCCGGGCACACCTGGACTCCCAGAGGACCATTTAATTGCTTTCTTTTACCTTTTTGTAAGATATACAGGTTTTTTTAGTCTGCAGAAACTTTTCAGAGTATCCTTTAAGCAGTGAATAAGTAATCTCTCTGGATCAAAACCATAGTGTATTTTAGCAAGGTGCAAGGGCATCCCAGAGTGGTGTAAAAGTTCAGGTGCTGAACTAGGACTCTGAGAGACCAGGGTTTGAATCCATGTTCAGCCACAGAACCATACTGGGTGACCTTGGGCAAGTCACATTTTCTTGATAGTTTTGCTTAAGGGTGCACATAAGTCAGAAAATACTTTAAGGCACACAGCAACAACAAATATAGTGAAGGACTGTGCTCTGTTTAATTTGTTTTTAATTAAAGAAAAACCCAAGTGCATTGAGGCCTGTGACCTCACTGGAATGGAGACATAATGGATTGCAAAGGAGGGGTCCCTGTTGAGATGCAAATGGATTTTAAATTCCCTGGACTTTGACAATCTCCCTATAGCCACATGGCCAGAAGGAGAAGGAGCCTGCCTGCAAAAGATATCCTCCTCACCATATACCTTCTTAACTAAAGACTGAAACAACATGTAGGCATCTAACTAACATCTCCAATTGTTTTTCTCCTGTTTGGTTTGTAACATCTTGCCTGGTGAAGAAGCCCATAGAGCTTTGAAAGCTTGCAACAAGTATGTTGTGCATTTTGGTTGGCCAATAAAGGTATCACTGATGGATTTTTGTTCAAGTGCATTCTTAATTATCATGAAATTATATAGACTTCAGAGGGGATCTCTGTTGTTCATCATCCATCAGTAACTCTCACACATAACCACATTTCATGCTGCCATGCTTGACACACTACTGGTAGTATGTGTATATGTGTGGAAAATATCATTCTACTCACAGCAAAATATTGCAGCTGGAGTGTTGTGAAAATGCCATGTCTCTGCAACCACAGCATAACTTTATAGAAGGATGCCTTGATTTCTCACAATAACTGTGTGAGTAACAACTGTGTGTTTACTGCTCAAAAATATAACCTGGAAGGGCTCAAGTTAATATGAATCCATAAACTCCATGCAATGTCATGCCAATTCCAGCAAAAGTCAACAACACTCCCATACCAGAGGGTTATTTTAGGAATTTAGAGGGCCTTGGATGTGCCTGGTTTAAAACACTTATTCCATCTTAGTTAAGTGGGCCCCAGCTTAGCACTCCAAGTTCCTGACGATACTTTGCTGGCTCTGTGTTCCATTCACTCTGTGCATTCTTATTTACAGAACTCTCCCCTGTTCATTCATTCATTGTAGCTTCTTCCTCTCTCAAGCACTCCCTTAGCCCCAGATTTTCCCAAGCTAAAAACAGGAAAAGAACCACCTTGCTGAACACAATCTTCAAGTACCTTTTAGATTGCCAGATGCTAGAAATTTAAAGACATAGCTGTGTTAGTCTGGAAAATCAGTATGCAAAGGGATCTTGTGTAGCACCTTTGAGGCTAAGGAGATTATCACACTAGCACCTATAATGTTCCAATTTACTCCCAGAAATGCTCTGTAACCTAACGATATGGGAACAGGTGTTACCACATTCGACTAGTAATAGCGCAATGTTAATGTTCCAAGAACGAATGCTATCGTACAGCATTTGCTGTTGTAGAGGTAATGGTGCTCAGGTTCTTCTTAACCACTCCCTTTGTTGCACATGGGTACTGTTATTGGAATGGCCTGAAAGTGATCCTGCTGGCTAAGAACAGAATTTCGGTCTGGGTGCAGGATGAGTACTGAATGAGAATGGGGCTGTGCGATAACATTCATTCCATTCAGTTTACATTCCGTACCCAGACTGTTAGGAAAACGCTGTGCGATAAAGAAAGAAGTTGGTAGTATGAGCTTTTGTAGACTTGAGCCTACTTCCTACTTTCTTCCCCAAGCATGCATCTGAGGAAGTAGGCTCAAGTCTACATACGCTCATGCTACCAATGCCTTTCTTTCAGTTAGGGCCTGTACAGACTGCCAGAAATAATACAGCTTGAGGCCGCTTTAATTGTCCTGGCTCAGTGCTAAGGAATCATGGGAACTGTAGTTTATTGTGGCACCAGAGCTCTCTGACAGAGAAGGCTCAATGTCCCAGAAAAAATACAATTCCCATGATTCTCTAGCACTGAGCCAGAACAGTTAAAGTGGCCTCAAGCTGCATTATTTCTGGCAGTCTGTAAAGGCCCTTAGTCTCAAAGGTGCTACAAGATCCCTTTGCATATATATGCTAGTAACGAGCATGTAAAAATTCAGATTCAGAAACTCTAGTAAGAAAAACGCAGAATGACATAGTAATGGGAAAGATATTGTCAGAAGGCATTCAGGGACACCAACAGCCACTAGATTATCCTATTTATGGGGGGGGGGGGGAATACACCAAAAACCAGCAAATCTGGCACTCAGCTAACAATGGGCGATGTCTCTAATTCCATCACATCGTTCTTTTTTTCTTTTTTTTACCAATACTTGAAACTCTGACTCTTTCAGAAACTGCTCAGACCATTTTAATTAGTAATATCATATTGCCATTCATACTATTCCCATGCTAACAATGGGTTTTAAAATCCAGAAACAGAAAAATTAAGTGGCTCATCCCTTATATGTGTGGCATAAAGCCAGTCAAAAGGCTAGTGAGTGTGGGCTAAGATCAAACAAAAGCTGAAAAGGTAACTGTGTTTGAAGCAACATGTGAAATTTGTTTTAATAGTGGCAACACGAATGAAAACAATGAATGAATAGGGGCATTCTGGCAAGATTAAAGAACACAGCCAAAATCTAGTGCTCACGACAGAAAGGTCAACTCAGCAAGTACAATAATATGATGAGAAAGTTCACTGCAATCTGTAGGTAAACATAGAATGGGAGGAAGATTAACTTTGCTTATGAAGGCTCCTTTTATGTATGAAATTCAATCACAGATTTCCAACATCAAAACAGGGAACTCAGTGCCAGTCTGGAAAAGAAACCAAGTGTGCTCTAAGGTACTGAGGGGCCTGTTAGCAACAGCCTGGGAGAAGAGCACCCCATTCAGGACTGCCCTTTTTCCAAGCAGTCCATTCTGCCTCATCATCTCAATTTTATGGGCCCCACAACAGATCAGTACTCTGTGCCTATGAACATGTTAAATACTAAATGAAATGCTTTGGGATCCCTTTCTTCTGCTTTAGGTTGTAGAGGTATTTTTGTAAATGAAAAATAAGGTATTTTTTGCACAATTTTATTTTCCCCAAACCTACTGATACCTCTCTCCTGTGAATAGGTAATGGAGAATTTGGCTAGATAAAGAACCACAGTTGGATAATGAGTCTTCTAGATTAAAAGGATATAAAAGAGAACTTTGCTATACATACACTGTACCCTCACCTCTAGATCATACTACCAAAGACTAAACCATGACATTCTTCAAACTTTCTTTAAAAGAGGGAAAGGCATTCTTGAAAGACTTTGGTAGATGGGTCAAATACATCTCTAGTCTTGGTCCACCAGATAGTGTCAGGCCTGGGGACCTGTATGTTTTCTCGCTGCTTAGCTACTGCTTTTAATAATAATAATAATAATTTTTATTTATATACCGCCCTATGGCGGAAACAATCCGGGCGGTGAACATAATAAAATGTCATATACAATGAATGCAGTCTAAAACACACCAATCCCCCCTCCCCCCTTAAAAAACTATTAAATCCGATCAAATTAAAACAAATTACAGCTAAAAATTAATAAAATTAATACCCACCAATAAATAACCCTGCTAAAGGGAATTTAACAATTTTTTTTTTTTTTTAGAACAGTCGGTGCAAGTCTTAAGGTCTCAGGCCGGGTGATTTAATCTGGGAAGGCCTGCCGGAAGAGATCCGTCTTGACAGCCCTTTTGAAGCTATCCAAAGATGTTAATTGACGGATCTCATCCGGCAGGCCGTTCCAGAGTCTGGGAACGACAACAGAGAAAGCCCTCTGGGAGGTCCCCACCAGCCTTGTTTTTTGCAACTGCAGTAGGTTCCTCCCAGATGATCGGAGAGCGCGGGGAGGATTATATGGGAGAAGGCGGTCCCTGAGCAAAGCATGTTATTTTTGCACCAGTACTGTATCTGTAAAGTGAAATCAATAACAACCAATTTACAGGACTGAAGTGAGAACAGTAAGTATCTTTACACATTGAAATCCCAATTCTTTAACACAGTGGTTTCCAGTGTTTCATCCTCCATTTGTTTTAGATTTAAGCTTCCAGAAGGCCCAGCCAATTTGGCTAACCATAAGGAATTATGGGAGCTAAAGTCCAAATCACCAGGAGGATGAAAGGTTGGGAACCATTGCAAATAGATTACACCACATTTTCATCAGCACACTTGGGTAATCCAAGAGGAACAGTAATCCAAGGGGAACTATAATCCAGGGATTCTTAAGGTATCTGAGGTGGAGGACTAGCAGGATTCTCCCATCCCCATCCCATGTACAAGAGTGTGTATGTTTTGACCTCAGGCCACCTGTTGACTTATGGCAACCCCATGAATTTGGATTTATTAGGCAAGGAATACTCAGAGATGGTTTGCCACTGCTTGAATATATGCTATAGCTTTTAGTATTTCTTGGCAATCTCTCATTTGAGTACTAACTAGACTTGACCCTGCTTATCTTCAGACAGGGATCTGGTGTCTTCAAGGTGTTTAGCACCATATATGTGCCCATTGACTGCAACTGCTTCTTTCTTTCCTGGAAGCTCACCATGGACCAATAGCTCACAGACAAGCACTGGGCCCCCACTTTGAGAAGCACTGCTATAATCTAAAACCATTAAGAAAGAAAAACACAGTGTATCTTGGCAGCAAAGACTTTTAAACATTCACTATAATACTGATAAACCCATTTTGTTTGCTCAACAAAAAGCTCACATTCCACATGTGGGTTAGTCTGAAACTGCAACTGGAAGAAATGGTGGGATACCCACTGCCAGGCCTCCCCTGTTTCTTTTTTAAAAAGGCACAGGGGCTGACCTGGATTATAACTTCAGCTCTATGGGAAAGAATCAGGGCCCATGCTCTCCCATGCCATTTCCCATGAAAGCTGAAATTCACCCTCAAAGCTGCTCTTTGTTCTATGGGTAAATTATAGTCATCCCTCCAATCTTTCAGCCAGCATTTTCACTTTCTTGCAAGACCTTTTAATCAGATCACTCATTGGAAATACACTCCCTCATTCTATCCATTCAAGCACAACCCATTCAGTTGTTGTTGAACTGCAATCCTTCCCATCATCCCTCACAACAGGCTAAGGCTAAACTGGCTGAAGCTGATAGCAGTTAAATCCAACAACTCTGGTGGTTAGAGCTGGGTTAAGACATACTGAGGTTCTTAACTGGGGTGGGCAACTGTGGCTCTCCAGCTGCTTTTGCAATGCAACTACACTTGGGCGGTAAAAAGGAAATGCACAAATATAGGATGGGTGACACATGGCCTGAAGGCAATACATGCGAAAAGGATCTAGGGTTGGATCTACGGTGGACCACAGGCTGAACATGAATCAGCAAGGTGATGCAGCAGCTAAGAAAGCCAATGCAGTTCTAGGCTACATCAATAGTACAGTGTCTAGATTGAGGCAAGTAACAGTACCACTCTATTCTGCTTTGGTAAGATCTCACCTAGAATATTGTGTCCAGTTCTGAGCACCACAATTCAAGAAGGGTGTGGACAAGCTGGAGCATATCCAGAGGAAAACAACCAAAATGGTAAAAGATCTGGAAACCATGCTCTATGAGGAGTGGCTTAAGGAATTGGGTATGTTCAGCCAGGAGAAGATTTAGGGGTGGCATGATAGCCATATTTAAATATTTGAAGGGATGTCATATTTAGGATAAAGCAAGCTTGTTTTCTGCTGTTCCAGAGATTAGGACACAAAGCAATGGATTCAAGCTACAAGAAAAGAGATTCTACCTAAATATTAGGAAGAACGTCCTGACAGTAAGAACTGTTCAATGGGGGAATGCTGCTTTGAAGAGTGGTAGAGTCTCCTTCTTTGGAGGTTTTTAAACAGAGACTGGATGGCCAATTGATGGGGGTATTTTGACTGTGTATTCCTGCATGGCAGGGGGGTTGGACTAGATAATCCTTGTAGTTTCTTCCAACTCTATGATTCTATTATTCTAACTCCCATACTCTGCATCGATCTTATGCTGGCTAGGGCTGATGGAAGCTGTAGGCCCAAAACATCTGGAAGGCCACAGTTTCCCACCCTTGCTTTAAACTATATTAAACTTACTCAAAATAGGAATCCTATTCTAACAGACACTTCTGTGGATGCTCTTTTTAAAAATGTAGATGCCCCCTCATTATTTGAGGTTCTAAACTGTAACTTGCTTAGCCTGAGCATAAACCTGGCATTGGTTGCACTTTCACCAGTCTTGATATAAAGATTTCAGTTCTGCTGTACAAGTGTCCACATGTGTGCTAGTTCCCTGCCCCCAGCAATATCTAGGATCTCCCTGTACATCTGGAGAACCTCTTTTTCAGACTACAGTTGGCCCTCTGTTTTTGCAGGGGGTCCATTCCAGACCCCCCCCCCCAAAGTATTTACTTTATTTGATTGTAATTTTGTATACTGTTGCTCATTTTATTGGTGTAATCCTGCCTTGATCCGTAGGGAGAGTTGGGAAATATAAATTAATTTTTTTTGTTTATTATTTATAATTTAAAAACGGAGATTTGAAAATATTCAAGTCCCATAGGCTTGAATGGGGGCTCACTCCATTGATTTAAACAGAGGTCGCCCCTCCATGGATATGCAAAACCGTGGACTTCAATCTGAGAGAACGGAGGGGTGACTGTACAGATACTCTGGGTTGGTTGTAATTAAAACGTATTAAAAGAGATATGAAACCTTCACATTATCATTTGAGATTGATTAATCAATAATAATCACCATGTACCTCACTATCTTTACAATACCAATGTGAATTCAAATTGCCACTGCACACATAAAGATGTGAGGGGAGAGAATCCACCAGGGATTCCCCAGAAGGACTAAAAGCACCTGAGATGTGGGTCAGCACCTAGGTGGCAAAACTTGTTGTTGTTATTAACTACCCTGGAGTCAATTTTGACCCCTGGTGACCCTGTGGATGAGACATCTCCAAGACTTCCTATCCTCCTTTGGTCCTGCAACACCTTGATACCTGTGACCTCCCTAATGCACTCCATCCATTTAGCATGCATCCTTCCTCTCTTTCTACTTCCCTCCACCTTTTCCAGAATTATTGTTTTTTCTAAGGCGTCCTCTCTTCCCATGATATGTCCAAAATATGACAGCCTAAGTTTTGTCATTTTGGCTTCCAGGGAGATTTCTGGCTTGATCTTTCTCTAGGACAAAACTGGTGAAGGTTTCAACACAAAATTGCCAATCTGAACAAAATGATAGCTCCTCTTCTCCTATCGCTTTACAGTAAAACATGTTTTACAGCTAAAACTACAGTCCTCCATTTAAAAAAAAGTGCAGTAATAAACATGTGCCTCCTTTGGATGCCCCAGGACTCTTCTGCTGCTTTTGCTGAAAAGAGCTAACCTGGCATATAGATAGGTCTCTCGTGTCACACCTGCCCCTGGTGCTTAAAGGGAAGAAATCGACCTCAAGACTTTTTAGAGAATCTCATCTGGTATTTGGCCTGGGCTTCAAGCTTTGTAGGACTCCTGTCCTCGACATATGTTGAGCTAGGGACAGGCTCTGCTTCGCTCTGGGCCCACAACTCCAGTTCCCAGAATTCCACAGCCTTGAGCCAGGGCAGTTAAAGCGGTGCCAAACCGGGTTATTTCTCCAGTGTGGATGCAGCCAAGTGGAGGCTTGAAAAGACAAAGCCGGGGGGGGGGTTCCCTCCAACAACAGCAACAAAAACAATAACCCACCCACCCCAAATGTTCATCCAGGGCGCCTAGAAACCTTCCCCACAACCCACCGGCCCCCAAAACCCGAGGGACCAGACGGGTCCTCACCGCAAAGGAGGACCAGGCACCGGGGAACGGAGGACGGGCCCAAACCCAAAGCTGCACAGGCTCCTAGAGACGCCAAGGCATGCTCCTTAGTGAAGCCCCCAAATGGAGGACCTTTGGGGAGTCCCTCCTGGGCAGAAGGCTGAAAGGGAGGCCAGGTCCGGGGGAAAGGAGGACCAAGTCTGGTCACCCTGCCCTAAACCCCCACTCGACAAAATGGGGTGTGTGTGTGTGTGTGTGTGAATGGGTGCCTATATAAACGGAACGTAGTGAAACAAATGACAGAACTTGCCCATAGGGAAACCATACTTGCCCATAGGGAACCATTGGAGGATACTTGCCCATAGAGAATCATGGGAAAATACATTATTGTTGTATTTTATATTGTATGTTTTAATTTGTAACTAATTTAATAACTTTTTAAGGGGGGGGGAACTAGATTTTATTTATTGATTTTTGTATTATTTTTAATGTTGTTAGCCGCCCTGATTGGATTACCAAAGGGCGGTATATAAATAAATAAATAATAATAATAATAATAATTATTATTATTATTATTATTACATGCCCATAGGGAATCATTGGAAAATACTTGCCCATAAAGAATCACAGGGAAATACTAGTATTCCCCTATGATTCCCTATGGACATGTATGGCTTCCCTATGGGCAAGCCCTGTCGTTTCTTTTAGTACGTCCCCCTATAAAACCTCTCCTTTTGGTCAGCCCCCACCGACCCTTAAACAGCCACCCCATGAAGTGTGTGTGTGTGTGTGTGTGGTGGGGACACACACACACACACACACACCCATAAGCCTCTCTTCCACGCCTTTCTCTCCCCTCTGCCGCCCCCACCGACCCTAAAAAGACCCCCAGCCCCAGGCCCTTACCATAGTGCTGAGGAAGTCCGCCTCGTTGAGGTCGCCCAGGTCCAAGAAGCCGGAGGCAGGGGCCCCAGGGAAGAGGCGCTCGGCGGCGGGCAAGGAGGGCTCCAGGAGACTGTCCATGGTGGGCGGCCAGGGCAAGGGCCAGGGCCAAGGTCAGGGCAAGGGACCCTTCCTCCTCCTTCCTTCCTTCCTTCCTTCCCGGTCAGCCCCAGGGAGCAGAGGGTGGAGGGACCAGGCAGCCTCCTGCTCCAGGGGGGACCCGGTCAGCCATGGGGCTCTGAGGGCTGCTTTGCCCAGTCCAGGGGGACAAGGAAGGAAGCAAGCAAGGCTGAGGGTCTGGGAAGGGAAGGGAAGGGAAGGGGGGCTTCGGAGAGAAAGGATGCCTGCTTGCTTGCTTGCTTCCTTTCCTGCCTCTCTGCCTTGCCTCTCCTCTTCTCTGCCCAGCTGTCACCGCCGCAGACCCCGCCTCGCCTCCTTTGCATCTATGAATATTTAAAAGCCCAGCAGCCCTGAGAGGCTGAGGAGGAGGAGGAGAGCCCAAATCCCGCCCAGAGCCTCCATTGGGGAGCCCCCACTTGGGCTCAGCCGGAGCAAGGAGGACCAGGGGTTCCCTAGAGCCCAGTGTGGGCAAGAAGCCCCAGAGAGGAGCCATGGCCTCCTCCCTAGCCCCCTAGAGCCCAGTGTGGGCAAGAAGCCCCAGAGAGGAGCCATGGCCTCCTCCCTAGCCCCCTAGAGCCCAGTGTGGGCAAGAAGCCCCAGAGAGGAGCCATGGCCTCCTCCCTAGCCCCCTAGAGCCCAGTGTGGGCAAGAAGCCACAGAGAGGAGCCATGGCCTCCTCCCTAGCCCCCTAGAGCCCAGTGTGGGCAAGAAGCCCCAGAGAGGAGCCATGGCCTCCTCCCTAGCCCCCAAAGGGGGCTAGGGAGGAGGCCATGGCTCCTCTCTGGGGCTTCTTGCCCACACTGGGCTCTAGGGACCCTGGCCACTTTAACGCTCCTCTTGCCCACGAAGGAAAGGCTGGCCGGACACTTTCTCCGTCTTCTTGCCCACACTGGAATCCCCAGGAGTCAAAGGCCTGGCCCTGTTAAGTCTCTCAGATCAGTCTGTGTTAGCACCTTTGGCTCTGCTGAGGGCAACATAGTGCTAGCAGAGAACCTCCCCGAACCTGGGGCACCTTACTAAAGGAAGGTCAAAGGAGAAAGTTCAAAGGCATGAACATAAAAGAAAACAAAAATAACGACCACCGAGGACCTTCACAAGTTCAATGAAGAAATAGAAACAGTAAAAGAATTCCCATACCTGGGGTCAAATATTGATAGAAATGGAGACTCCAGTCAGGAAATCAGAAGAAGACTAAGAATGGAGAGAGTGGCTATGAAAGAACTAGAAAAGATCCTAAAATGCAAAGTTATATAACTCAGCACAAAAGCTAGAACCATACAAGCCATTGTATTCCCTATTACCATGTATGGATGTGAGAGCTGGACAGTTAAGAAAGATGATAGGAAGAAAATCAATGAATTTGTGATAATATGGTGCTGGAGAAGAGTGCTGAGGATCCGATGGACAGCCAAAAGGACAAACAAATGGATCCTAGAGCAGATCAAGCCAGAAGTATCCCTAGAAGCCAAGATGACAAGACTTAGGGGGGAAGCACACGAGTGCTTCCGGGACGCCGCCGGACGGAGCGCCGTGGGACCGCAGCCTCCGCACCGCGGCGCTCCTGCGGCGTCCCTGAAAGGAGCGCAAAAATAGCGCTCCTTTCAGAAGTCAGGGAAAGTGCGCCCTAAACGCGTAGGGCGCACTTTCCCTGACTTTTCCGCCACAGCGTGTGAGGACGCTGCGGCGGGAGGTTGCCCTCGTGTGGCTGCTCCTCCTCTTCCGGGCCTCCAAGACAACTCTATTAGTCGTCTGCCGAGGCCCTTAGATTGTCATACTTTGGACTCATCATGAGAAGGCATGAATCATTGGAAAAGACAATAATGTTAGGAAAGGTGGAGGGAAGTAAAAAGAGAAGAAGGCCACATGCTAGATGGATGGACTTTATTAAAGAGACCACAAATATGAGTTTGCAGGAGCTGGGCAGAGCAGTAGAGGACAGGGGACCCTGGAGATGTCTCATCCATAGGGTCCCATGGGTTGAGATCAACATGAAGATAGTTAATAACAACAACAACAACAAAGCACCTTTCATCTTTGGTCTTGTAGCACCTTTGAGACTCACTGAAAGCAAGATGTTGGCAGCAGGAGCATTCCTAGACTAATGTCTGTTGAAACAATGAAATTGAAAAGGCCAAAAGCAAAAGGTACTCTACATAATTGATATCTATAATTGCTTAAAAGGTAGCAAACAAAAAACAATGTATATAACAAAAGTCTTCAAAACCAATATATATATATATATATATATATATATATAATACAAAAATGAACCATAGTAATAATAGTAAATAGAATAACACAAAATGTACATCAAATAACGTGAACCACATTGATGCAAAATATAATGCAACAGAAAAGAGTGACTGAGAAAGGGAGAGAGGAGATCACAACCTAAAGCTAGGTCAACAGCTGATTAGGGCAAATACACATAGCTCAGTAGCTCACCATTAATCCTAAAATGGTCATTAACCCTATAATGGCTCAAGTTTTAGATCTTGTAAATCTACTTCCTCAGATCCATTTGGTATGGAAAGATATCTTGTAGCACTTTTGAGACTAGCTGAAAGAAAGGCATTTGCTTTTTTTCAATTAGTCTCAAAGGTGCCACAAGATCTCTTTACATACTGGGGTCCCTAGGGAATGTGTGGCACTTTCTGGGTCTCCTTGTCCACACTAGGATCTAGAGAAGGACTGGCCACTCTCTGGGCCTTCTTGCCCACACTGGGATCTAGGGAACCACTGGCCACTTTCTTGATCTCCTTGCCCACACTGGGGTCTAGGAAAGGAGTGGCCACTTTCTGGGTCTCCTTGCCCACCCTGAGGTCTAGGGAACCACTGGCCACTTTCTAGGTCTCCTTGCCCACTGGGCAAGGGAGGTTGCAATGGTAGTGACAACAGGGGCAGGCTGAGCTTTCCTCATGGGCTCCTCCCAGGGAATATTCTAAGTCTTGTCATTAAGAGCATTGATAGAACTTGGATGTTGGTCTTGTGAACCTGTGTAGTATCATGGTTTGAGTGTTTGACTTGGATTTGGGGAGGTCAGGGTTCAAATCCCTGTCCAGCCATGGAAACCCATCGAGTGACCTTGGGCAAGTCACACTTTCTCAGCCTAGAGGGAGGCAATGGCAAACTTTCTCTAAATAATAGTATGTAAAGGGCCTTCCTGGAAAAATTTACTCAGAAGAATTCAGAGGCTTAGCTGTGTTAGTCTGGAATATAAGTAGCAGAGAGATCTTGTAGCACCTTTGAGACTAACTGTGGAAAAGAAGTTGTAGCATATATTTTCGTAGACTTGGCCTACTTCCTCTGAGGCATGGAGGAATTTGTGTTATTCTATTTACCATTATTACTATGGTTCATTTTTGTATCTTTTATATATATTGGTTTTGAAGACTTTTGTTATATACATTGTTTTTTGTTTGTTACCTTTTAAGCAATTATGGATAGTGATTATGTAGAGTATCTTTTGCTTTTGGCCTTTGCATGGATACATGGAGTCCATGTATGGATGCATGGAGAAAGTAACCAAGTCTACAAAAGCTTATGCTACAACTTCTTTCCCATATTCAGTCTCAAAGGTGCTACAAGAACCCTTTGCTGCTGATATTCTGATCCTTTTGTTACTGATAACGGCTATGTTTCTGGATTCCTCTGAATAAATGCCAAGAATGCCTTACAATAGGGTCCCCTAAGTCAGTTTGAAGGCACATAACAACAAACTTTGGCGTTGGTCCACCATCTACCTCAGTTTCAAGGTGGCATGTACCACTTCTTCCAATAAGGCAGCAGCTGAATCTGGTGGCACAAAAACAACATGTTCCCACTCCACCTACTATTGCCTCATAAGCCTCTGACCCCCATTTCTAATGAATACCAAGTGCTGTAGGCTATAATTCAGAGGAAGGAACTGGCAAAACTACCTCTGAATATTCCTTGCCCAAAAAGACCCTATGAAATTCATGGTGTTGACATAACTTGACAAGTGACTTGAAGGTGTGCACATATGTGTGTGCATGCACACACCAACACATACACACACAAGAGGATGGTAATCTTGTCTGGAGTGCTATTTTTTTAATGATCAATTGTTTTTATGTAGGGTTTGTGTGGTCATTCATGGATAATGTACTACAAACAGTAATACGTTAATGGTTAAACACTGCTTGTCAACTGTTTTCAGGCACAAACCTTCTCTCATTGGAGCTTTTAATTTCAGATGTCATGGACTGAACCTGAGATCCTCTACATGCAAACTGTGTGCACTGCCTGTGTTCTTCTTTTACTCTAGTGTTCTTTCATATTAAAAACTGAGCCACTTTATTAAAAAATAAACAGCATTTGCTATTGGAAGATTATTAACATTATTATTCTTTTTTATGATGTTTGTTGAGCAAGATTTCCTTTCCATCATGAGTAAACAGGGGCACTTAAGGAAGAAGAGATGAAACAAATGAATGTTTTTTTTAAACTGAATGCAAAGCAAAAAAGAAGATCTAAGCTATTTTGTGGTAATCTTGAGTTGACAGTGTCAGTTGTACTGTCAATACAGGCGGGCCTATTGCCTGCAGCCTATCTAATAACTCTGTAATTAAAGACTGAGCACTCTTTCTTTCTTTCCTTTAGTTTTAGGGAAATTACAGGGCTTCATAGGGGAGATATTATAGATCCTTGGCCAAGCTCATCCTTTTTTCATATACATCCAGAGAAATCTCTTTGAATAATCTTTTGGAAGAAGCCCATCTTTCTGTAGTACAGAACAGGATTCTATGCCTTGCAAAACATTGCCTGCAGTTACATCTCCCTTTCTTCAAACTACAGGGTAGACATGCCTTGTACAACAGCATCCTTTTCCTCATATACATCCAGAGAAATCTCTTTGAATAATCTTTTGGAAGAAGCCCATCTTTCTGTAGTACAGAACAGGATTCTATGCCTTGCAAAGCATTGCCTGCAGTTACATCTCCCTTTCTTCAAACTGCAGGGTAGACATGCCTTGTACAACAGCAGTCTTGCAGGTGGTTGAGGTGTTGTGAAACTCAAACTCCAGTATTTTTAATTTAAAGTAATATCCATATTAGGATAAATGAATACATTTAGAATCTTGTTAGCAGCTACTTCGTTTTCCCAGACTATTAGCTGTGCCCAGGGCTTAGAAATAATTGGTGAAAAATTAATTCATTCCCTTAATTTGCTAAACTTTTCAGCAACAATTTTTGTTATAAAAAGTAAGTACTTTAATGACTAGAACAATGAGTGACACTGGTTTTACAGTTTCTCATTATGTTAACTTGTTATCTTCTAGCAGTTCCAAATGGTATTTTGAAGTTTAGTGACTTAACAGATTAATGAACAATTTCATAAATTAACATTGTAGGATCAATGAATTAGCTCTCCTTACAAATTTAGCACTGCTGGAACAACTACTAAGGAAGATCAAAGAAGAAAGTGTAAAGGCAGGCTTACTGTTGAACATAAAGAAAACAAAAATAATGGCCACAGAGAACTTACATTCATTCAAACTAGACAATGAGGAAATAGAAATAGTAAAAGAGTTCTCATATCTGGGATCAAACATTGATTGGAATGGGGACTTTTGTTGTCATTAGCTGCCTTCACGTCAATCCCGACCCATGGCGACCCTATGGATGAGACATCTCCAGGCCCCCCTCTCTTCTACTGCTCTGCCCAGCTCCTTCAAACTCATATTCATGGTCTCTTTAATAAAGTCCATCCAACCAGGAAATCAGGAGAAGATTAAGAATGGGGAAGGCAGCTATGAAAGAACTAGAAAAGATCCTAAAATGCAAAGACGTACAACTCAGCACAAAAGTCAGAATCATACAAGCCATCGTATTCCCTGTTACCACGTATGGATGTGAGAGCTGGACAATCAAGAAAGATAGGAGGAAAATCAACTCATTTGCGATGTGGTGCTGGAGAAATAATAATAATAATAATAATAATAATAATAATAATAATAATAATTTTTATTTAATACCCCGCCCCTCTGAGCGCAATCGGGGCGGCTTACATCATAAAATCACAACAAACAATTAAGAATAATTTCCTCCCCCCTCAAAAAATTATTAAACCAATTCCAAATTAAAATAAAGTATAAAAGAGGTGGATTCCTCCATACAAAAAGACAACAATACAAACAAACAACAAACGAAAAGTGCTGGCGATGTATAGGCACTGGCTCATATGAGCCTGGTCACATAAAGGGGAGAATCTCGGAGAGAGATTCTGGAGCCGGGGCTGGAAATTTACTTAATCCGGGAAGGCCTGCCGGAAGAGATCCGTCTTGACAGCTTTCTTGAAGCCGTCAAGTGATGACAATTGACGGATCTCCTCCGGCAGGCCATTCCACAGTTTGGGGGCAACTGAGAATGCCCTCTGGGAGGTTGTCACCAGCCTCGTTTTTTGAGGCTGCAACAGATTCCTCCCGGAGGACCGGAGGGTGCGGGGAGGATTATAGGGGAGGAGGCGGTCCTTGAGATAGTCTGGACCCAAGCCATTTAGGGCTTTAAAGGTAATAACCAACACCTTGTACTGGGTTCGGAAGCTGATAGGCAGCCAGTGGAGGGATTTCAAAACCGGTGTAATATGTTCCCTCCGAGATGTTCCTGAAACAAGTCTGGCTGCCATGTTCTGTACCAGCTGTAATTTCCGAACCAGGCACAAGGGTAGCCCCATGTAGAGTGCATTGCAGAAGTCGAGGTGGGAGGTTACCAACGCGTGCACCACAGTCTCGAGATCCCTTACTTCCAGAAACGGGCGCAGCTGGCGTATCAGCCGAAGCTGATAACAGGCACTCCTGACCGTCGCATTTACCTGATTTGTCATCAGGAGCGGCGAGTCAAGGAGCACCCCCAAGCTGCGAACACAGTCCCTGGAGGAGAGTGTGACCCCATCCAGGACTGGAGGTTGCAACCCAATTCCTGGTTTCGGGGCCGCTACCGTGAGCACCTCCGTCTTGTCTGGATTCAGCTTCAATCTGTTTTTCCTCATCCAGCCCATTACCGCCCTAAGACATTCATTGAGAGAAGAGATGCCATTGGAATTCGAGGCCGACGAACGAGATATGGAGAAATAGATTTGGGTGTCATCAGCGTACTGATAACACCCAGCACCATAGCTCCGTATAATCTCACCCAGCGGCTTCATATAGATGTTAAACAACATCGGGGACAAAATAGCTCCCTGAGGGACACCACAAGTGAGGTCCCTCTTACTGGAGCTACTGTCCCCGAGCAGCACCCTCTGGGACCAACCCGAGAGAAAAGTGCTGACAATCCCATGGACAGCCAAAAGGACTGATCAAGCCAGAGATATCCCTAGAAGCCAAGATGACAAGACAAAGGGCCTTTGCAGACCGCCAGAAATAGTGCACATTAAATTGATGCACTGCCCTGGCTCAGTGCTAAGGAATCATGGGAAATGTATTTTATTGTGGCACCAGAGCTCTCTGACAGAGAAGGCTCAGTGTCCCAGAAAAAAATACAATTCCCATGATTCCCTAGCACTGAGCCAGGGCAGTGCCTCAATTTAATGTGCACTATTTCTGGCAGTCTGCAAAGGCCCTTAGACTGTCATGCTTTGGACACATCTTGAGAATGCATGAATCATTGGAAAAGACAATAATGTTAGGAAGGGTGGAGGAAAATAGAAAGAGAAGAAGGCCACATGCTAGATGGATGGACTTTATTAAAGAGACCACGAATATGTCTTTGCAGGAGCTGGGCAGAGCAGTAGATGACAGAGGGCCTGGAAATGTCTCATCCATAGGATCACCATGCGTTGAGATTGATGTGAAGGCAGTTAACAAAAAAACAAAAAAAATGCAATGTCACAACTAATGTTTTAGACTTCTGGCTGTGCCTTCCTCTAAAGTCTCTAAAATTCTCCATTCCATGCCATTATTCCATTCCTCAATTCCACCCTTCAATATTCATTCAGAATTACATGCATACTACCAACCACCATCCATCTTCATTGGCGCATTTTTGTATTTCCTTCTCTTAATTTTTTCAATTTTTTTTTAATTCTGCAAATTTAGGGTTTCCCAATCCTACTTTTTTGGCACTTTTGGGAGGTTCTGTTTTGCCTAGAGCCAGGAACCTATCTCACTATACTGGTATAATTTTATTTTCCACTTTAACTGCCATGGAAAAGCCTGTGGTATCCTCGTATTTTTAATTTAGGGAGGGCTAATTCTCAGCCAGAGCACTCAGTTAAAATGGAATATAGCACTATTGCAGTGTAGTGTGATAAAGTCACTAGTGTGATGTAGTAGTTTGAGTGCTGGATTAGGATTCTCAAAGACCAGGGCTGAATCCCCACTTGGTTATGGAGAGCCACTGGGTGACCCTGGGAAAATCAATATCTCTTTGAAGAGGAAGACAATGGCAAACCCCTTCTGAACAAATCTTGCCAAGAAAATGCTGTGATAGGTTTGCCTTAGGGGTCACTATAAATTGAAAATGACTTGAAGACACAGAACAACACATTTTGGCCACACGGGTGAATGATATTAAGGTCACTAGGTGATGCCAACCAACTAGGGTTGGCATCACCCAGTGCAGTAACTAATGGTGTCACACACACCCAATTGACCTTTTATTACCACACCATATAGAATCCTTAGTTGTCTGATCTGGCTTTTTTTGGTAGTTCTTATGGCCCTCAGAATCCCAGGAGCAGAAACATGTCTCCCAAACCTGGCACACTTGTTCATCCCCGGGGTAACTAGATGGTTACATTTCCCCCCACAGTGTTTTCTTTTTGCTTTTTGAAAATTATTTCTCGATATTGTAGTTTTATTTATAGTTTCTCATTTTTAACTGTATGTTTTACATTGTTTTAAAATGTTGTTAGTAGTTTAATTTTGTTTTCATTTTGATTTTCTGTATGTTTTAACTATATTTTGTTTTCATTTTTTAAGTTGCTTTGAGTCCCTGTTATTTGAAAAAGGCAGGTCATGAATAAAGGCGTTTAACAAGAACAATGCTCATAGTTCAATCAAACAAAAGGCTTTTCTGCAGGAATCAAGTTTTGAATGATCCGTCTTGTTCTTGCTTTATAAAAACTGGTTCCATTGCATAAAGAAAAGTAGAAGTAATAGCAGCATCTGCTTATTGGTCTTGAAGAAAGATGGATGGATGTGTATACACTGCCCATGGTTGCACACATGCCTTTGTCTCTTCTTAGTCCTCTGCTTGTTTCTTCATCCAATGAAATGTGGTTGCAAGGTCTGAAAGGAGCATGAAGACACATCAGCTGCAAATATGCAACCATTGCATAGCATGAATGGAACTTGAATTGCTTTGCACTAGGAAGTAGTCACTCAGCTCTTTGCCTAGTTTGTTTCATTTCAATCTTGAGTGCCCAAACCCCAGACTGACAGAATAGGCACCTGCCACTTGAACAAGTACTAAATGGATAATTAAGCCATCAACCTATTGCTTTAAGGGTGTCAGCTACAACTCCCATCATCCTTATCCAGCATAGCCCATTGGTCATGCTGGCTAGAGTGATGGATATTGTAATCCAACACATCCATCATTTCGTTTGGGTTGTTTAGTAAGTGTGTGTGCACAAGAACAGATGGAGCAGATTTGCAGTAGACATCTCTCCAAGGGGAAAAATAGGTGAAGGATCTGAAGATGTTTGAACACTCTTCATCACTGCTCCCAGCTTTCAACCACACTGCATAGAAGATGTCTGTATGCTTTTTGATTATCTTCCAAGTGCTGGTTAAAGAACAAGTTGCACTTGGAGCCGGATCCAACTACTTTCCATTTCCTGCTTCCTTGTTCTTCTGTCCCTTTGCCAAGTATACAAAACACCTGTTACAGTGCTCTGGAAACACCAAAGGAAAGAAGGAAAACAGTGACATAATACTCTGTCACTTTTATCTTTTACTATCGGAAGCCATGGGGAACTAAAAGTTGAAAGTTTACAGATGTCTTCAATGCATGCCTTAACAGCTGTTCCTGAGATAATGGTCATATTGCAGTATGAACTCAGAAAATGTTCTATGTAGACAGTGGTATGTTGTTGTTTTTTCAAAATAAGCATGTAAAGCATTTTTCTTTATTGCTTGAATCTCTAGAATTACCTCGAGGGAACCTGGCAGGCAATGTGGAGAGGAAGATATTAATTGCAATCCTGTGTGTAAATACATTCCATGAACTTGATGAACAACCTGAGGCTATGCTGGAAATAAAAGAGAAATTGCAAGCACAGCTTTATATAAAGTTCATACCTGCTTTGGTTCTGATAACAATTTAGATCAGACAAAGGACGTTATCACACGGGGCCTAAAGAAGTCCCATCCCTGTCGCATCCCCGTCCCATTGCGGTTCCTTTTCAATCCAGAACTTACCAGTATACAGAAAGCAGCATCATTCCGGTCGCGGCAAAATGTAATTCCCAAAGAAACCGGCATTCAAAAGAACGGGGATGATGCCGGGTGATGCCGCAAGGGGACGGGGATGCGACGGGGATGCGACGGGGATGGGTGTGACGTCGTGTGAAGACACGGGGAAAGGAAGCGGATTGGGATGGGGATGGGCGGGGTTTCTCTGCGACGTCGTGTGAACACAGGGGAAAAGGAAGCGGATTGGGACGGGGATGCGACGGGGATAGGACTGCTTTAGACCCCGTGTGATAACGTCCTAAGAGAGAGTAGCAAAGAAATCCTATATGCTGATCATGCCCAGGAGTGGGAGTGGGGAGTGGGGAGGGGATATCCACAGCCACTGTGCTAGTAGAATGGTTGCCACATCCTACAGGCCCTCAGCCCACGAGGGTAATGTTGGGGAAAATAGTGCACAATGTAAGACTGTGTGAAAAGGTATCCCAGCAGCAAGACTGTCCTGCCATTTGCACACCAGATAAATCAGTTGCAACTTCAACCTAGGTAGATGTAGCTTGGCTTCAACTACCCATATTTTGGCAGCTTACCATCTGAACTATTGCAATGTGGGGTTAACTTCAGAAACTGACATTCTTCCTAAAACAATGATAGCTGGTGGCTTCCATGCCAGTGGAGTGGTAAATTTGTTCTGGACTTTAAGCTGAACTTTAAAGGAACTATCCAAAATGCAGAAACCTACCAACAAAACAGGTTCCTTTAAATTTCAGAGGAAATTCACAATCCCAATGACTTGGAAGCCACCAGTTGCCACTGTCCAAAATAGAGCAAGTAGAATACTAACTAGAACAGCATGGTTTGACCATATTGTCTATGCTTTGTCAGTCCTACTAAATCTCTCTCCATTTCTGTGTCCACTTAGCCTTAAATGTTAAACCTCTGAATCACTTGGAGCCAAGTTATCTGAAAATCTACTTTCTCTTGTAGAACATAAGATCTAACTCAAAGTTTCTATTTGGAGTAACCCCACTGAATGAAATGAAGCAAATGACTACCAGGTCATTTGCTTATCCATACTGGCCCCACACTATTGAAAACCCACAAAGGCTCACCTGGCACAAAGTCTTTGGGCTTTTTAGTACTAGGTGAAGCACCTTTCTGTTCATTTACCCCTTTTAAATAACAGGAAGTTTGTGCTCTCTGCTTTAAAAATATGTCTGAGTGCTCTGAATCTTGGTTTCCTGTTGCATTTTATGCAGCTTTTGATTTGATGGTTTTATCCTTTATTCTATATTCAAACTGTTTAGATTTCATTTGCTGTAAGCTGTCCAGAGAATCAATATAAGAGACTGCAGACAGATGTAAAGAAAAATAATAATAAAGAAAGAAAATAAAAGAATAAAAACCTTAAAACATATCTGTGATGTCCCAATAGGCCTTATCTGTGGAGGTTACTGGATAAACCAGAGTAGATGGGGGCAGTAGTCCAATCTGTCCACTTATCCATAGTAAATTGCTATCACTACCTATTGAACTTCACTGTACAGCATAGTAGGCTCTCCTTAAACATACTTTACTGTAAAAGAAAGGACATTGTGTTAGTTATATTACTCTGAGACCCACTCAGGGTCCAAGACTAGAACACAGCAAATATATGAACACAGTGTATCATTTATTTAGGGCACATAACAATCATGAACATGGGGCCATTCATGGAAGGGATTTTTCTTTCTTTTTGCCTAATATATAGTCCCAACATACTGAACTCCCCTTTCCACTAGTTCTCCTTCACCATCGCTCTGTTTTCCCCTTCTTTTTAGCCACCTCTGTCTCTTAACTGTTGTGCTCCTCCTTCTCTCATTCATTCTTACTTAACAATTAATGGTTTCTCTGAAGGATTCCCATGCACTTTATTGAAATGAGAACACAGTCCCCTGAACTTGTGAAAGAGGCAATGTTTTCAGAATTCCATGGAGGGAAATCATGACATCCAAACAGGCTTAACTTTGTACATTCTACCATGTAAAAGAGAGAGACTATGGGCCTTTGCAGACTGCTAGAAATAGTGCAAATTGAGTCCACTTTAAGGGTTAGGGTTAGGGAATCATGGGAACTGTATTTTATTGTGGCACCAGAGCTCTCTGACATAGAAGGCTCAATGTCTCAGAAAAAAAACCAATTCCCATGATTCCCTAGCACTAACCCTAACCCTAAAAGTGGACTCAATTTGCACTACTTCTGGCAGTCTGCAAAGGCCCTATGGCTGGCGTTCTATCAGTGGCATACACAGGCATAAGTCTTGTGCATGTTGTTGTTTTGTTGTTGTGGATGTCAGACTTGCCTCCCTCCCTCTGCAACGACCCTTTCTTGGACTTACTGTTGAGCCACTGCATCTTACCCCATGACCATTCCATGCCTGGTGGAGTTGGACAGGGATTAGAAAAGCATCTGGTTATGTCCCTGCAGCCACATGTGAAATGATTACTTCATTTGCTGAGATCTTTGGAGGACCCCAGTGGACATCGCCATGGGGAAGTAGGCTACAGCAGTTCCATGCAAGTTTGGGGGTGCTGACTGACCCATGTGGAGCTAAGCTATGCCATACAGGATTCTGGTCCATGTGTGGTGTAATAAGCAGGCTATATTCTTTCACAGCTCTCTTTTCCTAGGAAAGCATGACAAGGTTGATTTTTTTAAAACAAAAAGCTGGATACCACAGAACACTACCAAAGTAAAAAGAGTGGCAATTTACTCATGTTTCATCATCCTCCCAATTCAAATAACCTTGTTTTAGCTTTATTCCCTAGCAGCCTCACCCAATGATGGGTAATTATAGACTTTCACTTGAGACAAAGTAGAGGAAACCTTCATTAGAAATTCATCTTTCAAAGAGAACTCCCAAAACAATGTCTGTGGAAGCATGCCAGACCCATTCATCAAAAGAAAGCTTGTGTTTATGGTTTTTAAAAAGTGTTAACAAGATTGCATAGTGCCACTTTTTAGAAGTTGTTTGGCTGCTGCACCAGGACAAGGAAGGACTTTGGGAGAATTATAGTACTTTCTTTTAGTAAAAAAGACAGTATTCTTTTTTTTATTCTTTCTCATTTATTCTTCCAATGTGAGATGCACCAGGACTATACCATGGCTTGGGCACAGTGATATATGCCTTAATTACATTCTGACTGGACTACTGTAATGCACTCTACATAGGTCTGCCTTTTAAGATTGTTCAGAAACTTCGACTGGTCTAAGGAATTGCAGCCAGTTTATTAATAGGTGCCAGTTACAAGGGAGCACACAATTCCCTCCCTTGTTTCAACAGCTCCACTGGCTGCCAGTCTGTTTGCAGACACTATTCAAAGTGGTGGTTTTGACCTATAAAGCCCTATACAGCTAAAGTCCAGGCTATTTGAAGGACTGTATCTTCCCATATGAGCCTGCCCAAGGTCTAAGATCTGCAGGGGAAGCAGCTTCATTTATATACCACTTCATATCATGCTATGGGATGTCTAAGAGGTTTACAACTGTAAGCTCATTGCCCCCCAACAGTGGGTACTCATTTTAGCGACCTCGGAAGGATGCAGGCCTGAGTCTAGCCTGAGCCCTGGCTAGTATTGAACTCACAACCTTGTGGTCTATATGAGTGAGTGGCTGCAGTACAGGCATTTAACCACTGTGCCACCAGGGCTCTTCTGTCTATCCTGCTGTCTTCACAGGCATGGCTGGTGGAAATACAGAAGCAGTCTGCTCACACACTTTGGAACGCCCTCTCTAGGAAAGTTAAGATGGCTCCACTGTTTTTCTTACACCAAGAGGTTAAGACTTTTGTTTACCAGCAAACTTTTGGAAACCAATTTTAACAAAAAATGACTTTTATGGTTGTTGTTGTTGTTAACTGCCCTAGAGTCAGACCTGACTCATGGCAACCCTGTGGATGAGACATCTCAAATACCCCCTGTCATCCACTACTTTGCTAAGTTCCTGCGAATCTATGCCCTTGACCTCTCTGATTGAGTCTATTCATCAGGTGTGCTGTCTTCCTCTCTTTCTGTTACCCTTTTCTTTTCCTAGCATTATTGTCTTTTTAAATCAGTCATGCCTTTTCAACTTGTGGCCAAAGTATGACAGTCTCGATTTGATCATCTTGGCTTCCGAGGAAACTTCTGACTTTATCTGCTCAAGAACCTATTTGTTGTTGTTGTTTTGGCTGTCCACAGTATCCTCAACACTTTTCTCCAGCACCACATTTCGCATGCATTGATCTTCCTCTTATCTGCCTTCTTCATGTCCAGCTTTCACATTCATACATGGTGATTGGGAATACAATGGTTAACATGATTCTGACTTTGGTGCTCAGTTGTATAGGATCTTTAGGATCCTGTCTAGTTCTGTCATAGCTGCCCATCCCAACCCTAGTCTTCTTATTTCTTCACTACAGTCCCCATTCTGATCAATGTTTGATCCTAAGTATGGGAACTCTTTAACTATTTTGATTTCTTCATTGTAAAGATTGTATTTGTGTAAATCCTCTGTAGTCATTATTTTGTTTTCCATATGTTCATCATCAAGCCTGCTGCTGTATTATTTTTAATCTGTATTAAAGTAAGATTTTAATTGGTTTTAATTCTATTGGTATTTAATACTGTTTTAACATTGATTTTGTATGTTTTTTAACTTTCTATATGTTTTATTATATTCCATCTTTTTGTAAGCCACTTTGAGTCCCAGGCTGGGAGAAAGGGAAATATAAATAAAGGGATGGATGGATGGATGGAGATACAACCAGCAAAGCATTCCCATGGCCAATGCATGCCCAATCTGGGAGGTAAATAGTACAGAAGTGAAAAATACAGA
This sequence comes from Phrynosoma blainvillii, assembly GCA_026167975.1. Taxonomy (NCBI): domain Eukaryota; kingdom Metazoa; phylum Chordata; class Lepidosauria; order Squamata; family Phrynosomatidae; genus Phrynosoma; species Phrynosoma blainvillii. The sequence goes on along the minus strand of JANUYF010000001.1, from coordinate 373,085,806 downwards.
AGCATGTAAAAAACAGGTGGGCCTCCATCACTCATGAAGACATCAGTGAAGTCCAGTCACTATTATTTCACATTTCACTGGCGTTCCACAGGTGTCTGTTGTATATCAGAAGTGTACTTTGTATATTTTACAATGACGATGATTAGGTAGAATAAAAGACCTGGCTCTGAAAGACAATTCTGAATGTAATGAAAGGGTAGCAAATTTTGATTACAGTCAGCCCTCCTTATCCAGAGAGTCAAGCACCTACGGCTTGAAAACATTTTAAAAAATATACATTGCTGAAAGCAAATCTTGATTTTTGCTGTTTTATATAAGGGGCACCATTTTACTATGTCATTATATTTAATGAGACTTGAATATTTTGGTATTCACAAGGGGTCCTGGAACCAAACCTCAGCAGATATCAAGAGCCTAGTGTATTACTATTATTATTATTATTAATGCTGTGTAGAATGTGACGGGAACTTGTGAGATTGTATGCCTCAAGGATCAAAATAACCTAGTCTTGGCCTGAAATCTGGTGCTAGTGCTACCTAAAGTAGACCCACTGAATCAATGTGTTGACTCATAATTCAACAATTCATTAGTTGGGACTGATCAACAGGATTCCAGCCCTTGAATTAGATGGTGGCATCTGCTAGACCATGGGAAAGTTCTTTTTTTAGCCACTATAACTCTCAAAACACACTAAAGACCCTTCTTGCTGGGGTATTCTGAGCATTGTCACCCAAAATGTAACATTCCCAACCTCTGGCATTTTGATGCACCACTTCAGGCAGCAAAATGTCCTGGGCCAAACTTGATTCCATCATGACAGTGGGGCTTCTGTCACACTTGCAGCTTTCCAGCAACCAGATCTTCAGCATGGGAGTGTACCGTCATTGTTTAAAAATGTAGAGTTGGAAGGGGGGGGGGGAATCAAACATTAGCTAGTTACACTAAGATCTCCAAAAACACTTCTCATAGATTATTAAGGAATAATCATGTAAATCATTATGTATCACTTTCTGCTGTAAGCAATCTCTCACCACCATACAATCCCCTTTAGTCATATGAAATAAACCAGGATGCTTTAGTCATATGAAATAAACCAGGATGCTCAAATCAAGCCAAGAAGGGGACTGTAGTGCTTAGCAGTCTGATAATGAGAGAAGCTTCCTTCCTGACCTAAAATATGATGAATATTTACAGCTGGGTAGACTGAAATGAAAACAAGAAAACAACCCCCTTCCCCTGAGAACATGCTCAGGAAAAAAAAGCCAAAGTTATGTTACTCAACCTGCTTTCAGTATTATTCGTCCTAGGTGAATAGAAGTGAAAATAACCTTTCTGCTTATGAAGAGCACTATAATCCAGCATAGGGTCCAATTTGTGGAAGAGGACAAGGACATTTTCAGTTGTCTCTATCCCCACAGCCACCACTCAGCCGAGAAGGGAAACACCAGTAATGCATTGCAAATGTTCAGCAGCACATGAAGCTGCAAGGGGGAGGAAAATGTTGGGTCTCTGCTCTGTCAGGAGCATCCATGAGAAGAGCCATGTTCAGAGGTATTTCTCTCAGTGAGAGCAAACTCAGGATCCCAGTTGACAGCTTTTTGAAATTTAAGGATTTGGAAACATACTGAGCTATTCACAGACTGGTCCAGTCCATGCACAAACTGATAATGCACTAGGGATGGAAAGTACATTTGTTATTGTTCACTCCCAGGCTGAAAAACAGTAGGGAAAAACTTATCAAGAAGAATAATAGATCAGCAGGAACTCTATACAATATCTAGTATTCAAGCATCCCAAAGGGCTTCAGAGGGATTATTCTGCAGAGAAAAACATGTGGTTTTTGCATTTTAAAAATGTGTTTTTCTCCACAGAGTCATTCTTCTACCGCACTTTGAGACATTCAAATAGGAAGAATACTGTGTAGAAGTATTTGTGTTTTTTCCTCTAGCAGAAAGAAAACTACCATAATTATTTGCTCTCTCATGTCAAGATGAAATAGACAAAGATTTACATCCTTGGTCTGCACAGCTAAGCCATGGACATGCTGCATACACTCATCAACACAACTGTTAAATCAGTTTCCAGGGAAGTAATCAAAATTAGCTAGCATGATAACATGATTGAACATTGGACTATCTTTGGAAACCAAGGTTGGAATCCCTGCTCAGCCATGGAAACCCACTGGGTGATCTTGGGCAAGTCACATCTCTCATCCTCAGAAGAAGACAAAGGTAAATCCCCTCTGAACAAATCTTTCCAAGAAACCCCCATGGTACATTTGCTTTAGAGTTGCCATAAGATGGAAATGACTTGAAGGCACACATCAACAAACAACAACAATCAAGTTATCCCACAGCAAAAAATAAAGTAAATTGAGAGGCTTGTGGCTCCTAAAGGATGCATTTTTTATAGTGTCATTTTTCATAGACTAGAATCCACTTCATCACAATGTGTTATTCTCAACTGGTAGGTGTAAAGAACACCCATTCTCTAGGTTCTTGAAATTTTACATTCTGCTACAATTGCACTCCATTAATATTGCAGGGGAATTGTGCTTCAGTGTGTCTACATTAAGCACTTTGTACATCAGGGTGGGCAACTGTGCTGGATTGGGGTCCAATGTTTTAACCCAGGAGCCTATGGGGACCACACACACTGTCAAAAGTGAAGAACAAACCAATTGAGAAATGATCAGAAGTCTACTAGAGGGTTTTTTTTGGGGGGGGATAGCTTTTTGATAGTACAGGGGGACCGTGCAACCAATTTAAAAGGGGAATTGCCACATCTGGAGGCTTAAAGCAGTGAACCTTTTTTTGGCCATAGAAGGGGCAATCTAGGGAGTCTAGCTGACAGCCTCAATAACTGTGCCCACCTCTGTATTTGTAGAAATTCTTAGAAGCGAAAATTGTAAACAATTGACTTAAATGACATAAAACAGAAAAATTATGGTCTGTGGGAATGCTGCGGATGTAAAAATTATGATCTGTGGGAATTCTTACTAAGGATGTAAAACTTAAGCCAAGTGCCATTCACATAACATTAATTTGTAGTAAAATACTCTGCTCAGCATTGCTAAATTAATTAGCATCTCTACTAGCACAAGAAATAACCATCAAGGCAGTGTGGATGGAATTATACCTTCAAGTCTGTCTCTCTGTTTATCTATAATGCTTATATGTTTTGTTGTTAATGCATATTTTTCAACAAAGGCAACATTCAAGTCAACAGTGGAGTATCCTGGAAGAGTGAAATTATTTGTTTGGCAACTTCAGCATTCCAAAATGCTGCAGCCCAGTGCACACATAACTCCCTTGTTGAAACAGTTTTAATGCCTGTTGCTCCATTTCCAAACAGAATTCAAAGTGTGTGGGTTATGATAAGGCCCTATACAACTTGGGTCTAGACCAGGGGTTCCAAAATCTGGGAGTTCCAAAATGGCGCCCCCCATGCGCACATGCATGCACACAATGGTGGCCATTGTGTGCATGTGTGCAGGCGCAAGCGCAGGCGCAAGCGCACAAGCGCCGGCCTCCGGCGCCATTCCCCCCCCCCCCAGCCCCCAGCAACAAAAAGTTGCCAACCCCTGGTCTAGACTATCCAAAAGACTCTGCCTTTATAAGACTGCTCAGATTTTAAGATCTTCAGTGGAAAGCTTTCTCTTGATACCACTACCACCACCACAGGCACATTTACTGAGAACACAAAAGAGAGCCTTTTCAGTGGCTGCTCCCAGGTTGTGGAATTCACTCCCACAAGAGGATTAGTTGCCCCCCTCTATCCTCTCTTTCACTTGGCAGGAAAATACCATTATCTCAAGGTTCATGTGGCAGAAAAGGCTTTTAATGTGGCTGTGCTTTTATCTTTTCTGCTATGTTTTCAATATGTTTTAAACTTTTTTAACTTCATGTTTTTTAAAAGAAATATTTGTTTAACTTAAAAGGAGGAAGTAAGCAGGAGGAGAAAGAAATGTGACAGCAACTTTGTTTAACTTTGTTTTTTTAAAAAATTCATTAATAGTTTTTAGATGTAGATTATTTTTAATTGCTTGTATGCTGCCTTGGGTCCTGTGCAAGGAGAAAGTCAGGATATAAAGTAAATACATAAATACACAAATAATAGCTCTCATTGTGTTTGAATTTTGCCATTTCTGATGTCTGAATATGTCAGTTTGTTCCTTTGTTTAGACACTGACCTGTTTATTCTGTGTAGAAAACAAAAAAAAGCCTTGATGACTGGACATATATTGTGATGGAAGATTATACTGGGCAAACTTCTGGATCATGTCATTAAATCCTGTAATAGTACAGTGGTTCCTCCACATTCACTGGGGTTATGGGTGAAGGAGCCCCACGAATGTGGAAAAACCACAAATTTAAAACAACAACAACACACCATTATTCTTTTTACCCAAGAGAACCTCTCTCTAAGAATCTCCAGGTCCTCCAGTGCAACTCTATGACCAACATCTGCCAGAGATTGATCATAGTACCATGCTGGAGGACCTACAAATGACTAGGAAAGTGTTTCTCTAGGAACTCCTAGGTTCTCCAACACAACTCTATCATCAATGTCTGGCAGAGTAGCACTAGAAGACCTAAAGATTCAGAGAGAGGACATATTAATCAAAACTGCAAATAATCAAATCCGCAAAAGTCAAAGCCGCAAATGCTCTTTCCAGAGGGGGTATGGCAACAGAGTTGGCATCTTGGTCAATATTTGTTCCTATGTAATACAGCTCTATTGTTGCTGATGAGTAACAATTTTAGGGCCTGAACAGACTGCCAGAAATAATACAGCTTGAGACCACTTTAACTGCCCTGGTTCAATGCTACAGAATCATGGGAACTGTAGTTTTTTTCTGAGGCATTGAGCCTTCTCTGTCAGAGAGCTCTGGTGCCATAGTGAACTACAGTTCTCATGATTCCCTAACACTGAGCCAGGGCAGTTAAAGTGGTCTCAAGCTGGATTATTTCTAGCAGTCTGTTCAGGTCCATGGAATACACATCCCTGTCCTCCAACAGAAGAAAACAGTCAGGGAGTTCAGAAGGAATAGCCAGTAGGTTGCCACTTCCATTCCCCCAGTCTCCAAATTTCTAGCATTGCAGTAACTTATAAATTCCATCATGTCTTGACCCCAGTGGTTGGCAAGAAGAACCCTTCCTTCCAGATTCCAACTGTGACTGCTCTGGCCTTTGAGGGAGAGAAGAGCAGCCAGCATCTGCTGGACTTAATCTCTTGCCATTCTCTTTTCCTTGTGTGACCTGTATTACTTAGATTATAAGCCTGAGAGCAGAGAACTGTCAAATTAATGATTTGTAACACATTCTGGGAGATTTTTTGGCTGAAAGGTGGGATATTAAATACCCTAAATAGAAGAAAGGTTTGTTTAATTTCAAAGGAGGAAGGACGGGAGAGTGAAAAAAGAAAAAGAACTGCAACATTTTTGTTTAATTGTGTGTGTGTGTGTGTGTGTGTGTGTGTGTGTGTTTTAAAAAATCATTAATAGTTTTTTTAGCTGTAGCTTGTTTTTAATTGCTTATAAGCTGTCCTGGGTCCTGTGCAAGGAGAAAGTCAGGATATCAAGTAAATATATAAATACACAAATACAGTTGCCCCTCCATTTTTGTGGGGGATGTGTTCCAGAACAACCCCCCCCCCCATGAAAACGAAAACTCTAAAATATTCAAGCCCCATTGGCTTGAATGGCCCTGTGCTCCTGTGCACACCATTTTAACCAATGGGGCTTGCTGATCCATGAACGACCATGACCACGGACTCAAAGTCTGGGAAAACGGGGAGGGGGAGTGCAACTGTAATAGCTCCCATTGTGTTTGAATTTTGCCATCTCTTTCACTTTAAAACTTCAGCTAAAGATTTAAAAATACAGTTTAAGCATCCTGTGAAAAGGGGCAGGCAAAGTTACTGAGAGAATATGAACACAGCAAATATAAGAGTCTGGGGGCAAACAATTTTCAAACCCTCACCCTCTACAATGCTAAAATGTTGGGACTGAAAGAAAATTGCATTGGGGCAGAACTCTTATTGGGGGGCACTGCCCTCATTTTGCCCCACCACCACCACCACTGCTGCCCCACCCCTGGTGGATGACATATTTGGCACCACCCTGTTGCTATGTCTGAGAAAGCAACAAAACAAGAAAGCTCTGAAGTGCCCTGAGAAAGAGTCTTCCCTCAAAGTGCACAAGACACATTGAACTGCATATCTTTAATGCACCGTGAAGGTTTCCCCTCTGCCTCTGCTTCTGTTGCTTTCCCTGCTGGTGCTTTCTTTCTCTCCTTCCTACAGAGCCCTAGGAAATGGGCTTCCTTCCATTATGTCTTTCAACAACACCTGGACAGGTAGGCACGGCAGAGATTAGGAAGTTCAGCCAGATCTTCATTTGTGGGTAATACACAATGACTAGATTTTAATATTCTTTTCTCACTTCACTGAGGGAGCAGGGAGAAAGGTTTTTAACCTTCTGGCCTTTCCGTTTCAAGATGTTGACATTTCCATTTGGTCTTTCCTCTGATGCAGAGTTCTGACGTCAGGGGGGCATTTAATAGCTTGCAGTGTGTCTGACTCACTCAGCATCAGGGTGGGGGATCCATAGACTGTCGTGTGTCCTTCTCTCTTTTACATCCCTTGTTAGGGCAGTTTTTAAATAAATATATGCATACATAGCATGAAATCTGATTCACAACTTGAGAGGCCGGGCAGCTCAGTTCAGGCTCTAATAGGCTTCACCATGGCAACAGATTTTACAGGCATACTTGAAATGTCACTATTACAGCAAGCCCTTATCATTGTTCCTTGTCTGTCAGTCACAGCAGCATCTTTTCCTGGTAGAAACACATCAAACCAATCCAGTCACAAGCCACACCGGGCTCAATGAAATCTTGCTACACACTGGAGTTCAGGCTATATTTTCTAAATTAAGCCAAGCTGAAATAATGTCCTGTCCTATTTGATTTGCTTACTACAAGCAAGCTGTGAAGCTGAGGGTTAGTTTAGTTACCCTTACAGGAAAGTATACCAAATGTTCCTTTTTCAAAAAAAAAAAAATCTGCTGATTTTGCCTACAGAACTCCAAAGCTTGCAATATGAAGAAAAAATTGTAGCTTGCTTGGGCAGGTTTAAACTAGCCACAAGTGGCTGTTTTCACCTTGATCCTCCATCCAGCCTAGTTTTTAGCTAAAACATCATGCTAAGTCCTTGACCTTTAAAATTATTTAAATGAAATCAGAAATGCAAGCAAGCAATAGCTTCCAGGGGACAAATGTAGCAACTATATATCAGGGAAAGGAAAGCTCTCTCTTCTTTTTATGTAAATTATCACTGTGTTTGAAGCTGCTGGGATCCACTCAGAATGAGCACACATTCTAGTCTATAATCTGTAATAACAAAAAAGATTGCATGCATGGGCATGACTATGGTCTGTCTACAACATAGCTCCATGTGTGATACCTACCAACCTCAGATTTTACATGGATCTTAAGAAGGAAATCCTGGTGTGGGCATCTCAGGGCTATTTTGTTTTTAACAAATGAAAATTTAATGGCTATTTAATGAAAATTTGTCTAGGAGCACTAGTAGGGAAGGATCTCAGCAATCCAGCTAATGGCTATTTCTGAATTGGGCCTACGTTGACCAGACTGGATTTTATTTATTGCATTTTGTCTGTAACAAGCATGGGCTTTGGACCTCAGTAAAGCCTTGAAGCTTCAGTGTTTGGGGAAAATGTTGATCAGTTTAGGTAACTACAGTTAGGAAAATCTATTCAATTTAAAAACATGATTTTTTGACTTCTGGTGGATAATGGCATCCGATTGAGTAATCCCCAAGTGTGCATGCTGGGGAATACTCGGAACAATGAGGTAAAGGGTTGATGATAACAATTTGAAATCAACCTGAAAAGGATCCTTCGGGTACGAAGAATCTGAGACTCCTGACTGAGGGTCCATTCCTGCCCTTTGAGACATCAGAGCCCTGGATGCTGAGGGATCCAGGGCAAGATGGATTGAGGGAAATAAGGGACCAGAGAGGAAGACTACCTTGTCAATCCTGTTTCATCAATAAACGACCCGGACGCTACCAACTTTTAAATACCAAAGAGATCTGTAAGTCTGCCTAGCAGGGGAAAGATCCCCAATCACTGATCATGGGAAAATCTCCACTATAGATACTCATAGAACTATAAAGATTTAATGAAAATATAATGAAAATGCATATTTCCTTGAAACAATCCTGTAGTTATTTAAAATTGGAAAGACTGTCCGCATAAAGTTAAAGGAAAGACTCAATGAGAAAGAAATGTTAGGTTTTGATGGGATATATAGTCAATGTTAAAATGTTGAAATGTAAAGATGTGTGTCTGTATTTTTCCATGCTGTGAAAATTTGTTTTCTGAGGCCAGAGTCGCAATTATCAGCCACAGGTGTGTTATAGTCTAAACAAGCTAGCTAACAAGCTGAAAGTCTATGAGAAACAGTTTTATTTACAAAAGAGGTTTTCATCAACAAGGGATGTTTTGGGAACTGCAGTCACATGGTGTAATATGGAAATTAAAGGTTGGGCTAACACACGTCATGTAACTTCAACCAATCAGTCTGTAAGGGCTACACCCAAAGGGGTGGAGAAATGTGGGCTGAGAGTTGTGATTCTGAAAAGTTTCTCACTTCTTCTTTAATCTTTAAGCTGAATGGACTAATTAAAACATATTTTTGCTGATGCTGAAGCTAGACTAACTTTAACCATGTAGCAGCTAAGCTTTGTTCCTGTTTAGCCATTCTGGCTAAAGTGAAGATGTTATTATTATTATTATTTGTTTTTGCTCATGCTGATTTTGCAATAAAGAAAGCTTGCATGAAGTTCTGGATTTCTTGGTGACTTGACTTCAAAGACTGTAAGCTGTATATTCATCATCAACACATGTTTCAACAAGAAATAATACTGGAAATAGAAGAAAGGAGAACAGAGGGAAGTTTGAAGATCAGCCAAACCAGAGGATCTAATCCCCCCCCCTCCCCATGATCGTTTATATTGGTGGCTAAGGTGGAGCTTTAGAGACAGCATAATACATAACTTACCCCCTCCGAATTGAACGCGAGGCTCTAGGGACGCTGGTGAAGGAATGGTTGGAATGGACCACTGAGAAGGAGACCAGCTGACTGCGTGGATTGTTGCCTCTTTGGGCCGTTGGGTTAGAGAGATGGCTGGGGGAGAAGAGAGGCAGCCAAAGAGACAGAGTGATTGCGGTCCCCTGTCAATTCGCCTCTTCTTTTTCCCTTTGTTGGGGAGTCAGTGGGGAAAGGAGAGAAGAGAGAGGTGGCCAAGGAGCAGCGTGGGTGGTGATTCCTCGCAAACCCATACCACATCTGTTGGCAAGCCAGCTGGGGGAGAGAGAGATGGCTGAGGAAGCGGCGAGAATTGTGGCCTTCTGTGAGCCTGACCCTCAGGAGAGAGAGTTGGAGAGGCAGAGAGACAACTGGAGAAGCACCATGGATGGAGAACTCATTTGTGTCGGCTTCTTCTTTGGCGGGGAGACAGGATGAGCAGTGAAAGAGTGGGAGACAGAGGTAAAAGAGAAGAAACTGAGTTAGAACCTCTGAGAGAGGCGAGGGGATACCTGGAGGATGGTCCTCACGGAGGGTTTGGATTTGAGGAGAGGGGGGAAAGGGGGGAAAGAGCCTTGGGAAGGAGAGGGTGGATAAATGTGTGTGAAAAGAAGACGGAGGGCTCTTTAAGAAAAGATAATAACTGGAGATAAGACAAGAGGGGGGAAATAGGAAGGGAAGAGAATTCTGGGTATGGTAGTTTTTTCTTTAAGGTGGAAGTGAGCTACTGAGGAATTGAAAGTTGGAAAACGAAAAATAGATAGTGGACTCTAGTGGCCAAAAGGTAAAAAGAAGAATACAGTGGGATATAGATAAAAAGGGAGAATGTAGATATTGTTATAAACAGATACCACTCACCTCTTGTGAAGACAATTACTTAATTTCTAGAGGGTACTGGAATACAGACTGGGGAGTTCCAGCTGATAACCTGTGATTGAAAAATCAGTGGTATTTATTAAAATAGAAAATAATTGGAGATATATCACCAGATTTGGACAACTAATTGTATTTTGGAAACAAAATCTTAAAAAAACCAAAATAACAAAATAAAAAAAATGTTAAAAAAAACAATTTAAACAAACAAACAAAATGGCAATGAGTTTGAGAAGCCAAACCTTCAAAAACAATACAAGCAAATCACAATCACAACTTCAATTCATAAGAAGGCCATCTTTAGAGCAGCAAAGAACAGAACCCTCAAATCAAGGAAATCAGGAAATTAAGGATGGATTTGAGACAGGAAATGAAAGATTTCAAAGCAAAAATTCGTCAGGAGGTCAGGACAGAATTAAATGAAATAAACTAGACTGTGGAAAAGTTAGCAAGCAAAATGACCATAACAAAACAAAAAGTTAAATTGTTAGAAGAAAAGGCAAAGATAGCAGAAGAAGAATTTCATAAACTAAAATTAAAGAGAGAAGAGAATCTAGATGAGAAAGCACAATGGGAACAGAGACTTAGAGAGAGGTGTGTCAAGATTTGAGGATTTCCCAAAGTTAGAGGAGAGGACTTAATGAAGAAATTTCTTCCAAAATTAGCGGCATTTCTGGAAAAATAAAAAAAATTGAATTGAAGATAGACAGGATCTTCAGGCTAAATTCCAAAATAGCAAGGCAAAGGGAACTACCTTGAGATATTATTATATATTTTGTAAGAAAACAGATGAGAGACAGCTTACTGAGAAGACATAGCAAATCCCCATTGGAAATTGATGGAAGAGAGCTCCAGATTTTTAAAGATATACCCATGAGGATCCTCCATAAAAGGAAAGATTACACCTTTTTAACAACCCTATTAAAAGATCATGAAATCACTTACAGATGGTTACAACCAGAGGGTTTGTCATTTTGGTTAAATAATGGAAGGATCATAATTAAATCTAGATTATTTGGAAAGAAGGGGAAGAAAAGGAAGGAAAGACAGAGAAGAGAGGAAAGAAGAGATGACACAAAGGAGAAATGAAGATGGAATGGATGATCCAGAACAAACAGAAACACACTGTCAACAGAGACTGGAGCGACAAGAGAGGGAAAGACTGAGATCATTAACACTAGAAGAATTAAAATTCTTAGAAGAACATCAGGAACAGGGGTTAGAAGGAGATCTGATTTGTCTAATAAGATCAAATGAAGAGGAAGAGGATGAAGAGCAAGAAGAAGAACCAGACTTAGAATGGGATCCAGAACACTATAAATTGAAAGGAAATTAATTAAACGTATCAAGAACAAAAACAGACAAAAAAGTCCCAAAATGATAAATCAATTTAGGTATCTAACATGGAACGTAAAAGGCCTAAACTCCCCTCAGAAAATGAGGAAAATATTTCATCATTTACAGAAGAAAAAAATTAGACATAATTTGCCTTCAAGAAACACATATCAAAGTAAAGGATAGGAAATATTTTAAAAAATCATAGATTAGGGAAAGAATTTATTTTGGCAGCAAAAGATAAAAAGAAAAAAGGAGGGATATTATTTGTAAATAAAAGATTTGAAATAAAAGAAATTCTCAATGCACTAAAGGAAGATATATAATAGTAGAATTGAAGAATCAATTAGGAAAAATTCTATTAGTTGGAGTATATGCTCCTACTGAGAGGAGAAATAAATTCTATAAAAAAACTCCAACAACAAATAGAGGAACTGAATTATGATAATATAATAGCAATGGGGGATTGGAATGGGGTTATCAACCCCACAGTAGATAGGACTTCAGAAAAAAAGATTAAAATAAATCAGGGAAAACTGCCCAAGTTTTTTTCAAAATGTTAGATAGATTGAACATCAGAGATGTATGGAGAAACAAATACAAGGAAAAAAAGGAATTTACTTTCTTCTCGAATGTCCATAACTCCTGGGCAAGACTGGATATGTTCTTTATTTCAATACATATGCTTAAAATGGTTGATGAAATAGAATCACTCCCGAAAATCTGGTCTGATCATAATCCGGTGCTAATGGTACTTAAAAACAATACTAAATCCTATAGATGGCAGTTGAATGAATATTTATTGCATAGTGAAAATGTAGTGAAGGAAGCAAAAAAACAAATTTCTTCTTTGAAGACAATTTGGATAAAGGAGTACCCACTCACACAGTCTGGGATGCAGCTAAAGCCTTTATAAGAGGCTACTTTATTCAAAAAAATTGAAATGAAAAGGAAAAAACAGGAGAAAATTAGAAAATTAGAGGAGGAAATAAGTATAGGGGAGGAGTATCTAAAAAGACATTTAAATGATAAAAAAGAAATAAAAGGATTACAGAAACAAATATCAATAATTACAATGGAGGAACTAGAAAGCAAATTAAAATACATTAGACAAAAGAATTTTGAGCAGGCAAATAAACCTGGGAAACTATTAGCATATGAATTAAAAAAAGAGAAAGAGAAAAAAATTATTACTCAGTTGAACTATAAAGGAGAGAACATTACAGATCAAAAGAAAATAAAAGAAGCCTTTCTTAGTTTCTTCTCAGACTTGGCAAGTGAAAAGGGTACTAAAGAAGAAAATATTGATGAATATTTAAGAAATCAAACTATTAAGAAAATACCTGAACAACAAGACGAACTATTAAATAAACTAATAATGACAGAGAGATTCTATCGAGTATTCAAAAATGTAAATTGGGGAAAGCACCCGATTCAGATGGCTTGGGAGCAGAATTCTATAAAACATTTAAAGAACAACTAGTCTTCCCCTTACAAAGAGTGTTCAATGGAATTTTAAAGGAAGGAGTCCCTAAAATAATGGACATTCACTAATGTTATTTTGATCCCAAAAGAAAATAAGGATATTTTAGATCCAAAAAATTACAGGCCAATCGCTTTGTTAAATAGCGACTATAAAAATTTTGCAAATATATTATCAGAACACCTTAAAAAAAAGTGTTACTTAATTGGATTAATGAAGACCAAGCAGGATTTTTACCAAAAAGACATATGAAAGAACTGTACATAACTTGATCAAGTATCGTGGAAAGAACATAGATAAAAAGTGGCCTTGATTTTTATAGACGTGGAAAAGGCATTTGACAAGATAAACTGGAAATTTATTTTTAAAGTTAGAAAATGAACATAGGTGCAAACTATATGAAATGGATAAAAAGCATTTACAAAAACCAGGAAGTGGCATTAATAATTAATGGAGAACCAACAAAAAAATTACAAAATACAGAAAGGAGTCAGACAAGGATGCCCCCTGTCACCCTTGCTTTTTATAACCACCTCGGAAATCCTAAACAATGCAATCAGGGAAAACTGAAAAACTGAAGGGGTAAAGATAAAGAAATCTGAATTTAAGGTACGGGCCTTTGCTGATGATATATTGATATCGTTAGCAAACTCAAGTGAGAACACTGGGACTCTTATGGAAGCAATTCAAAAATACTGTTTAGCTTCAGGATTATCCATAAATAAAAATAAAACGGCAGTGTTAGTAATGAATGCACTGGAGTAAGAAACAAAGAATAAAAGAGATGACAAATTCCCAAATAGTAAAGAAAACAAAATATCTAGGAATTACGATTACTATAAAAAACTCTGACCTATTTAAAAACTATTATGAATTAAAATGGAAAGAGATTTTAAAAAAGATTTAAAGAAGTGGGAAGATATAGGTCTCTCGTGGATGGGGAAAATATCAGCTGTCAAAATGTCCATTTTACCTAAAATGATTTTTCTATTGTAAAATCTCCCAATAATTACAAATGATAAACCCTTCAAAACATGGCATAAGGACATTTCAAAATTCTTATGGTCTGGGAAAAAACTCAGAGTAAAACTCAAAATACTGCAAGACGAGACAATTAGGGGTGGATTAGCATTACCTAATCTAAAAACCTATTACTATGCCTGTACAATGGATTGGATAGTAGATTGGATGAAATTGGAAAACAAAAGGTTACTACAACTAGAGAGTATTGGCAACAGATATGGTTGGCATGGATATTTGTTTTACAAAAAAAATAAAAGTAGATAAAAGTTTCAATGACCATTACATAAGAAAATCCCTCCTACATATTTGGTTAAAATTAAAACCAAGGTTATGTAAAGGAGTACCTAAATGGGATTCAATAAATGAAGTGTTTTTTAATAGAACAAAATTAAGCAAACAGAAATGGGTTACATATGAGGACCTATTAAAAGGAAAAGAGATGGAATTAAAATCTTTGGATCAATTAAGGGAAGAAGGGCTAAAATGTACTTGGTTCACTTATTATCAGATAAAAGAAAGATTTGGCTTGGATAAAAAATGAAATAACATACAAGAAGCAGACCAGGGATTAGAAAAGATAGTTAAGTCAGAGGAAAAATCACAGGATATATATATATATATATATTTAATAAACTACTATTAACAATAGAATTGGAAGATGAAAGGATTAAATCTCAGATGATAAGATGGGTACAAGATGTGGCATATTTGATAAGCTTAGAACAATGGGAGAAAACCCGGACAAGAAGATTAAAATATACCCTAAGCTATAATTTGAAAGAAAATTTCTATAAAATGCTATATAGATGGTACCTGACCCCTTTTAAATTGGCAAAAATTTATAAAAGCGAGAAAAACAAATGTTGGAAATGTGAAAAAGATCTTGGCACTTTCTACCACATGTGGTGGAATTGCACATTGGCAAGAAAATTCTGGGATGAAATACATAAAATAATAAAAAATATTAAAATTTAAAATTAAAAAAGATCCGGTGAGATATCTATTAAGTATCAATCAATCAAGAAGAACACACTGAACGTGAATACGGCCCACTTATATTTTATATGACCACAACAGCAAGAATTACCTATGCTTCTAAATGAAAAGGAAAGACAATACCGGAGATAAATGATTGGATTAGGAAAATTTATGATTTAATGGAAAATGATAAATTGACACAGGCAATACAGAAAAAAACCAAAGAATTTGAAAAAACTTGCACACCTTTTATTGTATATTTAAAACAAATATGGGGACAACATTGGGTATTAGGATTGGAATGTTAAGCTAACATAGGAGGGTTGCAGACTGCCAGAAATAGTGCAAATTGAGTCCACTTTTAGGGTTAGGGTTAGTGCTAGGGAATCATGAGAATTGTTTTTTTTCTGAGACATTGAGCCTTCTTTGTCAGAGAGCTCTGTTGCCACAATAAACTACAGTTCCCATGATTCCCTAACCCAAACCCTAACCCTAAAAGTGGACTCAATTTGCACTATTTCTGGCAGTCTGTAACCCCCTATAGTATATTATAGAGAGAACTATAACTTTTGCTTGATTAGATAAGATATTCCCCAAATAGAAGTGGGAATGTTAAGTTAGGGTTTACCTATGAGTTATGGTTGGATAATGGTTATATATCTGTATAGTTTCTACTTTTACTTTATATATGGTATATTTTTTGTTTTATTGGCAATGCTACTTATATCAGTTAGGAGATATGATATATACATGTATGATCCTTACTTTTAGGCAACTTGAAGCCTCTGTTTAAGGGAGAGATGTTAGAAGGCTGCAAGCTACAGGAGGATAGAGCTGGTAGTCACACGTGATTTGACTTGCATGCCATAAACTGGCATGCTGCCCTTGGGTGTAGTTGAATATTAAAACCCAAATCCCAGCATGGAAATGACATTTGCACAGTATCAGTACTCTAAATCCCCACTGTGTCTGTCTGGAAAGGCAATGGGGCAAACAAATGGCATTTGCACAGTATCAGCACTTTATATCTTCATTGTATTCAGCCTGGGGTGGCAATGGGTCAAACATCTGCCCATTTTCTTGAATTTCCATTGGGCAAATACAGTATGTCAATTTGATACACCCTCTGATTTCTAGTGTGGACAGACATCCTCAGGAATGGGAGAAGCGTGTTTGTGTATATTGTTCACATTCCCATTTCTGAGTTCAGTAAAGTGTAATGAATACAATGGCCTGGAAAGCAAAAGAATGCAATGTCTACCTTTATCAAGGGTAGGATTCTTGAGGTCCATAGGCCACATGAAGCACCAAATGGCTTTTCTGTGGGCTACACCTCCAACACTGAAGTTCCTCCCACTGGAAAAAAAGTCATTTTTAAAAATAGAAATTCAATTCCTGAAAGCCTACCAGAGGTGCAACTTTACTTTAGAACAAGGTACAGAGCTGTCCTACACTATGTTTTGCCTACCTACTCCCATTTGTTGTTATTGTTAACTACTGAGTTGATCTGGACTCATGGTGACCCTATGGATGAGACATCTCCAAGACCCTCTGTCCTCCACTGCTCTGCTTAATTCCTGCAAACTCATACCCGTGACCTCCTTAATGGAGTCCATCCATCTAGCATGTGGCCTTCCTCTCTTCCTACTTCCCTCCACGTTCCAGTGAGTCCTCCCTTCTCATGATGTGTCCAAAGTACGATAGCCTCAGTTTAATCATCTAGGCTTCCAGAGAGGTTTACGGCTTAATCTACTCTAGGGCCCATTTGTTTGTCTTTTTGGCTGTCCTCAGCACTCTTCTCCAGCACCACATCTCAAATGAGTTGTTTTTCTTCCTATCATTTTTCTTAACTGTCCAGCTCTCACATCCATACATGGTAATACGGAATACAATGGCTTGTATGATTCTGACTTTTGTGCTGAATTGTATATCTTTGCATTTTAGGATCTTTGCTAGTTCTTTCATAGCCACCCTCCCCATTCTTAGGGGCTGTACAGATGGGCAAAAAGAGGTGCTTTCAGGCTGACTTTGAGGCATGGCGTTTAGATGACACATGCCTAAAAGCCGGCAGGAAAGAGCCTTCTAGGTGCCGCATACCAGGAAAAGCCACTCCAAAAAGGAGCAGCTTTTTCCTGCTTCTTCTGGAAAGATGTTCAACTTTGTATGTGCATATGTAAGCAGCGACACCAGTGCATCAGAAAAAGGGTGCCGGAGATTTAAAACGGCCGTATAAATGCACTGCTACATGTGCGGCGGAAATTGAGTTGGCGATCCAGAGCATGCTCCCTATGATGCAGGCTTTAATTTAAAGTGCCCTATGCTTTCAGGTGTGGATACACCACTCCAGCTGCACTTTAATATTAGTACCCTAACCCTAACCCTAATTGTAACCGTACGCATGCGCCCTAGCAACTATTCTCTATTATGACAATAAATTCCGTTGCATGTACATTTACTGTCAGCATGCACAGTAGTTTGCATGAAAGAGGCTTTTGTGACCTCTTCTGTGCAGGAGTGCAGGTGTGCATAAGACCTGCACACCACTTCCTGGCTTGATGAGGGGGGGGCTCCTGGAGTAAAGTTCGTCTGTGTGTCCTGTTGACCATATCCCTTGCATGACCACAAGCTACATGTATCAAGTCTGTCCACACAAACCTCCCTTGCATGTACTTCTCCCCTCCACCCTGATCTGTGTGGGACATATTTTGTGGAGGATGACGGAATAGGTGTCTTTTTAGTTGACAAACTCATTCCTCCATCCCAAGGGTGACGGAATCAGACAGTGGCACCTGTCTACAGCACCCACTATTTGGGGGAAGCCGAGGCCAGTGAATCCTTGCATGATATGTGGGTGTATGACAGGTCCTGTGCAAGTGCGCAGGGATGCTGAACATCAGTCACCTTTGTACAGACAAAATGACAGACTGTATGCCACCCTATGACATGTTCTGTGCAGGTGCACAGGAATGCCAAATTTCAGTCACCTTTTACACAGAGAGTGACAGACTGTATACCAGCCTATGACATGTTCTGCGCAAGTGCGCAGCTGTGCAGGGATATTGTCCTGTGCATGTGCACATGTGTCTGAGAGAATGGGGAAAACATTAAAGCAGCTGCTGCCAGCCCATGCAGTTGCTCCGTCTCCCTTCGTGGCGTCCTCAGGGCCAGCGGTGCAGTTGGCGGGGCTTCAATATGGCTTCGGAAAAGCTACATTGACTGCCCCCCAGTGTGGTTGCTCCATCTCCATTTAGGGCATCCTTGGGGCAGGCGGTGCGGTTGCTGCAGTTTAGGGAAAAGGCAGCTTCATGTCACATTTTCCTGCCCATCTGTCCAGCCCCTTAGCTTTCTTCTGATTTCCTGACTGCAGTCCCCAATTCTATCAATGTTTGATCCCAGGTATGGGAATTCTTTTACTATTTCTATTTCTTCATTGTCTAGGTTGATCTTGTGAAAGTCCTCGGTGGTCATTATTTTTGTTTTCTTTCTGCCTAAGCATCCGCATTCCTCGGCCCCATGGTGCAGCTTCGCTACCCCAGGAAGGAGTGCTAAAATAGCGCTCCTTCCACAAATCGCCGAAGGTGTGCCGCAAAGGGCTGCCGGTGCACCTTCGGCGCCTTTTCCGCTGCAGTGTGTGTGGACGCTGTGGGGGATAAGCATCCTCGGAGCACCAGACGTGTGGAGGGTCCGGCGCTCCAAAGATGTCTTTGGGAAGGGGTTGGGGTGCTCAGCATGCGGTTGCCCCTCCCCTTCCTTGCCCTGAAGATGGCGCTTTATGCCGTCTGCTTCCCCCCTTTATCCTCAACAGTAAGCTTACCTTTACACTTTTTTTAAAATCTTCCTTAGCAGGTGTTCCAGGTCTGCGAGGTTTTCTGCTAGTACTATGGCATCATCAGCATATTTTAGATTGTTGATATTCCTTCCTCCTATTTTCACTCCTCCTTCTTCTATGTCCGAGTCTGTTTTTCTTATAATATGTCCTGCATACAAGTTGAACAGATAGGATGAAAGGATGTAGCCTTGTCTGACACCTTTGCTAACTGGGAACCATTCTGTTTTTCCGTGTTCTGTTCTGACAATAGCCTCTTGTCCTGAGTACAGATTCTTCATCAGGACTATCAGATGTGTTGGCACTCCCATGTCTTTAAGGGCATTCCATACCTTTTCATGATCTATGCAGTCAAAGGCTTTGGTATAGTCTATAAAGTATATGCTGATTTTCTTTTGGAATTCCACACCCATGCAAAATATTTTATAAAACCAGAAATTAATTTCTTCTAGCCTATTTTTTGGTTGGCCATGGGGTGGGGATTACAATTAGGTTATCTGGCACTGGTGTGTCTGAGGTGATATAGAGGATTGAAAACTGGCTCCTGGATCTTCAGAGTTTACTGACTCTCATCTATGCATTCAGAACATTCTTCATCTTTCAGTTCACAACAATGAAGATATCACTTGTACATGTTGCATACCCTCCAAGTGTCCCAATTTGACAGGGACAGTCTGATTAATCCTCTCTTGTCTCACTTTTCAATACTAACTATTAAAAAGTCCCTGCTTCTCTCTCCTCCTCTCACTCTCCCCCTTTAACCTCAGTTTACTTCAGTTGCTGTAAACTGAGTTTGAAATGCAAAAGTAGTCACACACAGTTAATGAAGCAGTAGAAAAAGGACAGAAGGATGCAGAATGTTGCCCTTCCCAAAATCAAAGTGCTGCAGCTTCTCCTAACTTGTGTGTTCTTCCTCATTAATATTTTTTTCCATTTGACCAGTTGCTTGGTCCCAGTTCAATGTGTCCCAGTTTTCATCTGGAAAATGTTGGAGGGTACGGTGTTGCCTCTGAACATTTGTACAAGTGCACAGAAGTGCAACTCTGTTCTGGAAAAGCACATGTACTTATCAAAGTCTACAGAGACATAGCTGTGTTAGTCTGGAATATCAATATACAGAAGGATCTTGTATCACCTTTGAGGCTAACTGATCTGAGTCTAATTTTTGATCAAGCTCACATTTTTATTCTGTAAAGAGTTCTTCACTCTCACTGTGATTTTGGTTTTTGATTATTCTAGTAAAAATAACATTTTAAAAAATCTCCTGGGTCTAGAGATGAAAAGCAGTGTGGTATAAGGCAAAAAGGATTGATCCACAATGACTCTTAAACCTAAATTACTTACTCTTTGAATGTGGTTTAGGACTTTTAAACTAGCGTTTCAAGAAGGTGGGGAATGAGAGGCAAGCGGCCCTCCTAAACCAGTGGCATTTGTACTAGGAAGGGTTGACCCACAGAGATGCCACAAAGGGAGGAAATTAAAACCCACTGTCTCCTCCTTGATTCAAAATTGAAGGTCACAGACCAAAGGCCTTTGTAGCAAATGCTGGAGTGAGACTGAAAATAATTTCCTTTCATGTGCAAAATAGTGTTTAGATAAGGAAGAATACCAAAATGAATGAAACTACCCAGATGCTCAAAGTCTGGAGAAGGCAGAAAGGGTAAAAGGAAGAGCATCAGTATTTAAAACAAAACTGTATGCACAACTGTTTCTCCTTTTTGTTTGTTTGCTAGTTTAAAAGAAAACAAGATAAGTGTTAGCCCTAATCCGGAAACAGACCAGAGAGAATAATGGATTGTATCAGGTCATATGCATTTCTTCATGAGTGTTATGTTTCTCAGATACCTCCATTTTTGCAAATCTGCATTTTGAACCACATCTGTCCTGTCTCTTGTGGGTAAACAAATGAGCAAATATCCTGCAAAATCAGATTTCTTTAATTATTGATTTAATATTTTGCTTTCTCCCAGGATGAGACCCAAGGCAGCTCAACACAAGATAAGAACAAAGTACATTAAAAACCTATTTGATATGAAAGCTTTAAAAGCATTAAACAGTTCCATTAAAAACACTAAATTACAACAGTTACAAGGACATTAAAATGAGATAAAAACCCAACAGTCCATTAAAACGATCCTTCTGTCACAATAACATAAACATCAAAGTCCTGTCTAATAAAAAATAAAAAGGTTTTTGTCTGCTGGTGGAAAGAGAGTAGACAGGGGGCCTCCCTTCAGTCAGAATTCCACAAGTTGAGATCAGCCACTCAGGGCAAATCTACACTGGCCACTCCATTCAGTCATTATGGGCCAGGCATTATGCCCTGAACTGGCCCCAGAATGACTACAATGGCAACCACATGCACTAGGCCAAATCTGATGTGATGCTACGTCATTGTACACACAGGCCAGGTGGGACAACACTGCACAGCCCTCCTAGCCCAGCCCCCTGAATGTTGCCACTGCTGCAAGCAGCTCTCTGCAAGAGCATGGCCATTGTCATTGGTTCTGCTGAAGAAGAATGGGACACTCCACCATGTGATCATCAAGGAGAAGGTTACTCTCCCCCTTCCATGTTGATCACACAGCAGAAGTGACAGCATGCCTCATGCTCATGAGGAAGTGTTGGCAATGGCTCTGAAAACAGGCCAATACCTTTCCTATGAGGCTTAGCTCGCTTGTGCAGACAAAGCTATGCTGCTGTGCTGTGATGGCCCTGTGCATGGAGTTACCATCGTAGCCTAACCAGGATTAGTTCTGGAGCATAATGCTCCAGACTGGCCCTGGATTTACCAGCCAGTGCAGACAAAGCCACAAGCAAACTGACTTCAGTAATCCTAAGAATATTGGTTGGAAGGAAGGTCATAATAGGTTGAGCAAACAAGGAACAAAGGAGGATCATCTTTCCATCTGCTCCTCCTCTTGCCAACACATACCATGCAACTTGTGTGTAAGCTGAGTTGCATGTCTGTCACCTCCAATAACCTCCTCTCAAGTAGTACTACAGTTGCAGCTATGGTGTAATGCTGGCAGAGGGCAAGCTAAATACAATCCTGCATTGTTTGGAGCAGTAAACATTCTCCCTTATCCCTTTCCTTTCCTTGTAGACTGTGCTACCCTCCCTTTCTTTAATGGCTGGCTAGGGATAATTTCTGTCTTGGCTCATATAGTCCACATGCTGCAATTACTCTTTGACCTCAAAGGCTAACATTTCCAAATTACACTTCTTTAGAAAAGCCTCTGTCTGGTGGTTTGATTTTTTATTTTTATATCTAAATGGTTAAATAGTGGGTGTTGATGAAGAGGAAAGCTGAAAGGGAGGAATTAAAATAAGACTGCTGATAGTGTCAGCATATAGAGGGAGAGACTAAAGAGAGAACAGAACAGTAGCAGAAAAAAAAATTGAACTGCACTGAATGGTTTGGAGGGGATGTAGCTATAGGGGAGCTCTCAATGGCAGTTAAACATCTCCCCCCTATGAAATTTTCCTTCACTCTCAAAATCTCTAGCATTGCAGTAACAGATTTGGGGTAGCACAATCCACTTAGTGTGAGCAATACATAAATGGGATAAGAGTTACAAACAGGTTTAGCTACCAAGTGGGGGGAGGGATGAGGGCATCGGTGGAGCACTTAGAAATATAATTTAGGCATCCAAAGAAAAGGAGCAGGCAATATTACTAAGGGAATGAAACACAGCAAACAGAAGAGTTCTAAGTGTGAGAAGTTTTTAGCATCTCATGCTCTGAAAAGGTAGAAATTTGGGAATGAAGGGAGATTTCATTGGAGGACAATTTTTTTTGTTTATTTTTATCTATTGTTCATCCCTCCACTCACACACTTGGTAGCTATACCTGTTTGTAACTCTTATCCCATTTATGTATTACTTGTGCTGGGTTAATTGTGCTACCCCCACTCCAAAGGTGTATATGTGGGGATGCGGTGGCTCAAGTGGTTAAGACGCTGACACTGTTGATTGCAAGATCGACAGGTTGGCAGTACAAGGCCCAGGTGCTGCATGATGGGGTGAGCTCCTGTCACTAGTTTCAGCTTCTGCCAACCTAGCAGTTCAAAAGCATGCAAATGCAAGTAGATATATAGGTAGCACTTGGGTGGGAAGGTAAGCAGTATTCTGTGCAATCATGCTGGCCTACATGATCACAGAGTAGATTCTGACAATGCTGGCTCTTTGGCTTAGTAACGGAGATGAGCACCACCCCCTATGGTCGGACACAACTTGACAACCATGTCAACGGGGAATACCTTTACCTTTACCTATGTGTATATATATCACAAGAGACTGGTAAATCACAATTATGTCAGGATAATAGTGTCTTTGAGAGCCAGTGTAGCTTAGTGGTTTGAGTACTCTGGAGACCAGGGTTTGATTCCCCGCTCAGCCATGAAAACTGCTGGGTGACCTTGGGCATCACATGTTCTCAGCCTCAGGGAAAGGCAATGCCAAACCTCCTCTGAACAAATCTTGTAAAGAAAACCCCAGGATAGGTTTGCCTTTGGGTTGCCATAAGTTGGAAATGACTTGAAGGCACACAACACACAATAGTGTCTTTGGTGAATACTTATCACATGTCATGTCTCTCCTGTTGCTGCTTTGCATTCCAATTATTGGTGGAGTACATCTTTTCATTGATGGGGAAAACCCATCAATGGCTCCTAATATTGCTGCATTTCCACTACTGCCTCTGGTGCAATAGGTTTCTTTTGCTGCAGTTGTGATATTCTGCCAATCATGTGGCACAAGTGAACATAAGTCTCCTCCTCTCCCACTCCCTCCCCCTTCCCCCTTACTGCAGGCTGAGGTTGCTTTCAGTTCATTTTATTTCTTTTCCATTTCTTTTTTCTTTTGATTTTGTTGTTGTTGTTGTTCATAATTGTGCAATAGTGGTAAAAATTAAAATTAAAGAGGGCATGCACTGGCAGTAAGTCAGAATAAGTGAGGCAATGCGGAAGAGTGAGTGCAGGATTGCCAAAGCAGCATAATAGCGATACTGTAGAAAAGTATGATAGTGATTATTTTCAAACCAGTATGTTCCTGTTGGCTTCAACAACACAATTGCTGCAGGACAACATGCTGTTGTAATAAAATCCAAAGTGTAGCAAACACAATAAACATGTAAGCCAGGTCCAGCACAAAACATTTTGCTGCATGAAGCTAAACTGTAAATGATGCCTCTGCCCCATCCGAGTCAAAATGCATAGCACCACATTATGTTCACACATGAGACATAAAATCCCACAGGCACCCTTTCCCCAAACATGGCATTAAAAATGTAGCAATAACAAATTAAATAACTGATGCTGCTTCTTTTTCGTCACACCCAAGGTCTGCTGCTTTAGGAGGGCACCTCACTCAGCCTAATGGTGGAGCAAGCCCTGGTGGAGGCTCACTAAACCTAGGATCTTTTAAACATATGCAACACAACTCATTGAGTGCTAGTGTGGTATAGTGGTGTGAGTGTTGGACTAGGACCCTTTAAGTAAAAAAGGTAAAGGTAGTCCCTTGATATGAATGCCTAGTTGTAACTGACTGTAGGGAGTGGTGCTCTTCTCTGTTACTAAGCCAAAGAGCCAGCGTTGTCCTAGGACTGCTCTGGTGGTCATGTGGCCAACATCACTGCACTGAATGCTGTTAACTTCCCACCAAGGTGGTACCTATTTATCTACTCGTATTTGCATGCTTTCAAACTGCTAGGTTGGCAGAACCTGCACTAGTGAGAGGAGCTCACTCCATCATGCAGCACTTGGGCCTCGAACTGCAAACCTTCTGATCCTACAATCATCAGAATTGGCATCTTAACCATTAAATTAAAATCCCTAGTTAGCCATGAAAACCTACTGGGTGATCTTGGACAAGATACACGCTCTCAGCCACAAGACAAAGGCAAATCCCCTCAGAACAAATTCTGCTAAGAAAACCCCATGATACATTCACTTTAGGATTACCATACATCAGCAATTACTTCAAAGCATAAAATAGCAACAACAACAACAGCAATACAGCTTAATTTAAATAAATGCAATACATCTTGAATTTCTGCCAAAATACAGGTAATTTATCTTCTTACGTACCCTTTCAGTTTGCAGTATGATAATATAATACTATATTTTTGTATGTTGCCAGTTTATGTGAGCCACTTAATTTCAAACTGATACTCTCTCTTCCATCTCAGAACTAGCTGCATTCCAGTTTGAGGTGGTCTGATTGTTATCCATAGCTTATAAAGTTTTAAAAAATAAAAATAAGATTTGTTACTTTAAAAAAAGAGGGAAGAAATGTATTCTGCACAACATATGCAGAGACAATGCAAGCTGTTACTTTTATTTGCCTCAAGCAGGGCATTTTAAAAGAAAGTGAAATGGAGTGTCCATTCTCCCAGTCAAAGATTTGTGACCAAAAGCATCTCAAGTACATACAATCCTGAGATTGTGACTGGATTAAAAATAATCAGGATTTTTTTAAAAAGAAAGTGAATACAGGGTTGTGAATACATTGTGCTCTTGCTATTATTTTTGTTATTATATGTATTTACGGTATATCCTGCCTTTTTCCCAGTACGGAGCTGAGTTTACAAAATTGAAAACAGATAAACAACACAGCACATGAATGGTTCTTTACCCTTGAGCAATCAGCCCTCAAAGCCTGTCAAAACAAAAAAGTATTTGCCTGCCTATGAAACAACAGCAAAGCAGATTGCAGTCTGACTTTTCTAGGAAGGAGTTCCAAAGCTAGGGAGTAAATACCAAGAAGGCCCTTTCCCATGTTCCCACCAGATATACCTGTGTAGGTGGTGGGACAATAGAAGGGCCTCCCCAGAAGACCTCAAAACATAGGTAGGCACATATTGGAGAATACAGTCCTTCAGATACACACAATCTCATTACACACCAGAAAACACCGGATTTCAAACTTTTGACACTTCTGTTAAAATTAAGCCCTAGCCTCTGAATATATGACAAATTCCTTTTGCACATCACAAAAATACAGAGAGAGAGATTTTTAAAGAGGTTTTTCAGAAGGAATGGTGGTTTGTAAAAACCCAAACAACTATTGTGCAGTGTGGCTTTATGTTCTAATATTTCTATTCCATTTCATTTAAATTTGATTCCTCTGGTATGTTTCTAGTAGCTCCTAATCTGAATTTGTGTTCTTGATTGATTGATTGATTAAATTGTATTTGCCTCCACTGGATGTCCAAAATCCAGGAATGAGTGTCCATTTGGACACACACCTATTACATTTTTTTAAAATGCCTTGTGCTTCAGTTTACATGTACTCTCTATTTCTTTCACATATATATTCCAGGCAAGACAAGGCTGTGGCTTTATAGTGTTGTTGTTGTTTTTAATCCAGATTTTTGAAAAGGCCATAAAAGGTGAAGGCAGGGAGACACAACATGATCTCCTGGCTTGAGGAAATTCATGGCTTCCCTAAATTTCAATAGTCCTTTTCCACTAGCATCTTCCAGGACAGAAGCCAGAGATATAACACAAATAAATTCCAATTCCGCTTTTAAAATTAATTCTGTTGGTTTTGTTCCCTTTTTGATCCTGGGGTCAGTCAGACATCTATGGCCTGGAGAGAAGCTTAATTAAACTCAGATAAAAAGCCTCCAAAAATTCCCCTTCCAGATCTTCCTCCCCACCCTGTTCTCTCTCTATATATCTCCTGAATCCACATCTGGATAAAAGCTTGCACTCAAAGAGCAACAGAAAGCATTCACTTTGGGCACCAAGCCCCCAGAGCAAGACTGTGCTCCCAAAAAGCATTGCAGATTCTTGCATCATATGGCAGCTATGGAAGGAAGAACTTCTAGGACATCAAAAGAGATACCCTGGCAACTGCTTTTGCCCTACAGTGGCCTCACCTCGGAATAATAGAAGCTGTTTTGATTTTATTGTTTTACCGCTTTATTATCAAGATTCGGCTGCTTTTATGCCAGACGGACCCTCCTTGACCTTCCAAATGCTGCTGCTGCTGGCAAGACCAGATTGGCAAATTTGGGCTCAGCTATTCAGAAAAGGAGCCCTTATTGGGGAATGAAGTCCAGACAAACACATTCAAGGCATCCCCTTCCCACTTCCCCTCCTCAAGCATAAATAATGCTGGTGAAATCTTTCTTTGGAATGTTTGTCTGTTGGCTAGGAGCCTAATACAGTCATTCCCCCTAGAAATGAGGAGACATGTATTCTAAAAAAAAATTATATATATATGGCCAATGTGTGTGACTGGTTTCAGCTCACAGATGATGCTGGCAGACAAGAGAAAGCCCTGAAACGAATGTTTATTGACAATGAATTTTTTGATTGAGCAAGTAATCATCCCTTTTTACATTGCTTGTAAAATGCTATTGTATGGCAATTTGCTTGTTGAAGTGTCATTTATGGGCCAGGCAATCTAAACGCACTGATGGAACGCAGCCATGGTGGTGAGACACATTCATTCACAGTCTAACAATGTATCCAGATATATGGGGGACAGAGATAAAGATGGGTATTCATTTTCATTATATCCACAGTCAACGACAAGAGGTGATGGGAGTTGCAGTCCCATTGGGAGGAAGGTCACATGTTTCCCAGTGCTAGATATAGAGTACAAGTGGAACAGGCAGAAGAGCCAATGCTTTCTTCACCAGACATGAGGCACTAGGTAAGCCCCCTCACCAGTTACCTTAGCCTTCCCTTCAGAGAATGTGCAGCAATTGCACAACATTCATTTATGTTTTGTATGCAGCTTATATACATAGCCCAAAGGTAATTTTACACAATATTTTTAATAATTTTGTGCATGAAACAAAGTGTGTATACACTGAAAAATCAGAAAGCAAAGGTGTCACTGTCTCAGCCACCAATAAAAAAACATTTTGGATTCTTGTAATATTTCAGATTTTGGAATTCAGAATAAGGCAGACTCAACCTGTATCTGTGAGTTCTACATCCAGACTGTATGTTTCAAAAATTTCGTGTCAACTTCACCTTTTAGGAATTAACCTGACTTCTCTAGGCAAATTCTATGCAAGAATATGCAACAGGATTCAGAATGCTTTTAATCACATGAACGGGTGGCATTTTACCTTCTGATGTTAGATTTCAGCTCCCAGAAGTTCCAGATCACCATGGTCAATAGTAAAGGATAATGGGAGTTATAGTCCAAAACCTCTGGAGGGCCAAAGAATTTCACCACTGCTTTATAATATACTGTGAAAACAACATAGCATGCATTGTAGCAACAGTACAGTCCTGAGGTATTGTACTACATATATGTCTCCAAATGTGCCACTGGACATATCAGAAAAATGTGCCTCCCTTTTCATCTTTCTCATATCATTTGTTGTTGTTTGCAATTCACATTAGCAAAGGATATTGTTACAATGGTCTGTTCTCTCGTTTGATAAAAAAAAAAAAAGTCACCATCCTCTGTAACAAAATGGTCACCATCCTCTATTTGGCATTGGCAACAGCTTTTACTATTTTAGGTGGAGGCACCGTTAGATAATTGCATTGCAGGAGCAACACTGGGGACCTGCTATACAGCTTACTTAACCTAATGATTAAACCAGCCCTGAAGAGTACACTTCTTTAAGGGTGATAATGTGTGAATCCAAAAACTGGAGCAACCAAACTGGAAATATCGAATATTGAAAGAAGCCTTGTACATAACTGGCCTAGGGCTTCTTCAGTGACTGGTTTATTTTTAGCAAGTTTACAACATCTGATTTCGTCTATCAAAGTTGTGAAGATATATAAACCACAGAAGTGTTTAAAATAACATGCCTTGAGGCAACATCTGTCATCTCCAAACTGGAGAGGCGGAGTGAGGCACAGGCTATGTGAAGTTCATTTCATTTCTTGGGTCCTTGTTGAGAGCGAAGTGGTGCCCCTGCCTGCCGTTGCCTCAGGCACTTTTACTCTGAAATTTTCACAGATTATACTGGGGAAGAAAATAGTCAGGAACATTTAGTAATCTTTTTCAGTCTTAATTAGATTTCCTTTACATAAAACTACTCTTGCAAGAGAAATTCACTTGTATTTTATTTTCCAGATCCCTATTTATGATGGTGGGAGAGGAGAATTTGCTCTTCTCCATTCCTTGCATTATGCCTCGCCATCTGTCTTACAATGGGAAAACAGGAATTGCAATTACAAAGCTCAATTGATAGTCCAGATGCTAAAATAAAGTTGTTGCCTTAGACTAGCGGGAGGCAATGTCTGACCCTCCAGATATTGTTGAACTCCCGTTTCCACATCAGCCCTGGCCAGCATAGCCAATAGTGTGGAATTTGGAAGTTGCAGTCCAGCAACTTCTGGAGGGCCACACTTCTCCTATCTCTGCTTTAGAAGTCCAGAGCTGGTCCAGCCATTTTGCTGCCTGAGGCAAGAGACAAAATGGGTGTTTCCTTCCCATTTCCACATACAGGAAAAAGGGAGCAGGCATTTATGTCAACAATGGCAAATGGAAAGCAGATTCTACTGTATTTCAGGCCATATCGTCTCCAGCATCTCACTGCTGCTCCCTGCCTCCCAGCATCTGCAATGTGAGGCAGCTGCCTCATTTTGTTTGATGGTAGGATGAGACCTGCTTTAGACCCTCAGTTCAGTTTCCCTGACCAGCAGGAGATTCCCATACTCATGGACAGAGGTCTTTTTCAGCCTTTCAAATTGATGTTAAAAACTAAACTATAGACCAATGACATGCAAACCACCAAGGCACTGTGTGGCTTCTATTTATCCAATGTCCCATCCAAGTGTTGCAACCAGTAATTAGCTTGCTTTCAAAGAAGATAGGATCTTAGATAAATTATAGCACATCTGCAAACAGAGGCTTTGTAGGAGGAAGTCTGATACCCTCTTTCTTAATTGCTGTTCATGCATTAGATTCCTTGTCTCTGTAACACAGTCATTCTCCTCTGTATCCCTGGGATTAAAAGGTTTAGGTCAAAGGCTAGCAAAGCCTGCCTTCACTTGCTGCACAATGGCCATACTGGCTAGGGAGGATGGGAGGTATAATCCAAAACATCTAGAAGGCAGCAGACTGGGGAAGGCTGCTATAGATTCTCTCATCTTTACTTCTGTGATGCCAGGCATTGTGCTCTCTGCAACATATGCTAATTGGTACAGAATAAATGACAAGCATTTTTTTCCTGATTCCTAAACATCATAATCTAATTTGGTACATGATAAGGGTCAGCAAACTTTTTGAGTTCCTATCCGACTATTATTGTGCTTTTAACAATTTCTTCATTTTGCTAATTGTTTGGTGCAGATGTTCTATAGAAGGCTCAGCTCCTCCCTCTGTTATAAATAAAATGCAATCAATGGGTTTCTGACTAAGGACTTTATCATGTGAGAAAAGAAAGGCAAGACTGACTGGGAGAGTAGTGGCTTTTCCCATGCCGCTCTGCCTGCCCTCGTAGCACTTTCGTTCTCTTCTAAAGGGGAGATGGTTGCTAAAATTCTGTGGCTAGCTTGGAACAAGGTATCTTAATGCCAGTGTCAACAAACAGGAGACCCAGAGATCAGTTTGTTCCTCAAATGATGCAATCAGTATTTCACTTTTAGCAGGAGAAGTCCTGTGGCCATGCATCTCACCGGTCAGCAGTGCTCATTGTAAATAATATAGAGTTTTTTACTATAGAGTAAAATATTGATATACCAGTGCATAACCTCCAACATTTCACAGATGAAAACTAGGACACAAGCAACATCAGACTGTGATCAAGATGGCAAAAGCTAAGATGTTCATGCACACACAAGAGCTATATCAGGGTGGCAAAAATGTATGCATTGCTGTCACTTTTGCTGTGTATGTATTTCTTTCAATTGTTTTATGTGTATGAAAACCCAGCACAATTTCAGCTATCATAACTTACTGAACAAATACGTCTGTCATTAGTAATGGCAGTTGTTTCTTGAAAGCCAATGGAGTTTGTATATGAGGGACATGTAGAATACAGCAGGCACATGAAAGCTGCCCTCTGCTGGTTGGATAAAGCACAGATGAAAGTGCTCTCATCACTGAAGGACAGTAAGACATTGGTGGCAACTACAAATGTTGTTTTCCTTAGGAAAATTCCATTTTGGACCACAGCCCAATGCTTATTTTATCCAAGTACAAGAATCTGGATGCTGACATTTGCAAGCAACATCCATATTTCTCTGATGGGAAGAGTGTGTCCATGCAAGAAAGCACATTGTCTACAAACAAGTCTTTGTAGATTATGGATTCTTCACTAGTAATCATGTTCAGGCTGATCAGTGACCAAGACAATTAATTTTTAAAATGCTTTACTCTAAGCAGATAATGGCGGAGCAGTGTTCTCAATTGTTTACAGTTGCTGGATTATAAAGTCTCCTCCGTACCAGAGCTTGGATATATTTTTTAAATTGTTGTTATTGTTAATTGCCTTCAGGTTACTTCGACCCTATGAATGAGAGACCTCCAAGTCACTCAATCCTCAGTCACCCTGCTCAGCTCCTGCAGATTCATGGCACTAATTTATTTGATTGTGTCTATCCCTCTGAAATGCAGTCATCCTCTTTTCCTATTGCCCTCCTCTTTACCAAGCATTATAGTATTTTCGAGTGAGTCCTTTCTTCTCATGATATGACCAAAACATGACAACCTCAATTTAGTCAGTTTCCAGGGAGAGTTCAAGCTTGGTTTGCTCTAGAGACCCACATTTCACTTTTTACCAATCCACAATACCTTTTAGTATCTCAGAACTCTTCTCTAGCACCACATCTCAAATGAGTTGATTTTCTTCCTTTCAGTTTTCTTCACTGTCCAACTTTCACAATCTTACAAAAAAAAAGGGGGGGGGGAATACAATAGCATAGACTATCCTAACTTTAATATTTAACATTTAAAAAGTGTAAAGTGTAATCTTTACACTTCAGGTCTTGTCCAGTTCCTTCATAGCTGTTCTTCTGAGTCCTAATCTTCTTACAATTTCTTGACTACAATCTGCTCTGATTGATGACTGAACCCAAGCATGGAAAATCTTGAACTATTTCAATCCCTTTATCATCTGCTTTAAAATTATATGGATGTTCTATGGTCATAATTTTTGTTTTCTTGATGTTCAATTGTAAACCTGCCTTTTGCCTTTCTGCCTTGAGCTTCTTCATTAATCTTTGCATGTCTCTGATATTTTCTGCTAGCATTATAGTATCGTCTGCATATTTTAGATTGTCGATGTTCCCTCCTCCAATTTTCACACCTCCCTCCTCTGAGTCCAATCCTGCTTTTCATATGATGTTCTCGGCATAAAAAATAGATGGATATGGTGATGGACTACAGCCTTGTCTGACCCCCTTTCCAATTGGAAACCATTCTATTTCTCCATATTCTGTCCTGAGTACAGATTATGCCTCTTGTCTTGAGTACAGATTATGCATCAGGATTATCAAATGTTATGTATACCCATTTCTGTAAGAGCAATCCACAGTTTCTCACAATCTATAAAATCAAATGCTTTGAATAGTCTATAAAGCTCAGGCTGATCTTCGTTTGAAACTCCTCAGTACATTCCATTATCCCGTGTATGTTTGCCATATGATCCCTAGTGCCTCTTCCTTTCCTGAACCCCATTTGGACATCTGGCAGTTCTCACTCTGTATATAAGAATCTCTGTTATAGAATTTTAAGCATCACCTTGGTTACATGAGAAATTAAAGCAATGGTTCTGTGTTTGCTGCAGTTCCTGGTGTCTCCTTTCTTGGGGATTGGAATATATACTGGCCATTTCTAGTCTGTGGGCCATTGTTTTAAATTACAGGTCTCAGAATCTCCCAGGCTGCATAGTGTCCATGCTGAACTGGGAGATTTTAAGTGCTGTAGGGATGTGGTGGCTTAGTGGTTAGACACCAGTTCTGATGATTGGAAGATCGGAAGATTGGCAGTTCGAGGCCTGAGTGCTACAGGATGGGTGAGCTCCTGTCACTAGTTCCAGCTTCTGCCAACCTAGCAATTCGAAAGCATGCAAATGCAAGTAGGTAAATAGGTACCACTTTGGTAGGAAGATAACAGCATTCGGTGCAGTCATGCTGGCCACATGACTACCAGAGCAGTCCTCAGACAATGCTGGCTCTTCGGCTGAGAGATAAGCAATGCCCCCTGCAGTCATTTACAACTAGACATTCATATCAAGGAATCTCTTTAATGTTAGATGTTTAGTGAACAGAAGCAATTTTGACTTTTCTGTATAATCAAGCTGACAAAAAATCCAGATTTCAATTAAGTGTTTCATGGATGGATCTTAAATATTATTGGAACACTTCATCAATTCAGAACAACTTAGAGAAAACTGTTGCATTAAGTTCCCCACTAACTCAGTGATTGGACATGACAGTCCTCTCTGAGAGGTCCAACACCTATTTGACTACTTCCCTCATGATTCTCTTGGATTTTCAGGGACCAAACCTTGGCTGTCTGCAGCTCCACAGTTGTACAAGATAAGCAACAAACCTAGGAACAGAAGTACCATCAGGGATGACCTATTTACCTATAGATAGTCTTACTTTGCAGGAGCACAATATTGAGAATAGAACTGGGAATCTAACCCAATGTGTGCAAAAGCATACTTCTAGTTCCCTGCTTTTAAGACTTGTTAACATTCAAAGAGCAAATCTTAGATTTTCCTGGCTCAGCTTGAACATGCTCAACTCTACTTTCCTTGGCCTGTATCCTGAGATTCTTCAAGTGCCAGAAATGGAGACACTTACAGAGGAAAAAGGCTTTTAAAACAAGGGTGGAGGAGGAGGAGGAGGAGGAGAAATAGTTGCGTGTTCCAATGTGTTGAGGTGATGCCTGTTAAGTAAACAGTGGGAAACCTGTATGTTTTAAAAATATTTTATTATAAAAAAACAAATATTTTACAAGCCTTCAAAAGAGCAGATAATAGCAAGCCCTCGGCACGTCTAAAGTTGAAAAGCTTTAATACAATGAGTAATTAGAAAACCGCCTCATGCCAGACAGATATAAAACATCCAAAACCTGGAAATGTTGCCCTTTTGGAGTACAACTCCCAGAATCCACATTTAGCTCAGTGCTTTCAGCCAGTACATTTTCACATAGCACGATACTGGATCTTTCTTTAAGTAAAAAAAAAATGCAGATGCAGAATAGGCCACAGGAACACAAAAAGTCATACCTTGGTCCACTTAGTCCTGCACTCTCAGTATAGAATGACAATGGCTCTCCTGAGTTTCAGGCAAAGAGCTTTCCCAGACCTAACTGAAGACAACGTGGATTTGAACCGAAGATGTTCTGAAGGCAAAGCATAATACTGTTCCATTACGGCATTTAAAACAAATCTTTCATAACATGCAGGATCAAACAGCCCATGGCAGAGCTAGAGTGTGAATACAGGGATCCTGTCACACCACATGGTTATAGCACTATGATTCTACTTTAACTGCCATGGCCGCATCCCATGAAATCCTGGGATTTGTGGTCTGATGAGGCACAAGAGCCCTCTGGCTGAGAAATTTAAATATCCTTCTGAAAACTGCAAATCCCAGGATTCCATAGAACTGAACAGGGCAAAGTAGAATCATAGTGTTATAAATGTAGAATATGAAAGGGCCACTGTGGCATAGTGGTTTGAGTTTTGGAACAACTCTGGAGATCAGGATTTGATTCCCCACTCAGCCCTGAAACTCACTTGTTTCAGATGACCTTGGGCAAGTCACATGCTCAGTCTCAGGGGAAGGCAATGGCAAAACTCCTCTGAGCAAATTTTGCCAAAATAATCTCATGATAGGTTCACTTTAGGGTCACCATAAATTGGAAACATCTTGAAGACACACAACAACAACAACAACAACAACAACAACAACAACAATGAAGGGGCCCCAAGTCTCTCTGTCTCATAAGCACGCATGCACGCACACATACACTTGAGATTTTGAATACATTGTGCTTCATACTTTTCTAAGCACTGAAAGTCAAAGCTCTCACCTTCTGTTTTTTTAACTTGGCATTTAGTTTGATTTCAGTTCAGTCCTTAAGAAGAAAAGTATTGTGATTCAGGTTGCAGGAGACTTGTTCCAGGCACATTATGCTGGCATAGCTGGAGGTATTATATAACATCTTCTCTTTAATCAACATCTTGTTGTTTAATCTTGTTGTTTGTTTTTTGTTGTGTGCCGTCAAGTCATTTCTGTTTGGGATTTGATGAGCCCAAAGCTGTGGCTCAGTGGGTCACTATCTTTGAAGGCAGGCTTCTGAATGATACAATCACAACAACCCAATGGAACAATACAACCAAATCAGGGGGCATCCAGCAACTGCCCTGAGTTGAACAGGAGCTCTGTTGGTGTTGAACTAAAGTCCCACAGTATGGAGAAGCTGTGGGAGGAATGGTGGTAAAAGTAAAGATGGGGTCTCTGCCCTTCACAGTGGCAGATTCACCAGAAATCCCCACCTAAATTATTCTTCGATGTTAGAGAAGGAAAGGCAGGAAGAGTGAATTGCTTAGGGGTGTGACACTCTCACTAGTTCTTGAGTACCGGTAGTCTCTTCTTGAGAATTTTCCTGAGAACATACCTGGCCAGCTCCTCACCTGCATGCCAGGTGAACTGTCTCCATATGAATTGACATGATCCAAGAATATAAGGCTTTTAATCTTGTTTTTTGTTTTTTGTTGTGTGCCGTCAAGTCATTTCTGACTTTGTTGTTGTGATGATGATGATGATGATGATGATGATGATGATGATATTAATTTGTATCCCACCTTTTCCTCAGTTTGTGATTCAAGCTGGTTTATGACAGTTAAAAGAAACAGCTAACGTTCAAAGTATACAGAAGTTTTCAAAAATATTGAACTATGAAAAAATTAAAACCAGACAAGACATGAACCATAAGCCACTCTGATAGCCTTTTGGCTGAAGAATGGGGTATAAATACTTAACAACAACAACAACAACAACAACAACACATTCAGCAATTTATGCAAGGTCCATTTTTCCCTTTTAAAAAAAAATCAGTTCTCAAAGGCCTGCTGAAACAAGATCTTCAAACGCCTGTGGAAAGATAGTAAGGAGGTAAGGAAGGTGCCAAGTCTAATGGATGCTCAGTTTAAAACACAGGTAGGTGGGCAGAAAGGTGGTACTGAACCTTCCACTTACCTGTTCTCCCACATCCTCAGTTTTTTTAAGTGCTCGTTTTTTTTAGAAATACCCATTTGTTTTTTGTTTTGTGGCAGTTTACTCCCTGGAGTCCCATTAGAAAAAAAGAGCACCGAGAGAGAGATTTTAATGAGAAGGCAGCAAAGAGGGAACCTTTGCTGGGAAGGACCTGGGAAAAGGTCCTTTGTTGAATACAACCCTCAGAATGCCTGATTCAGAATGGCCAGGAGGCAGGAATGGAGAAATCTAGGAGATGAAGAATACTAATTTGTTGTTTTTGTTGTTATTAACTGCCCTCAAGTAGATCTCAACCCATGGTGACCCTGTGGGTGAGACATCTCCAAGACATCCTGTCCTTCTTTGTTCTGCTTAGTTCCTACAACCTCATACCTGTGACCTCCTTAATAGAGTCCATCTATCTAGCATGCAGCCTTCCACTCTTTTTGGTTCCCTCTAACTTTCCTAGTATTATTGTCTTTTCCAATGAGTCCTCTCTTTTCATGAGCTGTGTGAAGTACAACAGCTTTAGTTATGCCTTCTTGGCTTCCAGGGAGATTTCTGGCTTGATCTGTTCTAGAACCCATTTGTTTGACTTTTTGACTGTCCATGAGATCCTCAGCACTCTTCTCCAGCACCATATATCAAATTAATTGATTTTCTTCCTATCTTGTTTCTTAACTGTCCCACTCTCACATGCGTACATGGTATATCTTTGCATTTCAGGATCTTTTCTAGTTCTTTCATAGCCGCTCTCCCTGTTCTTAATCTTCTTCTGATTTCCTGGCTGCAGTCCCCACTCCTATCAATGATTGATCCCAGGTATGAGAACTCTTTTACTATTTCTGCTTCTTCATTGTCTAGTTTAAATTTGTCTAGATTCTCCATGGTTATTATTTTTGTTTTCTTTATGTTCAACAGTAAGCCTGCCTTTGCATACTAATACTAACACTCACATCACACTCACACTAATGCTAATACTAATACTAATAGCAGCAGGTTCAGATCCATGTTGAACCTTAAATGTTGCCATTCTTCAGTGTTCGAGTTAGGAAACAACCCATTTCTTACACACACTTGTGCCACTATAAAGTCTCATCTGACCATACGCAAAGGGACAGTGAGGAAGTTGTAAATGCTTCCTATTCAGTCTTTTCAGTAGATGCTTGTAATATATTTTTCTTCTCAGTGTTTGTAACCAGAAATGGTCAACAGAGGGCACCAAAGGACAAGAAATGATTGCCTTCAAAAAAGAAGGGAGGAA
Organism: Phrynosoma blainvillii; assembly: GCA_026167975.1. NCBI lineage: Eukaryota > Metazoa > Chordata > Lepidosauria > Squamata > Phrynosomatidae > Phrynosoma > Phrynosoma blainvillii. The sequence continues at coordinate 373,048,765 of JANUYF010000001.1, read as the reverse complement.
GGAGCAAGAGGCTAGCCTTGGTAGGATTTCTTCCTGTAACTTGTTATCAGGGAGGTTCAGCCAATGCTCACTTTCCTCTTGCTCCTGTTTAACATCAGGCTTTGCAATGGATTTGAGGTACACTTCCTCTGTCTTGTCCTTGCCCTCCTTTCAACCCATTACATCTAATAGGAAGTCTACACCTCAGATGTCCTCCTTCAAAATTCCTTCTAGTCCAGCAACATAAGAGAGTGGTCAAAATGGCAAGAGTTGTGAATGAGGAAGAACACAGAAGTTAGGAGAGGCTGCAGCAGTTCATTTTCGCCTGAGACCTCTGGGAAGATCAGCTATTCACTTCTTCTCCTCTCCTGCTACTGAGTTGAGTGCAAACTACTTTTTCACTTTGAAATCAGTTTTCACCGACTGAAATAAGCCAAGAACAAAGAAGGAAAGAGAAACTGGAACATTTTAAGAGCAGCTGAAAAAAAAATAGGATGACAGAGGATTAGCCATGACAGCCATACCAAATCAGGTCAGTAGGAAGGTATTATGGTGACCTTTTTGCTCCAAAGAAAAGATGACCAATGCACTCATCTGTTGAAAGATCTTTGCATTTTCTCTCTCCCTCCTCCTAAGATAGACAGGATCTTCCCTGCATGCAAACTCTGCTGTCCCCTCTTCTAAACATACCATTTGGTTCTTGCTGAATCACAGGGGCAATAAATACCTTTGTAAATCGGAAAAACAAACCATGTGATTCAGCTCACTTCCTTTTGGAAGTTTTCTCACCCAAAGAGATTTTCTCCTGTCTCTCTCTGGTCTCCCATCTCCCTGCTTTATCAACTTTCCTTGGAAGGATGGTGAGATAAAGATATCTCCATTTACCTGAACTATTTTGTTAGCTAGTTAGGATGTAGCCTCTATGTATATGTAGATTAAAGCCATTAGTAAAGTTTTGTTTTTAAACTACAAGCTATTTGTGTTGTCTTAGAGTCAGCCTCAGTTCCTAGAGGAGCAGTTAGGCAAGGACACATTTCTGCTGCTTTGCTGATTTAAAAGCTAGACCCCAACAGGCTTGGCTTTGATGCTTTGGATATTTTTGTTTCCTTAACAAAGGCTGAAGCCTTAGGAAACTTGAATCCCCAACATCATCTATAGAGCATTTGTGTGTGTTGTGTAGTGGAACAATCAAGGGAAACAAATAGGAGGGCATGCTCTTGCCTTTGTACTTGTTTGCAAAACTTTCACTCATTTAGGGTGGGGATCTCTTTGGGCCTTCCAGCTCAGAGATTCAACATTTCCCAGAAGGGTGATTTAAATGTGGCTATATCAGAGCATGCTTGTCTTTATTAGCAGAAGATTCTGCCCTCTTCCAGCTCTTTGTTGGACATAATATCTTTATTTTTCCAGCACTCCCTTACTTATAGGCTATAATCTAATCCTATCTTTCAAAAATCTGTAACAGTTAAATTGGGGCTTACTAAGCACTCAACTCCAGAAACTGTTCCATTCCAGCTTCAGCATGTGAGTCTGAAAAAGGAGAAAATGTTTGCATTACAAGGGGCATCCATTTGAAGTTACATGTAAACAAAAGACATCTCAAGATCGTATGACTTTATGTTTGTTATTGAAAGAGTCCTAATTGTTTGGGACTATTAATATTGTTGCTTTCTAACTCCAGTAGGCTTGGATGATAGAAATGATCTAGATCCATTTCAAACCAGCTTCAGAGCAGAATACAGAGATGAGACTGCTATGGTCACCTTAATGGATGATCTTTGCCTGTGCATTGACAGTGTGTCCCTGCTGGTGCTTTTGGATCTCTCAGTGGCATTTGATACTATCGACCATGGTATCCTTCTGGAATGCCTGGGGAATTTGGGAATCAGAGGCATTGTGCTTCAGTGGTTCCAGTCCTGTCCCTCAGGCAGGTTCCAGATGGTGGTGCTTGGGGATAGCTGCTCCTCAAAGAAGGATCTGTTATATGACACACCACAAGATGCCATCCTATCCCCAATGCTATTCACTATCTACATGAAACTGCTGGGAGAGATCATCCGGAGGCATGGGGCAGGCTGCCATTAGTATGCTGATAATACTCAAATACATTTCTTTATGCCTTTAGATACAGCTTCAGCTAAGGATAGTGTGGGTCCCATATATGCCACTTTGGTCTCATATTTGCCACTGTGGGTCCCATATTTGGAGAACAGTAGGACAATCAATAAATAGACCAAGACAAAAGAACTCCCCTTCCCTTGTCCAAGTCCCACACTGGTAGCATTGGTGTGAAGGCTATAGCAGAAGACCAAAATCTAGGAAACACACATTGGTTCCATACAAATATGGGCAGGGAACTTTAAAAACCACAGAAGCCTACTCATAAGTTGCTATGAATTGACAGAGATGTGGAATTGGATGAGGCTATATTATTATATTATATTTATTATTATTATTATATAAGAGACACAAAGACAAACCCATGCATGAATGCCCACCAATCCTGTTGCATTCCCTTTTGTTCTGATCAGTACTTTGGCCATACACTGCTGAAAAGGGACAGCATACCAAATGGCATTCAGGTAGACTGACTGGCCCCACGGGATAAAGAAATGGATCTTTCCTTTAGAGGGCCTGGTAAGTGGAATCTGCCAATAAGCTTTAGTAAGATCAAGGGTAGATAAATATATCTGTCTTGCCCCAGCCTATCCAATACCAAATTAACCTGTGGCATGGAATATGTGTTGAATTTAGAAACAGGATTAACTTCCCAACAATCAATGGCAAAATGAACATTCTCATCCAGCATAGGTACTAACAAGGGCTGACATTGCCAAGGACTATGGGATTCCTCAATTATCTCTAATTGCTTCAACTTCTTGATCTATCACCTCCCACAACAGTTGTGGCCAGGGACAAAGAAATAGTTTTAACACTTCTCATGGGGGCTGCTTCTCTGTAATGGGTAATTAGAGATATACAGTTGGGGAGGTGATAAAAGAGTTTCTTTGGCTCTCATAAGCTGAGGTGCTTGCTGTCACCCTCATTTGTCTCCCTTCAAACCACCAGAAGGATTTCATACTTCCTCCATTTCAGGTAAAACAAAGACATTTTGCTCTTTGAGGCAATGAATGTCCTGCTCTGCTCCTCATAAAATAACAAAGTGAAGGCAGTGTAACACTGGTTCTTTCGTAGCTCTCATAGGACAAGAATCAAAATTATTCTGCCAGCCTGAATCATTTCACACCAAGGACCATTTCTAGTGGCCACATCTAGGCTTTCTTTTTATTGGGTGCAGAACCTCAGGGGCCATATGAATCCTGTGTTGGATCCCAATCTGGCCCCCTGGACCTCCCAAGAGACCTATACCACCTCCCCCAAGATATAGTCAAAACCACCATCATACCATGGTTTTATCAATGTTGTGCAGTCTTCCCCCTCCTCCAGCTCTAACAGGTTGAACTGCTTCTCTGAAGACTTGTGAGAATACTGCACTACACTGCTATAGCGCTATTGTTCCACTTTAACTGCAATGGCTACCTCCTGTGGAATTCTGGGGTTTGTAATTTAGTGAAGCCTAAGAGCTCTCTGGCTGATAATTCTAACTACCCTTCCCTAAACTGCAAATCTTCAAATTCCATGAGAGGCAGCTGCAGAAGTAAAAGTGAAATAATATAACAGTCTAGTGTGATATTGTCCTTGGTTACTGGAGGAAGAGCTTTAAGATAAAATATGCGGGGTGGTTTTTCTGTGGGGGGTTTTTTAGGGGGGTGTCCTACCTTTTTCCTTTTATCCTTGCCCACCATCAGAATAGGGCTCCCAAGAACACCCTGAAGTTTAATTTGTCCTCAGGCTAAAAGTGGTTCCCTGTTCTGACACAACACATGTCAAGAACACAAGCAGTTGTGGCTGGCCATGATGCTAGGCTGCAAATATTTGTTTCATTTCACTTCCTTCTGTTAATTCACCAGCTGCTGCAGGAAGTGGCATTCGTGTGATTTAAGCACTATTGTTCACACAACTATCCCTGTCATGCATCTGTCACTTATCTTGGTATAATACCTTGAGAAGTAGCACCTGCATTTGCCATTATTGAGATTATGGCTGATTCCTTGGACACTCAAAATGACTTATGAGGTAAGCAAACAACAACAAAAACCCAAGAAAAACCATAACTTACAAGAAGATATAGCTTTACCAGGTATGAGCTATGAATTCCAATACCCTATCTTTCTCTCTCATTCAGGTCATCAATTTCTTGCCCCACTGTACTTGGTCAAGCACTACTACCCACACGTTCATGAGAGGGGACCCAATTGTTTCAGACTACATGGACAACCAGCTATCCCTGCGGAAACCTCCTAAATAAAGATTAACATAATCCCATCTGCTAGCTGTTTGGAGTTTGGGCCAAGATCTTATTGACCAATGTAACTACACTAGTATAGGAGAAAGCAAGGAATAAAGAAATGGTGTGGCAGCAGAGGTGTAGTGGTTATGGGTGCTGAACAGCTGTCTTTGTCAGAAGACAAAACTGTCCTGTAAGCTCCCAGGCTGCCCAAGAGCTGGTAGGCAGCTTTATCTCCTGACAGAGAATGCTTTCACTGCTCTTCTCACCACTACCCTCCACTTGAAACAGTGACTTAGGACATTGTGACAGACCCTTATATTGGTGTCAGTCACTAACTGGATTCCAACCTTGAATGATGGAGAGAAGATAGACCCACCTGGAAGAAACTGCCACACCTTTATTTATGGGCCTCCCTGATGTTTTTTTTTTCTGTTCTTGTTTTGCACTCTGGTCTCCTAGTACACAATGATATTACTTCTTGGCAGAGCTTAGGAAAGTTACTTTTGAGGAGTTCAGCTCCTAGAATCACTCAGCTAGCATGACCACTTGTAGTACAAAAATGTGATAGTTTCAAGTTTTGCTTCTGATAATGGTAGGAGACATCAGGGAACAAGGTCTAAGGGGTAGGGAGACTTCTCCTTGTTGGGCAACCTTTGAATTTAGCTTTTGATAGCAGAGAACAGACTAACAAGGAAAAGAACACACATATATACACGCTCCCTGGAGGGAGAACATCACAGTAGCATTACTAAATAATAATAAACAACAGAATTTGTGAGCCAACATATTTTTCCGCTTCTTCAAAAATCTTATGCAGAGAGAACAGAAAGAGCTGTACATGTCTCCACACTGAGATATGTATGTATGGTGTATGCATTACTTACATATATGCTCATATATGTGTATAATATATGCATGATATATAAGAACATATGATGTATATACATGTATGCCTTGGTATATATCCCTGTGAGTGAACCTATATGTATGCACATGCATACATAAATGCATGGTATGCATCATACATATATAATATATACACTGTGCACATTTCATGTTTGTGTTTGTGTGATGTACCTTCTTGGTGTATCTATATGATATATATATATATGATGTATGCCTATGCGTATTCATGTATGCATGTGTAGTTCCTCCCCAGACAAGTCTCTGACTCACTTTCTCTGCTTGTTGGGGGAGGAGATAGCAGCCACTAGCTCTCTATATAGCTGCAGCGCCAGTACCTGGAGCTCAGCAAACAAGAGCTTGGCTAGCAAGCAAGGCCAGCAGGTGTTTTGTGGGGGCATTTAGAGTGTGGGGTGTGAGTGAGACAGGCCTGAAGTTCTCTTTCAGTGCCTATTTGAGACTACTGAGGGTGGATGGCGAGGGGGCTGCTGCAGTTACCTACAACAACTGTGGTACGTTTGTGTTCTTGCCAGCAGATGTGGGTAGCTACACCTGCAGTCAACTTGACATTAATTCCAGAAATTATTCTAGAGCAGATAAATCAGACAGTCTATAAGCACTTAGAAAGAAATGTCATGATCACTAAAAGTCAACATGGGTTTCTCAAAAACAAATCATGCCACATTGATCTTATCTCTTTTTGAATAGAGTTACAAGCTTGGTAGATGAAGGGAATGCTGTGGTTGTAGTATATCTTGATTTCAGTAAGGCCTTTGACAAGGTCCCCCATGATATTTTTGCAAAAGAGTTAGTAAAATGTGGGCTAGACAATGTGACTCTTAAGTGGATTTGTAACTGACTGACTGACCAAACCCAAAGGGTACTCAACAATGACTCCTCCTCATCTTTGAGAGAAGTCATTAGTGGGGTACCACAGGGTTCTGTCCTGTGCCCAGTTCTATGAAGGAATAAAGGGCAGGCTTATAAAATCTGAAGATGACACCAGATTATGAGGGGTAACTCCAGAGGACAAGACCAGAATTCAAAATAACAGATTAGAGAGCTGGGCCAAAGGTCCTGCATTTAAACATTAACAAATATATTAATTTATTATGTATATAGTATGCTTCCTAAGGTCAGATTACTGATCAAGTCACACTTATTTTGCTTCAGTAGTGCTGCATGTCTGACCCTGACCATTCACTGGACCCATATTTGCCTTTCGCTATTAGGTGATATTTCAGAGGAAGGAATTGGCAAAACTACCTGTGAGTATTCTTTGCCTAAGAAAACAATGTAATTCATGAGGTCTCCATAAGTCAACCAGTGACTTGAAGGCACAACACACACACACACGTAAATACAAATTCACCCAAGTTAAAAATTCAATTAAAAGGTTGAAAAATAAGGGCGCAAATTAAAACTGTGTGCCCTTCTTACAAAAGAAAAGGGTTCTACAATTGAATTAAACATTTGCCCCTGTTTTGCCATTTGCTATCTTCTAATTCCTTTCCTTTCTAATTTGCTGGCTTTAGCTGTAGCTCCTAAAACTGAGTATTGTACTGCAAATGAGCTATTAGTAGAGACAGACTGATGAGTGGACAAGTACCATCAATCCTGGAGTTTTGAAATAAATCTTTGAATGCTACTTGTATAATACAGAACTACTGCTTAACACATCATCCATCTCACAAAATTTGTTTTCCTTTTGTGTAATAGTCTACAATACATTTATCATTGTCTGAACATTATTAAACTATCTTTAGCACCATGTCATTTGAAAACCACCAGAAACAGTGGAAATAGAACAGACTTCCCCAGCATCATGCCCTGTGATTGATTCTGTAGAGTCTCTGCTGAATCACCATCCAGATTTCCTGGTGTAGACATATGTTCACTTTGAGTTACCAGCAAAAATGTGCATGAATCATGAGAGCTGGGATGATGGCAGATCAGCTGATGAATAAACTTCAAACATTACTTACTAAGCCCTCCAGAATGCATTGGCTCCCACTAGTCCTTTGTGTCATCTGGAGTTCCACAGTTTAGAAAGGTCACTTACAGAAAGCTGGAAAAAAGGGTTGCACATCTCAGCAATTCTGTTTATCAATATACATCTTTGAGAAGTCAGTAATCCAACAAAGTTTTTTCCCTTTAAAATAGCAGCCTGGGGTGTGTATAGATCAGGGGTAGGCAACCTAAGGCCCGGGGGCCGGATGCGCCCCCCCAAGGCCTTTGGACCGGCCCCAGGCCGGTCCTGCCGCCACCGCCACCCCCCACCACTGCCACCCACCATGATGATATTGATTATTGTTGTTATTACTTGTTCTTGGGGTTTTCTTGGCAAAATCTCCACAGGGTTTTTGCCATGGCTTTTCTGGGGCTGAGAGAGTGTGCATGCATATATTTTTTTTATTTTTTAAATTTGTGCTTCGGCCCCCCCAATTGTCTGAGGGACAGCAACCTGGCCCCCGGCTCAAAAAGGTTGCCTACCCCTGCTGTAGATTATTTAGATTTATACTCTGCTCTTCAAATTCATTATCAAGATAGCTTATAATGAAACAATTAAAACGCCATGACACATAAGACATATGATAAACTAAAAACAGCAACTCTGTAAAATTCATTCTCCCCACTGGTTGCAATTCCACATGCTAAAATTGTGCACATTAATTGCATCAATGTAACCCAGGAATGGGAATAATGTGGCCCTCTCAGATTGTGTTGGGCTACAACTTCCATCATTCCTCACCCTTATCAATGGTGGGTAAGCTCCTTTTAATTGTACTCAGACAGCATCTGCATGATGCATAATTCCCATCCTTGATGTAAACTGAGCTCATATCTAGTTTGTCCCTAAGGATTCTTTAGATTTCAAAGTCTGGATGCCAGGATGTCCTTCAGATCATGTTCTTCAAATGTTTGGATGACAAGTCCTCTAAACCCTGAATACTGGCTATGATAGCTTGTAGTGATAGAAGTTATAATCCAAAATGTTTGGCAGTCATCAGGTTGCTTAACCCAAGCCTGTATGTGCCTTGGAATCTTGCAGCACCTTTGAGACTAACTTTGCAAAAAAAAGTTGTAAACTTGGTAGACTTCCTCAGTTCTTTGAAAGTAGACCAAATCTATGATAGTTCATGCTACAACCTCTTTTGCACAGTTAGTTTCAAAGATGCTGCAAGATCACTTTGTGTATGGATATTTCAGACTAGCACAGCTATGTGTCTGAATTCTATATGTCCCTTGTATATGCATTTGCACTTTTGATTTCTGTTATGAGAGGATGGTCCACAAATTTGGAAGACTCCTTCATGCAGCTATCTATCAATAAGCCATACTACTGTCCATCATAGATTGCCCCTTGCAACAAAGCAGCACAGGTGGTTTTTTTTAAAATCCTCAATCCTGATCAAGCACAAAATTAAAAAAAATAACTTACAGTTTTCCTTTATTCATCTTGTGAAACATTGAAACAGTCTTCCCTAAAGAAAGAAAGGTACAATGTACAATATTTCAAGAAAGCAAAAACACAAAAAGCATAGATTTAAAAACAATAAATATAGTCGCCCCTCCATTCTCACAGACTTGAAGTCTGCAATTTTACATATTCACGGAGGGGCGACCTCCATTTAAATCAATGGGGCATGCCCCTGTGGGCATACCCCATTCAATCCTATGGGACTCGAATATTTGCGAATCTCCGTTTTCGCAGAGTGGTCTGGAACGGATCCCAGTGAAAATGAAGGAACAACTGTAGGTTGCCATCAATAACCTCAAAGATGTGCACACATGCATATACCCTGTACACAATACATGTATATGTGGCATCTGTGTTACACAATCCAAACAACTTAAAAAAATGACATTTGTCCAGCACTGATTGTTTAGCCTGAATATGTCTGGCACAGAAGGTATGGTTTAAGATTCAAATGCTTCCTTGAGCACTTCTCCCTGATTCTTCCAGATGTTCATCTTCCTCATGCCTTTTCACAGTCTCACTTGCTGCTATATTGATACCATTTCCCATCTCGCTTAGGTGTGGCTTTTTCCTCATTTACTATGTGATCCCAATCAGGGATCAAGCAGTGAAACGCCTATTTCACTGTGCATCCAAAGTTGTAGGACAGTACCACTGTGAGCAAATAAACTTGACTGAGAATGGGCAGAACACTTTCTGTATAGTCTGCCCTTTTGGTGAAAGAACAAGAAAACTTTGAGGTGTGTTTGAGATGGAGAATTCTTTATACTGGCAATTAGAAGGCATTATGCAGCTACTCTGTCTTTTTCTGTTTAACAGGTCTTTGTGCAGCAAGAAAATACTGAAGAACCAGCAGAGGAACAGCAGGAGTTCCAACTAGAGGAAGATGACATCTGAAACCTACATAAGAAATATAAGAAGAACCCTGTCTGAGCAAACCAAAAGGTCTATCTAGTTCAATATTCTGGGCACACAATGGCCAATCAGTTGCCTACAGGTAACCCAGCAGCAGAACATAAATGCTCCTAAATAACTGATACATAGAGGCATGCTGCATCCAATGCTGGAAGAAAATATAGCCATCCTGAGTAGCAGCCATTGATGGTTGTCCAGTTCCCTTTCAAAGCCCTCCCACCTGGCAGTTCTTCTGGCAGTGAGTTCAACAGTCTAAAAGCCTTTGCAGACTGCCAGAAATAGTGCAAATTGAGTCCACTTTAAGGGTTAGAGTTAGTGCTAGGAAATCATGGGAAATTTTTTTTCTGAGACATTGAGCCTTCTCTGTCAGAGAGCTGGTGCCACAATAAAATACAGTTCCCATTATTCCCTAACCCTAACCCTTAAAGTGGACTCAATTTGCACTATTCCTAGCAGTCTGCAAAGGCCCTAACTGTGCTACATGAAACTGCATTCCTTTCTCCCTGAACATCCTTCTATTCAGTTTTGGTGTATGGGCCAAGGTTTTTCTATTGTAAAAGAGGAGAAAAACTTGGCCCCTATTTATTTTCTTCACACCATGACCAATTTTATACACTTCTATATTGTCTTCTATTACTTACTTTTTTTCTAAACTAAAGTGACCCAGCAAGAGAGCCAGCAAGATTTAGTTTTTTGCATGATGGACTATGATTCTGGAAGACCAGAGTTTGAACCCCTGCTCAGCCTTGGAAACCCACTGGATGACCTTGGGCAAGTCACCCTCTCTCAGCCTTAGAGGAAGTCAATGGTAAACCTCCCTCTGATTAAATCTTGCCAAGAAAACCCTAGGATTGGGTCATCATAAGTTCGAGTTGACATGAAAGCATCTAGCAGCAACAAAATAGCCCCAGCTTCGTGACCTCTCCTAACAGGGGAGGGTTTAAAGTCTATCATTTTGAATCTTTAGTATTTTGTGGGGGGTTGGGGGCTTTGGGGCCATGTTCTAGAAGAGTTTCTTTCTGACATTTCGCCAGTATCTGTGGCTGGCATCTTCAGTATTTTCTAGTATTACAGCATACTTCTTTTAGATGCAGGGACCTGAACTGTATACAGAATTTATAAAAGGGCTGTATAATATTGGCAGTTTTATTTTCAGTTCCTTTCCTTATTATGCCCAACATGGTATTTACTATTTAATTTTCTTAAAAAGGGAGCTGCACACTTGACCAGTATTTTCATGGAATCAAGAAAATGGCAGAATCAAAGCCTCCTCTGGAACTGCTTCAACAAGAGTGGTCCTCAGCCCTGTGACTTTCACCAAAGGGCAATGTAGAGTGGAATGGAGGGATAGAGGAGTTTATCACATGAGGAGAAATCAGGGGTTTAAACAGTCATTATCCCAGGAAAGTCGCACGATTGCGGTGAAGATTTTCACACACATCGCGATTAAAGAGGACTTATTCCGGGAATAAATAGGAAATAACCAGCAACAAATCATTCACAGGATTTCACCATGGATAATTTGTTGCTGGTTATTCCCGGGATAAGTCCTCTTTAATCATGACGTTGTGTGAAAATCTTCACCTCGATCGCATGACTTTCCCAGGATAATGACTCTTTAAACTCCTGATTTTCCCCATGTGATAAGGTCTAGAGAAGAAGAAGGCTGTTTCTGTGGTTGAAGTAAAAGAGGAGAAATTACACGTGGGAATGGTACTTGCCCATTAACAGAGATAAAAGGAACACTTTTGTATAGGGCAAAAGGTTAGGGACATGAGGGAGCCAAATGTAACACACTTACAGCTTGCAACATGGATATTGTGTATTTTGGTTGGCCAATAAAGGTATCACTGGTAGATTTTTGATTGAATGAGAAAATATATCTTAACAATACGAAATAATGTGGGCAGAAGGAGAACACAACAGAGCACTAGCTATAGCTGTTTCTTTACTTGGACTTCCAGAGGTACAAATAGTTTGCTCTGTAGCCCTGGAAAAGGGGGGTGATTTATTTGCCAGAAAGAATAATTTGTCTGGTGGGTGGAGAGAGAAAGAGCCAAGGCACAGAGTTCAAGTGTGGTGCAGTGTAGGAGTGGACAGAAGGTAAAGCAGGATAGATCTCTAGGTTATTATTACTAGCTCTGCAAGAGCTTCTTACTCCTGAGTGTTCAACAAAGACAACAATAACAATAAAAAACCTGATGGGGAATTATTATGTGAATGAGCTGTTGGCTCAGTTTTAAAGCTGCAAACAAATTCTTGGCATGTGCTGAGGAGGCATCCTCAGATGCACTTTAAATGTCTTTCTAACAGACAACATCTTGCCTCCTTCCACTCTGCCCACTCCACCAGTTTACTGCATGCACAGGACCAATGGTATTGGCAGCTGAATTTTAGTTCAACACTGGTGATAATGGCTGGTAGCTACATTCACTGGACCTAAGGGCACCAGGTTAATTCAGGGAGTGCAGTACAAACAGGATTTATCAGACGAGGCTAGTAAAGCGCAATAAAAGTAGGATAGTAGCATCTTTGGCAGATATATAGCACACAATATTTCAATTGTTGGTAGAGCACATCTTTTTATTGACGGAAAAAACATCAATGAAAAGGTTCAGCAGCAATTGAAATACAAAGCAGCAACAGGAGAGACATGACGTCATGTGATAAGCATCTTCCAAAGACGCTATTATCCTACTGTAATTGCACTTTACTAGCCTTGTGTGATAAACTCAATACAGTTTTGCCCTCTGGCAGAGAGGAGTGGCTGGAAGTGCTTAGGAACTTTTTAAAGGACAGCCATGTTTCCCCCATCACCAACTGCATGAGATAATAGCCCTATTCTGCCTAATGACAGGGATAACCTTGGGATCGAGCAAAAGGACTAACAGCTGGAGCCTTGAAATGTTAAAGTTAACATTAACACTTTGGTATTAATTCAATAATGTAATTTGTTAACATTAATATAATGAATTAATTGTATAAAATTTACAGGAAAAATGTTACCAAATTTATTTTTGAACAAAACCAAAGTTTTAATATTAACACTAACATTTCCAGGCTCTGGACAGCCCATATTTAGCCATTTTGCCTGATCCCCTGTTGATATAGCTATTGAGACATTCCTTTAAATTTTTTAAAAATCAATTTAAATGATTAAAAATGTCCCCCAAATGGCCAAATTGCAGCTTCCCAAAAGTAAGAAATTAAAGTAACACAAAATACTAATCATTAACCAAACCATCAATGTTGTTGATAGTAACATTATTAAAATGACTTCTGAAAATATTGTTAAAGGTCATAATGAATGAAACAAACTGATTTTCAATTAATTAATTCCACACTCTGAAAAGGTAGCTAGAAAAGATTTATAAGTGATATGAGGTGTACCCTTATTATGCATTATTCACTTATATCTCACTCGTCCTTCAGGATGAAGAGAGTAGCCAACATAAATGATGAGGAGTGCAGACTGTTTCCCATCCAAACGCTGAATTCTGTTTTCATTCTTCCTTAATTATGAACTCCTTCCTTTCTCTTCAGAAAAGGGCCAGGTGGTTTCAACATATCCATTCATTTCTTTTTCACCGTTTGAGAAAGTTACATATTGGTGTTCCTAAGTTTCTAGAAAGGTTTGGTACTACTAACAGTAGTGTTTTATTTTGATATATAATTTTAAAGATTTTTTTTTAATTGTATAAGCCCTTTTTGTGGCAAATGATTTTTAGTTTAGTTTATAACACTGTAGGTTGTGGTTCCTTTGCACTTTGAAGATTGCTGCTGGTAGAAGCCCTCTGTTGGCTCCTTGCCTATAGGAGTTCTTCAAACTACAGGAAATGGTATTGTTTTCCCCCACTTTTATTGTTGAACAGACTTTTATTCCACAGTTAGCTATTTTAAATATACTAGAGATCTCAGATATTGGCTGCCTGAAGAGTTTGATGCCATTAATAGCACTAAGAAATGGCAGGATTGTTATTACAGTTGTTATTGCATTTCTTTAATTCTACACATGTGAGAAATGTAAAAAAATTATATGGATTGCTCAGGTTGACACATGATTTGGCTTCTCATGAAGAATTGCAAAGTTTAAGAAACTTGCTTGTTGGACTACAACTTTCAGAATCCCTAGTTGTTATTTCATCTGTTTAATTATCTACCAACATGTGGAAGATACATTACTTTCCTGTTTTTGAAAAGTTATTGCTGAGTAATTTCTGAATGCTACAAGCCGCTATCTTGTGGTACAAAAGACATTCTCCTTCCATTTCATCATTAACGCACACAATAAGAATAGGAAGCACAGCACAAACTAGACTTTGAACCATGCAATGTTCATCTTTGACCACTGGGAAGTGTCCACAGCCCTGTAACTTTAAAAGTAATTAACAGTTACACTTCTATGGCAAAGGTTATCCTGACTAAATTCAAATTGTAAAGTAGTTATAGGTTTATTACTGGAAAAGAAATTTGTTACAGTTGGCCCTCTGTATCCATGGATTATTTATCTATAGTTTCAGCCATCCACATCTTGAAAATATTTTAAAAATATATAAATTCTAAAAAGCAAGCCTTGAGTTTGCAAATTTATATAAGAGACACCATTTTACTATGCTAATGTATATAATAGCAGTTGAGCATCCATGGATTTTGATATCCATGGCGGGTCCTGGGACCAAACACCAGCAGATACCAAGTACTACTGTACTTGTAACTAGTTGGCTTTATAGCAAGTTGTTAACAGTTTATTTCATTACATGTGACTGGCTATTAGTTGCTCCCAGGCTCCCAAAAATAACAGTGAATATCCAAATACTCATTTCTTAGAGACATCAGACTTCTGAGCATGATGACTATCTTGTCTTTTATACAAATAACTGAGGTCTTGTTAGCACTCCCAGGAAATAGGGTGTGACTGAGATCTTGTTCTAATGATTCTTCAGATGATTATCTAACAAATATGATTTTAGCAATCATCAATACTCTGTGTCTTTTAAGCTGGTCTTCCATTGCGATTGTTGGCAGAAAAACAACAAAACTTCAACACAGTTCTACATACAGTTGCCCCTCCATTTTCACAGATTTGGTGTTTGCACCCCTTGCCCATTCATGGGTGGCAAACAGAGGGGTGAAAAATGGGGCATGCACCTGTGGTATGTACTTACAGGTGCGCATGGGTGTGCACTGCCATTCAAGCCAATACAGCTTGAATATTTGCAATTTTCCGCTTTTTGCGGGGGGAGGGGGACTGTACCAGGATATGCAATGGAATTGTGGAGACAAACCTAGATATGGAGAAAAAACACTTTGTGTGATTCCTCAACTTAGATTTCTTGCTCACAGAATTTTGGGCAGGATTGGGAGGGGGTAGTGCTAAATTCTAGCTCTCCAATACAGGTTTATATTGCAGGAGATTATCTCTCTTCTTAGCTCAGCAACACATTTTTCTGTATGATTATTAATAAATAGCAGGATCCTACTCATGTTTTTTGAGGGAAGTTAAGTCACACTGATTTCATTTGGACTTATCCCCGAGTGAGTTTGCTTAGGGTTGCTGCCAGCTTCAGTTACTCAACCCACCCTTTAGTTCAATTCCTTGCCTATTTGCTCTTGATAATAATCTGTTCTGTTGGAAAAATAATCAATTTTTAACAAAACTGTAGAGATCATTAATTAAAGGACCCACATCTTAGAACTACCAACAAATATAAGCCAAGAAGAAAATGTGCATTTCAGACAACTTATTGCTTTAACCACTACAATACTTCATGTGTAGCAAAAAGGAAAGATTCCTTCAACTATGAAACTGAACATCAGCTGGAACAAAACAACAACAACAACATGTGAAATGAAGGAAAATAGCCAATAGTTTGGTCTGTTTTTAAAATATTAGTTATATTTGTACCCTCCAAGGAGTTCAAGGAGATGCTCCAACAAACCTATGAGATAGGTCAGGGTAAGAGAAAATGATTGACCTAAGATTAGCTCAATGAGTTTCATGTCTCAGTGGGGATGTGAACTTCGACTTCCAAAACTCAGTTTAATGTTCTGTCTACCACACTGAATTATTTATTTTAATATTGCTTATCAGACCAAAGATTCTCAAGATGTCTCACAGCACAAGCAGTAACAATAATGGTGGTGGTGATGGTGGTGGTGGAGGAGGAGGAGGAAGAGGAGGAGGAGGAGGAGGAAAAGAAGAAAAAGCAAAGCTAAATTTAATAGAGCAGAGACACGAAGATGTAACAAAACAAAAAGGTCTTAAACAGCTCAAGTAAATTCCATTAAGAAAGAGGCTCATTGAAGGAGGCTTTCAAAAATCTAGAAAAGATGATCAACTTCTGTGGCACAAGGTACAATAAAATACATTTCTGAGAGGAAGAGATAACTTCTACAAGAGACATGGCACTTTTGGTCCACCTGATCTATGTGTTTACTTTACTATGAATGTTTTAGCTTCAAACGTCAATAATACTCTATTTTCAAACTATTAGGTTATGATTGTCATTTTCACTGTTTATAAAGAAATAAATATGAAGAACTTCTGGATTTGCAAATGGAAATTGATACAAATGTTATTACAGGTCAAGTCTCCCTTAACCAGATTTCTGAAATCTGAAATATTCAAAAACTGAAACTTTTTCATGAGTGGCTCAGATAGTGGCATCTTTGTTTTCTGATAGTTTAATGTACATAAACTTTGTTTTATGCACAAAATTATTTAAAATATTGTATTAAATTATCTTCTGGCTCTGTATGCAAGTGTACAGTTGGCCCTCCACATTTGTGGCTTTGACTTTTTGCATATTTGATTATTTGCAGTTTTGATTAATATGTTCTCTCTAGGAATCTCTAGGTCCTATAGTGCAACTCTGCCATAGAGTTGTGCTGGAGAACCTACATGTTCCTAGAGAAAACACTTTTCTAGGCATTTGTAGGTCCTCCAGCATGATTCTATGATCCACGTCTGGTAGATGTTGATCATAGAGTTGCACTGGAGGACTAGAGATTCCTAGACAGGTGTTCTCTCAAGTAAAAAGAATAGTTGTTTTTTTTTTTTAATTTGCATTTTTTCCACATTCACAGGGGTCCTTCACCCCTAACCCTAGCAAATGTGGAGTATATGCAAATACAGTTATTCCAAAATCCCAAATGCCTCTGGTCTGAAGCATTTTGCATAAGAGATAATTAACCTATCTAGACATAATCTCAGAGTCATTGGCAATAATATCCCTGTTTTATATCCCTATTAACATGGAAGTTATTCTTACTTGCCATAAGCAACAAAGCAAGTAGGACTACATTCTAGTATCCTTTTTATTCTGTGAACAATCAAATCCAGGTGTGTATTGTCACATCATGGCTTCAATTCAACATCCTTTTAGTGGAGTATAAATACTTGCATGCAGACATATGCCACAGCAGCACTACACACACACACACACATGCAAAATATCAGCACTGCATGACACGTCAGTGATTGGGTGCCATAATGCAATACGCAATACATGATGGACAACTACATTACTATGAAACTACAATGAAGGTATAGGATGCACAACTACAGTGCATAATCACAAGACAAAGTATTGGTTGCACAACAACAATGTGTAATCACAACGTAAAGTATAGTATGCACAGCCACTGCACAATGCACAACATAGTAAGACAAAGCATAGATTAACATGTTGTCTGTGCAACTCCACTTCTGATGCCTTTGTTGTTGTTCTTAACTGCCTTTGAGTCGATCTCAACCTGTGGCGACCCTATGGATGAGACATCTCCAAGACCCTCTGTCCTCCACTCCTCTGCTTAATTCCTGCAAATCCATACCCATGGCCTCCTTAATAGAGTCCATCCATCTAGCGTGTGGCCTTCCTCTCTTCCTACTTCCCTCCACCTTTCCCAGCATTATTGTCTTTTCCAATGAGTCCTCCCTTTTCATGATGTGTCCGAAGTACGATAGCCTCAGTTTGTCATCCTGGCTTCCAGGAAGGTTTCCAGCTTGATCTGCTATAGGACCTATTTGTTTATCCTTTTGGCTGTCCACGGGATCTTCAACACTTTTCTCCAGCACCACATCTCAAATGAATTTATTTTATTCTTTTCATCTCTCTTAACTGTCCAGATCTCACATCCATACATAGTAATAGGGAATACGATGGCTTGTATGATTGTAACTTTTGTGCTGAGTTGCTTATCTTTGCACTTTAGAATCTTTTTCTAGTTCTTTCATAGCCACCCTCCCCATTCTTGATCTTCTTCTGATTTCCTGATTGCAGTCCCCATTTCTATCAATGTTTGATCCCAGGTATGGGAATTCTTTTACTATTTCTATTTCTTCATTGTCTAGGTTGATCTTTTGAAGGTCCTCGGTGACAATTATTTTTGTTTTCTTTATGTTCAACATTAAGCCTGCCTTTGCACTTTCTTCTCTGATCTTCCTTAGTAGGTGTTCCAGGTCTGTGAGGTTTTCTGCTAGTACTATGGTGTCATCAGCATTGTTGATACTGCTTCCTCTTATTTTCACTCCTCCTTCTTCTGTGTCCAAGCCTGCTTTTCTTATAGTATGTTCTGCATACAAGTTGAACAGATAGGGTGAAAGGATACAGCCTTATCTGGCCCCTTTGCCAATTGGCAACCATTCTGTTTCTCCAGGTTTTGTTCTGACAGTAGCCTCTTGTCCTGATTACAGATACCTCATCGGGACGATCAGATGTGTTGACACTCCCATGTCTTTAAGGGAGTTCCATAGCCTTTCATGATCTATGCAGTCAAAGGCTTTGCTATAGTCTATAAAGCACATGCTGATATTCTTTTGGAAATCCCTGGTGCACTCCATTAGCCATCGTATGTTTGCAATGTGGTCCCTGGTGCCTTTTCCTTTCCTGAACCCTGCTTGGACCTCTGGGATTTCTCTCTCCATGTATGGTTGGAGTTTATGCTGCAGAATTTTGAGCATAATTTTGCATGCATGGTTCACTTCTTGTGCTATCAGCAGAATATGTCTGTTCCATAATAGTAATTTTTTTGGACCCATATATGTGGCATAACTTAAATGTTCATATGCCTCAATTTGCATTCCAGCTGTTATGTCCCCTTATCTATATAAATATTATTATTCTCAGCACTTACCTGTTACTATGCTCCCCTGAATAGTCTGGTAGAAGGAAAATATTTCTTTATTGCATCTACCTTATATTCCTCTTGAAGAAACATCCATTTTATCCTAACAAAACCACCATGAAGTTGTTTGAGGGGCATCTGTTGCCTCATGTTCAGGATTCTCTTGGTGGTGGATATCAAAAAGTTAAAAATACAATGCCAGATGATCAAGGTGTATGTACAGCACAAAAAAAAAAAAAAACAGAGATGAAAACCAATAAATGAATCAGGACTATAAAAAAACCTACAGCACAGCGGAGGACGTTTGGAGGACGTGGGGCCTTGCTGGGAGACATCCCTCCCCCCTCCCACTGGTGCTTACCACCAACACCTGAGTCCAAGGCTGCAGAGGACTGGGCTGGGGATAAAAACCCTGCCCAGGCACCATCTCCTCAGCACAGCGGAGGACGTTTGGAGGACGTGGGGCCTTGCTGGGAGACATCCCTCCCCCCTCCCACTGGTGCTTACCACCAACACCTGAGTCCAAGGCTGCAGAGGACTGGGCTGGGGATAAAAACCCTGCCCAGGCACCATCTCCTCAGCACAGCGGAGGACGTTTGGAGGACGTGGGGCCTTGCTGGGAGACATCCCTCCCCCCTCCCACTGGTGCTTACCACCAACACCTGAGTCCAAGGCTGCAGAGGACTGGGCTGGGGATAAAAACCCTGCCCAGGCACCATCTCCTCAGTGGGGAAGTGGGCGGTGCTTAGCAGGCCCAAGACTCTTTCCCCAACACAGCAGCATTCCTGGCTCTGGATTGCGGACTGCTCGCCTCCCTCCGAAGGCCACATATTAGTGGGCTCTTCCCTGGTTGTTTGGGTTTGACTTTAAGCTGGGGGGGGACATCCAGGTGGTATGGGGGCGGGGAAGATATGGCGGCAACAGTCTCAACAAATGTTGCAAAAGAAGAAGGGATCGATGTTTATTATCTATCCCTCCTTCAGTTGATTCTGTTTCCCAATGCAAGTTGGAGAGCAAACTCACCATTCCACTAACCCTCAACCTGCTCCTCTGCAATGCCAGGTCGGTCAAAAACAAAACACACATCATCCACGATCTCCTGGTGGATGAGAAGGCCGACCTGGCTTGTTTCACTGAGACCTGGCTGGGGGATGCCAGCTCCGCGACATGGGCGCAGGCTCTCCCAGCTGGGTACTCAGTTAGTGAGCAGGTAAGGGAAAGTGGGCGGGGGGGCGGCATAGCCTTGGTCCATAAAAACACCTTATCCTTGATCAGAAAGCCTATCCGGAAGACGACACACATCGAGTGTATGTACCTTAGCCTGAAGACCAGGGATAGTTTGGGGATTCTGTTGGTATACCGGCCACCCCGTTGCTTAACAGACTCCCTAACCGAGCTGATGGCCCTGGTTTCTGAGTTGCTGTTGGAGTCGCCCAGACTCTTGGTTCTGGGCGACTTCAACATTCCACTCGAAACCAGTTTACAAGATCTAACTGGCGCAGCTCGGGAGTTCATGGATACCATGACAAACATGGGCCTATCCCAGCTGGTCAACGGACCCACGCATTGTGCTGGTCATACCCTCGATGCGGTCTTTAGTACGGAGCAGGAATATCCGTGGGCGGAGGTCACAAAAACCTCCGCATTGTCATGGACGGATCATTTTCTGATCAAGGTGGAACTAAAGGCTATTGTTCACCCTCCCGGGGGTGGTGGACCTATTAGAATGGTCCGCCCTCGAAGGCTAATGGAACCTATTGGTTTCCAGAAAGCCTTAGAGGGTTTAATGGTGAGTAATGCCGGCGATTCTGTCGAAGCTTTGGTTAACATATGGAACACCGATCTTACCAAGGCTATCGACACAATCGCTCCCAAGCGTCCTTTCCAACCCGCTCCGAATCGTAAACCATGGTATACAGAAGAGCTCAGAAAGATGAAGCGGGTTGGACAACGACTGGAGTGCGAATGGCGAAAGACTCGTCTCTTATCCGACAGAACTCGCCTTAGGAAGCACCTTGATTCCTACAGGGAGGCTTTACGTGCAGCGCAGAAATCTTTCTGTTCTGCACGTATCGCGTCTGCAGAGTCTCGCCCGGCAGCGTTGTTTAGGGTGGTGGGGGATTTGACGCAGATTTCTCCTGCACCGAATCCTCTACTTAACCCGACGACAGCCTGCTGTGAGGCATTTAATATCTACTTTGCAGATAAAATCTCTCGGATAAGAGCCGACTTGGACACCAGTATTCCGGCAGAATCTGTAGACGAGGCGTCCAGTAACTCCGTTGATGGCACTTTACTGGATCAATTTCAATTTGTGAGTACCGAGGACGTGGACAAGATGCTTGGAAGGATGAGGAAGACAACTTGCCCTCTCGATCCTTGTCCATCATGGCTGGTCGTCCAGGGTGGGGACGCGTTGAGGGTGTTTCTCCGAGACACGATCAATGCGTCCCTCAGGGAAGGCAGTATACCATCTTGCTTAAAAGAGGCAGCAGTTAGGCCACTCTTGAAAAAGCCTTCCCTGGATCCCCTGGACAGAAACAACTATAGACCAGTCTCCTTGCTGCCATTTTTAAGCAAGGTAATCGAGAGGGCAGTTGCCTCCCAGCTCCAAGCTATCTTGGATGAAACCGATTATCTCGATCCATTTCAAACTGGCTTTAGGACAGGATTTGGGGTTGAGACTGCCATGGTTGCTCTGACCGATGACCTCCGCTTGAGCATCGACGGGGGAAGTGTGACCCTGCTGGTGCTCTTGGACCTCTCAGCGGCCTTTGATACTATAGATCATGCCATTCTTTTGGATCGGCTGAGAGAGTTAGGAATTGGAGGCACTGCTTTGCGGTGGTTCCATTCCTTCCTCTCTGGCAGATCCCAGAGGGTGAGGCTCGGGGACAGTTGCTCTTCTAAAATAGAGCTTAATTGTGGCGTCCCTCAGGGCGCCATCCTGTCTCCGATGTTATTTAACATTTATATGAAGCCGCTGGGGGAGATCATTCGGAGGCATGGAGCACGGTGTCTTCAGTACGCTGACGACACCCAGATTTATTTCTCCATGACCAGATCATCGTCTCAGACCTCTGATGGCGTCTCTCCTCTCAATGACTGTCTTAGAGCGGTAATGGATTGGATGAGGAAAAACAAATTGAAGCTGAATCCAGACAAAACGGAGGTGCTCACAGTTACAGGTCTGAATCCAGGTTCGGGATTACAGCCCCCAGTCCTGGATGGGGTCACACTCTCCTCCAAGGACCATGTGCGCAGTCTGGGGGTACTCCTTGACTCGTCGCTTCACATGACCAATCAGGTGAGTGCGACAGTCAGGAGCGCCTGTTATCAGCTTCGGCTGATACGCCAGCTGCGCCCATACCTGGACAGGAAGGACCTGGAAACTGTGGTGCACGCACTGGTAACCTCACGATTAGATTACTGCAATGCACTCTACATGGGGCTACCCTTGTGCCTAACTCGGAAACTTCAGTTGGTTCAAAATATGGCAGCCAGGTTAATCACTGGAACATCCAGGAGGGAGCACATAACACCAGTGCTTAAATCCCTCCACTGGCTGCCAATTAGTTTCCGGGCACAGTACAAGGTGTTGGTTTTGACCTTTAAAGCCCTACATGGCTTGGGTCCATCTTACCTTAGGGACCGCCTCTCCCTGTATGAGCCCCCCCGTGCCCTTCGTTCAGCGGGGAAAAATCTGCTCTCACAACCTAAAACGAAATTCAAGCAGACTTCCCTAAGGGCATTTTCAGTCGTTGCCCCTAAACTGTGGAATGGCCTGCCGGATCAGATACGCCTTATTACGTCTCTCACCACTTTTAAGAAAGCAATTAAGACGGAGCTCTTCCGGCAGGCCTTCCCAGAATAACTCTGTACAGGGATATGCACAGCTGAGCCACTTATCTGGTCTCTCTACTGAGAGTGGCATTTTGTTTTATCTTTTATTATTTATTTTAGTTATATGTCTGTTTTTAACTCTATTATGTTTAATACTGTTTTAAGGGGGGAGGGTAGTGGGTGAAGGGCAAGAATGTGGATTTTAACTGTAATATTTTAATTGATGTACGCCGCCCCGATTGCCAAGCAGAGGGGCGGGTTACAAATAAAATTTATTATTATTATTATTATTATTAGGTAGATCCTAAAACGTTTGCATTCTAGAATCTCAGAAATTCTAAAAAGCCTCTGAGAGACTGACTTAAAAACTGGTAGACAGAGGAAAATCATCTAATGTGGAAAGAAATAAAAAGTATGCATCAGATACACAGACTGGGTTCCAAAGCTTAGGAAAACTGCCTTCTGGGATTTACATTCACATTACAATATGAGTCTCCCTTATCTGAAAAGCTTCATATTTTGGATTTGGGAATTTTTTTATATATTTTTTATTTTTTATTATTTTATTTTATTTTATTTTATTTTATTTGGATTTTGGAATATTTGCAGAATACATAATGAGATATCTTGGAGATGGGACCAAAGTATGAACATTAAATTCATTCATGTTTTGTATACACTTTATACACATAACCTGAAGGTAATTTTATATATTATATTTTTAATAATTTTGTGAATGAAACAAAGTTACACTGAACCTTCAGAAAGCAAATGTGTCACTATCTCAGCCACCCAGGCCCACAACTATGGATTTTAGAGTATTTCATATTTCAGAATTCTGCATAACAGATATTCAACCTGTAGTACCAAGCAAAGTAAATCTACTGAATCAGTGTAACTTACATAAGTGTTGACTTACCTTGGGTCCTTGGGTCTACTCTGGAGGGAGCTAGCAACTGGACTAGCAACTACCCTGATGAGGACTATTTCTAGCAGCCAATTGCTGAATTTCACCATCCAGAGGAACATCTAGAAGAGTCTCTGACAATGACATTAGTGTCCAGGTATATGTGGACAAAAGCACTCCATCAGGTAACATGGCTCCATGCTCTTGCAGCCTTTAAAAAGCTTCGGTGCCTTATCACATGTTAACAACCTTAAAGCCTAGCAAAGATGTAAAACCCATGAACTACCTCAGTATTATGCATCTGTTGCATTTACATTGACTGTGTGTAGCAATTAGCCCAGTAAGAATACCTACATAATGACAAAATTGCTAATCAGGCAGGATAAGAGGGACGGTGTTTTGTGTTTTAGTTTTTATGAGTATGGTATCCCACCTTGCAGACTAAGAACATGATCAAGACAAAATAGTCATGATCAGAGTTGAGAGATATTTGAGCTGTCATTTTTTTTTGCTCTTACATATGAGTGAATTTGGGATTTGTTTCCACCCACCCCCCCTCAACTCTAGGTTCCATATCATTGATAGTAGATTCCTCTGCAAAATATTGCTTCTCATAATCAGTTTCTATGCAAATAAGTATTAAAGTAAGATAATTCAAGAATAGGAGTTTGGCTGCATGTAGTTTTACTTTTACCTCATGTTTATAGAAGGGCAATTAATTTCTCTTGACACAAGAGCCTTAATATCTGTTTAAATTCCCTGTGCCTCTCCTTTTCCTGGTTTTGTATCAGCCATAATACCCACCCAAGGAACATTGCTAATGGATTTTCCATTTCCATTCTCCATTCATGTTAGACTGTCAAAGTTGTGTAAAGAAGCACAACAAATGTTAACTCTGCGGACCATACTTCAAGCCTATCAAGGTAATACTGAGAGCCACCAAATTATAGTATCAAGGTCCAGTGTCAAATAATCCTTGGGAGCAGCCTGTAGAAGACACATAAACACAGAGGCAAATGTGAGTGCAGTATTTGCTTTTCTTCTTTGCAGTTCCTTACATCTAAACCCACATATATGCAAGATGTATCTTTATTTATTGGGGCAGGAGGGAGGAGGTTCATTGTGCAGTGGTCTTTCCTCATTTGAGGAATTTAAAGGGTGTCCAGCAATGTCTTCCTCCACATTGTTTGCCTACCATTTCTTCCATCTTTTTTTCCTTTTGGCAGAAAAATACATTATGGAGGAAAACATGAGATAACTGTATAGTGTCTTCTGAGTGCTAGAAGGCAATCAGGGTATGGAAGCACCCTTTACCTGCATAAAGTTAAAGGTAAAATATGAAATTAGCAGAGAATGTGCTACAATACTACATTGTCATTCTTTAGACATCATTGTACTGTTGTAATGTTGGCTGGTATGTCAGAAACAAAAATAAATGAATAAAATAAAAATAAAAATATAAGATTAAATTCCCTGCCCAAAATTCTGATTCCAGACTAACCTTAGGCCAAACCCAGGTCTTTGACAGCTTTTAAGCTTATAAAAAAGATGTCAAGAAATCTAATTACCAGATCTCCCCCATACTGTCTACTTTGATCCTCTTACATATTCTTGATGTTTTTTCTCCATTTGCTATATTTACTCAGGCACAGCATATCCTAAAGTAGATTCTGATACAATTTATTTTGATAAACTGATTACAACAGTGTTCTTTAGTAATAAATAATTTGTTCCAAAATAATAATTTGTGTTTAACATCACAGAGAACGATTGTATTTTTCTTTATAGAATACCTACAAATATATTCAACACTTTCTTTCTTTCTTTTTGGAGGGGGGTATCCAGGCAGGCATTTATGAGGAAACTAAGGTGGCCACCTCAGGCAGCTAGTGTTGGATGCCATAAAAAGGCAGCTAATAGTTTGTTTTTTAATGTACTGAGGGGTGATACAAACTGTCAAAATAAGCAGGTTCCTGGCCATCTTTTAGATGACGTACACCTTGAAGCCAGCTGGAAAGTGTACCCAAGCCATGCTATGGAGAGAAAAGCCAGACTAAAAAGGAGTGGGTTTTTCTGCTTCTTCCTGGAAAGTGTGTACCTTCGCATGTATGTATAAATGCACTGACACCAGGACAGCTCTGAAGGGGTGCTCTTTCCAAACCCTAATCCTAATTGTGCATGTAAACACCTTGTTGCAGGAGGCATTTAAAAGGGAGAGGGCTGCCGTACCCAAGTAGTGAGGGTGGCAATGCCCAAAAGAGAACCCATGACACCTCTCATGAAGATGAGTACAACATACACAAAACAAACAGTCAAAGAGGGGGCATGGGGTGAAGGGAGGCATGATTGTAACTTGCTGGCATCTGCATGGGATCTGTTCCAATGCCCTGTCCCAGAGAAGTTGCACGTGCAAATGCGTGCAGGTTCACAGGAATGGTCATCCAATGAGATGACAGTCACTGGCAGTTCACTCCTGCGAAGGTGCGAAGGGATGGTGGTGGAGGAAAGGTACCCAGTGGTATGCCCTGAAGCCACGCCGTGTGGTCATGACATGTGCACTCCAGCTGCCTTGGGAGCAGGTGGTGGGGTTGGTGAGGTTTCAATGTGACTTTGGAAAAGGCAGCTTCAAGCTGCTCTTTCCTGCCTGTTTCACTCCTATTGTATTTTTGTTACCAGGAATGGAAAGATGTGCTTGTGAAAAACTCTGCTTTCCCCAACAAAAGAATGTGGCTGTCTATGGGTACTATGCACCTTGAGTCCAGTTTGAGAGGTTTTCATTTGGAGTTGTAACTCAAGATAGCAAAATATCATGAGACAGCTGGGTCTGAAAAGGGAGCAAAATATGGACATTTTGTACTCTTATGGGTGCATTTGTTTACATGTGCACTGCAGTTATGATGCATCCACGACTACCTATCAGATATATAATGTCTAGAGACCTGGTGAAAAGAAACGGAAATCCAACTATTTTGACTCTACCACCTTCATCTTTTTAAAGATGACTGTGATGTTGCTTCTGAAATAACGTCAAATGCCAGCTTCCAAAATGTCAACATTTTTACATTTTTACAAGAGCTTTCTATGCCATGAATGCATTTTCTGCAATGCCAAGGTGAGAGAGGGCTGTTTATGGGATGGAGTGTCACTAGGTTAAGGTACCACCTGTGAATCTACTTCAGGGGAGACTCCTTGATTTTCGTCAGTATGACATGGAAACCATCAACAACTATTGTGTGTACCCAAGCATGAAATGAAAAGAAAAAGGCTTTTGTTCCAGAACATGTAATAACATGTTACTCAGAGGGTTCTCACTCAGATTAACAATTCAAGTTCATAGAATCACACAGCTGGCAGGGACCACAAGACTTTTAAGTCCAGCCCCCTACTGTGCAGGAAAACACAACTAAAGCACTTCCGAAAGATGGTCATCTAGCATCTCTTTAAAGAGCTCTGAAGAAATACTCTATGAAGCAGTCTACTTTTCTGTTGAACAGCTGTTACCATCAGGACCTTGTTTCTAATATTTAGGTGGAATATTTGTTCTTGTAATGTGAATTGATTGGTTCTTGTCCTAGGGGGCATTTCACACTCCACAATTATAGCACTATGATTCCAATTTAACTGCCATGGCCTATGCAGAATCTTGGGATTTGTAGTTTGTGGGGCACTAGAGAGTTCTCTGGTCAAGAATTCTAAACATCCCTCCCTAACCTTCAAATCCCAGGATTCCATGTGATGTTGCCTTGGCAGTTAAAGTGGTGTACACTACAAGTGTGTAGTGTAAAATGGCTCCTATTTTCTAGAATGTTACAAAACAAGTTTACTCTATCTTTTACAAAGTAAAGGTTAAAATATTCCCCATTGACAAGGTTGTCAAGTCATGTCTGACCATAGGGGGCAGTGCTCATCTCCGTTACTAAGCCAAAGAGCCAGTGTTGTCAGAGACTACTCTGTGATCATGTGGCCAGCATGATTGCACAGAACACAATTTACCTTCCTACCAAAGTGGTACATATTTATCTACTTGCATTTGCATGCTTTCTAACTGCTAGTTTGGCAGAAGCTGGGACTAGTGACAGGAGCTCACCCCATCATGCAGCACCTGGGCTTCGAACTGCCAACCTGCCGATCTTGCAATCAACAGAGTCAGCGTCTTAACCACTTGAGCACTTCAAATATTTAACAATATCTATCATATCACTTTTCAATATTCTCTTCGCCAAGCTAAACATATTATAAAGGTCTATGCCAGATGTCAGACAGCCAGTGTAGTGTGGGTTGAGTGTTAGACTAGAACTCTGGAGACCAGACTTTGAATTCCTGTTCAGCCATGGAAATCCACTGGCTGACTGACAAGTCACACTCTCTCAGAGGAAGGCAAAGGCAAAACACCTCTGAATATGTCTTGTCAAGAATATTCAGTGATAGGTTCACCTTAGAATAGATATCCCGGCCATCAAGAGATAGCCCAACCTGCTCCCCGATTCTGCTGCAGTTATAGTTATTGTTATTTGGCTATTTATATTTTATTTTAAGTGTGTTTTAAATTTTTATTGTTTAATAGTATTTTAAGGGGTGGGTGGGATTGTGGGATATGAAATGTATATTTTTAATGTTGTAAACCACTCCAGTTGCGTTACGCAGAAGGGCGGGATAAATAATAATAATAATAATAATAATAATAATAATTAGAATCACCATATGCCAAAAACAACATGAAGGCACACAACAAGATGTTAATAATTATGGGATAACTTTGCTTTGAGTGGATGTGGATAGCTGAACAACTATTCACTATCTTGTCATTGTTATGTACCATATTAAATGTGATCATGAGAGTTTACATCACGGTTTCTTTGTGTAAATATTCATACTTGGTGTTACAAGTTGATGGAGTTATTATTATTTATTATTATTATTTGGAGTATTTATACCCTGCTCTTCAGCCAAAAGGCTATCAGAGCAGCTTACAAATGGTTAATTAGACATTTCCCTGCCCTCAGGCTTACAATCTAAAAAGATAAAACACAAAAGAAGGGAATGGTGGTGGGGAAGGGGAATATGTCCAGCAGATCTTCTCTCCCTCTGAAGCCTGGACCAAGGCAGATGGACTGGAGGGAGGGCCCTTCTTCTTACTGTGGCTAGGCCCGATGGAGTTGGCCTACCCTTCTCTCCCTCTGGATGATGGTGAATGGAGGTTAACACAATCCTTTTGTTGAATGGCTCATTATGAAACCAAATGAACTACTGGATGCACAACTGTATGTGAAATGGAACGTGCAACATAATGCACATCTATGTGTGCACCTGCTTGTGCTTTGGCACCACAAGGACAACTTGATTTCTGCAACCTTGAACTGAATGTAGATGTTGCATATCAGACAAGAATGTCCTACCACTTTCACAGGGGATTTTATATATGTGCAGGACACCAAAACTTCTGGCCTTTATGTAGCATTGTTCCACTTTCCCCTTCTTTAAATATTAAAAGAGAATGCAGCTACTGAGGCAGCAATCTATGTGGGCGAGGGGAGTCTTACTCTTTCCCCATGCCAATTTGCCCTCCCCCTCATGCCCTTCACAAGAAGAAACCATTATAAAGACAGTGAAGATTTACACACCAAGACCAATTTCAAACAACAGCAACCAATGCTGCTAACAATAAAAGTACTCCAGTGTTGGGGCTTTGCTATTATGTTTCCAGATAGTGATGCTTCTAGATGGACAACTCCTTATGCTATCAATAAAAAACAACTAACCAACTTGTAAATCTCTCTTGACTTAATTACAGACTTTTTGGGTGTGTGGAAATTAAAACATGAAGACATGAAGGAACCCTCTCCACCACAGTAAATGTCTATGAATAAGGCAGTGCAACTATATGATAAATGCCTCATCTGAAACTAAGCAACCAAAGTTTAAAGAATGAGATCAACTGCATTCTTACTGTGTTTAGGTCTCTCAAGCCAGTCAAGATCGTATAAAACCTTGGAACCAAGTTATCTTTAGGAATGAAAACGGCAGAAGCATGGCAGAGTTATGGGTTGAACAGGTTGGGTCTCTCTTATCCAAAATACTTTGGACCAGAAGTGTTTTGATTTTGGAATGTTTGGGATTTTGGAATACCCAGGTTTAAATATGAAATACATTTAAGTTTCGTATATACCTTATACACATAGCCTGTGGGCAAAATTTTATACATACTATTTTTAATACCGTTGTGCATGAAATGAAGTGTGTATACACTGAACTGTCAGAAAGCAAATGTGTCACTGTCTTAGCCACCCATGTGCATAATTTTTGATTTTCGAGTATTTCGGATTTTGGAATTCTGGATAAGGGATAATCAGCTTGTATTACCAGTCATCAGCAGTGATGATACAATGCCCAACCACTGCCAACAATACTTGCCAGTATTTTTCTCTTTGCTGCTGGTTTTCTCTTGATTTTATTATGCACTGTCTCCATTCATTCTTTGTCTTCTATATTTTTAAAATGTGCTTTTATATTTCATCCCAAGAACTTTGGTTACTGGGTAATCTAAGTGTGTAAAACAAACAAACAAACAAATGGCCCTTGTGGTCTTTTCCAACTCTATGATTCTATGAAAAAAGCACACTTAATTCTGTTCACAGCTAAAATGGAGAGAGGAATACTCATATGGTCTCAGCAACTCAGTATTCTGTTCTAAGTTCTGGAAAAGTGTGATCTCCTAAACAGAATAACTGTTATTATATAGAACTGCATTTTATTTTTATTTTGAAAAATTCTTTTTCATAACATAGTGAAGTAGATAGTTCATCGATGCATATAGGGAGAAAGAAAGAACAGTGTAATCTTATTCAAGGCATAAATTAGGGGTGGGAATCATAGAGCCTTTTGCATGTTTTCTGATTGAAAATCCCAGAATGCCTCACCATTGCCTATACTGGCTAGGGGTATGATGGCAGTTGCTATCTGACCACATCTGGAGGGCAGCATGACTCCTGCCCCTCGAATAGATGTTTACATTATTATGATGTCAGACAACTAGGCACAACAAAGAAGGAAGGAAGGAAGAATATTTTGGCAAGCATTTTGCATATTATAAAACTGCAATATTTCTCATTATCTCAAAATGATATAAGTCTAAATTACAGCTGGTTTTGAATATTCTGCATTTTTTTCCTTGCAATGACTATTATGTCTCTGATATGCAGCCAGTTTAATTAAGCTGGTAACAATCTCTATAACTTTCTATAACCATTTTTTTTATACATTACAAAGATCAACCTGCAGCTGTTATTAAACACAAAACAAATTCTTGTAAATATTTGTTATGTTGGGTTTGGGGAAAAAAACATTTTAAACATAAAGGAAAAGAAAAAAACAAAGAATCTGGATTTCTGCTAATTTGAAAGATTTCATTAACACTTGTCTTTTACTCTCTTCCGATATTTAGATGCCCCATTGCACAGCAATGACACATTATAAAAACAGAAATCTGCCTTTTGCTGTGGTTAGTGCCAAGATTTTCTTGATAAATGTGTGCAGTAGTTATTTGTTTGTTTTCCTTTAATGGCACCTGGAAGCCCTTCAATGAGACCCAGAATTCTTCTGCCTGATACAGCTGCCTTGCCCTGTCTATTGATAGGGCCAGCTCTGATACAGGGATGCACCACAGCCAAGATTATGCTGTTTTGGCTCATGGAAGCCAAAACCACACAATCCACAGGCAAGAGAGAGATAGCAGCAAACTTGGAAGGAACCCAAGGTTTGTAGACATTAAAGACATTTTTAAAAAGACAATTTTAAGGGAGAACCCACAAAGTAACCCAATGGGGACTAAGTGTGCTCAGTATTCACAGAATGGTCTCTGGTCAAATATGCACTGCAAAAATAAGGCAGTTTGACACTGCTTTAACTGCCATGGCTCAATGCTATGGAATTCTGGGATTAGTAGTTTTGTGAAATATTTAGCCTTCTCTATCAGAGAACCCTCGTGCCACAACAGACTACAAATCACAGGATTCCGTAGCATGAGCCATGGCAGTTAAAGTGGTATCAAACTGCATTATTTCTGCAGTGCAGATCAGAACGCTGTTGTGGAAACTTAACAGAAAACCAGTGTGGAAGAGAAGCTAGAATTAAGCATCCTAGAAAAGGACATGGCTGGCTGGAAACCGGAATAGTACTCCATGCTGCCACATTTTGTTGCACGCACCACTTGTGATTCATCACCTGGAAGGGCCATATATTTACACACATGTGCCAGTTATCTTTCACCTTTAGAGAGGAAAGCACTACTCCTTTAAATCTAGTCATCATGTAGTGAATACAGAAAAGAAAAGTCAGGAATAGAGACAAACCACTCTAGAAGAAAAGTCATCGCTGAGTCATGTATTACATTCTGAAACAGTGATTCATATACCTCAGCCTACTGTCTTCAAAAGTTTCACATATTTGGGGAAGAAAAAAAATATCACCAGCATATAACTTCACAACTTTTCTGATGAGGAAAGCTGTAGAAATGTGGCCAGTGATTCGTAGTGAGAATGTCACAGCTGGAAAAGGAAACGCTGGAGGTAAGGAGAGGCCTGGGAGAAGCCCAAGCTTTGCAAAAATACAAAAAAGTTATTTAGAAAGAAAAAACAAAGGAGACAGACTGATGAAAACTGAACATGCCCAGCAGCCACAGAATGCTGACTGGCAACTTGTGAGGGGCAGAAAAATTGGAAGATCAGGAATAAAATGAAGTGGCTGAAATCAGGAATGGTAGCTCTTCACACTGCAACATTTCATTGCATAAACCTTCTGTAAACAATGGGCGAGAATTCTGTTGTAGATTTACGCTGGTGCAAGATCACACAAGTTTTGTATCCTGTTCAAGACCACACAAGCCTTGTGCTTCTGGTATACTATAAATTGTTCTGGTATACCATAAATACTGTAAATGCAGTCAGGTCACCCTTCAGTCTTCTCTTCTCCAAACTGAACACACCCAACTCGTTCAACCTTTCCTCAAATGTGTTGTTCTCCATAATTCTTATCATAGTTCTTATCATCCTTGTTGCCCTTCTCTGAATCTGCTCCAACTTGTCTATATCCTTCTTAAAATAAAGCGCTCAGAACTAAATGTAGTACTCCAGATGTGGCCTCACCAAAGCAGAATATACTACCCTCTGTTAGAATTTTGGCTTTGGTAATTTGTGGTTAAATCAGTTTAGCAGCAGCATACACAGCAGCAACAAGCATGAACTCCACAGGTATTTGGCAAAAACAACCAGATCTGAGCTTCTGGTAAATAAACAAGATACATTGGCAGGTAAAAAGAAACTTACTTTATTGTTACATCTAGATTCTACAAAAATAACTAACCAGTAGAGAAAACTATACTTTGGTACAGATGTCCCTAGATGGTTGACCTCCATGTGTGCAATTATGAAGAAAAACATCATTAGTAGCAAAGCCTGGTTTCTGCATCCATGCTTGGTAAGAGGAAAGTGTGCTAATAAAGAATTATAAGACTTTATTACCCTTGGGAAAAGGAGGGGTATGGGAAGTGACCTCTTCACAAGCAACACTGACCAAATGACCACAGAAATATACATCAGTGTTCCTGTGTAGACCCCCTTCTCAAGGAAAACATAGAACTACACACAAACATTGATGCTAATACTCCAACCCCCTCAGCTTGGAAACTTGCTTCTTGGAAATATGCTTCTATTAATGCAGGCTCAAATAGCATTTGCCTTCTTTGCTGAAGCATCACACTGCTGGCTCATGTTCAATTTATGATCAACAATAATCCCAAGATCCTATTCACATGTTGTACTGCTGAACCATGTATCCCACATCCTATACTTGTAAGTTTGATCAGTTCATTTAAAAACCTATTCCTTCCACTGTTCTCCAAGACAACAAACACATAAGTAAAAGGTATATTTTTTAGTCTGAAGGACCGGGGAGGAAGCAAGCTATACACAAGAAAACGGTGAGATAAAATGTACATGAGACTTTGAAGAGACATGATTAAGTTTCTTTTACTCCAATACACTATTTCAGGACTGGGACAATTACAAGCAACTCTGACTCATGATTGTTGCATGCTTTGAGTTGGCAACACTGAAATAAATATTCATGTATGTCTGTAAAACACCTCAGCTTGAAGTAAGAATATTCAAATAAAGGAGACTCATTTTGACCAGTTATAGGAATTGTCTTTGTACTGATTCAGATCTTTGGTCCATTTAGGCCCAAAACAGACAGGTCAAAAGCACCTGCTTTGGACTGATCTGGGGGCATGACGTTCAGATCAGACATGCCCCCAGATCAGGCCGAAGCCATGTCGTGGCCACCTAAGATGGCCCAAACCCAGCCGCAAAAGGAACGCAAAAAAAGCTCTCCTTCCGGCAGGCCATTGCAGAGCGCAGTGGCTGCTCCAAGCTGCCTGTCTGCTTGAGGCCTTAGTTCAGTATTGTTTTCAGTACTGTCAATGGCTCTCTCCGTAGAGATGAGCAACATGTGGCTTTCCAGATGTTGCTGAACTTCAACTCCCATCATCTCTAGTTGGCATAGCCAGTGGTGGGGGTTTCAATCCAACAACTTCATAGGAGCTGGACTTTACCCACCCCTGATTTAAGTCAACCCCAGATTAAAGTGATGCTTTAAATCTGTAAGGGGAAAAAAAAAGTAAATTTCAACTATTAATTTAAACAGTTTCCCTTGAAATTTCTTCACAATTTTTTTAACAATAGTACAGATCTAATTACTTACATATGTTAATTTCAAACTCATTAGAACAGCTTACAGCAGCTAGGAGGGTATAGTTTGGGTAATGTTTTAGATAACTTTCTTTGTATTAATAAGGGAAATTTCACATAGATACTCTTTACTTGTGTCATTCGGTTGATGAAACAATACATCAGGAATTTCTGTTAGAAACAATAAGAAATAATAAACTGCTCTCACAAAAATGTGACAGCCCTAAGGCCTAAATCTAATTGCTATTCCCAACTAGACCCACTGACTCAATGAGCACCTAGAGTACTTTCACATTACACAGATTATAGCACTATGATTCCACTTTAACTGCCATGTCTGCCTCCTATAGAATCTGGTGTTTGTAGATTGTTGAGGGACTAGAACTCTCTGACTGGGAATTTAAATGCTCCTGTGATATCTGGAGTGCTAGGGAATCCTGGGAATTGTAGTTTATTGTGACACCAGAGCTCTCTGAGTGAGAAGGGTAAATGTCTCACAAAACTACAGTTCCTAGAATTCCCTTGTACTGAGCCTGGGCAGTTACAGCAGTCTCAAACTGGATTATTTCTGCAGTGTGTTTTGGACCTGAGAGAATCCAGAGACTGGTCTTTGTTGGTCATCATGCATATTTTAATGTAGGCAGAGTCCTTTTCATTTTCTCAGAGTTTTGATTTTACATATATTTGTTCTATTTTTGTCCTGAGCTGCTTCTTTTCAGTTTTGCATCCCACAGCTTTTAGCTTGTAGTGTTTTTATTCATTCTTAAAAAATATTTTACTTTCATCTTTGCTTTTGTATTAAACCTTTTGAATTTATTCTAAAGGGAGAATACAAATGCATGCCTGCATGTACACACACATACACACACACACACATCTGCTCAGTGGAAAA
Organism: Phrynosoma blainvillii; assembly: GCA_026167975.1. Taxonomy (NCBI): domain Eukaryota; kingdom Metazoa; phylum Chordata; class Lepidosauria; order Squamata; family Phrynosomatidae; genus Phrynosoma; species Phrynosoma blainvillii. The sequence continues at coordinate 373,013,626 of JANUYF010000001.1, read as the reverse complement.
TGGACTACCTGTGTTAGGAGGAAAGTTTGGTTATAAATATAACAAAAAACCTAAATCTGGTCTGCAAAGAATGAGGGGCATTTCTCTTTGATGCCCAGGAGACAGTTGTGTCGCTGTCCACTCACTTCTAAAATCTCGGTATCAATGTGCATTCTAGGGCACTGTTTTATGAGCTATTTGAGAATGCCTCTGGTTGGGAAAAAAAAATCCCTGCCACTTGGACTGGCTAATAGCCCCCCTCCACCACTTGGGCTTCTGACGCCCTCCTCTTCCAGGCCGAGGGAAGTCAGGCTATCTCGGAGTCGAGCCCTAATGGGGCTTCCGGATGGCCCATGTAGGTGGGTGGGGAGAGCACCCCTCAAGCATGCCTCTACTCTTCCAGCATTGGGGCAAGCAGGTTGGGCCCTAATGTGGCTTTGGTGGGGGGATAGTATCAGGTGTGAGCCCAGGCCTCACCAGGCTAGGCTTGGATGTCAGGTAGGGGGCAGCTTGGGGGTGGTGGTGGGGGTTAGGTAGGTTGGGGGCCCTCCCACATTGCCTGCTTACCACCTGTATGGATTGCATTATTATTAGGTGTGATAGCATTTTGATATTTTTTTATTATTATTGTTATTAGTTATGTTATTATTATTTGTCTTCATTATTAATTTTATTTTACATTATTATTATTGACATTACCATTTATTGGATATGGATTATATTGCTATTATTCATCTGATTAATTATGTGGTATTATTAATACCGATATGTCGATGATGATGATGATGATGATGATCTTGTTGCGCTGCCATATGTATACGGTTATAGCTCTGTGTGTGTGTGTGTGTGTGTGTGTGTGTATATATGTTTATTGCAGATCCTTATTGGCATGAATACTGTGATATATCATTAATGTATAATAATAACACTCATCACATTTGGGGTGGGATACCATCCATTCAATGATGGTGTTGATAATATCAGTTTTAATTTGTAACTCCTAGACATAATGCCACTGCAGAGCTAACAGTCACAACCATACTAATTTTCCAGTTTCACTTCCAGATCTTTGACATGCCTCGGCGCAAGCCTAAACCCAAGAGGCATGCTGCGCCTGCTGTGTTGGCCAACAGGTAGTCGGCGCTTAAATGTCCAGCCACTGCCAGAGTGAGACATGAAAAGAAGATTGCGGCCCACTTGGTGCAGCTGGGCTGCACAATGGCAGCCTGAGTGGCTACATGCGAAAAAATTGGTCAGGCGGTGTGTGCCCAGAGAGAGGCACAGACTGGTGGTGCGGGGGCGGCAGACTCTGTAACTCTAAACCCAGAAGCCCAGAGCGGCACACATGGAGTGGAGTTACACTCACCTGGACCATCCTCTGCTGACCCTTCAACGCTGCCCACAGTGGCCAATGCTGTAGCGGAGACTGGTCAGCCAACTTTAGCTGATGTTCTGCAGCTCATGAAGGGGGCTATGAGTTTGACCCAGCAGGGTGCAGTGGCCCCTGCATTGGTGCAGCCTACGATGGCTGACTTATACAAGTTTATGCAACAGGTGGTTGCATCAGGCGAGGCCCGTGGGCTAGCTGCAGGGGCCCCGTTGGTGCTGGGGGATGGGATGGGGGGGGTCTCTTCTTGCCCAACTGCTAGGTGACCAGGCTCCTGATAGACCAGACCAATGGGTCAAGTAGCAACGTCGGAGATACTGCCTCAGGCAGCTAGCTCAGGTACATCTAATCCATCTGTTCCTTCTGGATCTCGGCCAGCAGTTGTGCAGGCATACAACAGCCATGTGGGTGGGCCAATGGTACAGGACAAAGGAGTTGTGAGCCAACCTTCAACTCCATTAGGTCAGGCCTGGGGAGCTGTTGAGAATTGGGCATCCAAGTTAGCAATTCTGACTTCTGGGGCATCTCAGGCTTAGACTTCATTGCCTGTCGACAAGGTAAGTACCACCCCCAAAGCTTCAGAGGTGTGATGCTCCACATCACAATGGGGTGTTGAGAGGGTGGCTGACTGCAGCCCCTACAAAAGCATGTCCACCTCCTTGGGAGTGCATCTCCCACTTGCGACAATGGAGCATATTTGGAAGGGTGAGTACATTGATCTCTTCTCATTGAACTTCTGGGAACCTGAACCCAGGGTAATGGTAAAGGATGGAATTGTGTTTAGTCTCCCTAAGGAGTTTGAGGGCCTTTGCAGACTGCCAGAAATAGTGCAAATTGAGTCCACTTTAAGGGTTAGGGTTAGGGAATCATGGGAACTGTATTTTATTGTGGCACCAGAGCTCTCTGACAGAGAAGGCTCAATGTCTCAGAAAAAAAACAATTCCCATGATTCCCTAGCACTAACCCTAACCCTTAAAATGGACTCAATTTGCACTATTTCTGGCAGTCTGCAAAGGCCCTGAGTCTCATAAGCACCCTAAGCTTGAAAGAAATTTCATAAATTGGAAATAAATTGATGGGTTTTACAATTTACAGGGGCATGATTAAGGAGAAGCAAGTCGAGAGGGGCCTTGATTTGTCTAAATTCCAAGAGATTATTATAGAGGCCTCTACTAATTGTCACACCAATTCTTGGGGGTCTGCTTGGCTACAATGCAATGAGCAGTTCTGGATGCATGCTGCCTTAGAACATTCTCTGGGGAAAAATTATTGCAACCTATAAAAACTAGATTATCTGCAACTGCCCAGAGGACCTTTTTGGCTAGGGGTAGGCAACCTTTCCCCTTTAAGGGCCGAGGGACTTCAGCTCCCAGAATCCCAGGAGCTATGGGCCAACATGGGACTATTGGCCAACATGGCTGAGGCTTCTGGGAGCTGAAGTCCCTCGGCCCTTAAAGGGGAAAGGTTGCCTACCCCTGTTTTTGGCTATCGCTCCCAGACTTTGGAATGGCCTGCTGGATGAGATCCGTCACTTAAAAGCTGCTAAGACAGATCTCTTCCGGCAGGCCTTTCCTAAGTAGGTAACCAGCCACCAAAAATAGTTATGCCTGTCCCTGATTTCCGTTGTAGCTATTTTAAATTATTTGTTATTTGTAATTTTTAAGTATGTTTTTATACTTTATCTGTTTAATTTTATTTGGGGGGGCTATTGGGGGATGGGATTGTTTGTTTTATCTTGTAAGCTGCCTCAGTTGTATTTTACAGAGAGGCAGGATATTAATAATAATAATAATAATTCTATCTCATGGTGTCTCTTACAAGCCAAGATGTGGGTCGATGTGAAGGTGGGAGCCTCCCCTTCAAGCCGATATGACAATAATAATAATAATAATAATAATAATAATAATAATAATAATAATAATAATTTCATTTTTATACCCCGTCTTTTGCCGTGGCAATGGTTTCATACCTATGGTCACTCGGCTGAAAGGGCAGTATACAAGACATGGGTGATAGGAGAGTATCAGGAGTCTGCTGGGAGTTCAATGCAGGTAAGTGCAAGAGACAGACTTGCAAGTTTGACCATCGTTGTGGCACCTGTGGCGGAAGCCACCTCAGTTCCTCATGCTTTAAAGGTAAGCAGGCCGGGACTGGCACCACCTCCCAGAGTGCCTCCACCGGAGGCAAGGGCTCCAATGCCAATTACGTTTGACGCTTTAGCTGCTTGGTTTGCGATTTATCCCAAGCAGGGGTGTGCACAATACTTATTTTAGGGTTTCACACATGGTTTCCACATTCCATACCCTGGCCCTAGGGTTTTTGGTTTTGCACCTAATTCAAGATTGGTAAGAGAGTTACTGGAGGTGGTGAGCTGACAAAGGAGTTGGTGATGGGTAGGATATCTGGCCCTCACAAGGAGATACCAAGCTTGCTTTGCAGTTGTCAGCTTTGGGAGTGGTCCCCAGGAAGGTGCCAGGTGAGTACCGGTTGATCCATAACCTATCCTACCCTTAGGGAGAGTCAGTCAATGATGATATCGACCCAGCCCTTGCAACTGTGAAGTATGTATCCTTCAATTCAGCGGTTCAGATGGTAAGTGCCCTTCGTACAGGAGCTCTTATGGCTAAGTGCAAAATAAAATTGCCCTTCCAGCTGCTTCCGGTTCATCTGGAGGACTTTGACTTGTTGGCTTTTCAGTTTGAAGGAATGTACTACTTTGGCAAGCCAATGCCAATGGGCTGTTTGATTTCTTGCTCAGCTTTTGAGGAATTCAGTACCTTCCTTCAATGCTGTGCTATAAAGAGGTCAGGTAATACTGCCATCACCTGGATGACTTCCTGTTCACTGTGTGTTCACTGTGTTCACATTGTGCTTCAGGCTTTTCAGCTCCTGAGGGATGAGTTGGGCATCCCACTTGCTATGGAGAAGATCAAAGGTCCTACCACTAAGATAACGTTCCTTGGTATTGAGCTGGATATGATCAAGGGTGTGTGTCGCCTCCCTTAGGAAAAATTGAGCTTATTAAGACAAAAGGTGAGTGTTTTGGGAGGTAACCAGAAAACCACACTTCAGAACTTTCAGTCTTTGACAGGTTTGCTAAATTTTGCCTGCAAGGTGGTGATACCAGGGCAGGCATTTAGTGCTTGTTTATACCATGCCATGAGGGGGAGGGGTCTCTTCTCCTCATAACCACATACGGGTCAACAGTGGGATACAGGAGGACTTGAAAGTATGGGATACCTTTCTGGGGGAGCTCAATGGACTCTCATTCTGGAGGAGTGAGATGCTTCTCAAGGCAGATTTGCAGGTGCATTCTGATGCCTCTGGAGTTCATGGCTTTGGAGTGTACTGGAATGGACAATGGGCAGCAGAGAGTTGGCTGGCGTGTTGGGTGAGTACGGGTGTGACAAGGGATCTCATCTTTCTGGAACTGTTTCCTATTGTTGCTGGTTTACCTCTGGACAAAACATTTTTTTCATAAAACCATGTGGTTTTGGTCCAACAACCAGGCAGTCATGCATGTCATTAATTCCCAGAACTCCAAATCCCCAAGGGTAATGTGTCTAGTTTGCTCTATGGTGCTCCAATATTTGAGGCACAACATGCTATTCCAGGCATGACATGTCCCAGGATTCTTGAATCCCCTAGCAGATGCCCTCTCACATTTTCAGTTCAATAGGCTTTGGGAACTGGCACCAGGAGCATCAGCCCAGCCCATGAAGGTACTGGCTCATCTGTGGAACCTTGGCAGATAGAGATCAACCAGTCTATTCTTCATCCCATCGCACCTTCCACATGCAAGTCATACCAGTTGTCGCTGAGCACTTTTAGACAATTCCTGGAGTCTGTTGGTGAGATCAAGGTGTGGCCCCTGAGGGTGGAGACCATACTTTGCTTTGTGGTTCATCTTAGACAGGGTGGCCTGTCACCAGTTACCATCAGGGGAAGGCTAGCAGCCCTGGCATTCTACTCCCGAGTGGAGGGAGCGGTTCACAGTGGATTTTCAGGTCAGGAGGACCTTGGAGGGGTGGACAAAGGAGCTCTCTCCTTTGCGAGATACCTGTATGCCTGTTTCCAACTTAGTTCTTCCTCTGATTTTGCACTCCCTCCAGTCTATCTGCAATTCACCCAGCAAAGTCACCCACTTTCAGGCAGCCTTCACATTGGGCTTCTTCACTGCCACCAGGATTAGTGAGCTCTTCCCTAGCTCCCGCTCGGATACCTCTGAGAGGGCCTTGCTGGTCTCGGATGTGCAGTTTTTGGGCCAGGGTCTTCTGAGCCACTTCATGTGTTCGAATCAGATCAGATGGCCAAGGGTCAAACCATAATGCTGTCTCGGGCCCCTCCGGGGTACATTTGCCCCATAACATCTTTGTTTGACTATTCGGGGTCACATCCACCATCACCTGTTATTTGTTTCTGCATCCCTCAGGACTCCCTCTATCCCAATTTCAATTCAGGGCAGTGCTGCGTGAGGCACTGAAACACTTGGGCCTCCCAGCGGCACAATTTTCCACTCATTCCTTCCAGATTGGAGCTACCACGGCTGCCACATCTCATGGTCTGAGTAGCAACATGGTGCAGTGTATCGGGCAGTGGCACTCAGGGGCCTTTAAGTCATACATTCACCGTCAGGCCAGGGGGCTCCTGGCGTCCCACACTGGGGTTCTGAAGGCTGTTTCCCTGGAGCTCTAATGTGTTGTTTTCTGTTGAGCAGCTGGATATCATGGTGACATCTAGATTATGGGTCACAGCTTGGTGTTTTGGGCCGAAGGACATGCTGTGTAGTCGGGCAATCTGGGTTTGGCACAGTCTCCTCATATTTGTTGGTTTGGATGTCAGGGGATGCTACGGGGAGCCCTCATCCCACATCATTGAGCTGGCTGCTTCTCACCTGCATCCTAGCATATTTCTCATCCATCTGGGTGAGAATGATTTGGTCAAGACCCCAGGTCTCCAACTGGTCAGAAGTATCATCACGGATCTCCATGAAATACCTTCTACCAGACACAGTGTTGACAGGGACTAAGTTCCTGCCAAGATGAGCCTGGCTGGGGTGATGAATGAGGTGACCATCAATGTGGCTCGTTGCTGGGTGAAAAAGGGTGTTTTAAAGAGGCTGGACTCCATGGGGGCTTTGTCTGCTATACATGATCAAATTAGGTTCGAATCTGTACAGGGGCAATGGATTTCATCTCTCTCCCACAGGCTGTGATCTGTATCTGGGCTCCATCACACAACACTTTAAGTGAGCCACCTGTAGGGGGGAGGGGATGCCAAGCTAGGCTGGCCCCCTCCCATGGTGGAGCATAGCCCCCCCATGGATAGAAATAGCTCATTTAATCAATTTATTGTGATTTGTGATGGATGCTTGATTTATGATAACAGTGTGTGATTTATGGTCTTATTAACCAAGATGATTGATTACAGGTGATGATCTCTGAATGATTTATGACATGATTTATGGCTTGATTTATGCCCTGAGCATTGACATATGATTGATTTATGGTATGATTCATGGCCTGAAATTTATGACATGATTTATGGTTTGATTGGCAATAAGATTTATGACATACGTGTATACACATATGTCAAACGGGTAACAAGCAATATAATTGATTTATGGCTGTCAAACTGATTTATTACCTCTGTACAGATAAATAAAGTTGTGGCCTTTTATTACCCACTAAAGGTGAACAGGCTTTATGCCGGCGCAAAGACACCTCTAACTTGTCGGGAGGGTTTGCTAGTTGTGGCGGCCATTCATGGGAGGCTGGCGCCATGACTGGAGGAAGCCACAGGATGTCCCGCCCTTCCTCTGGTTCCCAACCAATCAGTGGGATCTCACGAGATTCCCCAGCAACCCCTATAATCTCGCAAGATTGCATAATCTCACAAAATTTGGGGATGAGATTTGGACCTATATAAGGCCCAATGCCATGTGGTTCTAGCCATTGCAAGCCAAGCAGTTGAGAGACCCAACCCAACCACCCTCAGCTCAGTCTTTGTCACTACCACACCCTCAGGCTTTTGCTGGTCACCTTCGGGGGCTGGGAGGGAATTTTCCCAGTGCTATTGGAGAATGAGTTTTTCACCCTCCCTGGGAAATTTCAGTCTTAGTTAGCATCATACAGTGTTACTTAGTTGTTCTAAGTATAATCACTATGTATTATGCATGCTTATTGTTCGTCCTAGGTCTAACTTTTAACTTTGTGGATTTGTGATACTTGTTGCTTTTGTCACAACTGGGTTAGGATCATAGGAGCACTTGGTGAATCCGGTCAGGCATTATGTTGGACTAGCTCATTTAATCGATTGTGATTTGCGATGGATGATTGATTTATGATGACAGCTTGTGATTTATTGTCTTATTAACCAATATGATTGATTACAGGTGATGATCTCTGAATGATTTATGACATGATTTATGGCTTGATTTATGCCCTGAGCATTGACATATGATTGATTTATGGTATGATTCATGGCCTGAAATTTGTGACTTGATTTATGGTTTGATTGGTAATAAGATTTATGACATGCATGTATACACATATGTCAAATGGGTAACAAGCAATATGATTGATTTATGGCTGTCAAACTGTGATTTATTACCCCAGTACCTTTTATTACCCACTAAAGGTGAATGGGCTCCTTTGTGCCAGCGCAACAAGGGAGAACTCCCAGGGATTTTTTCAAAACAAGACAAAGGTTGATCATATATTCTCAGCTTGTTAAATCATAATTTTAAAAGAGAGTATTTTAGACCCACATGTTCCTAATTAGCTTCTTCCTTTGTTGGCATGCTGATTTTGTTTAGCTTTAAACTAGTCTTCTGTATTGTGTCTGAAATGAGGAACCATGGTTTAATGTCAGATGACTAGCCATGATGGTAAACCATAAGACATCTCTAGATTGGAAAATGGCACAAAGCTGGTATAGGAGAAAGCACAAATTGAAAACAATCATTCACAAATGGTTTATATCATTGTGTGTGTGACTGATATATTCCTCCTCATAAATTCTGTCAGTTACAACATTCAATAGGAAGGCTTATGATTTTTCACCACCACATTGCAGTTGTTGAGGTAATAGGGAAGAACTGCATTTTGCCAGGTAAAAAATATTATATGCTAGAAAAAAAGGGATGGCCACCCAGAAGAAGTCCAACTACAAGGGAAGGTGTGTGGAACAAATGACAAATATGTGTTTCAAAATAAGCTAAATGATGTGACGGGGGGGGGGGGGGATCCTTAGCATTACTAAGGTTGATGGCTGGTTACCAAATCTGGAAATGGAAAACTTTCACTTTCATTCAGATTGACTGGTAAGAGGCTCACAGTAAAAATAGGTGAACCTACTCAAGAGAATTCCATCTGTTGTATTTTTGCAGTGGATTATTCCACAAAAATACAGGGGCTCATTGAATTCTGAAAAAGTCCGTGCCAGAGTCTGCCAGGTCTCCTATTATACTAGACCATTGTAGGACTCCTTTGAGTCCTCTGGGGTTTGGCAAGTAATTATAAACTTTTTGCCAGGAACTAGGACAAAAAAGTTTTTTGGCAGAGAACCTACTCTGGACATAGACAGCCCTCTGCAATTCACGTTCACAAAACAGAAAGCTAGTTTCACCCAGTGAGGCCTCAGAGTTATTCAAAACCGGCACCTCTTCTTTGCTTCTCTCCTACTAAAAAGTTACAAAATTGTGAACAAGTTTCCCAGAATCCTGTATCAAACAGATGTTTAATTGAAACATTGAGTGTGTCATAAGCTATGTCTTTAGGAGGAAACCCATGCTAGCTTTTAGTACTGGGCTGAAGCTGATGAGGCGAGATGGGACAGTATCCCCTCCTCAGACTCCAGGACAGTCCTAGGCCTTTATGCTAGTACTATATGCTACTGTGGAGAACCTCTTGCTTTGTTTAAAACCAAATGTTGCTTTGTTTTCCAAGGAACTGCTGAAGCCTCTGTGGGTAGTGCTGTTTCTTTTCTTCAAAAGGATGAAAGGCAAAATGGTTAATAATGTTATCCCCAAGCCTGTATAACAGTCTTATGATGCTATATGAGTGGTAGTAAGACCCTGTAGCTGGCAAAATTACACAACTGTGAATTAATACATTTTACACACATACACAACACCCACACGCCTTTTAAAAAATGAGAAAAATTGCCATTTTTGCCTCAATCCCACCATTTTCAAAAACAGGCCTAAATATCCAGAAGGCACCATATCCCACCTAGTCTTGAAGCTAAGCAGGCTCAGCCATGGGTCAGAGTCAGGATGGGAGACTAGTCAGGAATTCCAGATGCTGTATTTATTTATTTATTTATTTATTTCATTTTTATGCTGCCTTTCTCCCAAAAAGGGACCCCAGGTGGCTCACAAAATAAAAACACTTTAAAACATTTAAAAAATAATAATCCAGTTAAAACACTATAAAATTAAGATTAAAAACATACAAAAGTTAAAAGACATAATCTAAAACACCTACCCCATATAAAAGCTGTATTTCAGAGCGAGGAACTGGCAAAGCCACTTATGAGTATTCCTGGCCTGAGAAAACCCTATGAAATTCATGGGGTCACCTTAAGTGAACAGGTGACTTGAAGGCACATAAATACACATCCAGAAGACACATTCACTTGTATTGCAAAGAGTGGCATTGTAGGACTCCTATTCAGCCTCTTGGCCATTGTGCTGTGAAGTATCCCAGGATTCCATCTTGTCTCCCTTGCTGTTTAATATCTATATGAAGCCACTATGGGAAGTCATTAGGAGTTTGGAGGTGGGGTGCCATCAGTATATTGATGACACTCAGCCCTATCTATGTCTTGCCAACAGTTAGTTGAGGCTGTGCAAGGATTCCCTTTCCAGGAGAAAAGTGGCATATAAATAAAATATAAATAATGAGCTGGATGAGGGCCAAAAATAATAGAATCATAGAATTGAAAGACACCACAAGGGCTATCCAGTCCAACCCCCTGCCGTGCAGGAACTCACAATCAAAGTACCCCCGACAGATGGCCCTCCGCCTCTGTTTAGTAATCTGAAGCTGGATCCTTCTAAAATTCAGGCTTTGTGAATTGGTGTTTCTCAGACCCAGGAATAGAGTAGGCTACCTGACGTGGATGGTGTTGCACTATCACTTAGGGAGTGGGTGCCTAGCTTAAGAGTACTCTTAGATCCATCCATCTTTGCCAACGGAAGTCTAGGTGGACTCCATGGCTCAGAGACTTGAGATCAGCTTTCACTGTTTATTTTATTTTATTTATTGCATTTATATGCTGCCTTTCTCCCAAGGCGGCTCACAGACAAAACATTTAAAATCTCAATAAAATTCAAAACAATTAAAAACATTTGTACCCAATATAAAATCACATAAAAATACACAAAAGGTAAAACAAACTAAAAATTGAAGGCTTTCATGGCTGGCATCCATAGTTTTTTGTGGGTTTTTTGGGCTGTGTGGCCATGTTCTAGAAGAGTTTCTTTCTGACATTTTGCCAGCATCTGTGGTTGGCATCTTCTGAGAATACTGGAATGGAAGAGAGTGGGTATATATATATATATAGTGAGACCCTGGGTAGGGAGGAGTGATTCCCATGTAAACTGTGTATTGTTCTGTTGTTGATGGCAGGGCCTCAGGGTGGGAGGATATGCAAACGGGGATCCCATAATATACAAAAAAACTGAAGCAAGACCCAAACAACAAAATCAACAGGAAAACGAACACCCTGATCAAAAACTCCTCACTTCAGCCAACTACAAGACAAAGTTTGTGCAAATCTGAGGCTCTCCCACCATGACTATATGGACTCCCCAAGATCCACAAGGATTCCATTCCACTCCGACCCATAGTGAGTGCCATTGGATCTCCCACCTATGATTTGGCCCACAACTTGGTTTCGATACGTGGATGACACTTTCTGCCCACACAATTACAAACCCATATAGGGCAAACCCCCCACTACATCAAGGACTCAGCTCACTTTATAGAAAAATCAATAACCTTGAACTTAAACCCAGAGACATACTAATCAGCTTTGATGTAGTCTCCCTGTTCACCAAAGTCCCCATAATGGACACCATGACACTCATCCGACAACTTTTTCCAGAGGACATCACAGCCCTGTTCAAACATTGCCTCACCACAAGCTATTTCCAGTGGGACAATGGATTCTATGAGCAGAAAGATGGGGTAGCAATGGGAAGCCCTCTAAGCCCTGTGATAGCAAACTTTTACATGGAACACTTTGAAAAGCAAGCCCTGGAAACAGCACTGAAAAAGCCCACAACTTGATTTCGATACGTGGATGACACTTTCACCATTTGGAGCCATGGAGAAGATCTGGCTGTATTCCTGAACCACCTGAATAACATCCACCCTAACATCCAATTCACTATAGAAAAAGAAAAGGAAGGAACACTGCCATTCCTGGATGTCCTAGTCATCCGCAAACCAAACCAACGTCTGGGTCACACAGTATACAGAATACTGACACATACAGACAGATACCTGCACAAGAACTCCAACCCTCACCCAGGACAAAAAAGAAGCACAATAAAAACACTAGTAGACCGGGCAAAATGCATCTGTGAACCCTACTTCTTAGAAAAGGAATTGAAGCACCTAGACTGGGCGAATGGTTACTCCAGCTCAGACATCAGAAGGGCTGCCAGACCCAGAAAAACCCAGAGGAGTGAAGACAAGCAATCACCCAAAGGGAAGGTATTTTTACCATACATCAAAGGAGTCACAGACAGAATAGGGAAAGTGGTGAGGAAACACAACCTCCAAATGGTTTACAAACTGACCAAGAAAATCCAACAAATGCTGCGCTCAGCGAAGGACAGGAGAGACCCTCTCACAGCTGCAGGCGTTTACTGCATACCATGCAGCTGCGGACAAGTCTACATAGGGAACACCAAACACAGTGTCCTAACACGAATCAAGGAACATGAGAGACACTGCAGACTGGATCAGTCAGAAAAATCAGCAGTAGCAGAACACATTACAAACCATCCTGGTCATAAAATGCTGTTTAAAAACACTGAAATTCTGGACCATGCCAACAACTATCAGGTCAGAATGCATAGGGAAGCCATCGAAATCCACAAACACTTGAACAACTTCAACAGGAAAGAAGAAACTCTTAATGTAAACAAGGTTTGGCTACCAGTCCTGCAAAATAGAAAAATCAGCACTCAGCAAATGCAAATGAAAAACTACCCAGGGTCAGGGGCTTTCCCTGCAGAAAATGATCACCAATTAGCAGACATTAATCTTCGTTTGCATATCCTCCCACTTGAGGCCCTGCCATTAACAACAGAACAATACACAGTTTACATGGGAATCACTGCTCCCTACCCAGGGTCTCACTATATATATATATACCCACTCTCTTCCATTCCAGTATTCTCTGAAGCCTGCCACAGATGCTGGTGAAACGTCAGAAAGAAACTCTTCCAGAACATGACCACATAGCCCGAAAATTCCACAAAAGAACTAAACTAAAAATCCACCTGCTCCATAAAAACCCACCCTGCTATGCATTATATACCAAATACCTGCCTGCATAAAAATGTTTTTATTTGCTGGTAAAAGTCCAGCAGGGCCTGTCCTGCTAGTGACAGTCTTTCCTGAACAGGAATAACATTCTTTTTTATTATTATTATTATTATTATTATTAGCCGTCTTTCTCCCAGAAAGGCACCCAAGGCAGCTCACAGATAAAAACATTTTTAGAAATTTTCAATAAAAATTTAAAAACAATTAAAATCATTTAACTCAAAACAGTATAAAATTACAGTATAAAATATATAGAAGTTAAAAAGCATAAATAAAACACACACACACCATATAAAAGCCACACTGACATGATTATATATTAAAAGTCTCCTTGAATAAGAATGTCTTAGCAAGCTGGAAAAAGAAAGCGGGGAGTGGGCCAGCCTAGCCTCCCATGGAAGGGCATTTCAGTGGGTGGGAGCACCACAGAGAAGGATACTCTCATGTGTCTTTACCAAGAGAGTCTGTGATGGTGGAAGAATTGAAGAAAGCCTTCCCCTAAAGACCTTAATGTTCTGGCAGGTTCATATGGAGAGATACAGTTTTCAAATAATCTGACCCTGGACCTAAGTCATATAGGGAGAGGCAGGAGAGAGGGGGCAAAACACCAACTCTGCCCATTCTCTTCCCCCAGCTAAACCAGAGAACAGAGCACCATTGGAGAACAAGCAGGCAAGAGGTAGAAGGAAGAGGGCCATCTCTGCCCTCCCCCAATCATGGAGAAAGAAGAAACTAAAGGAGGGAGGGGGTTGGGATGGAGGTGCACTAAAGAAAGGAGAACACAAGGAAAGGGAAGGAGGGAAACCCAGGGAGGCATAAGGGGATGGGCAGGAAAGCAAACAAACAACAATGGGAGGAATAATAAAGGGAGACACACAGCTACTGGACAGCAGTAGTAGTGGAAGGTGTCACTGACATGAGGGAATTGTGATACCATAGCTAACATTGGTTGGCACTATGCACAGGGAGGAGTAGGTGGCCCTCCTTGTGTAACCCTGTCAACTAGTAAAACTTATGATGAGACACCCAAACTGAGGCACAGACAAGATCAATACATTAACAGAAAGGGAAGGAGGAAGAAATAAAGGGATATCATATTGGCAAGATTAGCCAAGTGCATAAGAAAGATGCCAAGACAAATAGCAGATACCCTTAGGAAGGCAAATTGCATCCAAAGCAGCATTACACATAAAATAGGGATGTGGAACATGAGAAGCATGAGCCAAGGAAAGCTAGACATAGTAAAAATGGAAATGGAACGGATGAACATAGCAGTACTGAGGGTGAGTGAGTTAAAATGGACAGGAATGGGCCACTTTGAATCAGACAACCTTACAGTGTTCTACTCAGGGAATGAAAAGAAAAGAAGAAACGGGGTGGCTTTCATACTAAGAAAAGATGTGACAAAAGCAGTCAGAGGATACAATGCAAAATCAGACCGAATCATTTTAATAAGGGCTCCATGTAAACCTAAGAATATCATCATAATTCAAGTATATGCACCAACCACAGAGGCAGAACAGGAGGAAATTGATAGATTCTATGAAGGAGTACAGGAAGAAATTGACAGTACACCATCACAGGATGTCAAGCTGATCACTGGAGATTGGAGTGCAAAAGTTGGAAGAATGGAAGAATCAAAAACAGTAGACAGATTTGGATTAGGTAAAAGAAACAAAGCAGGTGAGCATCTGACAGATTTTTGTGAAGCCAACAACCTATTTGTTGCAAACACATTTTTCTTACAACCAGAAAGAAGGCTATACACATGGACATCACCAGATGGTCAACACAAAAATCAAATAGATTATATAATTGGAAGTAAAAGATAGCGGAACTCTATACTGGTGGCCAAGACTAGACCAGGAGCTGACTGTGGCACATATCACGAATTAATCATATTAACAATAAGGGTAAGACTCAAGAAGAAAACAAAAATGTGATTATACCAAAATATGATCTAAATAATATATCAACAGAATTTACTGACAACATAAGAAACAGATTTGCACTACTAAGCATAATAGACCGAGAACCAGGGGAACTATGGTCTGAAGCCAGGAACATAATAAAAGAAGCATGCAAATAGACACTTTCAATAAACAAAAAGAAAGAGAAGAAACTATGGATGACAGAAAAAACACTACAAGCAATATAGAAAAGAAGAGAAGAAAAATAAGCGGGAAATAGGAAGAAAGAATTATGAATGCAACAGTAGAACGGCTTGTGAAGAAAGATAAAGAAAATTACTACAATGACCAATGCAGAGAAATAGAAGACAACAAAAAGCGAAGAACAAGAGAGATTTCACAAGATCTAGGAAATCAAAGGAAAATTCAAATCAAGGACTGGAACACTCTATGACAAAATAACATAATTCAAGACCAGGAAGGAATAAAAAGATGTTGGATGCAATACATAGAAGAATTATACAAAAGAGATGACAAAATAAAGGACACATGGAATGAGGAGCCACATGAAGATGAACCCCAAATTCTAAAAAGTGAGGTGGAAATTGCAATAAGGGAAATAGCAAAAAAACAAATCACCAGAAACAGATGATATTCCAATTGAACTGCTGCAATCCACATTGATAGAGTCAACTCTAGTGCTAACCAACATATGTCAACAGATATGGAAAACAAAATGATGGCCAACAGATTGGAAGCGATCAATATACATCCCCATCCACAAAAAGGGAGACACAAGAGACTGCAGCAACTATTGGACCATAGCACTGATCTCCCACGCAAGCAAAATCATGCTCAAAATTCTGCAACATAGACTCCAACCATATATGGAGAGAGAAATCCCAGAGGTTCAAGCAGAGTTCAGGAAAGGAATAGGCACTAGGGACCACATTGCAAACATACGATGGCTAATGGAGCACACCAGGGAATTCCAAAAGAAAAGCAGCATGTGTTTTATAGACTATGGCAAAGCCTTTGACTGCATAGATTAAGGGCCTGAACAGACTGCCAGAAATAATTCATATTGAGACCACTTTAACTACCCTGGCTCAGTGCTAGGGAATCATGGGAACTGTAGTTTATTATGGCACCAGAGCTCTCTGACAGAGAAGACTAAATGTCTCAGAAAAAAAAAACACAATTCCCATTATTCTCTAGTATTGAGCCAGGACAGTTAAAGTGGTCTCAAACTGGATTATTTTTGGCAGTCTGTTCAGGCCCTTTGAAAGACTATGGAAAGCCCTTAAAGACATGGGAGTGCCAACACATCTGATAGTCCTGATGAGGAATCTGCACTTAGGACAAGAGGCTACTGTCAGAATAGAACACAGAGAAACAGAATGATTCCCAATTGGCAAAGGGGACAGACAAGACTACACCTTATCACCCTACTTGTTCAACTTATATGCAGGACATATTAGAATAAAAGCAGGTTTGGACACAGGAGGAGGAGTGAAATTGGAGGAAGGAAGATAAAAAATCTAAGATATGCAGATGACACCATAATACTAGCAGAAAACCTCACAGATCTGGAACATCTACTAAGGAAGATCAAAGAAGAAAGTGTAAAGGCAGGCTTAATGTTGAACACAAAGAAAACAAAAATAATGTCCACCAAGGACCTTCACAAGTTCAACCTAGTCAATGAAGAAAGAATACCCATACTTGGGATCAAATGAAGAAAGAATACCCATACTTGGGATCAAACATTGATAGAAATGGGGACTGCAGTCAGGAATCAGAAGAAGATTAAGAATGGGAGGACTATCAGATGTGTTGACATATGTTGGTTAGCACTAAAGATTCTAAAATGCAAAGATATACAACTTAGCACAAAAGTTAGAATCATACAAGCCATTGTTTTAAATTATTCTAAATTTATTTTGTTGTATGCTGCCCTGAATTCCTCAGATAGATTATTATTATTATTATTATTATTATTATATTTCTTTGTATCCAACCTTTCTCCTAATCACGGGACTTAGAGGGCTCACAAAAGAACAATACACCTAAAAACACACAAAAAGTGAACAATAAAATGCAATCAAACTGCTATTAAAACAATTCAAACCTACATTTAAAAGGGTAACATTGCAATTAAAAAGATTAAAAAGCTATGAGAAACAGTTCAGTTTATTGACAATGTGAAATTTTTAAATTAATAAATAAATATAAGCATGTTTGAAGCAGAATCATTTCAGTAAATCTCTATCTCTTGGGATCTCTCCGAGATCAAATAAGAGCAATTCTTCTCAAGTGGAATTTTATTTCAGTTTGTTTCCTCAGTGACCTTCCTTGAAATATTGTTTAATCCTGAATACTTCTTAAAGTATTTGATGGGCTCATTGACAAATAAGTATTTCCAAAATTTGAACCTCTTATTCTAATTCACTTTATTTTGTTAAACACACAGGGCATATTTGCACATTGAGACAAGCTATAGTTTTTGTTAAACATGATTTGTTACTTAAGATAAATTACACAGCAAATAACCAAACAAACCTTGGCTTGTCTTTCCCATTTTTGGTTTGCTTTCCTTTCCTTCTGCCACTTGTCAGCATCTACTTCAGAGCAAGTGCAGCTAGAGCAACAAAGCAGGGACACACCATGATTGTGAGTTCAGACATTCCATGAAGCCATAGTTTAAAACAGTCAGAGTTTATAAGCCAACAAAAGGCCTAAGCAGACTGGCAGAAATAGTGCACACTAAATTGAGGCACTGCCCTGGCTCAGTGCTAAGGAGTCATGGGAATTGTATTTTTTTCTGGGACATTGAGCCTTCTCTGTCAGAGAGCTCTGGTGCCACAATAAATTACAGTTCCCATGATTCCCTAGCACTGAGCCAGGGCAGTGCCTCAATTTAATGTGCACTATTTCTGGCAGTCTGTAAAGGCCCAAAGATCATAGGTTCAGACTTGGTTTGTAGCTGGTTAACTTACCATGGGTTGTTAAAGGATGTGAGTTAGCACACAGCAAGGCAGATTTCAACAAACCATACTATGGCTTGCTGTGATGTGTGAATGCAGTCATCATTGAATTCCACACCCAAGGATGTGATGAAGCAGCTGAGCAGAGGTGACTTCAAAGAGAACTGCTGGATATTATCACAACTAAGATTGGTGAATAATTAGGTAACTGTTTTTGAACATGAAATTTCAGTGCTCTGATTAGGACTGCCAACATTTCTTATAGCTTGAATCCATTGCTCTGTGTCCCTAGTCTCAGGAGCACCAGAAAACAAGCTTACTCCTTCTTGCATATAATATCCTTTCAAATGTTTAAACATGGCCATCTTGCCATCTCTCAATGTTCTCTTCTCCAGGCTAAACATACTCAGCTGCCTAAACCTAAGCATGAAAACTTCAAAAGTCATCAGTTACAGTCATAGTTCCTAGCTCCCTCAGTGTTGTTGTGTGCTTCTTTTCCAACTTAAGGCAATTTATTCCAATTTATGGCAACTTTCCAATTTATGAAAACCTTAATACCCCCTATCATAGGTTTTTCTTGGCATTTCTTTAGAATTGGGTTGCCATAACTTTATTCTGAGGCTGAGAGTGGACTTGCCCACTCACTGAGTTTCCATGGCTGAGCAGGGATTTGAACCCTGGTCTCCCAAAATTCTAGTTTAATACTCAAACCAGTATGCTGGTTAATGCCACAGTTAAAGTTTTTAAAAAGCAACTATTTACCTTCGCATTTCTCAAAACTAATGAAATCATTTATTTTTACTTACTTTAAAAAAAACATTTGAATGTTATGAGCCCCTGGCTTGTCCAAAGTTGCTGGCCTGTCTTTTTTTCTGGCAATCTCATTGTCTCATCACCCATAACAGAACATGAACCATGTGATATTTCTCCTCTACTTTTTAGCGAGATCATACCTGTGTTAAGTGTCAAAGCAATTAAAAGTTACGATTACATTGCAAAAGGAGTGAGGCTGTCCCTTGGCAAATTGCAATAGTGATATAACTTAGTCATACCTTTATTACTGAGGAAAAGTGTTAGTTACAGTTCTTTGTTGCATATAGTAGCTTATGAACTATACTTTTGTTGTTGTTAACTGCCTTTGATTTGACTTTAACCCATGGTGATGAGACATCTTCAAGATTCCCTATCCTCCACTGCTCTGCTTAGTTCCTACAAACTCGTACTTGTGACCTCCCTAATAGAGTCCATCCATCCAGCATGTGGCCTTCTTCTCTTTCTACTTCCCTCCACCTTTCCTAGCATTATTGGTTTTTTTCCAATGAGTTGTGCCTTCTCGTGATGTGTTTGAAGTACAACAGCCAGTTAGTTATGTCATCTTGGCTTCCAGCCTTTCTGGCTTGATCTGCTCTAGGACCCATTTGTTTGTCTTTTTTGGCAAATGAATTGATTTTTCCCTATCTTCTTTCTTAACCAACCAGCTCTCACATCCATACAAGGTAATCAGGAAAATAATGGCTTGTACGATTCTAACTTTTGTGTTCAGTTGTATATTTTTGCATTTTAAAACCTTTTCTAGTTCTTTCATATAAGCTTATCACACGGCACTTCGAAGAATGGGAACGGAATAGAGCAAAAACACATTTTACTGCACGGGAGAATGCCACCGATGCCACTGAGAGTCACAGCCGTTCCTGGCAGCCGATTTTTGAAGGACTGTTCAAAATCGTCCTTCAAAAATCGGCTGCCAGGAATGGCTGGGGAACGGATCGAGGACTCCCAGTGGCATCGGTGGCATTCTCCCGTGCAGTAAAATGCGTTTTTGTTCTGTTCCATTCCCTTGCGTTCCGTTCCATTCCCATTCCTTAAGTGCCGTGCGATAAGCTTACTTGCCACCTTCCTCATTCTTAATCTTCTAATTTGAACTGTACTACAGTATGTTTTATATTGGATGATAATTTATCCACAATATTTGTCCATATGTTTCTGTTAATCAGATTTGCTTTGATATAGTAAAAAGACCTATAACTAATTGCCTTAGCATGTTACGTTTTATTTATATGCTTTTGCCTTTTTATAGTTTCACAGCTTTAACATGTGGAAACCTTTATTTTTAAAATAATTTGGCTTTCATTTTCATTTCTAACTTTTTGCAATTCAAATTGCAATATGTTTTTTTTCTGCCTACCAAAGTAAGTTATTTATATTTATCTATTCATGAATTAAGGATTAGTACAAATTATTCTAGAATGCTCACTCAAATTGATTGATTAAACATTCTGTTACTACCTGCAAAACAATAAATGGCATCTTCCACAGTGGGGCTGATAACGTCTAAGGTAGGAGACTGTCAGTTTCACACAGAGATAATTGTGACAAGAGGTCAAGCAGAGTCTTAGGGCCTTTACAGACTGCCAGAAATAATGCAGCTTGAGGCCACTTTAACAGTCCTGGATCAATGCTAGGGATTCATGGGAATTGTCGTTTTTGTGGGACATTGAGCCTTCTCTGTCAGAGAGCTCTGGCGCCACAATAAAGTACAGTTCCCATGATTCCTTAGTACTGAACCAAGACAGTTAAAGTGGCCTCAAGCTGCATTATTTCTGGCAGTCTGTAAAGGCCCCTTACTTCATAGGAGTTTCCCTCCAAAATAATTCTGCTTTTTGATGTTGCTGCACCATAGACCTGGTCCATATAGTTTATGGATCTTCCTAACTACCCAAATTGCTGTCAGTATCTGTTTTGCTAAATGGCCACTTTTTGCTAAATACTATCAACAAGCAGATTCAACAAGTTGCTTTGTGGTTATTTTATTGCCATGCCTGGGGAAAGTTTTGCCTGTTGAATTTCTGACCAGCTTGCAGCTGTTAGAGCAGGGGTTGTCAAGTTTCCCTTACCTGGGGCCGGGCCAGGAATCCCCGGGTCTTCCATGGGCCGATGGTGGTGGGGGAAATGGCGGTGCGCGTGTTCACATGCACACATGCGCGCACATCGCCGCCTCCCGCTCCACCGCGCACGTTGCGGCATGGCGGCAGCGCGCACGGCGGCGGGGTCAGTGGCGGGGGGCGGAGGGGCCGGTCATTAGGCCTTGGCGGGCCGGGTGCAGCCCACAGGCCGTAGGTTGCTGACCCCTGTGTTAGAGAGACCACCTTTCTTTCAAAGGAACAATAATTACTGGAAAAAATAATCTAGTCACTAGGATGAATTTCTCACCTTTGACAAACTACTGCCTCTTAAGAGATTTAGAGGACAATCCTATACATGTCTAAGGAAAAGTCTCATTCTGTTCACTGGATTGGTGTTCCTAAGTAAATGGGCATAGGATTGCAGTGTAAAAACATATAGACGTCTATATTTTGGAGCAGCCCTGCATGTAGAGGAACTGGCTAAAGGCATAAAAGGCAACCAGATGCAAATTTTCTGGATAGCTGGCAACCTTAGGAGAAAAGTCTTTATGGCATTGGCTTTTTTTCTTGGATGCTCTGAGGACGGAAGGCTCTCCTTTGAGATTGTCATAATTTTGATAGAGAATGACAGGAATTTCCAAAAGGAATTTTTAGACTAATTTCAGGTTGGATCAGCAGTACTATTAAGCAGAGTGAGGCTACTGTCTCAGATGGCATGTGCTTCTCCTGAGCTCTCTTTCTTTTTCCTTATATTGGAGGACAGACCTGGTGTGTGCCATGTAGCCATTTTAAGCCCTTCACCTAGCCTCCTGCCTTCAGGCAAGATGTAGAATGTTATCCTCTTGTCCATGGTAAAAGTGAGGTTCAACTACAAATCTCGTCGGCATCCATATGGAAAATGTTACCTTATCTTTCATCTTGGAAGGGAGATATTTTGGGCCAGCCTTTGCTTTAGGTGGGAATCCTGTGGCCCACATCCTGGATGCAGCCTGGGCAGGGGTCCAGTGTGGCCCTTGGGATAACCTCTGACTCTCCAAAAATCCTGGCAACACCCCCCCCCAAAAAAATTCAGTTCTACCAAACACTGAAAAGCCATGAAGTGGAGTAGTTAGATGCTGTTTCAGGAGTTCTAAACTGCAAAACAACTCCTTTCATGATGATGACCAGAGATGCAAAATTTCCTGATTTTTTTCCCCCTTTAAAAATTGAAACAAATGCAATATAAGCATCCTTTACTGATTGAATGTCACTTTGTTTCTTTAGGAACATAAAATGTATTATGCATAACTTAGACATAATATTATCACATTAGATATATTAAAAGTAAAATTTGTTCAGGAAATAATTACAAATTGTTCTGAATTTTTCCAGTCCACCCCACCTCCCCTTGCCTTCACATTTCTGTCTAAGCAACAACTGAAAATTATGTACCTCCCAAAATCAGAGGAGTCAAAAAAGCAGACAGTGTGACTTCTGGCTCTGGAGCATATCTACCACTGGTAGAATATCTTGATGGACTGTGACTCCTTTTTGATCAACTACTCTAAAGTGGTAATCTACTACTCTAAAGTAATTTGCAGGCTGGTGTGAGTAATGCACAGTCCAAAGCCTTGTCTTTCTGAAGCATGGGGCAAGCAAGAACCTTTCTATACGATCAGGCTTTTGGGAACTGCCTGGCTCCTGAGTAAGGGGCTTTTAATAGACTGATGCTGTACCTCTTTACTAGGATTCTTAGGGGCCTTTCACACTGTACAATTATAGTGCCATGATTCGATTTTAATTGCCAGGGTAACATCCTGTAGAATCCTGGAATTTGAAGTTTGTTATTGTGTGCCTTCAAGTAACCTTCAATTTATGGCATCCAGACTGATTGAAAAGTCCCAGATTGTGTCCCTTTAGTTTCTGATTTTATACTGGGTTAGAATAAACTGAGTAGGAAACCAGTTTTAAAAGCATTTGATTGTACTGGGAGCTGACAGAAAATTTTCCAGGATAAACAAAACGTGTATGGATCTCCAAAATAAAACTGGAAAGAACAGGAACAAAAGTTGAGACTTTGGGCCCTTGCAGACTGCCAGAAATAGTGCACATTAAATTGAGGCACTGCCCTGGCTCAGTGCTAGGGAGTCATGGGAATTGTATTTTTTTTCTGGGATATTGAGCCTTCTCTGTCAGAGAGCTCTGGTGCCACAATAAACTACAGTTCCCAAGATTCCTTAGCACTGAGCCAGGGCAGTGCCTCAATTTAATGTGCACTATTTCTGGCAGTCTGCAAAGGCCCTTTCTGGTCTTTTTAATCAGTCAGGATGTGTCTTCTGATGAATGTGTCTTTTCTTGGCATGATTTATATGGGAGGGATTTGCCACTGCCTTCTTCCTAAGAAAATGTCACTTGCTCAAGGTTACCTGGGGATTTCATAGCTGAGTGGGATCTGAACTCTGGTCTCTCTGAGTCCTAGTCCAACACTCAAACCACTGCACCACACTTTACAGTTTCAGGAGAGGTTTCTAGAATTCTCAACCAGACACTTCTAGCGCCTCACCAAACTACAATCCCAGGATTCCACAGGACATAGCCATGACAGTTAAAGCGGATTCATATTGCTATAATTGTAAAGTGTTAAAGGGCCCCAGCCTCAGGGTCTAACCCCTCTTCTGAGGGCAAATGAGAAGAATCTCAGGGCAAGAGCACTGCCTTGAAATATATGAGTGTGTACTTTCCTCATTTGTTAGACTTGGTATTATTTATTTGAATAGCATATTCAATGTAACTGTAGCTGATGCTTCATTTAGGATAACATCACCATGGGCTGCACCTTGTAACATGATACTTGTACCTGTGATATCAGAAGGGGTCATCCCCAGGTCTCAAGTTTTGGCCCTGAACCTGGGATGCTTCTGACCTGGGAACTCTGTTTTTTTGTTGTTTTTTTTACTGATGTGCTTTTAAATTTATTTTGTTCAATTGTGTTTTAACATTGCACTGTTCAGTCTGTTGTTGTTTTTTATCTGTACTTGTTTTCATCTGAACCTGTTTTGATCTTGTGAGCCATTGCGTGAAATCCATTGTCTTGAGTCCCAATTCTGAGAGAAAGGTGGGATATTAATAAAATGAATGAAATAATAAACAAACAAGGCATAAATTCATAATGAGGGGAGTGACTAGAGGGACGCAAGGAATGAGGAAAGGGGAAGAGGAGCTAAGATGGCTAAAAAGATGAAAGAAGAAAGGAAGTCTTCTGCAAGCTGAGTCAATTAAGACCTCTGACAAGAAGTAGGGATAAGAAGCTGAAAGTGACAAAGCAAAGGAAGGAGGAGGAAGGAGGCCTTCTGCAATAGACCAGATCTCTGGCTAGAATTATGTATCCTCTGGCAGTCTGCAGGACAGGAGAAAAAAGGAAGAGGAAAGAGAACAAGAAAAGGAGACTGAGGACGTTATCACACGGGGCCCAATCCAAACAAAATCCACACGAAATCCCGACCTAATACGTATTATTGGCCCGTGTTTTCACACGACGTCGCACAGAACCCCGACAGAAAGCGGAATGATCCGAGATCTTTTGAATTTTGGTTTCTTCAGGAATTGCAATTGCGCGACGGGAATCATTTTGCATTTACCGTAGGTCTGATAAGCAAATACGTATTGTGGCGCATTTCCCCACTGTTGCCATGGTTCCAGCGAGCATTCCTCTCTCTGCGCATGTGCAGGAGGCTCATTTCGGCTACATTTACGGGTTTTTTTCTCTTGTGTGTGGACGTTCGATACACTTACTGTAAATGCGCAATGAAGGTAATGACGTATGCAGAAACAAGGGTTATTTCCCGTTTATTTTCGGGATGCCTCATTTCCACTTTTATTTCCGCTTTCTGGCCCATGTGTGATAACGTCTGAGATTTGAAGCAAACACCCATATGATCGATAATGCACATCCTTCCAGATACTATTGTAAAGAGTGTGATTCCTTTTTCTTTGGAGTTTGAGAACTTCCCTCCACCACACCAATAGGGAGAATACAATGAAATCACATATGGCCGGATCACAATCTACTCGCATTCTACCACTATAATTTCCATCATGTAGAGTGGCCCTAAGAAAGAAAGAGGGAGAGAAGCTTTGTGACCCTCCACACTTTTTCTGTTCCTTCTGTTGCTCATGTGCAGCCTTCCCTCCTGATAGATCTTTTTTAAAAAACCACCAAGGGAATGTGGCCCTCAGCAGGAGAAAGGCTCCTCAGTCTTGATTTAGAGAGACATACATCAAATCATAGAATAGAATCATAGAGTTGGGAGAGATCTCAAGGGGCATCATGTCCAACCCCTGGCCATGCAGGAATACACAATCAAAGCACCCTGACAGATGGCCATCCAGCCTCTGTTTAAAAACCTCCGAAGGAGAAGACCCCATACATTCTGAGGTAGCATATTCCACAACTCTTGCTATCAAAAAGTTCTTCATAATATTGAGGTGGGATCCTTTTTCCTGCAATTTGAATCTGTTCCTCTGAGTCCTCTTCTCTGGAACTGCAGAAAACAAACTTGCTCCATCTTAACTATGGGGGGTTGCAGACTGTCAAAAATAGTGTGAATTCAGTCCACTTTTAGGGTTAGGGTTAGTGCTAGGGAATCATGGGAATTGTTATTTTTCTGAGACATTGAACCTTCTTTGTCAGAGAACCCTAGTGCCACAATAAAATACAGTCCCCATGATTCCCTAACCCTAACCCTAACCCTAAAAGTGGACTGAATTCACACTATTTCTGACAGTCTGCAACCCCCCTATGACACCCTTCAAATATTTAAACAGGGCTATCATGTCACCTCTTAACTTTCTCTTCTCCAGGCTAAACATACCCAGCTCCCTAAGTGCTTGTACAGACTGCCAGAAATAATCCATCTTGAAGCCACTTTAACTGTCCTGGCTCAGTGCTAGGGAATCATGGGAATTGTAGTTTTTTCTGAGACATTGAGCCACAGTTCCCATGATTCCTTAGCACTGAGCCAGGACAGTTAAAGTGGCCTCAAGATGGATTATTACTGGCAGTCTGTCACTCTTTATAGGGCATGGTTTCCACAACTTTCGCCATTTTGATCACCCTTCTCCAGACACACTCCAGTTTGTCAACATCCTTTTTGAATTGTGGTACCCAGAAATGGATACAGTGTTCCAGGTGAGGCCTGACCAAAGCTGAATAGAGTGGCACTATTAATTCCCTTGATCTAGACACTATACTTCTATTGATGCAGCCTAGAATTGCATTGGCTTTTTTAGCTGCTGCTTCACACTGTTGACTCATGTTCAACTTGTGGTCTACTAGGACTCCTTGATCCCTTTCACATGTACTGTTCTCAAATCAAGTGTCTCCCATCCTATATCTGTGCATATCATTTTTCTGCCTAAATGCATTACCTTTCATTTCTCCTTGTTGCAATTATTGCTTGAGGTTATCAAGAGATACATGGAAGAAAAACTGTGTGCTATTTTTCCTAGAAACTTGCAGATTAGAAACTTGGGGCCTTTGCAGACTTCCAGAAATAGTGCAAATTGAGTCCACTTTAACTGCCCTGACTCAGTGCTAGGGAATCATGGGAACTGTAGTTTATTGTGGCACCAGAGCTCTCTGACAGAGAAGGCTCAATGTCTCAGAAAAAACACAGTTTTCCCATGATTCCCTAGCACTGAGCCAGGGCAGTTAAACTGGACTCAATTTGCACTATTTCTAGCAGTCTCCAAAGGCCCTTGGAGATTTTTTTTTAAAAAATTCAGATCAGTGCTTGCTCACCCTCCCCTTGTCTTCAAGGGCCAAAATACATGGGGCTTTGTCTGTTTTTTCATTTCCTATTGCAGACATCATTTGTTTGTTTAAGACTAATCTACCTTTCAGAACAAGTACTTCTAACACAGTATACAACAAAACTTTTTTAAAAAATGACACAACGAAAATGAGACAAGGAAACCAGCTTGTTTCAACTAACCAAAGTTAAGATGAACCACAGTATATAATTTGAAGACTGTGGGGAACAATATGAACCCAGGGTTTCCTCCAACTTGAATTTCAAATACTAAACTATGGTTTATTGTTATATATCAGTGCAGCCACTGCTCTAGCTTTTCTCTGGTCAGAGCAGGGGTAAAATATCCATGGGATGATGACAACTCAACTTTATGCTTTAATGTTTATGAGTAAAGATTGCGCAAATAAGGGAGCAAAATCAGTGGGAAAATTGTCTTGTGTGCTTGCCCATAATGTAGTTTAAAGATATTGCTGTAAATGTTTATTTAGTAAAAAGAGGTAATTAAAACTCTTTGATATGCCTTTCAGATTCTTGGAAAGTTACTTTAAAAAGTAACAATTTCCCAATACTATTGGAATCTTTAAATAATAATTTGTTGTTACTCATTACAATGCTGCAAAAATCCCTTTCCCTGAATCCTATTATTAGTCCTGACTAGAGCAGACTCATTGAATCAATGGAATTTACCTATGTGTTAAATCACTATTTAATGTTGATTCAATGGTTTTATTCTGGTTTTGACTAAGCAACAGGATTCAGACCACTGTGTTATTTGTTGTATTACTTGTTGCTTTGTGTTATTTTTCCATTTCTTAAAAAAAAAACAAACCCAGCAATTTAGGATTGATGAGAAAAGGACAGAACACATGAAAATCTCCATGCAAAATGCCTCTAAAAATACCCTGAAACTCTAACTTCAAAAAGTAACTAGTAACTGTTACTAATTACATAGAACCAGGTAATGTTGTTCCAACTTGTTACATAACTTTTGAAATGTAACAAACTGTCCTAGTGTACATATTAAAAGCTGCACATGCAACAATTCTTCAGAATTCTCCATTACTTATTATAATAGGTGAGAACAAAACAAATTTCCACTATCAAATATATTAACATATTATATAATCATATAAGTAGATATAAATATAATATTTTAATTGTTACAAACAGTATAGTGGATTTTTTGTTCTGAAAAAAATTGGATTTCAAATTAATATGAATATCCAATTCCCACTGGAAAACTACAAAAGGAGAGGTGAGATTGAAGTGGAATTGTAAATTTAATTAGGCCCTAATTATTAAGGCAACCAGACTATGGTTTGCAGGAAATACATATATATGTTTAATTGACAGGGCAGAATGTTCTAAGAATGTTCTACGTTGCAGCAGCAATGTTGGCAATGCACATTTGCATGAGGATAAGTGTGGTTCAATTCAATCAAGCTTTCTTCTAAGTGTGCATGGGACTGGGTTGATATTATTGAGCAATCCTAGGCATGTTTACTAGAAATCAAGTCCCACTGTCTTCAGTGTGGCTTACTCATTATTAATGCAACCTGACTTGATCACCTGAACACATGTGACTTGAACACATGTCCTGAATTGATTCATTCTGATTTTTAACAGTCTTATAATCTAAATCAAATGGAGCAGATCATGTGAGACGATACAACCAAGACAGAAACAGTTTGGCTAAGAGACAAGCAAGTGTACAATGCATCTATCCAGGATGGCAGATTTGAAGGAGTTTAAACCTATGGATGTCAGGTGGGAATATGTGGATTGTGGTCCAGGTATGCAGTCAAAGTATATAGTTCTAGGAAGTCGAGAACTGAACCTGTCCTGTGTTCTTGCCATCTCAACCTGGCACACAGATGACATACTTAAGAAGCTGCTCTTGGCCTCTTTGAGAAATTATGATGGCTGACTTTACCTGTAGACATTAGTCTGTGTATCATATGTATTCTATCTTTCAGTGCTTCCATTTCCAAGGGGCTTATCTGACTACATAACAATTATGAATGTATATGTATGTGTGTGTATGTGTGTTTAAATGTGTGTTTAAATTCCAAACAAAATATTACAACTATTACAATAAAAACCATTTTAACAGAGCTAAACCTAGGTCAAACAGCATTTTAAATACCTTGGTAGATAAAAAGGTGTTCACTTGACACCAGCAAGACTTAAATTAGACATCAAACAGCCTTCTCAGGAGAGTGTTACATTGGTGAGGCATCAGAACCAAAAATACCATCTCTTTGCTAACCACAGACCTAATGTCTAGATGTGGAGGGAATCTGGTGAAAGGCCTAAGAGGATGACCTTTAAAATATGAGCTTGTTCATAGGGATAGTCGGTGATCCATCTTTATATCTCATGCTTTAAAATGCTTTATCTTTGGCTTCTGCATACCAAGATGTTGTTAAAAGGACAAAAAACAGGTCCGATGCAGCTTTTCTGGCCTGTTGATAAACTCGGGAGAAAACTCTAGAAACTCCTGCAGCCCTAGTCACAAATATGCAAGCTGAGCAGGTACTATGGAGAACCAGACAAAAGTGACACCAAAGATAGTCCCAATCAAAATTTCGAAAAATTATTTTTGGAATACAGTTCCTAGGACTCCCTAGCATAATGGGAGGACTGGCTAAAGGATTCTGTAGTCCAAAAAAGTAATTTTTACAAGCCCAGCCCAAACCAACATCAAGATTATTAATTCTAAAAATGCTTCTGCAATAGAAAACCTTAAAAACTATAGTCTTCTGGTACTGTAGAAATTAATACAGTTTGGTTGGTTAGTGCACTGCAGCCCATCAGTGTACAAACTTATATCCCTGGACATTTGTTAGCAAAACAAAAGAAAACAATTCTTCTCCCCATTACTTCTTAGCAATCCTTGTCCATACTTAGGAGCTTATTGCATGTCTGAAAGAGGCATCTTACCTCTTCTGAGTTCACTCCTTGATCCGGGATACATCTGGATGTTATCACACATATTTTGCTGCTGGTTCTGCCGCGATGCCACCAGCCGAATCCAGCCTGGGTCGAAGCTGTGTTCATCCAGCCAATTTTTAAAGTTGGAAAACTTCTGTTTTTGAAAAAGTGCCAGCTGAGTGCAGCTTTGACCTGGACTGGATTTGACCGGTGGCATCTTGGCAGAATCGGCAGCGAATTATGTATGATAACATCTGGGTATATCCTGGATCGAGGATTGACCTAGAAGAGGTAAGACACCTCTTTCAGGTGTGCGATAAGCTCCTTGGATGGATGGATGGATGGATGGATGGATATATAGATATAGATATAGATTTTTCCAGTCCCCATTATAGCAAATGGTTTTCATTGCAAAACTCTGAAGAAATAAATTATGTCAAAGGATAACCATGTTGTGTAAGAAAGGGCAATGTGACTTGCAGTCACCATAGTATGTTGAGAAACAACCTACAAATAAAAGCATAGTTAATACAGCAATATTCTGTATTGCTAGTACAACTTTAAAAGATCCTTCACACAGAACATGCAGTAATTGCAACAGCTGTTAAAAATGCCAGCTAGATCCTGTAGTTGGATTATTGCACAAATGTTGCAAACCCAACTCTATGCTTTGGTATGTATGCATGGGCCTTCAAGTCACCTGTTGACTTATTATGACCCCATATATTCATATGGTTTTCTTAAGCAAGGGATACTCAGAGATAGTTTGCCATTTCCTCTGAAATATAGACCATAGGCCGTGGAATTCCATAGGGGTCTTCTATCCAAGCACTAACTTAAGGACTGACTCTGCTTAGCTCCCATGACCAAATGGAATCTGGTGTCTTCAGGGTATTTAAGCATTTTCACAGGTATACATATCATTAAAAGTAATTTTAAATCAACCAGCCTTACTGGTTCCCAATGGGAACTGGGCTCTAATTCAGTCAGTATAAGGTAGTAGTTACATACTGAGTTATGAAATTCACTGGGGGCTCCTGGGCTAGTCATGGTCTTTGAGGCTCACCTGTCTCACAGGTTTGTTGTGAGGAGAAATTGTGGATCAGAAAATCTAGGTATGGAACCTTGAGCTCAGAGCAGGGTGGATGGATAGAGAGATGTAAATGCATCATTATCATCTTGTACACAGTCCTGAGCATGTTTTCTTAATGTCTCAATCAGTGAGACTTGCTCATGAATTACTGACCATGCATGCTCATCCCATAATTGTATACATGGACTTTCTGTTGGATGATGTTTACATTCTCTTTTCCATTCTTTAGATAGAAAGGGATTTTCTGCATGCATACTCTGCGCTCTCTCTCTCTCTCTTATTCAAACTAATCATGTGATTTAGGTTACTCCCCCTTTTGGGAAGTACTCATACACACTAAGATTTTCTCCTGAACTGTTGGGTTCTCCATCTTCTTCCTTTCTCAACTTTCTTTGGAAAGATGGTGAGATAAAGATTTCTTCTTTACCTGAACTATTCACTTGCTAGATTCGGATATAGCCTCTATGTAGATATAGATTAAAGCCATTAGTAAACTTTTGTTTAAACTGCAAGGTACTTGTGTTTGTTGTTTCTGAGTAAGTCTCAGTTCTTAGATAAGCATAGTTAGACAAAGACAGGTTTCTGCTAGTCTGCTGATTTAAACAGTCTTGGCTTTGATATTTTTGATATTTAAATATTTTTGTTTTCTTAACAAAGGCTGAAGCCTTAGGAAACTTGAATTGCCCTTCACTTTCTACCAAGTAAGCATAATGAAACATGTTTATCCAGAAGTAAGTTTCACTAAATTTAATGTAACTTATTTCCACAAAAATGTGCAAGATTACAGGCCCATGAGCAATGCTGAGAAGAGGATTTTCCTCTCCACATTACTACCACATCTGGCTCTGTTACCTGTTACTTGATGCTCCTGTGATATTCTGGTATTTTTCAGGCTCGTTTTATGATCTGTTGTTGCTCATTGCAATGTTGCTACAATACTGATTTTGGTGTGAAGCTGATGTTAACATTTTACATCAATAGGAGAGGCTTCAGCCTCTCAAACTTTCCTTCCTCTATATACATATTAACTTTGGGTAGTATAACAGGGGGAGGACAAATGGGCTTTTCCTCCATTTGCTAACCATTGTCAACCATGCTGGACACTCAGCAATTTTTAGGGAATGCTACTTTAAAATGTATACCTACAGAGGTATGGCTAACTATGGAGCTTTCTGTAAAGAAGTGCTGTATGCATCTTTTCTGTAATGTCTGTGAGGTTGGTTGAAAGTTCAATAATTTGAAAGAAGGGTGGTGGCTGCTAAAACTTTCTTAGTTACCTTTTTGCTTTTGTATGTCCCTTTAAAAAAGGCTCTAAGGAAACTGACAGAACATTCATATGTATGTCTACCAAGACATAAATTCCAATGGATTTAGTGGTGCTTGCTCAGAGGTAAGGGCTCAGGGAAGATGCTAAGGAAGGGTAAGGAAAGAATGATGTCTGAAGCATGACAAATGAGACAGCATGGCACAGGGAAGGGACTACCTTTCAGGATAGGATGAGAATACTTGTTAAAAGATAGGAACACCCACCCACCCCACTCTCAAGCTGTTGAAAAGGAGAATAATAGGAAAGGAGAATCTGGTGTGTATGTGGAGGTATCCATGATTTAGGTATCTATGGGCCTTTGCAGACTGCTAGAAATAGTGCAAATTGAGTTCACTTTAACTGCCCTGGCTCAGTGCTAAGGAATCATGGGAATTTTTTTCTGAGACATTGAGCCTTCTCTGTCAGAGAGCTCTGGTGCCACAATAAACTACAGTTCCCATGATTCCCTAGCACTGAGTCAGGGCAGTTAAAGTAGACTCAATTTGCACTATTTCTGGCAGTCTGCAAAGGCCCTATGCCCAGCTGTAAAAGTACTTTTGGAGTCAATAATGTTGAACAATGAGCCACCTATGCAGTTGTGTATGCATTCACCTGAGAGTAAGATGTTTCCTTATTTTGAAGGATCCTCTCTGGAGGAGGATTCAGAGCTTCCAGGACCAAATGGCACTGAGGAGAAGGCCATCACCTCTGAAGATGGGGTAGGCAAACTGTTTAAGGGCCGAGGGACATCAGCTCCCAGAGGCCTCAGCCATGTTGGCCAATAGTCTGGGATGTTGGCCAATAGTCTGGGATTCTGGGAGCTGAAGTCCCTCGGCCCTTAAAGGGAACAGTTTGCCTACCCCTGTAAATGGACCCTGAGGGGAAAGGATGATGGAATCCACATCTGAAAAAGCAGTGAGCCCTGTTTCTAAGTTGGAGGGTGTGGCAGGGTGTCCTGCCAGTTCAAGAGCATGAAACAGGATGAAAACACAAGTAAGGCTAGAGGAAACTCAACAGCTAATTTGCAAGGAATTAAGTTCCTCTTCAAGAGTAGAGGATCTTCTTGAGAGGAAAGCCCTCCTCCTGGGGAAACCTTGTGGTGAAGTTCTTACAGCTGAGACAGGGTGGTGGCCAGCTACAAAAGCCTTAGATTCAGCCTGAAAGAGCTTTTGAAAACAGTATTTGGCCAACTACTTCAACTCTTATGCTGGCTGACCTTTTTCTGTCTGAATTTGGACGGCTTCACCCCATTTTTGAACTGTCTTCATTTGATTTGCTTGGATTTTATTGGTTTGAGCCTTGGACTGCTCCTTGTTCTGAATAATCTGCATTTTATTTACTTGTTCTCTGTTGGCTTCCTTTAGGGACTTCAGTTCTGACTGCCTTAACCCTTTCTTTGAATTGTCCTTACCTAAATGGCCTACTTTCTACCTGGATCATTGGATCCTATTGGCTTGGACTATGGACTATTGGAATATTGTTACTGGAGATGCTTGACCAAATAGAGAATTAATCTCCCCCTGTGCAAGCAGTTTGCCTGACAATGAAAAACACCTCCACCTCTTCTGTAACTGCAACACCACTTCTGGTGGGTAGTATAAGAGGATGTTGTAAAAAAGAATATGTTACACCGCATTTGTTGGGCTGTCCCCACATAACAATTTGGGTTGAAACAAATACTAATGTAGTGATATTTTTAAAACAAAAAGTACTCAAATGTAGACTCAATCTCAGATTGTATTAATAGAATACAGCCTCCAGCATTATTCCTCTCAAGCTATTTGTTTTAGAAAAAATCCAGTTGAAATGAATAGATTAATAAAATGGTTCCTTATAAGCTCCCACCTCAAATGAAGCATCAATGATGACAAGCCATCATAGTCTATTTCCAAGCATAGAAATGTTTAGAAAACAGCAGCCATCACTGTTCTTATTTCTGAAAATGAACAGCATAAAAAGGAAAGAAAGTTCCTCATTAGTTGGGAAAAGACTAAGGTCATGTTTCCAGAGCATGATAGTTTGGGCTACAACTCCCAGAATCCCCTAGCTACCTGTCCAGGGAATTTTGCAAATAATAGCCCAAAAAGTAACTTTACAAGGCTGCACTGTGAGTACTGTTTCTTTAAAAAAGCAAAAACACTATAAAGCAGTGATGGGGAACCTATAGCACACATGCCAGAGGTGGCACTCAGAGACCTCTCTGTGGGCACGCACTCTGTCGCCCCTGCACAGAGTTTGCCAGAGTTCATTACTAGAGAGCCAGAGGGATGTGGCACCTTGTGATAAATAAGTGGGTTTGTATGCCCAAATAAGTTGCAGTTTGGGCACTCGGTCTCTAAAAGGTTCCCATCCCTGGTATAAAGGAAGGACCAATGGTGACATATGAAACAATTGTATATTATGAATGCTGCCACATGAACTATGCCAAGAATAACACTAGTTTAGAGTCAGTTTAGTAAATTGATTTAGTGGGCCTCTGCATAGGAATGACTGATCTAATGTAAATCCACTGGTCTTTAGGACTCCATTAGTAAAGTAGCCTGGAACAGAAGTATACCCCCCACCTCCATTATGGCTTCTGTGTAATCACTACAGATGTTGTAAGAAACCAAGATGAGCTTATTACTCCATTGTGAAACTAGACTTGTAATGTAGTCATGATGAGTAAGGGATGAGAGTAATTTGATAGCAATACAGATTTTATAATCACAGGCTTTCTGCAGTTGTTTAAAACTGGTGGTTTATGAGACTGGCCCTTTGCTTGCAAAAGCACACTCATTTAGATTTATGTACCAAAATTTCTAACTAAGTTAAGAATACAAAGATGGCACCAGATCCTGAAAGTATCAATGACCTTAAGAGTATACAGCATTGTGTTGCTTGTCTTAGTGTGGGATGGTTTAACTGGTTAAAGGTTTTAGTTATGAGAATGCTTTTCCAGTTTCAGTCATCTTTGTGTTTTGTCAAGGGAAAAAGTCCAGTCTTTCACAAACTGGAGAAAGATCATAACTCAGTGGTAGAGCACATGTTTTGTACAAGTAAGATCCCAATTTCAATTTCTGGCATCTTCAGGAGGAGCTGGGAAAGATTCCTTGGAGTTGCTGTAACATGTGGCCCTCCAGATGTTGTTGGACAATAACTCTCATCACTCCTAACCAATATAGCCAATAATGAGATATAAGCATTATAATACAGCTTGCATCTGGGCCCTCATGCTCCTATCTCATTGATGAGATCTATAAGGCTGTTATCAAGATTGTTCCTGAATGCCCTTTCTGACACTATGACTAAGTTGGCTCCCTGGTTTTCAGAACAGCTCCAAGCAATTAAACAGACTGGACAATGGCTAGAACACGCATGGCATAAGCCTCACTTTGTCATTAACCAGAAACACATTAAGAGTGTATAGTCTTATCTGTTTAGTCATGGAGGGTAGCAGAAAAGATGGCTCTATTGCAGTTCCAAATAAATGTCCAGAAGAGAGATTCTGGATGGTTTGGGGGTTATTTAAATCTACCAATTAGCAGTATGTTGCAATCCTTCTGAGGCCTTCTGTCTTATATAAATCTTAATACTGGTGTTCTATCAAATTTTGGTGAGGTGTTTAGTGCTCTGTCCTGTCCAGTTTGGGTGGGGGATCAGCTCTAATGCTGTGGTTTAAGCACTTGGACAAGTTTCTCATCTTGGTTTGAGTAACTGCATGCCCTCTCAACTTTTTGCCCATCATCACTGATTTAAGTTAGCAGAGAAGGGTGGACTAGGGTGGGTTGAGTGTGGTAAATGGATAGTGGGAACTGCTCTCCTTAAAGAGTCACTAATGCAATCAGTCCTGAAGAATTTTCCTGGGACCAAGTGGTTTAAAAGTTACCACTTACAAATTCTTTCTCCTTTTGATTGTAACTTAGCAAGATACATTGTTGGAGGATACTGATTGTCTAAACCTATTCCAATCTGGGTTCTACAGGATAGAATTGGCCTAATTAACACTCTTTATCAAGAGTGTAACTCTGCCTCTCTTTTTTTTTTTTTTTTTTTTTTTTGTCTTTTTGCTACAGGGTTTGCCACTGCTTCAGAGGTGCTTTATCTGAAGTGGAAGATAGCCACCTAATAATTATCTAAAATGGGAAGGAAAAGTCCTGCATCAAAATCATCATCATTGGACATGTCGACATGGGAAAATCCCTCGCTGTTGGTGGTGTTATTTAAAAATGTGGTGGGATTGACAAGAAGATCACTGAGAAATTTCAGATGAAAGCTGTTGAGATGGGCAAGTGCTCCTTCAGGTATGCATTGGTGTTAGACAAGTTGAAGGCAGTGTGAAGATGCAGTTTTATTGCAAGGTATTATATTATACCCAGTGCTATTTAACATCTTGTGAATGTTGGTGTGTGTGTATGAGAGAGAGGGATGGTCATAAGAGTTCTGTAGAAGGTATGATGAATATGAGGACAGCCAACACTCTGCTACATCTGAATCCATGATGCACAGATGAGTGGTGGCTAGATGAGTACCAATCGTCTGAATCCCAATAAAATGAAGGCACTGTTATGAGTAGTTTCTGGATCTAGAAAAAGGAGGAACATGATACAGTTCTGGGGTAGCCCTTACATTGACCATTGTCAATATAATAATAGAGTAACATGACTTCGCTGTGATTATACACACCTTTTAGAATGATCTATTAGAGCACAGGTAGGCAACTGCTACATGTCTCCTGCCCCAAAGGCTGCACTCAGCCTCCCAAGTGCACTGAAAGTAACATGGCATCAGTTCTAGCTGCCATTTTCTTCCATTTTCCATCTGTTTTAAGTTGTTCTTGTTTTATCTTTTGGGGCTGGTACTTGGGGAATCTAGGAGTTGTCAGATGAAACCACCACATCTGCACTCAGTTTTAGGTGATCTAGGGCTGTTTTTAGGTGCAAAGATCACCAGAAAATTGGTGTGTGTGTGTGTATATGTATATGTGTATGTATATATGTCTATCTATATATCAATGGAGGGTCTCCAGGGGTCTTGCAAACCGCATAAGAGTGACTCAGGGGTTGCATTTCCCTACCCTTGCTCTAGAGAATTTGTGAGCATAATGTGGCCCTATGGTAGCATATAGACCTCTGGCGGTTTTTGTGGTTCTCAACCTTCCAGATGGCCAAAATAATAATAATAATAATAATAATAATAATAAAAGGGGGGGGGAGTAGATTCTCCTCAAAGCAATTCACATTTTAATTGGATACCTGGCCATTCCTGGTTTTTGTTTGTTTTAAAATCTTTTAAAATCTTGGACCATCAATGAAGCCCCCAGAGGATCCTGGGGCTGAAAATTGGCTCATAATCCCCACCACAATTGCCCATTCAGCCTTCCCTGCACCATCAGGCACTGATAATATATTTTCAATTTTTTTAAAAAAATATTATTGACTTAAGTTATTTTAAACTTAATTATTGACTCAAGTTATTTTAAACTTAATCTTATGGAGTCTTGTAATGTGTAGTATTGCCAATTTTGTAGCTTCATCATGTTGTAATCTTTTATAAAAGACTTAAGGATTTAAAAATAGGCAGTGATATATAAGTGCTTTAAAATAGTAAATAAGTTCTATTTGTTACAATCTGGCAAAAGTTAGTGTGACCCACTGGAAGCAATGGAATGAAATTTCACTCTCTGTGGCCTCAAATTCCATTTATCCTCTTCGGCTGGACTGTGTCAGTTATGTTGACATCAGAAGTAGTGGCTTTACCATGTTTTTAAAATCAGTTTCCAAGCACATAAACTAATCTA